>OX337244.1:39944830-41144830 GCA_946965025.1 Blera fallax | reverse complement strand
AAAATCTTTAATTTGTGGCACAAAAATGAGCCAGCACACTCAGTACAGGATGACTAAGGCTCTTTAAAATATCCCTTAATGCCACACCCTCAACAGCCCCCTAGATAATGGAGGCAGTGGCAGGCTATTTATAAACCGTGAATTTTTACAATTACCACGCAGAGCGGAAAGGGAAACTTGCGTGCTTTCTTGAATTACTCGCTTTGACTGATTTCACGGGGCGATACAGTTTCCAGGAGTTAATTCTTCAATTGGCATGCCTACCCCCTTAATATAGTCAAGATATTCACCATATACCCCATAGTACTACTGCAGAAGTGTCAAGGACATGCATAGTTATTGCCAAGACACGTCTCATCTTTCATTAACATGACTTCGCACGGCAACAGATTTCCAGTATCTACAACGGCAGGCAACAATGACAGCACCGCGAAAGTGAAACTAGTGTTAGAAAAGAAATAAATTTTCAAATTGAACAAAACATGCATGCGACATTACATCCTTCGAAGAGGATGTGCAGTTCAGCACATCCCCCCTCTAGTCGATTATTTGCAATAAAACATAACAATTCAGCTGTGACAATAGGGGATGCATTCCACTGCAACCCCATGCAAAGGGGGAGGGATTTTTTTACCCAAAAAAAAAACCAAAGAAACATAACAGAATTTTATTGATTTTTCCGCTCGAACTGCAGTGAGCCATGTCGCATGTGGTGTGGTGTGGTGACTCGTTGGCATGAACAAAAATGAAAAAAAAAAAACGATCGCTATCGCGAAATCAATGAAAGAATGTTTTTTTTTTTTTTTTTTTTTCTTAAATTAGTTTTGGAATATTTACTTACTTGGTAATTCAAGTGTCGGCTATTATTTCATATCCACACACACGCGGCAAATTTGGTAAGACAGAGCGATGAAAGAAATTAATTTGCAAAATTCTACCACGACAATTACACAATTTAAGTAATTCAAAAACGAGAATATAATGAGACTTTTTTTTAACAAAATCCCTACCACAAATAATTTTACTTGCAAAAACACAGAAACTCGAAAATTTAAAACACGAAGATGAAAGAGAAATTTCACATCCTACCAGCCGGCTATAAAAATTTAAACTGAGCCGATTTTGATGTTTCTTTGCAGTGTTTCATTTCGATTTCGATTCGTCGCTGTCAGATTGATGTATTATACGCCGGGAACGTGTGAAAGTGAGGAAGAACTAAGCCAGGCACGTAAGATGAGGAATTTTTTTTTGTATTGTAAAATTTCACTAAAATATACAGCCATATAAAAAAATTATGTATGTACGTATACAGTGCAACTCGGTCTTAACCATCATTCCTATTCCTTCATGCTCATATCCTTATCAGCATGATCAATTTTTTTGAGCTTGACCATCAATAATAGCAGGGTACTGTCCTTATTAATAAAAAAAAACAAAACCTTCTCTCTAGAGGGATACTTGACTGCTTCCAACAGTCCCGAAAATAATAAGTATAATAATTGTTGAGCGCAATAAAACTACCTCTTAATTCTCTTTGACACACACTAACACATGTGACTGCAATCATTCGTCGTTTCAATGTAGGTACGCTGATTGGTATTAATGTTTAGCTAGTCTTTCTTATAATTTCACACTAACGGCCATATTATTGACTCACTTTAACCCGGGTTAAAATTTACGTTGGGATTAAAGTGAGTTTAATCCAAAAATTAAACTTTTAATGAAAAAACTGCCCTTCGGCAGTTAAAGGATTTTTAGCGGCTACATTCGTTAATTCGACAGGAATTACCACGACACAGGCCGAGGCATTGAATGATACACTGATTGACTCCCATCCCATCGAGCGCCTTTTAGTTGTCATTCGATTTGTCCCCATGCTGTTCATGCTGTTAACATGCGATGACATAACCAAGGACAGCAGAAAATCCGTTTCCATTAGGGAAAAGTGATTTTCTCTTTTTACGTTCTTTATTTTTGGCTCATTGTCGTGATCACTGCTGCTATTGTCTTCGCCAACATCGTTCTCTTTACCGCCACCTTCCATTTTACAGGGTTGATCTGTTGACATTCTCAATGCATGGAAAATTAAGAAAAACTGCAAAAACACAAAACATCACCTTCATACACACAAACAAACAAATAAATACGAGTAAAAATCAAATCAATTTCAAATTAAATTTTTTCACTTTCAAATTAATTTCAAGCGACACGCATGAGTACAATCAATAAATGGTAAACACATGGCAAATGAAATATCTGAAATTTGACAATACGATACAATACAATATCTGGAATTTGACAATACGTAGGTTTAAAACGGTTTAAAAACGAGTTTAAACTGTTTTAAATTCGCGTTAAATGCATCTTTAATCCACCGGGTTTAATGCATGTTTTTGAGTGAATATCATGAACACAGGTTTCAATTTTTCAGGTTCCAAAAATGGGGATCAAATGGTCGGGTTTAAAATTCACTTAAACCTGATTTTAGCCCGGAGTGAATATTATGGCGGTAAGACACAGTTTCAGTTTAGTTACCAAATTTGAGCAATTTACGACAGACAAACAAATTTAATGGCTGATTGTTCCAACTTGCTGCCGTGATCAGTGATTGGTCACGCTAGTATGGCTCCTAAGCATTCTGATTACATGTCCCGATATAACAGCAATATTGCCGCGCTACTACGGCTACTGAACATTTTGATTGGTTGCCGCATTGTAGAATGTTCTCGTTTCCACTCTTTTCCTGACCTCTGATCTCGGAAGTGATTTGTGAAAATAAAGAAGAACTGCTTATATAAAATGTTGGCTTATAAAAACGTGCTTCTTCTAATTACGTGACATTCTGTTTTACTTTAAAATCAGTTAAGTTATGTTACTAAAACAATAATAATGAATTTTATTTACTTAACTTAGCTCAGTATAATAACAAACTTAAAACCTAACTAAACTGCTCCTTGTGTTCCTCTCTTTCAATATCTACCTTAACTTCTTCGATAAGCGAATCAATTTCGTCCACCGAATAAACTTTCTTCTTAAAAGGTCGAGGTGGTTCTTGTATACTCGTATAAAGGGGTTTGTCAATCTGGAATAGGAAGTAATGAAAATATGAAACGTTTTGAACAATGCTCTAAAGGAATAGTACCAAAAAGTGTTTGTATTCAGGTGAAATTGATTCCAGATACAAGATCTTATTCTCAATTGCTTTGATTCTTTCATAAACATGCTTCGGATTTATAACTCTCATATTCAAATGATTCTCAACGTTTTGCAGCCGTTCTCTGAGACCTGAAGGTAAGTCACTTGACTGCGAATCCTCTTCTTGATCAACTGCTTCTTCCTTAATTCGCATTTCTGTTTCCGGTTCATTTTTCATAAGTTTATCGAGTGCCTGCAGGTAATCAGGTTTGATTTGCGGACCAATACGATTTTTTACCCGACGAACTGTAAAAACAATAACTAAAGCAATGCTCAATATATTTGATTTAATTTTAATATACCCCTCAAATGTCCCTTGGAATCCACCTGTTTAATTACAATACTATTTGTTCTGGCACATGAGTTTTCATCAGTCTCTTCATTTTTTAGCTCATCTTTTGTCCGCTTCGTTGATGTAAAGTCCATAATATTATTCAAATCGATCTCCTCACGTTTTTTTTCTACAAAGCAATGGATTCTGCGCATGATCTCCGTTTCGTCGGCTCCAATTTGTACAAGATTTTGAGACACCAATTGAGTCTCTATAGGACAGGTGTCGAAATTTAACTTACAACGCTTAAATTTCCTCGGACTTTCTGAACCTGCAAAAAGAAAAGCAATTGAAACACTATGCGCAGTAACAAAAATAAAGCAGTTTATTCCAATAATCCAACAATTAATATAATTATACTACATGTACAAACTAGTACAAGAATCAACTCTCTTGGCGAAGATTCTTTAGCCACTGACATTCTTTGTTCTCCTTCCAAGCAAAATCATCTGCAGCGTATTTTTCCTTCTTCCAAATGGGCACCGATTTTTTTAACTCTTCAATTGCATATTGAACTGCCTCCAAACTGGACTGACGGTGTGGTGATGATATTGCAATTACGACACTGGCTTCTTTAACAGGAACCAATCCCAGACGATGATAAATTGCTATTTTACGGATATCGTCCCATTTATCACGGATATCATCGCAAATTTTTTTCATCATTTTCATTGCCATCGGTTCATAGGCCACATAATCAAGAGTAAGAACCTGTAAAAGAGCAAAAACAGTTGTTATTCAAGTTCTGAATGGTTCTAAAAATGAGCATGGTCTTGAAATTGTAAAACTTAGATAACAGCTGTTTTGAGAATAGTTTATAGTCACGAAGTTTTAGAAAGTTCTCTAACACTTTATGTCGAAACTCAGTTGTTCTGATATGCTACGTTTTATTAAACTAGAATATGCGTATTCCGAAAATGCAGATTTACGCTTCGATTAATCAAAGAATCAATGTGATTGAAATTATTCTGTAGAAGTTCACAATATTCTGAGAGTAGAGTGGTCATAGTAGGAGAAGGAGGTTCTCTACATATGTATATACATCCCGCTAGAGCAACAGATTTTTCTTACACCATTGTCTGGTCACTTACTTAGCTTATTAACAACAAATTTTCAAGTGTGATTATGTACATAAACGCACTGACGGTAAAATGATGATGCAATTTATTTGTAATTATTTTTCCATGCGAAAAGTTGACTGGGCGTTCTGCGGAACGTATTTTTATATAAACCAGGAGCTTGAGAAGACGTCGTATAGAATTGTCAGCGATATTTTTAGGACGCACGGAGAAGCGATTTAAGTTAAACTGCTAGGGACATATAAATTTAGATACGTATCTCGAAAACGGTTTGGTGAAAAACATGAACGTAGTGTTGGCTCTATTGTTAATTCCCGATAAATGTACTGAATTTTCCAATCGAGGAACCATGGAATCGATTGCGGACTGCTGACCAATAACAGGCAAATGCCGAGCTGTAAGGGATTATTTTAATAATCTTTTTTATGGCTCATGCTCATGCCACTTTGTCGCTTCTCTAAGGTATCGCAACAACTGTCAGGTAGGCACATACATATATCATGCGTGGGAGTGGGTGGGGAATACAACCCATGTAATCTTAATTCAAGCTACACAACGCATCTGATCCGTAAATGTCTAAAAAGTGCACTCTTTAAGCAAGAAGACAAGAAAAGAAAGATAAGTAGTTCCATTTTGAAATAGTCATTTGGACATCACATAAATATTTAATAAATATATACATGTACATAAGCATATATGTATTTTATAGATGCACATATTTGATTTCAGAAGGTCTTGACGGCAGCTCATTTACTGATCAGTTATTTTTGCAGTACCGCCACGCAGATAAAATTTTTTGTTCGTTGTCATTCCTGTCAAGTAGGCAATCATATGTAGTTACACTACCATACAGACATATGTATTGTGTACATACTCTCATGAACTCAAATTTTCTAGAAGATCAAAGAGTTCCGTTTCGATGACTTGTTAATAATACCTTCTCATTAAATTGATTAACAGAGCAGCACCCTGTACAAAATTTGCGTAACAATCTAATTACAATTATATATTACATTAACGACCGTTATGCCCTTTTATAACCACTTAACTTTCATTTCACTTCATTTACCTTTTTATTTTCGAAATTATCGCGTGTTGTTCCAACAAATAGTGAAATTGCTCCACACGTCTCATCCGCCACCAGGTCACTGATGGAGCCGACATTTAGTACATCCGGCGTTAGCTGCAGAAAATTCATTGTTGAATCCATAGTTTAGAAAAGTTTGTTTCTTCGAAATGTTGACAAATTAGGCTCCTTTGGTTTATCCTCCACTAATTGGCGGAATTACAGCGATTTCGTCACCAGAATTCAATGATACTACTTCTTCCAAATTATCACAGTACACCTCGTTTATGGCCAAAATAACGTGGTTCTTGATAATGTCCAGATTGTATTGTTTACTAATGGTATTTAGCAATTCATATACTTTCGCCTGAAGAGGTAATTCGATAGTTGTTTCACTTATACCAGATAAGTCACGGGTTTTGGCGAAAAATAACAAACGAACGTTAACAGATGAAATGCTCATAATTGACCATTGGTGCCCAATTAAATTTATTGTGGAGCTACTTTAGATTTAAAGACGAAACCATTTCACAACGAAACTACCGAAAGATAATCGCCTAATCCTCTTCAGAACTCATGACTTTTTCATGACATTCATGAAGATAAGCGAATGACTTCTGTCAATGGGAAGCGGAATATTTTGGCAAAGAGAACAGTAAAGGGCTGGGTTCAGGCGAAACTTTATTGTGTCTTAAATGAATTCATGTGCACATCCATTTTGCATCGAATTATTTATTTATTAGAAGTTTTATAAAAACATAAGTACATTCGTCCGCAAGATGTTGTACTTTAGATATTTGTATATAAAGGCTATGGATCCAAAATGGTGGCCGCAACTGACTGCTCTGTTGTACTTACGATACTTACACACAGAGTCCCTTTTCTCCGCGAATTATTTTCAAAGATATGTCCTCAGGCCACCGATGCATATGTTTCTTCTTGTTAAATGAAGAAATAACGAAGTATTTTTTGATGTTGAATAAAAAATTAGAACGCGAAAAAACTCAACGAGTCCAAGCAAGCACATATAAGGCGTGAGAATTATGCAAAGCAAAGTAAAAGCTTCTCACCAAAACGGTTTTCAGTCAACCTAGCTTAAGAGCTTGTTTAATATTTAAAAATTGGTGCACCTGCTCGCTATCAGCCTGACCTGACATTGCTTGTCAAAATTTTCGCGCTGTACAAAAAATTTCTCCTCCGCGTCCATTTTCTTTCAACGAAACGCAAGAAATGTCAATTTACGAAAGGCTGGGCTACCAAACTCTAAAAATCAAAAAAAATTTTTTTGAGCGCCCTCTAAAATTGAGTGTTTCAAACAATACATCACAACTAACATAAAGTATACCATGTTGTACGTATACGCATGTATCTTGGCCTATTCCGAGCTGTTACTTTGCGGGAAGAACTTAATTTAGCATGTCATTTTATAAGGTTATGGCTTTTGGTGTTAAGAGTTGAATACCTGAAGAGAGGCTCGTGTGATAGGGTAAATACCTAAGTATTCGAACAAAGTAGCCAATGGAGATTAACACATCATTTTTGATAGAATGTGTCCGGACAAAACGAGCGTGCGGAGAAAATGCACCCTTAAAAGGACAGGTAGGGAAATAAAAATATTAAAACCCGAATGCTCCAGTATAAAGTCGTGGTAGAATTTCTGCGTCTGGAAAGAAAAATGGTGAAGGGTATGATTAAGAAATGTGCCACTAACAATGGCATCGGGGTTCAAACGCTAAGATAAAATAGGCTACTACTGGTTGAAAATCGAAAAAGTTACTAGTTCTTACATGGACTACGAAAAGGGCCAACACATTTTGCAATATGTGACCATAGATATTCAAAAATGGTTTGCAGTAGAAATGGTTGTCGTTGTGCTTTAGTTTTCACGGGGACGTATGTATGTATGTACATATATATATGCTGACAAAAGTAAAAGTAGACGGACTGCAAAGATGAATCCAAGAAAAGCTGACGACAAAAAAAAACAAGTTTGCTCAGTAGGAACTTCTTATGGTGTCTCTCGTCTTAGGAGGAGATCCTTCTGATCCCTTCTCGTGAATTGGGGTTCCTGATTAGTTGGATTGTTGAAAGACCGAAAGAATGTAGGAAATTGCGAAAGTCAGGGAAGTAAAGAAAAAGCTAACCAAATATCTGTTACTTATTTGTACATGTTTTTTTATTATTTAAAGTAAATGTCGAAAAGCTTTACTTTCCGCTGCCAGTAGTAAATTTGGACAAACTCTCCAGAAAGCCGATGTACGATGCGTGCTCGTATGCTGTACTGAAGTCTGCTAATTTCTCTGCAAATTCATTGCTGATGCCCTTTTCCTCAAGTAGATTCATTAGAAGGTCGTATAGATAGCCATCGAGAACGTCTCCAGCAACGGCGTATACTTTCTCGTTCCATTCACCATTAAAAATGCATATCTCATCGATGCCAAAGACATCATTATATTCTCCTTCTTGAGGAGTTCCTTGCAAGAAGGAACAAGTAAATGACAATGTAGTGTTTCCATGGATAATGTCAACTTCAAATTGTGGTTTGCTGCGCATCTCAGCTATTTCAGGTTTTTCTGAACCTCCCACATCAAGTTCGGGATTTTCGTCATCAGCGTCTACGGTGTGATTAACGTTGAAGCTGACGATAATTTTTTCTCCTACCAATTGTTTTACCAATTCCACATCAGCGCCGTATAAATTAACATTGAATCCATCCACAGCTGTTGGAACAGTCTTAATGTTCTGTGCTTTTTTCTCAGCGAGGATTTCCTCTGTCAAGAATTCAACCAACTCTTTTGCACTCTTGGTGTGAGCAAACTTAGGGGCAGCCACACTGGATTCCTTGGTTTTTATATTGCTGTGTAGTGTGAAGGAAGTGTGCGATGTCTTTGGTAAAAGACAGAGATTCCTTACTTCACGGTACGAGACATTTTTCAGTGCATTGTATGAAATAGCGCCGACTCTTGTAATTCCCTTGCAGAATCCCAACATTTTGATTAATTTTTACGTAAGTCCTCAATGAATCGACCGGTCTGACTATAATTTTTTTTTTTTTTACCACACGTGGGTGTGACAGCTGTCAAATAACCGGAATAAGAGAGATTTGGGACACGTCCGTGGCCGGAGTACTAAAGGGTTGAAAACTTTTTTCAAAGATATGTTCGTTTAGCAACTTGAAAAAGAAGGTGGGTTGGAGAAATTGCTCAAATAAAGGTTGTGATTGATAATGCTTAATCTGATTGATCTTGTACATATAATATGTTTTAGTTAAAAGAAGGTAACTTTAAAATTAATGCAAGGTCCTTTTAACTTACGCATAGGCTTCTAGAAGAGTTTACCTGGATCATAAGTCTTCTGCAAGATGCAAGGCGAATTCAAATCTCTGTGATTTGCTTTATCACTGCATGATATCACAGAGTAACTTTACGAATTTACTGTTGGTCATTTGTATAGAGGTGTGTAATATGCTTGATTAGTTGGCTAATCAAAGAATTCAAAGTCACACATAAGCATTGAATGAAAAGCGTATATCAAACAAATGTTCTCGCTCATGAATGAGTTTTGCATCAACGCACTACTTGGAAATTACCAGAAGCACCTAAAACTTCTTTTTTCCGTGATGATTGGATCCTCTATTACAGGGCTGTAGAAGAACGCAATAATTGTGGTATGCATGCCTTGAATTTACGTAGATTTCTATACATTCTATGACTTCAGTAATGATTTCAAGTTAAGAAAAATAAATTTCTATTCATTTTACATGACTGAGCAATTAATTTCTGCAATCATAATCTTAAAGTCAAAATGAGTGCAATCATTTTGACTGCTCCGCATTAGTGAGGTCACATTGAAGTCACCAGCAGTCATTGAAGTCTTTGAATTTATCTGAAGTCATTAAAGTCTTTGAATTCGTTATGCTATGCCTGTCTTTGCTTTATTCAGAGCATAATCTTCGAACTCATAATACATCATTCCATTTTGTTCCTGCCCAATATTTTGACAAAAAAGAAAATGTTTTGACATTTTTGCAAATTTCTCTAAATATTCGACAACGTCATTTATAAAATTCAAGTTTGATCAATTTTGTCTTCGCGTAATAACAATTGATTAAAACATGAAAACTAGATTTAACACATATGACATCGTATGCGGTGTCACCGAGTTGCAAAAGTAAGTTCGTTCGATTCGGATTTCCAGTATTAATCTTTGCTTATCACGTTTACAGACTCGTTGGCCTCCGTGTGAATCAAATCTACGACATCGATAACAAGACTTACTTAATTCGCCTGCAACAAGGCGAAACGAAATGCGTACTTCTGCTCGAGTCTGGTATTCGATTTCACACAACAGCTTTCGAATGGCCTAAGAATATGGCACCGTCCGGTTTCAGTATGAAACTCCGCAAACATTTGAAGAACAAGCGATTGGAGAAACTCCAGCAACTTGGTGTTGATCGTATTGTTGATTTTCAGTTTGGGATGGGTGAAGCTGCCTATCATGTGATCATTGAACTGTATGATCGTGGTAATATAATACTCACTGACCATGAGCTGACGATTTTATACATTCTACGTCCACATTACGAGGGCGAAGAAGTTCGTTTTGCGGTACGGGAAAAATATCCCACTAATCGAGCAAAAGAAGCATCTGCGGAGCTCACCGAAGAAAGTGTAAAGGAATTGATTGCGAACGCTAAACCTGGTGATAATTTGAGGAGGGTGCTTATGCCGGTCCTAGATTGTGGTCCAACTGTAATTGAGCATGTTCTCCTTAAACATGGTATTGCCGCTTGCACCATCAAAGCGTCTGCAGATGCCATTGATACCGACCAGACTGAAGGAAAGCAAGAGCAAAAAAAATCCCGAAAGCAAAGAAAAAAGGACGGAGCTGGTGAAAATGCTCGGCCTTTTGAGATGGACACCGATTTTCCTAAGCTTCTCGAAGCAGTAAAAGAAGCCAATGAAATACTTGTTCTAGGTCGTACGACTGAATCTAAAGGTTATCTCATTCAAAAGAAGGAAGATAAGCCATCAGAATCAGGGGAAACCCAGGAATATTTTTATCAAAACATCGAGTACCACCCGCATCAGTTTGTTCAGTACGATGGCCAACCATGCGCTGAGTATGAATCTTTTATGCTAGCCGTCGATGAGTTTTATTCAACGTTGGAGGGTCAAAAAATTGACATGAAGACTATGCATCAAGAAAGAGAAGCTCTGAAGAAACTCTCGAACGTAAAAAAAGATCACGCTAAACGTCTGGAAGAGCTCATGAAAGTCCAGGAGGTGGATAAGCAACGAGCTGAGTTAATTACTCGCAACCAGGTACTGGTGGACAATGCCATACTGGCGATCCGCAGTGCTATTGCCAACCAGATGTCTTGGCCAGACATCCATGAGTTGGTGAAAGCTGCACAAACAAATGGAGACCCAGTTGCGAACACTATTAAGCAACTGAAACTGGAGATAAATCACATCGCTTTGACACTTACAGATCCATATCGTGCTCAACCGTATGACGAAGAGGATGAGGAAGACGATGATGGTATACCAACTATGGTGGTAGATGTGGATCTTGCTTTGTCCGCTTGGGCTAATGCCAGAAAGTACTATGACCAGAAGCGTAATGCAGCGAAGAAGGAACAGAAGACGATTGATGCATCGCAGAAGGCCTTGAAGTCAGCCGAAAGGAAGACACAACAAACACTCAAAGATGTCCGAACGATTTCGACGATATCTAAGGCACGCAAGGTGTACTGGTTCGAAAAGTTCTATTGGTTCATCAGTTCCGAAAATTATTTAGTTATTGGTGGACGAGATGCACAACAGAACGAGTTGATTGTGAAGAGGTGAGTCTTGTTGTTTTTTTGTTTGGCTCGCTTTCTTGTGCATTTCTTCCTTAGATTTTTCATTTCTCTTCTCGTTTTCTAAGTTGTCGCTTTAAGCATCGATTCCTCTCTTAGCTGATTTATTATTAAATTAATATACATATATTTGTCTTTTGTTAGAATTTCATTACAAATACAAATAAAATTTCATTAATTTTAAATTTATTTTACTCCTTCACTTTAACAGGTACATGCGTTCATCGGATATCTACGTGCACGCCGAGATTCAAGGTGCTTCAAGCGTTGTAATTCGCAACCCCACAGGAGGCGAAGTTCCTCCAAAGACGCTTCTTGAAGCTGGTACTATGGCCATCTCATACAGTGTAGCCTGGGATGCAAAAGTTGTAACTAACGCTTACTGGGTAAAGAGCGATCAGGTAACTAAAACAGCACCCACTGGTGAGTATCTTGGCACGGGTAGCTTCATGATTCGTGGTAAGAAAAATTTTCTACCACCATGCCACTTAATATTGGGTCTGAGTCTCCTGTACAAGCTGGAAGACAGTTTCATTGAAAAGCACAAGGGAGAACGCAGGGTGCGTACATTTGACGATGAAAGTACTACCGCTAGCAAATTTAAAGAGCTATCAATAGAAAACGAGCAGTTAGAGCCAGTTATCGAAGATGTGGAGATCGAATTAGAGGGTTCTGATAATGAAGACTCAAAGAAAAACGATGAAAATACAAAATCCGCCGAAAACTCCGATGTTGAAGATGATGAAGTAACTTTCCCAGATACCCAGGTCAAGATTGAGCATGACACTGGCAAAGTTACATTGCGAAGCAATTTATTAGCAGATGCTCCACTCATTGAAACAGTTCAAGCAAACATAATCAAAGATGACACAGAGACTCCTTACATTATCCCAGCGGTTGCACCACGAAAGAAACAACAGCAAAACGCTAAAAAGCGCAAAGAGGAAAAACAGAACCAGCAGCACCAAAAACAACAACAACAGCAGCAAAAGTTCAACGACATGAAGGAAGACAGTCAGTCCAATGCTCAAATGAAGCGAGGACAGCGTGGCAAGTTGAAGAAAATCAAATCAAAGTATAAGGATCAGGATGATGAAGAGCGTCAGTTGCGCATGAATATCCTGAAGTCGGCTGGTAAGGATAAAGCGAGAGTGGATTCGGAGAAGATCGAAGAAGTGGCGGCCAAGTTTAATAAGACGAAGCGTCAATTTGAGCCAAAACAAGCTAATATTGAAGCCGATGATGATGCTGAAGATGTGACTGCGAACGCGGATGTTGATATGTTGGATTCACTTACTGGAATACCATTCGAGGAAGATGAATTGCTGTTTGCTATACCGGTAGTAGCTCCATATCAGTCGCTGCAACATTATAAGTGAGTTCAAGTATTATTATTTAATTTGGCTGATTCTTCTATTATTTATTGTCTGTAGATTCAAAGTAAAACTAACACCTGGCACAGGAAAGCGTGGTCGTGCCGCTAAGACAGCGCTTCTGATGTTCTCGAAAGATAAAAGCTGTTCTATTCGAGAAAAAGATTTGCTGAAGGGTATCAAAGACGAGGCATTGGCTCGCAATATTCCCGGCAAAGTTAAGTTGTCTGCCCCACAATTGCAAAAGTTCAAGAAGTAATTGAGAAACTGGGGTGAAGGTGTGGCAATTTAGCATTTTTTTTTGTTTTTCATTTGTAAAGGAAATGTTTTTAATAAATATTATATAACTAATGTTATTGCTTGAGTTGTATGAATTCTTAAATCTTAAAAATTTGTTTAGTCGTTCACGCGACTGTCGCTCCGTCAGGGGTATGTCAACAACTATCCGGTAGGTGCCTGGATCTAAAGTTTATTTTCTTTTATTAATTTCATTAATCTCGAATGCAAAAATCTCAAGTGGGACAGAATCTTGAATTTAGTGCACAAATTTAAAAAAAAAATTGCTTTTAAAATTTGTAAAATCCCTTCATTTACATTTTCTCTTTTTCAAAATTTCTTCCATATCAAAATCCCTTGCTTCAAATCTCCTTTTACGTAAATTTTCTGTTTCAAAATCTTTTGTATAGAACCCATCGTTTTCAGATTTTGGTATTTTCAAGGGGATCCCAAGGAGATATATCCGCTGTAACTAAAAATCTTCATGTTTTGAATAAAAGCATTTGCTTAAATCTCCCGTATTAGAATCCCCTGCAAAGAAAAAAATTTGTTCCACTATCTCCTGGAAAACTCCATGCCTTCAACATTAAAAATCCCCCGGTTTTAAAAGGAAATGTCTTTCTCTTCATCATCACGCATTATCCAGTAATGGAATTAGAAATCGTCTAGAATTCAAAAAAAAAAAAAAAAAAAACGTACAACACAGATTTGTACGCCAAATATTTAAATACAACTGTGAAATTGTAACTTTAGTTCTGTGTAAAAGAACATTACTAAAAAATATGTACCTATAAATACTTAGCGCGGAAAAATGACGGCTAAATCTGAAACGAACAAAATATCGAAACAAAATCTCTGAATCAATTTTATAAATCTGTGCCCATGAAAAATAAATTTACATGCCGCGAGAACTATTCCTAAATTTTGTGAATGGAAAGTTGGAGGTCGAGCGCTACGGAGCCCTGTCCCATGTGTGGTTTTTGTAAGGCTGTTTTTCAACCATTTTTCAAGCAGAAACAATTGAAAAAGTCTAGGTAGAAAGCAACCAAACGTCTATCTGTAAAAAAACGGGTTGGCGCAGACAAGTAAAAGTAACTTTGAGATCATATCATAATTTCGCAGAGTGAGGTTCTGGTAGTATAGGTATAGCACTTTAAGGTAAAAAATATTAAGTAGGATATCATGCTTCTTCCGCAATGGGCCTTTCGTTAACCTGCACTTGGTTTCTGGTGAAATCTACTAATCCTTCGTCTTTTTCTCATTTCAACTATGTTTTTATGTCTATTATGTCTGTTTTATGTCTATGATCCACCCTGTTCAGTTAGTGTAAAAAATACTTAATAAAACGACGATAAACATTCAAATCTCGCGCTAAAGAAAATCCACCCCCACAGGACTCTATCGAATTCCACATGGAGGACTTTCGAACTCCACCATCTTCAGCCATTATCGAAAAAGGCACAATAATACAACCATATGAGCATTAGGCATGCGTCCTGCGTATCGGAATTCGAATTTAAAATTTTTTTTTGCCAATTCGGGTAAAACCAATCTAGATGTAAATGGCTGCCTGTTTTGACAACTGTTCGGGAAACGTTCGTGAGTCCTGAAAACGGGAAAAAAAGTGAAAAAAGTGCAAGAAAACCTATCGAACGGGCAATAATTTTATTTATCTCAAAACGGGCAAAGTCAAAGTTATAATTGCAAATTAATCCTGAATTCCGCGATAATCTTTTTAACGTTATTCGCCGTTTTTTCCGAACCCCGAATGGTAATTTTCGAGATTCCTTTATTCGCAGTTTTTTCTTATTAATTTTTTTTTTACAATCATGGCCACTGGGAGAGGGCAAAACAAGGAAAAAAAGGAAAATAAAAGCCCAAAAAGGATATACCTACGCAGCTGATATCAAACGACGAATTGAAAAAATAGAAATGGATTACAATTAAAACAAAACAAATCGATTACAAAAATGGAATACATATACGACGTATATTCGACATAAGGATATGTGCAAAATTCTTCCCAAAGAAGTAAAACAAGTGGAAAAAGGACATTTTCATGTCCTTTCAGTGCAAAAAAGAAAGAAAGAAAATAAAAAATTTGCATTTCTAAGTGATACAGTTCTTTGTGAATAAGTTTTTCTTTAAAAAGGAAGAAAAAAAATCATGTGCAAAAATATGTAGATTTGTGTTTGTGCAGAGATGAGGAAATTGAAAAAAAGGACATCGAGAATGAAGTGGAGTTTACTTAAGTGCATTTGCACTCCACCCAAGTACCCATACACGTATACAACGGGGTGCGGATATTTCTGCCCTTAACGCCAAGATCAGGATGTATTTTCATGGTTCTAAGTTGATTCGTTGCTAAGGAGCTGACAGTTGGGAGCTAAATTTTTTTTCAGTTTAAATAAGAAAATAGTACTTCATAAAAAGAAAAACGGCCGTCCTTACCTACCCCATACATAACTCGTCAGAGAGTTCACCCCCCAAAAACACGCACACCAAAACAAAACTCGCACACATCATTCCAATTTGGATAGCGCCATCTCTTAGGGAAGTATTTCGCGCTGTTTCCTTCGACATCCACCCAATGATGGTGAACACACACAAACCCACACATATACACAGTGCATGATGAGGAAAACTTTTCTTCTCTCGGAAAAACAAACTCACCTCCCCACCCCACCGTAAAAAAGGGAAATATGTCATAAGCAGCAAGACGATGTATCGCACGCACGCATGCATCAACATTTTTCGTTGCTGTTTGTCTGATGGATGTGTATGTTTATATGTGTGTGTTATGTTGTCCTACGTACCATGCCCTCCTTCACCGCCCCCCGCGTGTCGTCAACACCAAGTCACACACAAAAAAGGAGAGATTTTGAATTTCCTTCGGCAATCATGATCCTACACCAACCCTCATATTTCTCTTTTGGGCGGTTTGGGGGTGACTGTGCTTTGTTGTTGTTGTTAGTTGGGAACGTTATTCCTTCGCAACATTTGTGCACACACATACGGGAGGATAAACATTATTTTTTAATTCAATTTCACCCACTACCTCCGTAAAATCCTACCACCATGACCACCTACATCCATGACACCCCGCCCGGTTTTCCAACCCCCTGAAGCGGCGCGCGGGTGTGTATGTGTTTTGCTCTCGTTTTTTAAAGGCATATCCGTGTGCTATGCCGTTTGTGACAACACGGGGGCAACAAACAAATTTTTGCGTTCTGTGCGCGAAATATTTACGTTTAAATGTGTGTTCAGAGTTTGTTCGAGGTTCGAGCAGCTTAGGCTAAAGCGGGGAATGAATTTGGTTTTCATGTTTTTTTTTTTTTTTCTTGAAGGATAACGAGTGGCGAAAGGTGTATATGTACATACATATATAGGAAGGGTAGAAATGTTTATTATGATTTTTTTTGCTTTCTGATGGAGTGAAGAGAATTGGGATCTTTATTATGTTGTTGTTGTTATTATGTTAGAGTTGGAGTACACTGTTTGGCACTCCCATGTTTGGATGGTGGATACAATTGATGGGGGTAAGTTAATTTTGAAAGGTCTAAACTGCATATTTACTTTCCGCATTTATATGTACATACATATATTTGAAACATTTTTATGAAAGTTTTTCCGAAAGTCGAAGACAAATTGGGTTGATAGTGCTTACAGGGTACAAAAGTGAATGTGCTTGAAAATGTCTGTTTGTTGTGGGAAAAGGACGGGAAGTTAAACTCATTCGTTCGTTGACACCATAGAAGGTAAAACTACAAACTTACATACATATGACTTAAAGCCATAGAATCCTCGTTTTAAATCATATGCATCCATTATAGCAATAAAGTCTCTGTACAAACAACGCCATGTGAAATCATTGATACTTCGGTTTATTAAACACTAATTAGTGTATATTAGGTCGGATTGCTAACGGCCATACATACATAAATATTATACGAATTTAGGTCTAAAAAACCGAGCGTCCCCATTTTGCATCCACGTGATCATATTTACCGGAAAACGCTTTAACTAAATTGTCTACCAGCATAAGTACAACTCACTGATGTGAAGGGGAATCATATTTTTTACGTTTGACTATGCCTGCTAGGTATACAGGTATACTGCACTAAGCACAAGATATACATATCTGATATACCGTCCTCTTCAAAGCAGGTTCGTTATTCAAGGTCGACTAGGTGATTATTAAAGCAACAATGACTGGAAAGATGCCCTCCAGCACTCAAATATTTTGCTAGTACATATTTACTATATTAAGAATTTTACCTTCAAAATTTTAGAGCTTTCTTTAAGCTTTTCTTCAGTCCACATCAATACGGTGAAGAATCCACTGGGTTGAACTATTTAATGGAACGAAAAAAAAATCGCTGTTACTTTGTTCTGGGGTTACATCTACACTTGTCGCACTCAAGACCAGCCTTTAGGCTCCTAAGTTTTGCTTCTTCAATATTGCGTTCGAACTAAAATTTTAACAGATAAGGGAGGAGGGCAATGAAATATGCATCTTTAATCAAGGGAACGAACAAAAACCCTTCTACTAAGTGTGTGCAGTTCTATTTATTTTGAAAGATTTTGAACGCCACTGTACAGTGGATAGTGTGTAACCTCACCCACTGCAAAAATTGCGTCACAATTGCTAGTTTTCGAAGCTTATTTAAGTTAGGTATACGGTTTATTGAAGAAGACACGGTTTCTGTTTCACAAACGGGGCTGTATAGACCCACTGTGATGACCCTTATGGTTATTTCGTGGATTATATTTTGGAATTTATTACTAAATAAATTATTTAGCTTTAAGAAAACCTGATGTCTATGGAAATTTCTGAAGGAAAGATAGTGAGACACCAGTCATATGTATATGTAACTCATTCGTGGTATATACATATGTAAGTAGTAGCATTGTAAATACTTCGGCAAAGAAGTAAAAAAGGGCACTTCAAGACCACTGCATTATGTATCCTTTTATTACTTAAGTTATGGTCGCTTAAAAGTACAAAAAGTATTACTCATCCTCTTTCAAAAGTTTGCTGGTTTTAGTTTTATTGTATTTGAAGTAAATTTTGCTGGATATTCCGCAGGTAAGAAGTAGTTCCTATTTGAATCCTGAGCTATTCCTAATAGCGCATAACAAGTGCTTTTACAGTCATCCGTCTATCAATAAAACTGGAAATATCCTTCCGTTGTGTTAACATAATTTATGCTGGTTTGGCGGCTTTTGTTAATGTTAACACCTCCGAATATGAAACACTACTGTGATCTGCCAATCCTCCATCTACGGAGGAGGACTTCTGTTTTCCATTCATCTGGACTTTAAAAAATATGGAAAATAGCTTAACAGTTGTTTGAAGCGGAAATATTCCCTTAAGATCCGTACGCTTCCAGTTCTGAGATTACATACATAGGTATTGAGATTTATCGACAGTAAAGCAAGACTTGCTTCCTGCTGTTGGAGGTGGTCTTATCGAACCGGTAGTGCTTTAAAAATATATTATCCATCAAAGTATATGAATATCCATCAAAGGATCACTCTATATATCCAAAGAATAGTTTTAGAGTTTGGAACACAAACACAATTTCTGGCACATTAAAATTCCATGCATAACATTTAGTCGAAATCGTACTTACTCTTTGATTAACATTGAGATTCCAGTTTAATTTCCTATTGACTTTGGATAAATTGCCTGTTTACGTTAGGTACTCTGAATTCCGGATTTGTTCTTTTAATTGCGGGTATTAATTTCCAGAGAGCATTGGTTCAGATATATGTAGTATAATATCTGAAGAAATTCATCTAGCAGTTCGCTAAGAATAGATATGAAGTGAGGTGTTTCTAAATATATTTTCACAACTTTTTGGAAATCCATAAATATTTCCGTTTACAACTAGGTTCAAGAGGTCTCCCTGCGACGTGCCCCTAACAGGAAGGACTTTAAGTTGAATATTTTCAAGCTTTACTTGATTAGTGTAGAGGTTCATTATTGAACTCAGGGTTAATTTATCGGGTGGCAATTATTACTATTTCGTAAGAATGAACGATTTCACAGTGCCGTGATTCTATCGCAGTCTATCGCTTCTACAGAAGGGTTGCGGACGTTATAGCTATGTTATGACTTATACCTAAGTGTGTAGCTTCATGTTCTAAAGACCTTAACTTAGTAGGTCTGAAAGCCGTATTTCAAAAAAAAGTTAAGTGATCGCAATCGATCATTGATTCCTCAATGCAGTAACTTTTTGATTTTTCTAAAAACTGTGTGCCTTAGATACAGAAGCATTTTATTGTGTACATTGAATATGTTGCTGTCAATACGATCGTCGAAGATTCTGGGCATCTTAAATCGCTTGGTTCTTTAAAGAGAGGTTCAGGTTTCCTTGTCCTCTTAAGTAAGATTTGAAGATAAAATCTCAGGTTGTCCATTCGTTGGAGAAAATTAGTCCCCGCACCTTAACTTTTTAAATGAAAGGCGTAGAGTAAGTACATAGAATTCACCCACTTCACACATATATATGAAAAGGGATTTCTGTTTGAAATCACCTGATATGTATGTATGTAACGGTTGTGATCTCGACTGAAAATATGCTGCTATTATTATTAATTCTAAAAGAACAGTTAACTGGCGGAGCTTCACAAAAACCACATGCCAATCTTCATTTCTGATTTGTCATTGAATCCAGACGTTTCTTTGGTAATTCTAGTTCAGAACTCCAATCTCCAATCACCTTTGTGTTACAAAGCAGTAAAAGACTTTTAAGAAGAAGAATGGTTATGAGCAACTAGGCCGAATACGTTCTCCTGCGCCAAATATTGTATTTGTACCTATCTGGCTTTCGCTCATTATTCTACCTAAAGCTTTGTGGGATTTATTTAATTACGGGAAATACGATAGTGATTTATTCTATGTAGTGATCAACTTGAATCGTCATGACATTCTTTCAACTAATTTACACTTGAAACTTAGTAAAGCAAAGTTTCTATGGCTGGTAGACTGTGAGAAGCTATGTCCTGACCTCTGCGAGGTCTGCTGTGATATTCAGTCCAGATGGATAGAATTCTAAAAATGTACAAGACATGAGTTCTGTTGTGATTAGTACTAATTATGATATAAACGTTTCAGCTGGTTTTCTGGAGAAGATGCATCGTTTTTTCACATTTAATTACTTTGTGGGGTATCTCCCATTAGTTAAGAAAAATCCTAACGCTACAGAATACTGTAAGTCAAAATAGGTCGATCCGTTTAACGGTGTAGAAATTCTCTTTTCCAAAGGACCATAGTTATTCATTTTCTTTTTTTGACAACCGTGTGTTATTTCGATTCTAAAACTTTCGCCAATACAGTTTCTTTGAAGTAAACTAAAACAGGCTTTTACAATCCTAATACACTTGGTTAGACTTCTTGATTTGTCCACAATGCCCTCGGGCCATCTGTATCCCCAATTAACTTGCTTTTTTAAGTCAGATTACCCAGTTTTTTCTCTGAAAACCATCTTCCATGAAACTGATTTACTCTACAATTTTACAGAGAATGATGAAATTAAATTTTGAAAACTATGCGGTTCATTTTTTCCTTTTATAAATGTTTCAGAATTATAATTGTCTACCTTAATTTAACCCCGTAAACGATTTTTAAAAGTTGTTGTTTTAAAAGTTCCAGGTTTACTTTTTTGAAATGAGTAGTATTTTTGAAAAGCGCCTGACATCATGACAAAACGCAAACTTATGATGCACTATTAGAATTTATTATAACTCAGCTGTGGGTTCCCTTTGAAAACAAAAAAACAACCCGGTATACCAGTAGGTATACCCCAAAGTTTAGCTGATATTTCTGACGTTTGTATTTGGATTTGCTTCCTTTACTTTCATTTCACCTGTCCTCTCAACTCCTTACGATGGTACGTGTCAGAATTACAAAATGATGTCCATTTCAACCAATAGACTGTCTATCAAATTTACACTTCAAAATTTCTCTGATGTACAGCAGTTTCCGTTTTCAGTTATTGACGAAGAGTGAGCTTTTCATTCGCATCCCCATCACCGTTGAATTTTCCAATATTTTTGTAGAACTTCCGGTCTTCGACAGCGAAAAGGTAGATATTTAAAAATAAATATGTACCTTTCACAAGGACAATATCTCTGGGGTAAATTAAAAAAAAAGAAGTCACTTGTTGTTGTAGTGGTTGCTGGTGATATCGCAATAATGTTAATGTTACGTCCAAAAAGAAAAAAAAATGGCGACGCATTTTGCAAATGGCCATTTATATACTTCGACTCTTCGCCAGCAATGTCGTTAATTTTTAAAGGCCCATCTGCAATTTTAAGTATCCTCTGCTGATGACTTTTCCTTAGAGGGAGAGATGGTTTCATGTTAATTGCTAGTCATTAGGAAATTGGACCGGAGCAGTATATATTTTAGATGCGATTAAATATTGAATTTAGTTTTGCCTTGTTAACATGGTAAACTAGTTAAGGGCAAATGCAAGAATACGAAAGAAACATTTGTTTTCATTAACTTTGAAGCTTGTATGGCATTTATTGAGAAATATGTTAGCAGGCACGTGCTTGTACTTTTGGGATACTCGAGTGTTGCAGCTTTATTACATTGAGATAGGTCATTTACATTAACTCCAGGGAGCAATTAGTAATTTATCTGGTAGAACTTAATGATGTTATCCTGTATGCTCTCCAGGCTGGATGGGATGGATATAACATTTATACCATGCTCAAGTTAAGGAAAAAAGAGCACAGCATTAAATGAAAATAATATAATAGGAAGGGGGTAGAACGTGACATTTATTGGTGAAAGTGAATGATTTTAAATACTTTTGAGTCTTAAGATAAACCTAAAACTTGCGCTTTTAAATTTATTAAGTAGTCCAAATTATGACATAAAAGGAAAAATTATCATAATCGAAGTTTTCCCTCAAAACCCAAGTATTTTCGAGTTATGTATAAGTAAAAGAAATTCCCTGCAAAATGTCAACAGTCAGGGTCTCCCAGAAGAATGAATGAATAAGCTCCTGATGGCAAGAGAAATTCCGCGTTTGCTATTTCCGTGAAGCGTTTTGGCCACATCTGCCTCTTTGATCCCGGGGAAATTGATATCAGTTCTCAAAACTAATATATGTATCTCCACAGGTTTGCAAGCGCTTGTTCCTTACTCCGAGGCAAATAAACTTCTTAGCTACACAGAAGGCAATTTACGGATACTTCTTTATTTGTCGATGGCCTATATCGATTCTCATCTTAAATTCCCGTGAAAGTCTTACAACAGTGGGCTCAGAGCTGGCGGGTATTGTCAGCGAATCCCACCAGTTAGATGATCTTTTTGAAAATAGTGCCTTCTGCGTTAACGTTAGCCTTGTTCCAGCACGATACTCAAAAAATAACATGACGAGGTATGTACATAGGTACTATGTACATATGCAGATCTAATGTGATATTCCAAATTTCGAAATATACGAAATATATGTTTACCAGTATTTCATAGCGCAACTAAACTAGCTTGCTTGGGACTCCAAAGTCAGACATTTATTTGCTGTTACACCCTTGGAGAGCAACTTATATGTAGCCTTTGGTTATTCACCACAGTTTGCCATACAAACCCTACTGACAGATGAGTCTAGCCGCGTAGTGGCTATACAGACTCTTCATTCATGCGTGACATGACTATGTGCAGTTCAATGAATGTCTCCTTAACCCAGGTAGTTGAACTAGAAGGTTATTTACAAAAAGTGGAACAGAGCTCCATTAATACACTGTTTTCCAACTACAAAAAAAAAAAATACAAGTTCATGGCCACATACAGCCTGTATGTGTTTCAGGTCCGAGTTCTAGCGACCATTCGTGTTGTGCGAGTTATATTTTAGACAGCCATCCAACGCACTAACCACTTGAGCAAGGGCGCCCACATCACATACCAAGGAAGGTTTAGAAATTCTGGCAGGAAGCAGAACCAACTGCTTACATGGGCCTCTCAGTGGATTCAATTCGTAGACTGCATTTTGAAAGTGACTAAATTTCTTTTCATATCCTGAGAGATTTTCGCAACTAATATTATCCCAGGGACCTTGCCAGGAGGGTTTCCTCTGCGTTGAATGATAATTCGCGTCTCATGATACATGTGGTATACTTATAGCCGCTATTAAGCGGTAAGCTGTTTCCTTTCCTGGGACCAGGCCCTTGTTGACTGGCCCTTAATTTAGACATACACACAGTAGATATATAGAATTCTCTAGAATGCATATGACATCAAATTTACTTCTAGTCTAGTAAGGCAAGTAACACATGTTAAGGCTACCCTAGTGGAAAAGTTGTCGACTAGTTAATATTGGACACATAATATCTCATGGCCTATCAAGTTTTTGGTGTTAATTCCAAAATCGATTAAAATATGCTAGGAAATGGCATAAACTGCAGTTTTTAAAGTTTAATTTTATTTTTTAACCACTTTCCTTGAATTTTTATTCAAATCACTACTCAATGTACAGCAAATCTTTTCTACTAAGTCCTGTACTTTATTTATATTAATCAAACGTCCATCTGGTAACCCTTAATGTAATTACGCTACTTCCTAAATAATATCCCATCCATCATCTGGTGAAACATAACCACCTTTACTTAACTTCCTCAACAGGCAGTTGAAGCTTAATTGCTTTGTTTGTGTCTCCTAAGGGATGTTTGAAAGGTCATTGTACTCGAGCTGCCTATCTGTCTGTTTTATTACCTCAATATAGAGAAATTCGTAAACTGTTTTTAATAATATTAAATCGATAATCGTACTTATGTAAGAAGGGACCAAAGATGGGAAAATAAAACTTTTCTCCATCTAACACATTAAACTTCTCAAAGAAATTATCATCAACGTAAACATTCCTTGAAATGATCCCAATTTTCACGTAAATTTAAATATCGTGTCAATGTCCTGAGAAAGACTTAATCCATGTACATATGTATGTATGTATATGTATGTAGCTTCCGAGTAAAATCCCTAAGAAAGAAAATGTAATCACATCCCAGCACAAACAGGAACGGCAAAAACAAACGATTTCCTATTCTCATTAAACCCTGCGCGGATGTGACAGAAACAAAGGAGAGAAAAAAAAATGCAAACTAAAGTTGCTAGAAGCGTTGGCAGAATTACAAATTAAATGTATTTCTACTCTTTTTCGCCTTCGACAAACAACGGTCTCCTTCCCTTAAACAACGAAACATATTCTTACATCGAAGAAAAACAACGACCGGGAAAAAACTTCACAAACACAAGAAACCCAAACGAGTCACTTAATGTCCTGTTAGAGAGGAAAGGAACGAAACTATTTTGCAAAAAACTGCGATAAAGATCAGTTTACATCACATATTTACATCATATGCTTTTTATTTTTTCATCCAATTTTCCACCAATGCTATCAAGAAGGCTTTTACGTATATCCGCACATAGGTATGCATGTATGTGTATATTCCTGCAGGACCTTTATCTCTTTAAGCCAGCATAATTCTTTGCTGTGCAATGTACATACATACATACATCATTTTGTTTATCAGTTATTTAGAGGACACAAAATGTACGTGTGTGCCAATGTCAATGTCCTTTTAATCTGTTTTAATAAGATATTGTATTTCATTGCGGTTACCTAAGAATAGAAAGTGTGAACGCATAAAAGACGTGCGAGTAGAAATTGTGAAACGCAATAATTAAGTGAAATGCCAAAAGTTTAACGAAGAAGAAAAATCCTGTCGATGGTGCTAGTGATTCGCAGAATTTAACGAATTCCAAGAAGCAAACAACAAGGAAAAAGGATGAGAAAGAGAAAGGAAATTATTATTAATAAAAGGGAAAAAAAATATCCTTATATGAAATATAAATCGATAGCATGTGTATCGGTTGTATGTCGATGTGTCTGAGTAGGGTGGGGTGCCGGCCCTGTAATATCCTGGCATCGTTATTTTTGTGATGATACTCTCTCGTATCATAATTTATGCATAAAATAACCAGAATCAAATTGGATATATTGCTTCTCTCCTATTGCCTTCCACTCATTTTATTTTATTTCGTATATTGTATACATATGTATATGTGGGTACAGGATGGCGTACAAGTCATTCTGCTTTTTTGTTTCTGTTAAAAATACATGATAAATGCCAAAAATAAAATTCCAATCTATTCGATTTATATCCTCCTCTGTCCCAGAAGATACTAGGGGGCAGTAATTAAACGAAAATATACATGTATTGAGTAGGCGTGGTATGAAACAATTTTCGGTCTAAAAATAATACTGAATATCCCCATGGGTCCATGGTTTATCATTAGCTATTTCTGGCAGTGTGCTTCATAGCTCACTCCAGACTATTATCCTCTTCAATCTGGGGTTACTGGGACTCATTGAGTGGCATTTTTAGGATTTGCTGCATTTGTTGCATTACTCACATGTTCAAAACAGCTTTTTGGAGGCGTTGTTGTACACTTTAAGTCTCTCATGCGAAAGCAAGGACTCCACATTTATTGCTTATTGACGTATAAGTGAACACATCTTCCTTGATATCATAGCTGATGGACAATATTTACAAGACATGAATAATTGACATTTTTTTGTTTTTGAAAACTTTCACCCCAAGTTTGTTTGAGGAAAAAACGTAATTCACTCTTCCATTTTACAAAGCATTGAATTGTATCGGCTATTTAAGTTGGCTTGATAACAGCCTCTATTTTAATTGAAATCACCATTCTAGGACAATTCCCTTTGAAAAATTTTAAAATCACAGCGTGGGCAGCAAATGCTTGCATCGTCTTGTATACTTACAACTGATGCACATATGTATGTACATATATCATGAAACCATTGAGGGTTTCCATTGCATAGTGTATGTTTCTGTGGGAGTTTCGCCTTTTAGAAATGTGTGACCGATCTACTGCATCATGGAATAGTGCGCCTATAGATTCCTTTCCTCTATTTTCGGAAAAGAAGCTCATTCGCGGCGCTGTCCGGCAGGACCAGATTATTTCATGGTAAATGTGGTCATTGTACAAGTTTAAGAGTCTGATTGTTTATATAGTTGAGCGGTAGAAAGACTTAGAATAGAAAAAACATCTTGATATAATTTTTTTCATCGACAATTAGGCGGCTATAAAATCCATTGCTGCTGTAGAAGTGTAATCGAAGGTTGTTAAGTGTGGAACCAGCGAAATAAGGATGTGCACTGGACCTAGAGCAGGCTGATCACTCAGTTTTGAGGTGTAATCTTAAACACGAAGCCTCTCGAAGATGCAAACAGCAGGTGGCGCTCCGTCAGCACCTGCAAAATAATAAAGAAACTGTCGCAACAAGGCCATATATAATAAAATGTTGTATCCTTTCTGCTTTGGTAGAAATGATTACAGGGCGTATTACTCTGCGATGTCATATGGAACCTAAGCCTAACTAGAGGCTATGTCACTACCCAGGCCTCTGCCATCTCAGACATAAATCCCTTGGAAGACATTTCTTCAAGGACAGTTAAGAACTGTATGGCATATCTATCAACGACATCTGTAGGTATATCAAAGTTTCAAGGTGGTTTGAAACCCGAAGGCAAGACAGTGCTTTGGGGATCGCTCCGCGAGTAGAGGATATTATCCCCTGAATTGGCACCACAATTATCTTATACTGACATAAGTGTGGCGCAAATGGCTCCATTACCCTAGGACTAGTAGAGAAGGCAGTTTTTTTTGACTTGCCAAATGTGCTTTGTCTTTGGCTAATATGACAATAGAGATGCAGGGAGGTGGGACACTAGTGCTGCCATTAGTGTTAATCTCCTGGATCCTGTTAGCCTGATCCATGCAGCTAGATCTAAGTCATCAAGTAAATCATTCTTTAAAGATATCATTTCTTTTCAAGGCCTTGCGCATGCATCCATATTAGCATAGGTCTCACAAATGCCGTTTACAAAGTTTTTTCCCTCACCCTGATGCCTGTCAAATTATAATTTAATGATAGATTAAGACTGAAACAACTCAGGCACACGTTTCGAAACAACATTATATCAAAAATATTTCCTGATATAACAATGGATACTGTTCAATATCCACGATTGTTATATGTAACGTAGGCGTTCTATTATTTTACCAAACTTCTGAGGCTAAAAGAAGGTATACATACATATGTATATGCCTAACCTGCGCACATAGAGTGCCAGAGTGCCATCATCATCATCAAATTCTAAAAATTTGCATTATTTCCTGGAAATCGAAAAACAATCCACAACACATGATAACTTTTCCTCCATTCTGTAGATGATTTATGAAAAAGCATTCATTCAAATGCTGCAAAAATATAATAAAACCAAAAAAAAGAGTTTCAATTCGTTTCAAACAGCTGATACGCGGACAGCGAGGGGCTGAAGCGCAAACAAGAGCAAACATTTCTATTTCGAGTCCTTGAACGCATAATGAAATGGATCGATGTGAATATCGAGAATGCTTTATGGATGAAAGACGTCGGGGGCGCACTTTGTCTTCGCATAAAATATCCGAATAAAGCATTTTTTATTCATTCAAATTATACGGCTAGGACTGGAGTGTGTATGTACATGTTTTTTTTTTTTTTATTTCCTTCGTTTGTACTTAATATTACTTTTGGTCTATCACTCATCCTTCGTAGTGGTGAGAGAATTTCCATGCTGTGGCGAATATTTTAACTTTGATCAGGAGTTCATCGCTAGCAATTCGAGTGGCTAAATGGTGAATGGAAATTTCCAAATTGAAGTCATATTTAATTTTGAATGAATACATACATATCTATGTGAACGTATAGTACGCATTCATGGTAATTTATTTTGGGAATGGGAAAAGGATAGTTATCCGCCTACGCTGGTGTTGCTCTGTGTGTGTGTTATTGCCTGCTCCGGAGGCGTTTTTAGAGCTTAATTCATTTTAAATGCTATTTAAGTGTATTAAGAGGAAGAATGATAGCCTCCGTTTGGGTTGGATAGACGAATAAATAATGTACTTTGCGAGGGAAACAAATTTTGATATTAAGACCTCGAGAAGTCGTTTTGTGGGTGTATTAATGGGAATGCTGGGGTTTATTGGTTCATATAATCGCTTTAATCCTGATTGGATAGTTCCTTTATTTCGTTTTGTATTGCGCTTGGAAGCCTTTTAATGACGATACAGCTGAATCAGTTGAGTTTGACAGTTGTATGGCACTTCAAAGCTATTCATCCACTTATATTGCGAACAAGTTACGAATGACAGGAATAAACTTACAAGTGACAGCTTAGGAAAATGGATTTTCTTTTGGACTGCTTGAAACAGTTTTGTAACGATTTAGAAAAATTGTATTCTACAGTGATTGATAGAAGGGTGTGTACCAACTCTTTTATTTTTCCAATCCATACATAGTTTGAAATGTTCCTAATGACTTTTATGAGAGGATAATGCTGCGAGAAAAATATTCTTTTTAAAATGTGCTTTCTGGTGCTTTTCTATAGATATATGGACAGGTTGTACGTTAGTTAGTTAAAACTTAGATATAACATACAGCAACAGTTCAGAGGTTGCCTGCAATAAATGAATTCTTTTGAAATAATTACACAACTTGGCTATGTGTCCATAATCCTGGCCCTCCAGATTGAAGGTTATGCCGTTGGAATCACGGTTCTAGCATGTAAGACCCACAGTTCTGAACAGAAAATAATGGTGCAGGACAATAATTGTATGCCACCCTGTTGTTTGATTGTTTTGTAAAGAAGGGTTGCAGACCACTGTCGAGGTAGCATCTTCCACCAATCTCATAACTTTCTTACTCCTACTTGAATAGCTCTTAGGGCATTTACCAAGTTCACACGATATTGATTATGGTTCTTGGCGGTGTATCTCAGCTCCACCTAGCCCTCCGCTGCATCTTCGAACGTCCTGTGCGAAGTACCTACGAGTATACGGTTTGTCAGGAACACTTACAATACATATGCATGTTTGTAAGACAACGATTAACAAAACGTTAAAGGTTAATCGAAACCAATTTTCGTGTTATTAATTTTAACAGGATTCCATGTTCGAGCGGAACAGGTGAAGGTTTTTGTGAAGCTTATTGCAGGACTTCTTCACATCTTAAATTATGCAGATATTGAATCTACCCTTTGTCTACCCGTGGAGATTTGAACTTGAACAGAAAGCGAACATCGCCAGTGTTGTCCAGGTGATTGAGATCGTCTGCAAGACGTCATTAGATTCCTGCGCTCAGACAAATTATTCTGATAGCTACCAGGCTGTATTCCGAATCTCCTACCGATTGATTGATTGATTTGTTTTGGCATAAAGATTGTTTTTTTCTTAGCACTTAGACAGGACTGTGGTTGATTGTAATACTACCCCTATCAAAAACGTTCATTTCGCGAACTCGTAGGTTGCCTTGATAACAGTCACCTGTTTAACTGGAAAACTACTCCTATTTAGTCACATGTAATGCCTGTTTGAATGCCCTATTCAAAGACTTTCTAAGTACCTCACTTTTTTATTAATAATTGCTTCCCAGAAAAAGATGAGATTAAGCACTTCTAACTCTCTATACGCAATAAACATTGTTACTAGCTTTAGCTTGCCCCACTTAACGTTTGATTTACGGTTGCCACTAAGTGGTTGCATCATGGCCAATCATCAACTAATACGCTTGAATTTAAAATTCAAAATTACTCCCTGCAATTAGGGAATATTATACCAATTTCATTTGCTCACCACCGCACACTCAATTAAATTAAAATTTAGTAAGTATTTTATGCAATTTTAAGCATTAACTCTGCACATACCGTGAGCCAACCACACAACTACTTCATCATTTTCCAACAGCAGTGCGATACGACGACCCTTTTCACATTCCTCCCATTGCCCATATTAAGCATCCTGCTCAACATTACTTTACAAATACTTGGGGCATAAAATATGTATGTGCACGCATTCCAGGTAAATGCTCACATGAGTACGAGTGTTTCCATATAGCGTGTCCTGCATAATTCGTAACCCACATTGCCCTACTGCACATCATATAATCCTGGCTAAGTCTTAAAAATACAATTTTGAGTTTGTTTATCCTGCAGCCACCCCATACTTGATGCGAAGCGAATCCTTATCACCCAGATAGCGTACTTAACCCCATAAAACTATTAAAATTTCCGCTTGCTTCTGGATATGCACTGCATTTGCAAAACTGTCAAGAGAGAGAGAGAGCTATAGCTGTAGAGATCTCAACATACATATACATTAACACACACACACACGTTCAGAAATGGAGAGTGAATGACTTAAAGTTTTGAAAACTCTTGGAATCGGCGCGGCGAGAAAAGTATGCCATTGCCGCCGCTGTGAGCGAAAGTCAAAAACTTTCAACGTTGTCAAACATAATTGAATAAATTGCATCCTTAGCAAAAAAAAAGGATAAAAATATCCGAAACTCGCTCGCTCGCACACAAAACTGGGTCAGATAACACAGAGTTTTTTTGGTGGAGAATTTTTGCGTTTTATTTCCGCTTTTTTCTGCGTTCTCGTTCGTCCTGTCTATCTCTACATGGTTGCGTTTTAACCTTAACGGGTTGCGACAAAATGTTATTTTTTGCTTAAACTCATTTTTCTGTGAAATGGTTGATCCTTTCAAAGGGAATTAGTAGTAATTCACCTTGACTTGATGTGTGTGTATAAGCATTCGGGGATTCAAGGATCTGCCTAATTGGTGTGCGATTCACTGGAAGTTACTTATTTTCTCACATGTGACTGGAACCTTCTATCAACAAGGACTTTTCATGTCACTTTTATGAGGAGTAAAAAAAATGTAATTTATTATTCTGGCACAGGACATGATGTTACTCCTGCATTTGCAGATGCACTATGTAATCCTTGATCTTAACTAAAGTTAGAGTTAAGTACTGTCATATGCACAAGCTTTTATTTTCCTTAGTTCCATAGGACAACATGTTGTTGGAAAGTATGTCGGCATTGCTGTGGACATTTTTATGTTTTTTTTTTTTAAGTAAATGCAAAATATTTGACCAAAAGCGACGTCCTTTTCAATGTTGTGTCCTCAATTTGTGTGTCTGTTGAATAATTAAGAATGATTCCCTTCTTCGTACAACAACTTTACGTGTGGTATGGCCTCTGCAGACAAATGGTTCGCGCTGTTTCGTAAGCTTGAGCACACTACTGTTGCTGTTTCTGATGATGATATGCTTTCGCTTCTGGGGCAAGGATATGTGGATGTGGGGAATTTTCCTCCACTGGCATGGCGATATGAATAATGTACGATGATGATGTGGAAGGATATAGTGGGAAGGATGCATGTGGTACATGCAAATATACTCTAGAGTTCAGAAGCAACATTTTTCTTACCCCCTTTCCCTCCCGTTTCTTCTGGTTATTCATCATATTAGTTTGCAGCAAAGTTGGATGCATTTTTCTTGTTTCATGTGTGAAATGGGCACAAGGATGAGTGCGGTCCGGGATAAGTTCGTATATTTTAATTTTTTTTTTCTTTCTTTCTCGCGTTTTTCTCGTACTTAAGAGATGCACAGAAGCTATTATGTACATGTCCTTTCTGAGGGACATAAATTGAAAATCTATACTGTTACAGTTGGGAAGAATGGGTAAGGATATCTTTGCTTTTTTTTTCGCAGCTTTCTTTTGCGCTGTAGAGAATTGAAATTTAAGGCATTATATGCCTCTTTGGGGATTTTTCGACGGCGGTATCCTTTTGCATGTTTCCTGGTGCAGTTAATTTTTTTTTTCTTAACGCTCACAAGAGGAATGTGTCAGGATGAGAAGATAAAATGTTATTAATTCCGACAGGATGCAATAGAGTGCTATACACAGTTTCATTGTATTAAGTTGATAAGGAATGGTGGCTGCAGTAATACGTTCTCCAAAAAGCGAAAGAAGTATTTAGGTCGCTGTTGGATAGATGTAGCGTTAATGAATTTTTTCGCCGAGAATATAAAAGAGAAAGAGTTTTTTCCGAAAGGGTTGATGGAGATCTTTTAATGAAAACAGTTTCAGTTGGTAATTTATATTCTTTATCATGTGATATAATCGACATTCAGTTGCGTGGAAAGTAAATATTATTGTAGGCAGTGGAACGTGCATGTCGGTTATATTGATGTAGGTAGTTGCTTCGGGCTCACAATGATAATGCAATTATCCTTAGCGGATGCAAAAATATCTCCCGCTGTGTAGTCTTACGTACGGCTTGGTTTTTAATTTTACTTATCGCTGTCCACTATTACAGATTTCATTATTGCTTTCAATGGTTCTCCTGACAACACTGGACTTTAGAGTTCACGACAAGGTTCTATTTCTAGCAACTGAGGGTAGAAGAGTTTGAGATGCTGTAATTTTATTTTATTTCAAAATATTTAAACTAAGTATTGTAGTTATTGAGGATATTAAACTTAAGTTTTAAATGCAACTTATCGATAAGTAACATCAGAGTAAATCGTTAGAGTTTTTTGTCTAGTCATGCACACAGACTTTCCCAACATACACGGATGATTCTCTGTCGAAAGCAAATAGACTATCTACTTCCTCGCGGAGCATCCACCCTGCTGTATAATAACTTTCCGTTCCATCACTGCCATAAAAAATTTTCGTTAAAAAAAATTTTCGTTATCAGTTCTGGCTTTTTTTAATTCTCGGCTGTTGTCCACAACCAGAGGAAAACCCTTTGAATATTTTGGCAAGCTATTAGACATTCCCTTGGAAACAGACGTTTAAGTCGGGCACAATATCAGAATGGTATCTAACACAAGCAATAAAAAGACACGCAGATTTCAGTCATCTAGAAATATTACGAAAGTCACCCGATCTCTCATGAGCTTCGTGTTGCAGATTTCTGGCGTCGATATTTTGCCTGATTCGAAACACGTCCGGAAAAGCTCGAAATTTGTTCAATTAATGCAACATCCATGGGCGCCGTGGCTCAAGTGGTTAGTGCGTTGGATCGCTAAGCGTGAGGTTCGAGGTTCGAATCCCAGAGAACACCAAAAAGTTTTTCACGGGCCCACCTCTCGCGAATGTCTGACAAACGTCCGAGAGTAATAACTGTCAAGAGAAAGCTTCTCAGTTTGCCTTTCGGATATGGCTCTAAACTTTAGGTCCCTTCCATTTGTTAGAAAAATATAACACGCACAACACGAATGGTCGCGAGAAGCTAGGCCCTGGACCACATACGGTCCGTTGCGCCAAAAATTTGTATTTGTATTTGTAATGCAACATCCTATTCACTAGGATATTAGAATATTTACGAGGAAAATTGAAAGGATTCTTCAATTGTCTCAGCGACAAATTCTCGATATGGTTCACGAGAACCTGCAATATAAGTCGTATGCCATGAGAAATAGCTTGTTTATAACGAGGGTGAACCTGGGCTGCAACCAACAAGCCTCTCCAGTTAGTCTGGTCCTTAGATAACTGCCTACAGTTGTGCACTCCAAGTTGGTTGAGGTCGGCTTCTACTTGTGCGCCCCGCCTTAAGCGAGGTCGTCCTCTATTGCGTTGTTCCTTCGGGTTAGATTCGAAGATACTGCAGGCCGGAGCATTGACGTCCATTCACTCTACATGTCCCAGCTACATATCTTAAGCGGTTAATGCGCAGTTTTTTGGCTCCTCCTCCAAAGCCATCAACGCAAGCGGGACCGAATATCGTAGGAAATTTTTTTGTCTGAAGACGACCGAGGATATCTTCATCCGCTTTCGACAATGTCCATGCTTCTGCGCCATAAAGCAAGACTGGGATGATTAAGGTCTTACAAAGAGTCTCCCTAGTTTTCGAGATAGGGCCTTACTACTCATTTGACCTCTCAGTCCAAAGAAACAGCGATTGGCAAGAGTTATTCTTCGTTTGATTTCCGCTGTGACGCTCTTTTCAGAGTTCATAGCAGAGTCAAGGTAAACAAAGTCCCTTACTAGCTCAAAAATATAGATGGTTGAATGCGACGTTCTGTCCAATTCGCCCTCCCCGACGGGATATCACAAAGGAATGGTTTGGCGCTAATGGAGTTGCTTTTCTGGAGTGGCCTGCTCAATCGCCGGACCTATGAAAGAAGTTCAAAGCCGTAGTCACAAACAATGAAGGAACTTTAAGGTGTATTTATTTTTTTGTCCACCACTCTCCATTTGAATTGTTCTGCCAATTATGTGAATATCGTCGGGTCACGGTAATAGTTACACTGACTTTTGAAAGATTGTGCCTCCAGTGAGTTTCAAGTATGATGTTAAAGAAGTCACGTTCCAAACGCATCACTTTAAATCCTTTTTAACATCAAAGGTCTCCGTAAGGTCGGCACTGAACTTCATGAATCAGCTAGCATTCTCCATCGTCATCCTGCGCAGACGGATGAGTTTGTTTCTGCAGGATCTGCCGAAGTGTGAAACTACACTGATAGGGGCCAATCAGGTTATTGTCGAACAGGTGTCTTCACAGAATATGGCAGATAAGATCTTGTACGCGATGTTGAGGAGACTGATACCACTGTAACTGTCGCAGTTGAGGGGTCCCTTTTCTTGTAGATCGGGCAAACTCCATTCATTAGACATACACTCGTCTGACCAAATTTTGGAAATGAGTTGGTGTATGCTTTCTACCAAGTCATGTCCAGCTGCTTTCAACAGCTCGGACGGTAGAACATCAGGTCCAGTAGCTTTGTTGGATTTAAGCTTAGATATAGCTTTGTCACTTCGCTTTGGTCAGATGGACGGAAGTTTTGGCTATCATTGTCTATATTGAATGGGCATTCGTTACCTCACCATATTAAACGTGTTTCCGTAGCCTTTGCCACGGTAACGCCGTGTGTTTAAACGCCGCACAGTGGCGCGCCGTCACACTTTTTTTGTTTTGCTGAGTTTTGTAAAATCCCAGACCTATGCTATCAAACCCCGAAACTTGGGGCCAAAAATCAACGTATGGTTCGTAAGATTATACTCAGTTCATCCATAAACCTGAAACCAAATATTCTGTTCCTGAATTAGTCGAATTTTATCTATGAAATAAAAATATGGTCGCTTATTTAAGAAGATATTAATTTTGTGCACTACTAATGGGATATCTTTTAATTCGCACAGTCTATAGTTTGTTTAGCATTTAACGGTTCATACATCGTAAAAATGGATTGTTCCTTCAATAATTGAAAACCAATTAATTTTTTCACCCAAAAGCCTTTCTAAATTGAGTCCCGAAACATGTAATCCGTGGTAGAGTGTGAAAGATTTCAATGGAATCGAATCAAATTTAGTAGTCAAATCGATTCATTTTCACCATTCAACAATTCAACTCAATTATTCCTGGTGTGCGCCATCACCTATTCAATCTCGGTCATGTTTATTTTCAATTATCTCACATTAAAATATCAAATCCCGCATTCTGGCACACTGTCCGCGCGATACACATTGGTTTATCTCGCCAGAACAATGACCGAACAGAACTGGATCCTGCGGCCATTGTAATCACTTTGTTACATTTGCCCTCGGTCGCCAACATATTTATGATACAATCACGCCCCCACCCCCACTGTTGCACGCCCACCGACAATTCTGTTTCGCTCTGCATATTAAATACACGCCCCGAAACATACTATTTTAGTAAACTACACTAACCTCCGGGTGGACGAAACATAACAACAACTCATTGAAAGTTATTGCAGCGGCACAGGACAGGAGCTGGTTGCAACAGTACTGGATCTGTTCTGCACACGAATAACTTCCTGCGAATGATGGTGCTGCAGTTAGAATTGATGCTAAGAGCGAAACACTGGTTATAGGAGCAAACTCCAACCATGCACCGGAATTTGCCATCAACTCTAAACAACGTTCTGTTCATGGACATGTGTGTGTGTGTGTGTGTGTAAGGATATTATTTCATAGTGATTAATCACATGGAAGTGGACAGAGCAAGCGACTCTATCTCTATCCTATTCCCGATGACCTCGGCTTAGTTATCCTGTTTTGCTTTTTCACTGAAAATTTACAGTTCAATAGACCAAAAGTTACTGCACACAGACACATGTACACACTTGTAACTTTTATTAGAATTGTAGCGTAAAATTTTGTTCACATTTGATCAGAGTTACTCTGTCAAAAGGCCATTCCGGAGTTGGTTAAGCCAGGACAGGAAAACTAATGGACGTTTCACTACATATTATCGGTGTGTGTGTGCGTGTGTGTGTTCAAGTGTTTCTTTTTTTCCTTTGGTAATTTTTCTGACATTTTTCACCGCAGGAACTTTTCAACTTTCTTCTGTGAAAAATGATGGGATGGGAAAGGAGGAAATAAAAATGGAAAACACCGAAAGGATGGTGAAAATGTCCGTACACGATTAATCTATTAGAGTGTAAAGCTAGGCAAGCTGTAGGATATCCCGAGGTAGAAGGAGCATGAGTATGAAGTGGCTGCGAGTAACATGTTTGGACATATGAGGTCAATGTGGCTAACAAATGGTTGTGGGGTGTGCCCAAGACGATGCTCTAAGAACTAGCACGTGCAACAACCGCTTGTTATAATCATTTGTCCAAAGGATTGTTAACCTTTTCCTACAGTGTGTGGTGCCTGCCCATATGTGCAGTTAATGCCTGTGTAGGAGACTGGTGGTCTATTTGTAGGTAAGGGTGCGAGAAAATCCTCGTGGTGATCGGGTAATTTGTGGTCTGGTGCGGCGTGTAAAGACACATTGATAAGTTACTTTACTGTTTGCCAATGAAAGGAGTCCCAATTGGGAGTAAAAAGCCTTTATTTGTGAGACATAAGGGTTGGGTTATCGCAAACCCTTTGAGATGTCTAGCAAAACTTTACTTTTCACGGAGGATTGGCTTGGATTTACTTTTTTTCTATTTGTTGGTAATTCGATTACGCACATGGTCACCTTAAGGACATGCGAAAAGTCAAAAGGATAACATCGATGTGTTTTCTAAGACATTGATGGAGAGGAATGTTTATTTCGGTAAGCTCCTTTGAAGAAGTGAGACTTTTATGTGTGAACGTGGGCTGATGGAATAAAAAAGTCAGTTCTTTTGAATGAGGACATTTTAAGGAAGCGTGTGCAGGCGGAAAGCTAATTTGTATTTCAATGAAAATGTCGACTGACTTTTCTTATTTAACATGGAGGCTCCTTATTGAATGGAGACAGATGACGTCATTTTGTATTCAATAAAACACAAGTTCTTGTATAATAAAGTGCGGAGTATGGGTAGGACACAACAATAGAAATTCAAATTATAAAAGTAGGTATCGGTTTTAAGGTGTTTACACATGTCTGGAGGAAAGAATCCTTAAAAGGTTAAACGTTATTTTTGTAATTTTTTTCGGTTTGGTGAATATTTTTACTAGCATAAATCCCATGTAAACTACACCTTCTAGAGAGACTTTTCTTTGGACCTAGAATATGTCCAAGCAGAGTATACCGCCTGATTCAACGTAGTTGTATAGAATTTGGTCAGCAGCACTATGTTTTCCGCTAATAATGTTCACCATGTCATCGGCAAACATATTCTTTGGTGTTGAAAGGTGGAAATCTCCCGAAAATATATGAAGGACACTGAGTGACATATGCTCACAAGCAGTATCTCATCGTCCACCTGTCTTTTATTCTCTTTGTCAAAATATCTCCGTAAGACCACCGATACATACATACATATATATATATGTAGGTCCTTCATCGGTGGAAAGGACTTATCATTCGCTGTTCGCACTCTACTTTGTGTTGTTGCTTTCGATTTGTGTTCCGTCCACGTCTCACCTTTTCGGGAATTCCTTCATGATGTCTTGCTATAATACCATCTGGTCTGTGATGTCAATCGAAGACACTGATTGACCAATTTTCTCCTTAGGTATTTTATGTTTATCTCGAAGTTTAGGGCGGTGGAAGAAGATATGTTTCACGCCTTTTGGCTTTTCACTTCAATGGGAGCACAAAAACAGTGTGGGTATGCGTGGAAGTCTCAGGACTTAAGAGTCCAATTATATTGCCCGTGTACTTCATTTACATTCACTGGTGTCACTCCTTCGCATCACTACGAATACCGCACACTTTCAAAGCACAGTCGAGACATAGGATTTCCAGATTGGTGCTGCGCATAATACATATAACAGACTAAATAAATTTGACGGGAAGTAGTCTTCTTCAAAGCTTGAGCTATGTAGTTCACAATGGAGTGATGTAACTTAAAAGAAACCCAGCATTTCATGTTATCTCCACCGTTGTTGCCAGAGGCTCAAGTTTTGTACATATATCAGAAATCGCCGAAACTTTCTTACGATCTCACCTTTCACTTGTGTCTGAAGAACATCAAGTGTAATACTTATCTGTTGTGAGAAACTAGACCTCAATATTGGTTGAAAAGATTTGTCCATTGGAACGGTTTTTTCATATTTGAAAATAGGCCCAAAACTGGAAAATTCAGGAGATGAAATAACAATCTGTATCAAAAATTATGAATTTCAGGAATAGATTTCCACGATTTACGGACTCTTTGACAACTTACCTGGGCTCTCTGTCTTGATTTCCTGCTTCAAAAAACACATAAGGGTGTAATTGTTTATTGTAACGCTTTTGTCAATGCACTCCAATATGACAAAGGCTTTGCTTTTCCAGAATATCGAAATTATTACCTTGTTTGTAGACAATATTGCATCTGATTTCTTCAGGGTTGTTAACTCTGATCTTTTGCACTGCTTGGATTTTTGTTTTGACACTGGGGTGTTGTGGCAGACCCATATTTCACTGATCGCTACGAAATGTGCTGATATTGAGGATCCGCTTAAAACAAATTCAAGCAGCCTCGTCAAATCGTAAGGTGTGTTCGCCTATTTTCCAAGGTATCCATCTAGCAGAAACTTAAAAAAATTTAACAAAAATGATCTTTGCTCGTTCATAAAACTGTGTACACAGACAGCCAGGCAGCCGTCATATGGATTAATTAGTTCGAAGCTTGTAAGTACTTGTAATGGTAAAGAACATTTGTAAGAGATATCCAGAGATTGGGTTACCGTATGGATACTAGGTCATATGTGGAAATCCGGGGTAATGAAAATATTGATGGACTCGCAAGGAAAGGTTTGACGCCGAACATCTTGCAGGTCCCTTTCCTTTGTAATGGTTCTAATAAGTTCGATGGAGACGCAAATAAACACGGCTGCAAGGGCCAGGACGTTATAATCACCCTACAACAAGAATAGATCTCGTTCTCTGGTGAAACATAGTCGACATGATGCACTAGTCATCTCCAGTGATTACTGAGCCTGAGCCATAGGTGTACACGCGGAGCATCTAGAAGCACATCATCACAACTATTCAGAAGCCTCAGGGAAGAGGAAATAATTGAATCTGCCCATCACTTGCTATGCGAATATTCTGCCCTCTCTCAAATAAGAATGCGGATTTTCGGTAGTTATTTATTCACGAAGCTGGATGGCCTATCTATGTATCGTTGAGCTAAGGTACCTCCAAAGATTCACATCCTGAAACAGGTGGTTTTTATTTTAGTAAAATGTTGACCTGGGCATCGTGTATAGTGCGTTCGACAACTGTTCTGGAGATTTGAGGTTCGAATCCCAGAAAACACCACGGTTTTTTTCACGGTTCCCTCTCTCGTGAATGTCTGACAAACGTCCAAGAGTAATAACTGCCATGAAAAAGCTTCACAATTTAAGAACAAAGCCTTTCGGATATAGCTTTAAACTATGGGTCCGAGCAGCTAGGCCCTGGACACACACGGTCTGTTGCGCCAATTTTTTTTTTTTTTTTGTAGAGTTTTGATATTGGCCACAATAGACCCATCTGTTGGATAAGTGAGCAGTGATGATAGCCCTTAAGGACCCATATATGAACCTTACCTTGACTGTCATATATGAACGCTTAAGCTTCGTTTTTATTGTCTTTTTTGAACGTATAATGATATCCCAGCAGTGGAATGCGTGCAGATGCCCGTAGATCCTGTTCATCAATTGCAGGGAATTGAAACTTTAGGGAAAAATCTCCTTTGGCAGTTAATTTCAGAGTTTGCTTGCTCTGTAACAAAATGGTCTGCCATAACCATGTCCAATATATCAACGACATTTTCTTGTTTACTTGACGTTTACATCCTCCCGCTGCGATGATTGTCATCACCATGTGGAATTTGACAGAGAATATGTTCTTAAGTCCGCTGCATGATGTCGAAAATTTGCTTGGCAGCAAATTCTTCTTACCTTCTTATGCAGGTAAGAACTTGATAACCATGTTCAATTTTCGCTTCATGACGATAAAATCGCAGGACGTATTTAACTAAAAATATCACAAAATCAATTTTTACGAGTACATAAGTGCTAGTCGTATACTTTGAGATGATGATTAATAAAAAAAGACTGTTACCCGTGATGGTATTAATTTTTTATTTTAAGCACTTCTTGATAATTAAGATATTTCAATTTACCCTCGTACTTATATAGTTTTAAACTTCCATAAACCTAGATTTTGCAAGGGTAATAATATTTTATTTTAATAGCCATTGACGTACAATTAACAATCATTATCTGTGGAAGGAAGGATATGAATTACTGTCAATTTTTTATATTTAAACTTATCTCCGGTTGCAGGGGTATTGTGCGGGTTATTATCCGGTATGGTATTTATTAATACGTATGTAAGTATGTGTACGTATGTCACATTTTGCGCTGTTCGTGAGGAGATAAAACAAAACTAATTAAAATAAATAATACTGCTGCCGTTGAATCCTTTGACACAATATTTTTATAAAATAATTGTGATTTATCCAATATAATTTTAATAAAGGCAGTAAGTTACATTCGTACATAATATTGAAAATAATACATTCAACCACAATCCTTCGGTTTCGTTTGATAACGGTAATCGCAAAATTATGGTTGAGTAAATAAATTTTTGTTTATTCCTTCTCCTCTTGTATTGTCTAGACTAGACTGACATCGACATTTCGAGTGTGTTTTGTTTGATATATGAATATATATGTATTTGATGAATAGAGGGAAAATTGATATACATATACATATGTACATAATCAGCAATCGAATGCCGAAGGACCTGCACAACCTTTTGTAACCTTTTTAGTCTCAGTTCTGGTGTACTAGTTCCCATCTTACCACTCACTGGTGATTAGGATCTCTAAGTAACTATCGTAACGTAGTGAAACGTTAGATAGTTCTTGTAAGTCTTGGAAGCAATGTTTTCTAAAACTTCTGTTTCTCTAGTAACATAGGCGTTGGCAGTGGCAGAGGAATTTTTATATTCAACTTTCACCCATCCGTGTGTACAGATATACGCTGGTCTTTTGTTGGTTCATTGGTTTTCCATTCTTCTTTGGAAAGTACTGGAAAATGGTTTCTCAAATTCGAAGTATGGTGACATGTAGTCATTGCTTATATCCTCACTTACAGGTTTCCTTGGAATCTGTGCTTGCCCCTCGTGATTTGAGTTCCAGGCATTTGACTGGCTAATCCTCTACGTATACTCTTGGCAGCGGATTCCTGCATATAGAGGTCTAAGGATATCATGTTTAGAATTGTTTCCAACTCTGCTGTTGGCGTTATTGTCATTGAACTGGTTGTGCCTATGCATGCTAATCTCTATAAGTATCTTAGTCATTGCCCTTGTCCGCGGCTCGACACCAGACGACGACACCTAAGGGTTTGGTTCCTATCTTCTTCCGAAGATACGCCTACATTATAGAAAGCAGTTGCAGCCTTTCTTACTCTTTCATTGACTTTTACTAGTTTCCAGTTAAGTTTCCTATCAAGTATGATACCTAGGTATTTCGCATTATCAGATATCCTTAGGGGTACTTCCTCAATAATTGGTAGTTTGAATTTCTGGGGATTGTCCCAAGTCCGCGATGCTTAGTTTGTCCACGTGTCTCTAATGAATTTTCTAACAGTCCGCTAATGATGGGTAAACATTACCTTCTTGCCAGCAGCACTACATCTACTACATAGGCGACTATCTTAACCTCCCAATTTCATAAGTATTTTGTTGGTGACTAGGACCTGGCGAGACGACTCCTCCTTGTGGCGCGCTTTTGGAGACAAAGCCCTTAGATAGGCCTCACCTAGTTTTGCATTTATATTCCTTTCGTTGAGTAGACTCACTATCACGATCACGATCAATTTCCTTGAATAAAATCGAGCTTTTAGGGCAAATAAAGGACCGGGGTCGATATCTCTCTTACGTGTTGCATCTTTTGATTCTTTGCCACTATTTTTTTCACACTCTTTTCTTTAGTTTTAAGAATCTCTGCCGAATTATAAAGTCAGAGAAGCTTTAATAAGGTGTGCCTTGAAAAGTTTCACCTTCTTAAAACTATTGATATCTAACATTGATTCCAATTGAGGAATTAATCCACTGCCACCTATTCTGAGGGAATTGTTTTGGACAAGACAAAATTGCCGTCTTTCTCTTTAGCCATTATATACCATTAAATTGAGTTGAACCCCTTTTTTGTATAAGGCACTGCGCACCTTCCCGCTTGGAAGTAAGACAACTTGTTGATAGGCAAACCAATATAGACACACGTGCCCTTAGGAATACAAACATCTAGCCTTTGAACCCCAGCGCAGTGTATTTTTTATTTTTGCATGGAAACGCAATATGAAAATAATAATTTAATGATGATAAAGCGCAGACATCTTCAGCAGGAATCACTAGCTTTCTATTTCAGTTCCTTACTTACAGCACTCATAAGTAAATTTCACTTCAATTTGATCAAGCCTTTCTCCACAACCAACATTCGCCTTTTAAGAGTGCACTTAACAGAAAGTGTGCATCCAACTGGACTAATCAGTAATACTCTTATTTCTACATAAAATTAATGAAAAAAAATATATTTTAAATTTTTTTCCACAGCAAAATGAATCGTTGCAACAAAATCACTGAACCCCAAGTCAAAAAATGTGAATAAAACAAAATCAGTACCATGTGTTAAATTTTATCGAATTAGGTTTAAATAAAATATAAAATTAAGAAAAAAAAAACTATTAAAAATGTTATTATAGTGAAAAAAAATATAAGGAATTAAAAAAAAAGAAAAAAAAAAACCCTCAAAAATGTCGGATTAAATTCAAAATGGTCACTTCAAGCTAAGAGTGGCAACAAATATTTTATGTGTGCGAGTGCGTGACGTACGAGAGCGTGCCATAAGGACGCGGACGCGGACGCGGACGAAGGCGAAGACGGTATCGGCATCGACGGCGACGACGACAACGGCGAGGGAAACGGAGACGAATACGCAGACGACGAACACAAGGATCCGATCACAGTAGTTGCAAATAGTGCCCAACTAGTGCGTGTGTTTATGTCCATTATCTGTATGTCCAAGAGTCTGTCCATTTTAATGCATAAGACCAACCAAAGCCGCGACTCGTTGCCAAGAAATGGATCCAAATAAATTCTACTGTCGGAATAACATAAACACAAATAATAATAACAACAACAACGGCTCACAATCTCAAACATCATCAGCGGCTTCTTCCTCGTCCTCGGTATCATCGTCTGCGGCCGCAGCAATAGCAGCAGCAGCTGCTGCAGCGGCAGCAGCTACAGCGGCCTCATCGAACATCGGACAAGATATGGTACCAAAAGGCAAATCCCAGCAACTGAATCGGGGGACCAATACAGGAAATTACATAAATGTCGTGCCGGTACCCATTGGAGTGCAATACCATCGGCGGAAATTAACGCCACAGGAATACCAGTAAGTGGATTACCCAACGTTGTAATTATCTTTTTCCCATAACTCCCCCATCCTCCATCTGCTTCATTGCATGTGCTTCTCCCTCATTATTGGATTTTTTTTTCCATATCTGCTGAAAATAAATTATTATTAATAACCATTATCCCTTTGCACTTCCTCTCTTTGCAACCACAACACGCTTCCATAAATAATTATAATTGTTAATTTAAAGATTTTATTTAATACGTACAGGAACAGGGTGCACCACAGGATGATGTTGCCTTGCCTGCAGTATCAACTGGGCAGGCAATTTTGTTGAATTCCAAAGGGATTATGGTTGAACTGCAATTTGGTCCAATGGAAAAAAAAATAACTTTTTAGTATTTTATTAATATTACTGTAGTTCCTATACATATGTACATATGTAGGGGGATATTCCTTTTTTTCGGTTGGCAAATGGAAATCTTTAGTTTGGTACTCCTGGGTCCATACTCATCAGCATATTTAACTACTAAGGCTTCGACCACGAACGGTATTACATTTTTTCGTTTCATCGTCGAAAGAGGATTATATGCTGCTTCTTTCTCTGGGATTTTTTTTCTTAATACGAATCGCCTAAGCTCTTTTCGATTTTAATTAACAAGAGTTGAAAACTGCTTTACTTTCATTTATCCTTCAACCAAACCAAATGACTTCTCTCAATTCTCCTCGTACTGTTTGTTTTAGAAACTGAAATGATGAGTATGGAAGGAAGACTACAAATATGACGGCAATCGGAGATCAAAAATCTAAATATTCGCTCCGGATGCAAGCAAGTGAGTTGGGTATGTACTCCAAGCCCCCTAAAAATCTGCAGGAGGTTGAGGCATATTCAACGATAGAATTTTTGCCTCCTGGTTGCTATGGCATAAGGCGAATGTGATCTTCAATTGGAAAGTTAAGAAGAGATTCTTATCGAACCTAAAGTCATCCGTTTAATATTATCCTCTCTCAAGGCTATATAGCAAAGTCGTGAACCATAACATCCGCATTCATATACTTAAGAATCACTCAGTATACAAGTTGGGATTTGCAAAAACTTTTAAATGGATTTTCCCATGTTAAACTGTCAACTTGGATCACTTAGCTGGATCTTCTAGATCCGGTTACAGGTCTTAAGCATTTCTTCAAGTGTTACCACAGGAATGGGTTGGTTTTCTGTCTCTTTGTTTGAAGTTTTTTCTTGTTGCAGAGAAAACAGGCCTTGAACTACATGAACTCAGCACGATATTTGAATAGGCACTATAAAGAACAGATAAATCAGCTTAGGTACTGCAGTCTCACTTAGGGTCTTAGTGTGCCCACCTATTCCGTTTCTTGAATCAATTGCTCACTCAAGATGAGAGTCTAAAAACATTCTGTAAGACTACGAAGAGGTTTTTACATTCTCCAGACATGCCCTATCTGTTTGGTTCAGTAATAGTTTAGTTTACGAAATTGTCTGCGGCCAACGAAGGTATTGATTCTAAGAATGTTCTTGTTTATATTCACAAGAGATGGCAATTTTTTTTTGTATTCAGGATGAAAGATAGGACTAGTTACACGAATTGTGGGCAGTAGGTCGGCCATTTCGTTACCAATATGTTTTTTGTGTGCTGCCATCTGGGGCGCAATTACTAAATTTGAATTCCCCAACTTGAAGAGCAATGTGATGTGTCATATCATTTTAAAAATTAGCCCGGATTTTATCATGCCGGGGACAATGATTTTCAGAGCGGCCTGTCTGTCATATTTTTGGCCACTAAAATCACGACTCAACTCGTCTACTCGCCGCGGGATTACTATCAGGTATTACGAGGTGATCTTACACACTAGCTGTGCTTTATTATTTGGTTGCATTCTCTTCCTTCTTGTGATCTCCTATATCAAACCTCTTGTTTTGCGAACCTTTTGGATTAATCTTGCCTATGTTGCTAACTTCGCTAGGCACCTTCATGCCATTTTCGTAGGAACCGCACGTTCGAATGGCAGTTCTTGACATAAATGCAAAGCTACTAAAGGCTCGTGGTAACCATTTGTACTTGACTTTGCTTGTATTAAAGCTGTAAGCGTTTGGTCCACAATAAAGGCGATTTTTTGTTGGTCTTCTTTAGGGGGGCACACTTTCTGCAGAGCTATGTCCATATATCCACTTTTATATTGAAATTTGCAAATTCTCCAATCGGATCGATGGTGTGTTAATACAATGTCATATATTCTTTGTGGAGGGGTGATTTCTTTAAATTCAAAGATAATCTTAAGAAGAGAATGTGTCTACCACTTGCCTTTCAGTTTTAGCTTTAAAGTCTTCAGTGAAATATTTATGCGATACGCGTGACGTTATTCTTTGGTGCACCCTGTATAGCTAATTAACTCCTGTGTTAATTCCTTGTACGTATTTAATTTGATGTTATTTTTAATTGGTTTTTTCTTTGCCTTTTATTTTATAGGTCACGTTTGTATTATAATGGCACGGACTATCGATGTCGGGAGGATTACTATAACCTTGCAGCAGCGAGTGGTCGGCTAAGTACGACATCCCCATCGCCTTCGTTACAACAGCAACAGCAACAGCAACAACAACAACACCAACATCATCAACAGCAGCAGCAACAACAACAGCACCATCAATCACAGCAACATCACCACCAGCATCATCATCTTCACCAACAACATCACCATCAGCAGCAACATCAGCATCAGCAGCATCAGCAACATCAACAACAACAATTAGTGAATCAACAACAACAACAACAGCAGCATCAACAACATCACACGGATATTGTTGATGAAGTGCTGAACAGTAGTCGCGTTGTTGCCACTCAAACTAGCAACGGTAATTGTGAACAAATAGTGTCGACAAGTTTTGGCGGCGGCGCCAGTGGTGGAGGTGGTGGGGGCAGTAGTGCATCATCGTTACCCCCACCACCAGTGTTATACACGGTGCATAGGGTAGTGACAACAGCCCAAATACAAACGGCCGGTGGTAATACGTTCGCCTCGTCGTCGAGTGTATCGAGTGTTGTAAGCGCGGTGCGGGGTGAAGCGGACTGCTTAACGGCTACAGTCAGTGGGGCCAGTGGTGTTGGGGTTGGTGGTACAGCGGCAGCAGCAGCGGCAATTGCCTCGGCGGGAGGCCTCCGAAGTTCACCTGGTGAGTAAATATAATTAATGATTGTTGCTTGCTGTCCTTGTAAAGGTTGTACTGTGTCCTTTTATACATGAATATTTTATTTTGTGGCTGTCAGAAAGGATGTGAAAATATTTTTGAGGGTGGGGCTAAAAACTCAAACCATGTAATTAGGTGCCTGATAATATCCGTTAACCAATATCGAGGCATACATGTTCTGTCGGAAACGCATGTCAACCATTTTGTGGAATAACATGACAGTGTTTTATTTCACAGGACCACGGTATACTCATTGGGTGTGTATATGAGCAAGGATACATTTTACAGATAATGACAATAGTCCTTCAAAAAGATATAAAAATAAATTCCGTAAAATTGTGCTAAAAATACGATTAAATAAACACAGACACGAACCTCTGACCTTTTTCACAACGAAGGAGAACAAAGTGAGTCGGACACAAGTGGGGTGGGCCGACGACCTTTTTAATATTAAGATAAGAACGTCGTTTAAATTGTTATGGGCATTCAGTATTTGACCAATTTTGATCGAAAAATATGTACATATCTACAAAAAAAAAGGTAAAAGAAAAAGAGAGTCCTTCTTTTTATGGCTATGATGAGTACCTTTGTAGCAGGAGAACTCATTAAATATCTGCTGCTATGACATCTGGTATGGGTAGTTTCAAATTCAAACCTCTTCTGTCGAATGGAAGTAACTAGGGTTCAATATTATCTTTAAATTACGTGAGCAGATAAAGTTCACTCAGTGACACTTAAGAGGAATTTAAAACTGTTAAACTGCTAAAAGCGTGCTAAACTGTAGAGGTTTATCCATGCTATTCATACGAAGAGTAGATAAATTGATCAAATTGAGTGTTTGTGTTTTTAACTAAGGCCGTGATAAATGCATGTATTTGGTTCGTACTTTTTTAAACGGTATTTCACAAAATAATAAGGTTTTGTCTACAATGATAAGAATATCACGGACACTGAAAGGAAGGCTAATGTCTTGCGGTACTATGTGAAGAAAATTTCACTTATGTTGCACAAGGTCCAATATTGCTATGTGAAAGAGTTTTTTGAATACTTTCAGTAGCTCATGTCCTTTAACAAATCTTCAGGCACATATGGAATCTCTTAACTTGCTTTGAATACCTTCCCCAACAGACCATATGCGGTTCAGGGCCTAGCTTTCTGGGGACAATTCGTGTTGTACGTGTTATATTTTTTTACAAATGGAAGGGACCTATTCGAAAGGCTTTTTTTAGAATCTTTCTCATGACAGTTATTACTCTTGGTCGTTTTTCTGACATTCGCGAGAACGTTGGTCTTGTTGGTCTTTTCTGGGGTTCCAACCTTGAACTTCCTGCTCAGTAATCCATCACACTAACCACTGAGTAACGGCACCCACTGCTCTGTGCTCCCATTATTCCCAAAAATCCTTATCTGAATAGTGCTCCTCTCAACCCTCTACCATCATTGGTATTGAATACCGTCTATAGGCCTATTAATGGCAGTTATACGTAATATAACTAATTGCAATGTACTCGTATGCCATAGGCATTAATATCTGTTAAAGCTGGTAAAATTCCTATTGCAATGCGAAACCTAATTGAATGACAATTCACTATTAATTTCCGCCCCATAAAAACCCATGCATTAGTGTCATAATCGTCTAATTAAAAATGACACACTGACATCCCTGCGTATGTAGTGCTTATCTGTCAAAAAACATTTCGATTTCAGTTTATGTCGATCGACGTCAAAACGCAAACTTCCAATGTGGTGAGCAGATTGTGAATGTGTGGTGCTCCAGGGTACACAAACGATAAGCGAGCTTATTTCAAATTATTGTGACACAGAGAGGATTAATTTCAGATTCGGCTTCCATTCCATTTTGTATTTATAATGTATCCTGTCAATACAAATTGCGCTTGGATGCGGGAATACACACACATGTGTGAATTAAAATGGACGCAAATGGGGAAGAAATGAAATGCTTTCCTGTATGTCCTTGGGATGAAGTACCTACGATTCGAGAAGAATGTGCGTGCGTTGGAGTTATCTTCAGCCCTGGGGGGCGATGCAATAGCATAGTCGGTGTGGGCGCTTGTTAAATTTAAAACATTTACATTCAAATTACTCCTGGCATTGTTGTAGGATAAAAAGGATAATTTTATTTTTTGTTTTATGTAAGAACCACTTACAGGATTTTCAAAACTTGTAACGTACGTATGCTAGAATGTATTTAATTAGTGTAGGATGTATGCATGTGATGCTTAAGTGATATATTATGTGCCAGTGTTTTGTTATCCGACGTCCTTTCAAGAGCACCCTCACCACCTTGGGGATATATGACTGTCAATTGACTTACGGTGGTGCTTATCTTAACGACGTATGTCATCGTCATAAAATTCCTCAGTTAATTGTGCGTGGAAAATAAGGAAAAGACGAAAATTTATTACCATTGCGTGATGAACGGTGTGTGAGTGTGCCACCGCTTGAAAAACACACTAACGCACGCTCGGTAGTAAAGAACACTCTTTAATGTGAGTTTTTAAAGAATTAGCAATTTATGAGATTTTTCACTTTGCACTTAAAATCAATTTTGTTAAGGCCATGCGGCAAAAGTAGGAGTAAAGGTAGAAATTGATATGTACACGTGCCTACAATTGAGAAGTTATTTTTAAGCTCTTCAGCTCTTGTATGCCTGTTACTATAACTTCAGAGTGCGGGAGAGCATGAAGTTCTGTACAAGCTGGTGCTCAAATTATGATTGAAATACGGTAACTTTTTGAAAAGGGTTTCTTATGTAGCACTGCAGGCTTACAAGTGTGCACATATGGATAAGAATTTTTGGAGCGAAGCTCGACGGTAGCAACGTGCAGCAAAATTAGATTAGATTGTAATAACTGGGGAGTTGTCGATATAAATAGATTCATTGTGCTCATTTCTGTCTTTCCTGGAAATATGTAAAGAGAAAAAAACTGCTGATTTAGAGCTTCCTTGTAGCTTCCTTGTAGCAATGGAGAAACGGAGAAAATCCTTCAGCTCTACCTTGCGTTAGTCCTGCAATTTCATGGCCGGACAGTCACTCAGTATGTGATGGTCGGATTCAAATAATTTTTTGTCCCTGCCGCTCTGCTGTAGTCGTTGCGAAGTACCCCGAAATTAAGAATGGTGCTGTGATTAGAGCTGATTGGAACCCATACGAACGAAACAGCCTGAGATCTGCAGACTTTTCCCTATCAAGTTTGTTTGCTATCTTATTATCCACATGCTTGAATACCTACATATGTATCATAGGGTCACCGCATTAGTTCTTGATAACTCATTTAGTTGTCACTTATGGATCCAAAACCATCTCTTGTTGACGTATGGTTTGAGGCACTCACCTGATTTTACTCGATTGCATGTTGCGGGTAACGTTTAGCAGATTAATACTCGAGGCTTCAATCGTTGGGCATATGTTAATTTTTGATCCGATGGTATCATAACAAAGAGCTGGTACATACTCTTTGTCCAGTCAAATAACGGTAGATCTAGTTCCAACGGTAGATCATCTTAACTGGCGGTGTTCAAGCCAAGTGTGGCATTCCCCGATCAACTGAACTCTACATCAACCCCGATTACACCCTACCAAACTGAAATTTTACCCAGACTTTCTAAATTTTCTGACAACCGTTTCTCTCTGTTATGAATTTTGGAAAATACTACCGCTCGCAGGAAACTACTCAGCTGATGAACTCACCAATCTACCACGTACTATCCTTAGAATTGTGCCAAAATGGCAGCTCTTGGGTTCGCAATCTGTGCGCTGTACGCAATCAAAAAGACTGGGTTAGGTTAGGTATGTTCGTAGGCGAGGTTGAATGGTTCACCACGCCATGCTCAGGTCTTTGCAGACCCACTGTATATCTGCCCCTTGTTCATGGGTTAACCTTGATCTGGAGCTACGGTTCAACTTCTTACTTGAGATGAACTAATGTCGTCACTGATTTACTGGAAATTTTTTCTAAGTCTTGGAATAAGTATCGCTCAAGAAATTTACATATATCTACGGTGGATGAGACATTCACAGAGAAAGTGGGCTGTGACGTCACTAACTTCTTCATCTCTACATACTCAACATAGTTTTTCTTTCGTTAGTCGCAGTTTTTTTCTATGTTATCGCAGGGTATTATATTCCACGATGACTTCCATCAGAGTACTAAGAGATGTTTTGTCAAAGTAAGGTTAATTATTTCTTGTTGTTGCACAAATGTTCAGAGAGGACCACTTGTTGCTTGCTTTCTTTAAGTCTAACCCCTACTTTAAACTTTAGTGTGCAAGGCTGGATGTTTACTGTTGAGGCTTATTGTTCTGGTCTACATTCTGAACCTTTTCTAGCCAATTCGTCAGCCTTCTCGTTACCTGGTGTACTTTATGTCCAGAGACCCACCAGAGTGAAACCTTTGCTTATTGTGTGGAAGAACCCTTCTCGGCAACACTTCATAAGCTTGGATTTGTTTCATTAGCAATAATCGCTTTTATTGATGCCTGGCTGTTGATGAAAATGGTACGCAGTCTCACGGATGGCTTTGGTTACTGGTGGGACCCACGCTTGGAAAACACTGCTGTGGTTCGAGGGAGGAACTGATTGGTTGTGCTCAGTGGTTCAAAAAAGATACCTAAACCTTCGTCGATGTCTCCATCTTTGATCCGGCTGTGTAGATGGAGATGGATTGCGAGTTAGGTAACTGACCGGTTTCCATTCTCCAATGATCGGTAAAGGTACTAATTGCTGCTGATTGCTGCTGAATCTTGTACAGTGATATACAGCCGAAACAGGCTTAAGATAGCCGCTAAGCTGGCGACCTGCCACTAATCGAGACAGCTTTAAGTTAGTATATGTCTTATTGTAGGCACATAAATCCATAAAAAAATTTGTAGTTTTAGTCCTCAGGTCTTCCCGAACATCCTACCGCATGCATAGAAGGAAATAGTGGCTTTTCTTATCCTTCCATTTGTATTTCGCTTTTATATCTAACTGCAGATAAGTTTTGAATCGATGTGTCACTTGGAGAGAATTGTCTTTGATGATCTGGGTGACCTGTTGATATACTTCGCTTTATAAAAATGTCTAGAGAGTTCAACTAGGCTTTTATGAAGCTTAGGACAGTGGATTTGGATTGGCACAGGTATGCTTGTATTAAACGATAATTATTTTAAGGATTTATCTTCATATGCATGCCTACCCTTTGAATACTGAAGCGTGTTAAGGGTGCTTTTTATGATGACCAGTATTGCACTGTAAGCAATAGTATTTTGCGTGGTTTATTGCGGGGTTGCACCTCAATTCAAGTCGTAAGGGTACTTTGTGTATTCTCTCCATATATCGTTTTCAAGGTTCTGATCTCCCGTTCGTTTTAATTGTCGAACATGTGAACAACTATTGAATCCCACACAAAACTTGATGGCAATTAATTCAAAAATCTCAAGCGTGAAGACCGACCAGACTATCGCGTATTTTCAAAGTTTGAATTCATCTAATTAACGTTCGTTTGGAAATAAATTTTATTTCATCGTTCCTATTCGATGTTCCACTTGTTTATTGGAAATTCAATTTGAAATTGAATTCTATTTTGTTCTGTTCCGCTTTGTTTTAAGTCTCTTTTCATACGGATGCATCGTTTGCATCCTTTATTCCACTTCGATGGGCCTGGACTAAGTGGCCGTCGACGGATGAAATAAATTGAAATTAAGAGCGAAGCACTTCGATTGATGTTTTATCTATAAATTGCGAAAATTTATTTATTATTTTCTCGTGCTGTTGCAAAACGGATTACGCGCCATGTTGTTTGGTTTTTTTTTTCTATGGAATAAGCAAATATTTATTATTAAATAAATACCAATTGAATTGTGCAACTCTGCGAAAGGCCTGATGTTAGCTAAAAAATGGATTATTTTGTATTATTTCTGCTCTGGATGCCATGTGGCTTAGAATTTGAATAATGAATACGCTTGGATGCACTTATCTATGTATATTGTTGGGATTGTTTGACTGTGTTGCGAATTTAGATATTATTGAATTGATGGCAGTATCTGTTTAAATTATTTTTCAATTGAATAAACTGCAACTGCAGTATTTGAAAATGGATTAATAGACTGTGTGATTAATTAAACGTTAGTAATTGAATATAACAGAGAATATGAAATATTCGAGTTATTTTATGAACAATAGAACAAATTGTTTTATGCCCTAAAATTTGTGCAAACATGTGTAGGTACGTCAAAAATTTTGTATTTTTTAACCAAACTGTGAGATTTTCTGATGAAATTCTCCTTTGAATGCATGGTTTATCCTCAAGACATGGTTTTGGTATGATTATGATTACAGAAAATTAGACGTGCACAGAATAATCCTTGCTGGACATTCTGACATGTTTTATCCTTTTGCATTGAGGATTAAGTTCAATTTAATTAATTCTTAAGAAAGATGTCAAACTGCAAAAGCAAATGTCTTCTTAGGACATACTGTCATGCAAATATTATTTATGGATGTCGGAAAATGTGCTTAAAATTGTTTCATGTTTTAGGGGAGGCGATGGTGGTTTTCTAAATTTAATCGTTTCACATGATCAAGCTGGTTGGATTTGGGTCATTTGAAATACATTTGAGGTTAAAACTAAATATGAATCGTTGAGAAATCATGAAACTTGGGAAATATGTGTAGCTTTGATCTAGCAGATATACATACCTGCAGGAGGCTTTAATGAAAAGTCATCGCCATAAACTTAAGCATTAATAATATATGTATGTACGTGTATAAGATACCAGAAGCAGTGCTATAGATAGTAATATATGTAGTTTGTCCAATAAGGAATAACTGGTCAACGAAAACCATAATAACGGAGTTAGATATAGATAAGCCGATTTAAGAGCGAACACATTTGCCTGCAGCTGCAAGAGGAATTTAAATTGAGATATGAAAGATGAGAACGTGATAGCAAGCTTTAGTTATCTGTTTTTGGTATCAGTGTTATAGTCAGAACTAGAGAATTCTCCAGAGCCTGAAGGAGAAATAGTCAAATTTTGGTGATTCTAGGAACTAGGGATGAGTCTGCTATGAGCTGTGGCAATGGTTTTCACACAAAAAGTTGATATTAAAGAGAAATTGAGTAAATGCCTTAAGAACAGTAGAAAAACGACCACGTTTTGATCATATATAGGTAGTCCTCTGAAACGACGAGGCAAGCAATTTATAGTACCGTGCAATAGTTGAATTCTTGATAAAACGGTGGAAATCTCTAGCCGAAATTAATGAGTTTGAAATCTGTTTATGGAACCAATCCTTCTTGGTTTTCAACTCTGGTTTTTCATACGTCATGGCAGTGGATCCATCCCGATCGAAGAGATTGGTGGTGAAATCATTTAAAAGGTTAAGATCTTTATCATGGAGAATGATTGGTTGACAATGATGTCGAATAAGGATGGCCAGAATGATAATGGCCGAATGTAAGCAACTGGTGGTTGGGAACTAATTTCTCGACATGTGCAAGGACGATCTGAACAAAATTTCCATCGCATCGCTGTATTACTGGGCGCCGTGGCTCAAGGGTTGCGTTGGATTACTTATAGCTGGAGGTTAAACGTTTGAATCCCAGAAAATATCAAAAAGGTTTTTTCACTGTCTCACCTCTCGCAATTGTCTGACAAACGTCTGAGAGTACAAATTGTCATGAGAAAGCTTCTCAGAAAAAGCTTCTCAAATATAGTTCTAATGGTCCCTTCCATTTGTGCACAAGACGAATGGTCTCCAGAAACTAGGTCCTGGACCACATATCTACGGTCCGTTTCGACAAATATTTGTATTTATTTTTGTTGTGTCGCTGGGATTTACCAATACGACCTTAAGGTGAAACTATATAATACGCAGTAGCAGGAACTCAAAAACCACTCCTTCATCAAGTTAAAGGGCCAGCCGAGTGCTCAGCAAGATCATGGCTTTTGTTTTCTGTGATATGTAGGGAAAATTGTTAATTGATTATTGGCTGGATAAAATTACCAACATAGAAAATGTATTATGTAGGTCTGCTTACGAGACACCATTCTTTAGAGAAAACCTAGACTCGTATCGGTCCGCGAGTTGCAATTTGTAATGGTTGCACTAAGAGAATGCCGCTCACCTACTCACCGCATTTTTGAGAGCTGGCTTGTAGGGACTAAACTTTTTTTTTTCAAATTTGAAGGCAAACCTTAAGGTCAGCTATTTTTATTTGACAGCAAAGATTAAAACAGTTTTTTCCAACAGTTTATCATCATGCTTCCTTCAACCTCAGGCGTGGGATAAAGCGATTCAAATTTCCTAAATCTCTCTCAGTTTGCAGCTAGATACTTTGTCTATGGCCACGATTTGCACTGGATCTTTGCTTGTGCTAAAACTGTTGATTTCCATGCTGTTCTTGGTCTTCCGACCTGGCGTGCACCCAGCAGATTCTACGCTAACTGCTTCGCGAGGTTGCGATTTTGCTTCCCCTGTGTGGTAGGTAGGTTTTATGTCTTCTTACCGTTGATTCTTAGACCGACCGACTGTCAATTCACCTGCAGTGATTTGCACACATTGTTTAGTCCGCTGATGGTACGTGACAGGAAATAGATATCATCAACATGGTCCTGACTTACCCTTCCAAACGCTCTCCATTGAATTATATGCTCTCAGATGCACCCACGATGTCAAGTAGTACTGTAGTAGAAAGAGGATTAGCGATATTACCTTGTCGGTATCACGAAAAATCTATCGTTATTGTTGGAGACCTTTACAATAGCAACTATTTTTGGGAGGATTTTTCTTCTAAAAAGAGTTCCTGGAAGACCTTCTCGAAACCCACGAACATGAAGTAAAGCGGTGTCTTGAACTCGGCTGATTGTTCGGCTGTAGTACGTAATTTGTGGCCCGCTTGATGCCTTTTGAGTGTAATATCTATTCTAAGCCTTATCGATTTACCGTAGCCATTGTGACGGGTTGCTTAGTTGGTTTTGAGGAGATTGAACGCAGTTTGAATTTCTGCAACTGTTGGAGGTCCAGTGTAAAAACCTCTGTAAGATCTGCGTATGATAAGCGTAAGTAAGCAGGCCTAACTGCTCTTTAATTAGTACAAATAGAGTGCTGCCCACTTTTTTGGCTGAAAACTTCTGCATAGTTCTCTGATAGCTCTCCTTCCTGAAGCGTTTTCACCAAGACCGTCCAACCTCATCCTCCTGTCACGTCTCTCATAGCGATGAACTCTGCTAAGAGCTTAAGTCTATACAATACGCAGATTCATTTTCAAAGCTTTTTTATTTTGTACTATAAGTAGGTTTTAACAGCTGAAATAGACAATGATTAGGATTGAAAAGAAACTGAAAGCGAATATGTATTCGAAAAACTCAACAAATTTTTCACCTCTTTCTCAGATAGTTAAAAACTCCATTTTACTTTGTTTATTGTTCAACTTCGGGACATTTTGGAACGACGATTTATAGCTTTAAATACTCGCCGATTAAAAGAGTATTCGATAAAATATTGATTACGCATAAATAATTGATAACAGGTCATTTTTTGCGAAACAGTAAACTTTAACAGATTAATTCCCTAATGAGTACATAAAGTCCGACAGAAGTAAGATTGGATGTTGATAATTTAGATCGTTGCAGCTTAATGAAATTAGTGCAAGCAATAGATACACAAACACTGAATTTCCATTAAAGATGGCCATGTAGTTTCAAGAAACAAACAAGTACATGAGATTTACCTAACTCATTTTAATTACCCTTAAAATGAAAATATATTTATACATAAGCATCTAACTCCATGTATGAATGCAAGTACAACTCCTGGAAATTTATTATTATTCAGACAATCCTCACCAAAACTATTTGCCCTCATATAGAACTTTAACAACCTAAAACCACATTAGACATGCCTTCATCCATATGCTATCCTCAGTGTTGTTCACATCCCTTGATTTGTCTCTCATTGTGTATCGGTGTGGTGAACACCTGACTAGTAAAACGTAACTATAGCACTCACACACCACAGGAATTCGATGAGAATTTGTATTCCAAACAAAAGAATCCCTTCTCTGTCGACCAAGCAAAATCCTTTTACATTCACTGAATAAATTTTCAATCTCCCAACAGAACAGCAGGGGCCGACAAAAAAAAAAAAAAATGGAAGGAAAAAATCAAAATCGATTTCGCCAGACGTGACATCAAATATTGACCAACTCCTCCTCCTCCTTCTCTTCTTGTTTCAATGCCTAATTGTCCCCCAAAGCCAATTAATATGCACACACGAACAAGGCGAAAGAGGAAATCTCCCAAAAGAAAATGGGAAAAATCGACAAAAAGAAATAAAACACCTCCGCAAAGAACTCAATTTGAAACTTCAAAAACAAATTCGATAGCAATTTTCACACAGACCAATGGGCGTGGCACTTGCAGCAGAAAGGATTTCGATTCCCTTTTTTTCTATAGTACATCGCCAAACAAAATCGCATGCCTTTGAAGGGAATACCCACAAGGAATAGAAAAATAGAAAAAAGGGAATACTCGCACTCATTCACTACCCGAACTAATATCAGCCCCCTGTTACTTTAAAGCTTCCCCAACCAGCCAGCAGCTCCCCACTTTTCATTCTCTTTAACATGTTTCTCTCGTTTGTGGTGGCATCCTCCCTCCCACATTCATTCATTCAGTAGGGGGAGTATTGGTTGCGGTATTTACGATGTAAAAGTCATGCAGTTTCGGAGAATGTATGGCACGCTGCGTTCGTTCTCTCCCTCTGCCTAGTGTTCAATTTCTAAATGAAGATTAGATAAAGGACTTTATCCCGGCTTTCGCTACTGCGGCATTGAACGTGCTGAACACAGACAGTTCGTCCTTAGCGCCTCTCTATTCGGTCTCGGCAGCCTTTCGAAAGCGAGGAACTCTTTTACCAACACAGATATGTAGTTATTGTGTTTCATTTGCATGTATCCTAGCAGGATGGAAGTAAAAGGAAATTGATTACAGTTCAATGGTGCATAACTATAGAATTGTAACAGGGTGTGTGTATATGCAGGGTGGTAGTAGTTCGTTTGGGTGTGCCTCTCAGTGCTATGATCAAGGATATATGGAGTGGCATTCTGGCGTTAAATACGTAGTTTGCCAGATGAATTTTTACCATCTGGCAGAGGACGAGATAGCAATCAAACAAGGACTAGATGTTCATCGTATTTGTCTGTTGTTTTATAAAATGATTATTCTACTTCCTCTTTTTTCTCGTTCTGGTTGGTCTTCCCATCCTTCAATCTAATTGACTTGTACAGTGTGCCTCTCATGCATAGAATGGCATATACTATGAATTAAGCCTAAGTCCTTGCTGGCATTTTTTGATGTTCCTTTGAGTAAATGGTCGAGACTGTGGTAGATTTTTGGAAACACTGCACTTCTGACGATGTTGATGTTGATGATAATTATTATGACGATGATGATATTGAATGTAGTGGTGGATAAAATAATGGAAAGGTTATGATTCTGCAAGGCTAGCAATCAATCAAGTTATGGGACGAAATTTTGTGGGAAAATCACTTACTTGCGGTAGAAGTGAAGATTTTCTCTTAATGGTGATGAGTAGTCCTTTGAAGGGAATACTTGTTGACAATGTCTGCAATTTAAGAGCTTTCAAGTAATCGTATATGCCTATACATGTGGGACTTTTAGGCTTACCACTGCTTATGTAATGGTAGTGGTTGTGTATGTCCCGGTTATTTCTATGATAACATTTTCAGGCTTGAGGGGAAATGAAATTTGTTGTCAGTCACATTGTACACTCTGATTATCTTTGGATATAACTATCAAGTAGCAGCGTTTACAAGGCCAAAATGGTTCTCTCTCCGCAGTCGCATGGCCCCTTGTTAAACAGTCTACTTTAATCTTTGATTATGACGACGGCGGTAATACAAAGCTGCAAGTTTACAAGGTTCTTTTCAGAAGTACGTCACTACTTTTTGATGTATAGAGATGGAGTAAAAAGAGAGCCTTTTGGTCAACCTAATCGCCTCTAAATAATTTTCAAATATCTTGGGATAAACTTTAGCGGTAAATTATCCGGGAGCCTTCATATGGACTGCAATATCAATAGAACACAAGGATCACTATGGATCTTTCGACAAGTTTACTTCTGCTTAGAAATTGCGGAAAAGATGGGAAATAAGTGCAAGTACTGCCTCAAGCGGAATTATTGTGCTGCGAAACATACAAAGCTCCGCGTATTGGAAAATAATGTAGTTTTGTTTACTTACTGTTTCAGGGTGGACTACGGATCTGAGCTTAGAGAGTTTAAACTCGCAATCATTTATGTTCCAGGAATGAATCCTTGCATTTGTAAACTCTGATCAGCACAAGATGGTAAACAGACTTGTTGTGCTATGGAAGCGATCTTGAGTAACTCACCACTGCATTTATAAAGAAAACAGCGCACTTTTGTTGCACCTTGACGGAAAATGCCACGGGTATGGTGCCATCTATAGACATAGATATCATGATAAACGAGATTAGAGATCTGATATGTCCATGGATGGAATAAAAACTATTAGTATTACTAAAAGGTATCACAAAACTCTTACTAAGGACGGATTAGTCTCGGAAGGGAGGATAAACTATCTTTACGGATGAATCTATGATGGATGGCAGAGCTGGAGCTGGGTCTTCTCATAAGAGCTAAATCACGCTTGTCGTCGAAGTCTGGAGACAAAACCCACAGTATACTAAGCCGAGAGGGTCGCTGTGCTGCACGAACCCGAGCACTTGAAAAGGGTCAGGAGACATGGAAGAATATAAAACAGCACTGCACAATCAGACAGTGATCAGGCCCATGATGCCGATAGACATTAGCATTTCCTTGGCTTTGGAATGCATGCAGGAACTAAATCAATGTGCAATTCGTTACGAATTGATATTGGCTTGGGTGAAAGGTAACGTGGGTATCGAAGGAAACGAATAAGAGGGCCACTTGCTAATCGGAGGTCAGCTTTAAAATTTCTGGATCCTGAACTATTTGCCGCTCTAGGCAGACGAACGTTGAAGGATCTGATCTAGAAACAGGTCACTACTGTAGACGTTTTTGTATAGAGCCCAAAATGGCAATGAAAATGTCGAAAAACTATACCATCGAGAGATTCTATGCATGGAGCGAGGAATACTCAAATGGGTTACAAGCGTTGTGTAAAGGACATGGTAACTTAAGATATCACCCAAAGAAGATTGGTGCAGTAGAAGTTGATATCTGTAGACTATACGAGGAAGACGTTGATACAGCGGTACATACATATCCTGTGTTAATGTCCGGCCTTAGATAGCAGAAAAAGAAGGATCAACGGCTGGAAACCAGACGATTGGCAAGATAACTCTTAAGCAAGCGTTAAAGCATAGAATCGAAATGAAGGTCAACTTCTGGAATCCTCCAGATGGTAGGTCTGGCTAAGATCACAGGCGGAAGTGAGAGAAAATGGACCCAGAAAGGCAACCTTAGATATCTCCCCACATAATATATGCTTATGTACACAGTCTTGTTGAAGAAGAATGTTGCATTCCCCAGACGGCCGTGCTTTTTCCGGAGTGCATAATGCTGTATGTATATATGTATGTAGGTTAGGGTGCACCATACCAATAAAACAGAAACTCGATAGCTCATTATCTATTCCGGTTTGTACACGGACGCGGAAATGGTGTCTGGCCCTACAGTCTTCTCCACTTTGAGTGCTTTGATCTCGACATTGATTTGGTTTTTCGTAAGTACAAGAAGGAATGTAATGGTAGAATAGCTCATCCTAATTCCTGAGCATATCTTCAAATGAAACCAGCACTGAACCACATTAGTCCTACAATGGGTGATGACATAACCGTGACCACCTAGCAACTTCTTCGATGTTTTTAGTCTGTGCACTGATAAATTTTTCCACTGAACTTCTTTTACTGCTGTTTGTGGTCCTCGGTCCTTTTCCAGGTTATGGCTTCACTACTCACTCCCGTCAATGATTTTAGAGTATCTTACTGGTGGCACTGTGCATCTGGTTGTACGAGTACATGTCCTTGAGAAGTGCTCTACCTAAGCTGTTAATGTCCAAATTTGTCTGGGTTTCGATAGCCATAAGTCGTCCATGTGCGCTTATTCTTTTTTCAGGCATTTTAGCTGCTTCGACGGTGCATTTAGAGCCACCAGAAGAGTCCAATCAAAGTGACATTCAATGAGCAACACTGAATATAAGTAAAAAAAAGGAAGAAATATAATACTGCCGAGGTGGCCAGCTGGTCTAACAGCCCACTCGTTAAAAAATATTTTTCATTTTGTTTCTACATTTAAAGTCGATTACCTTAAAATATGTTCCTCACTATTAAAGAGCTGTAACAACAGCAACGCATTTCACTTGCCAAAAACCCATGGAAAGGTAAAAAAAGGCACGTAAGCATATGTATATGTTGGTACCTCATAAACTAACAAAATTTCAGTGATAATCTCGCCAAGACTAAACAATCCAGAAAATTTACAAATATTTCCACAGGAAATTGACTGAAGTTGATTTGTGCGATACTGTTTAGAACCCCGAAGGCGATATGGCACACAAATAATATACCGAACCCCCCCCCCGAAGCCCACCCGATTACCCCACACATATACACAATGTCATGGCCATGAAAATTCATTTTGCTTCACAACGGGGATAGTTACCTCGTACATTATTTTCAGCGGTTGAATGGAAGCCACCCAATTGAGGGATGTGCGTACCCTTATAAGTTAAATGTCGAAGGTTGTAGTCCTCTTCCTTGTCGTCTTTGTCGTCCGTTGCTGCTGCCTTGCTTGTTGTCAGCGTCTAGCTTAACGAGCTAACGACAGCAGAAATAACGAAAATACAAGATAAATTGTTGGAAAAGTAAATGTATCGAAAAATGTACAACAAAAAAAAAAGAGAAGAAAACCAGGACATCAGAATTCAGGACATCCCATGCTGTTTGTATGGCAGTAAGAGCGGTGTTGAAAGAAAACAGTGTCTGTACACACATATGTGTGCGTATTTTATGTGCGATAAAATAGAGGATAATTGGAATGCGACGTATTCATGTGTCTGGCATAGTTCCATTTTCGGATTTAGCTTTTATCTGCTTTTCATCTAGATTTTTCGTATTGCCAGGATACTGCGCTGCTTTATTGTTTTGGTGTCCTTCCATAATTGGATTAATTCAAATTTTTACACATTCAAATGGTAGTGATATTGTTTTGCGGGATTTTTTTTCCAATTTTTTTTACTGGTAGGTGACACAATTGTAGTCAACACGCTGTGAAGCACTTCGAAAGTCGACGCTTTGTTTGTTTTATATTATTTTTGCAAGGCGGTTGCTTGACGTATAACTCCTAGCTTGGTAAACCAGATGCCAAGTAAATTTTACTACCAATGAAAACGAATATAAATCCAATATTTTGAAATCTTTTTTATGGACTTTGGTACATGAAGGCTTTTTATAAACTCTTGACCCAGTCCAATGGTTGATACTGCGGCCAATTAGAATTTTAGTTTCATGGGTTTTATAAGCCTGGGATACACACATTCATATCACCTCTCTTTTTAAGGTGAATATGTCTTCATATGACGAGTTTTTGAAAGCTACGAGCGTAGGACGAGGATCTACCTTAACCTCAACTATTTCGCCGAACATTCAGATTGCCTTGGTGACTGAGCACTTAATGAAGTTTGATGTCATTGGGTCCAGAGAGAGATTGTAAGGCATCAAAGCAGCATTTAAAAAGTCATTAGTTCAGCAGAATTTGCACAACTTCCGAGTGCCGAGTTGTGACCCTAATTTATTTTGTCAAAGTGAAATAGTACCGCCTTCCACAGGCCAGGCTTTTGTGAAGTTGATGTTGACTTTAAAGTTTAAAGGAGTTGATCTAACTCCTTAACTACCTCTAAGTTAAAGCTATCAACAGTGACATTTTGTGGATGGCGGTTGACAGATAGTGTTTCGTTTGTTAATAGCAGTTACATGGCTTTCCCCTCACCTATCACTTGTTTTGCATGTTCATAAATTTTCGTTAAGGCCTCTATTATGACACGCTGGGAGCGAAAAATTATGTCGATATTATGTCCCACGCGACGTACTATCTGCACTAGCAGAAGTCTTCAATCTTCTGGTTTGCTCTCGGCATCACTTTGCCGAAAACCGGAAACTGTTTGGAATGATTTAGAAGAGCTACTTCCAAACTGCGCTTTACATCGCGTGTTCTTCAATACTATTCGGCACAGGCGGACTATTTTTGGTAGAACTACAAATATATGCGGTTTTAAGTCGTCGAAAAGACTTAATTTTCGTGAAGGTCTCTACTATTTTACGTTGGTAGCGACCAATGCAGTCTATACCATTTGCGTATCCCTGCAGCTGGAAGGGTTTATTAAAGATAGTGCCTTCTTTTAATGGTGCAGAGGGCATGATTCTAAACTATACTATCCGTCGGGGATCTTTCAACATTACTCGACACATCTGGACTTTTGTTGACGGGATGATAAATTTAGCCTCCGCACTGTAGACCCCCCGATGATAAATTCATTGTGAGTAAGCTCTGAAATTGATGACCTGGCGGAATTCTACGAACTTTGAAAATCACTGTGGTCGTTTTCGGATCGTTTAAAGTTTTTCAATACATATTTCTGGGCTTAAATTATAAGACCTGTTTTCCCGTTTTTTTTCCCGCTAACCTTATTTCCACTTGGGATGAAGATTCAGCGGGGGCATCCACTACACTATCGGCGGAATAAGGCGATCTTCGGTCTAAAACGGGTTGCCCATGTAGTAATGTTTCTCTTTTCGGATCTTGTTCACCACACTCGAGGTTAGAAAATGTTCCTTTAATATAACAAAAAGCATCAATGTCTAAAAAGAATACCGTTCAGGCCTAATGATTTGCATAAGATATCGACGAGTCATAAAAATAAACGTGAACAAACTCGTCAAGATACACCTTTAAGGAAAATTCTTCTCAAAACTATTGTAACTACGTTCGATATGACTTACAGGGTGTTCTCCTCCTCAACCCATTAGTCAATAAAAAAATATTTGATAAACCAATCCGACAATTCTCTCCCAAGCACAAAAACCTACAACAAAGTTTCTGATCTGCGTGAAAAGTATTAAATTTCCATCCCTACAGGACACTTTATAGCTTAACACATAATTGAAGTCATGCTTCCTACGATATTTTCCGCTAGAAATATTGAACATTGAAAGCATTGAAAAGAAAGCGCAACGACACGACACCTGGAAAGAACAACTCCCTCGTAAAATTATGGAAATTTATGTACATAAGCATACATGTCAAATAATATGAAACCACCACCTATCCTTTTACAAAGAATCCCTATTATCCCTGCGTCAGTATGGTAATTTTTATGCAACAAAACTTTCAGATTATCACCTGACACACTTGTGCAGCGGTAGTTTCCCTTTTACCCCAAAAAGTGACAAACAATGCACCATCAAACAGGAGCTCCGCTGTCAGTATATCCTGCACCAAGTACACTCATGCACATCCGACACAGAGTGACGTGAAAAAAAAACCAGCGAACATCTTTATATTTGCGAGCTTTATGTTATCCCCAATATCTTACACTTTTTTCTGCTGGTACCGCCTCCTCCCTTGCAACATGAGACCTCATATTTATTCACCCCTATACACCCGATCCGACACTTCTATACAGAAAACTACGTCAATGGTGCTCTGAGGATAGAGCAAAACTGTCAGAGCAAAGAGTGAGACTTAAGACAGATGCTGGCGGAAGGAAATGCTTTGCAAAGGCGTTCTGTGCATCCGTATCGGATTAACTGGAGTATTCCTTAAATTCAAATGATGGCTTAATCTTAGTCACCTTTTCATCTTTCGAAGGACTCATTTATATTTTCTTTTATTCGGTTTAAAAATGAGTGCTCTCCCACTTGGTGGGGTTTTACTCTAGAAGTCTTTTTGAAATATCCGCTTCTCTATCGTAGTCCTTTTGGTCTGTGGCGGCGATCCTTTATCATCCTTTATTTACTCTTTTCTGTGAGTTGAATTAGTTGTACGTTATTCGGGGGGAAAGGAGAATTTTGTTAAACGAGTCACCGCCAACATCAGACACAGGGAATGAAGAAGAAGAGGAAGAAATTGTATTGATTTTCGCCTTCTTTTGGATTTGCGATTTGTGTCCCAGGGGAGGAAACATGCGACGAGGGCAAGTGTTTAAATAATACATGAAATAAAAGAGAAATCAAATAAATTGAAAGATTGCTTGAAAAGTTGTCGTCCTTGTACAATTGTCCTTTTAAGTTTTTTTTTTTTTGGTGGAGTGGGGGTAAGAGGGCTGACATAGTCTAATCTTTTTGCAGGAAAAAGAAACTCGTAAAATAGGATTTCAATAGAAGTAGTCAATGTTTGTCGATGGTATCCTTCTGATTCTGGTTCGAGATTGTTGTTTGTTTTCGGGTTCAATTATTTTTTAGTGGCTCAGTAGGGGATAGGAGTATTAACGAGAGATGAGTACTGAAAGTGATTTTTTTTATTGCAACGGTTTATGCAGGTGAAATCAATACTATAACCGTGTTACAGATCAATAAAACTGAAGGTTGTCATTTGCAAATAGCCAGTGACAGGTTAGTCTCATTATTCCTTCAGCTAAGACTATGTTGAGCTGGCCGCTGGTTGATAAGTTAGGCAGATGCTTACTCCTCGAAAGATTGCAAAGATTTGCTATGAGCCACATAAGAGCCCTCTTTGAACTGAAACATCTGAAAACATTGCTGACATGCCAGTAGCGGCAGGAGTCAATAAGGAGATTGAAAAAGATCGAGTAAATTGCTTAGGATTAGTAAAATGGCTGACAGTTCCTGCACATCGGACCATACGGATACAATAAAAACCTTGCTTCAAGTTCATTTCCCAAGTTCGTCTGTTCGTGTATCTGACTGATCATAAGGTCAATATTGCTAGTAGAGTAAGTAGTTTAAAAATACAAATAATTGGCGCTAAAGAGCTTGTGTTGACCGGGACCTAGCTTCTCGCGACCATTCGTGTCAAAGCTTTGCAGGGGCTCATTGACGTTATGTGCTGTAAATGTATCAAAGATTTCACCAATGGATACAAGCCATGCTGGAAAGTCGAATTATAACTTTCTCCTCTGGAGAGTGTCGCAGTAAAAGACTGTCCCCAAGGAGGAGTCTTATCTCCCCTCCTGGGGTCACTAGTCATCGGCAATCTTCTAGTCGATCTACGTAGATTAGGCTACGACCATGACTAGTGTCATACAGGGAACCGTGTTACACGTGTTGGAATGGTGAAATAAAGATTATCTCACCATCAATTCTTGCGAAACCTTTCTAGTGCCTTTTCAGAAAAGAAAAGTGGTCAAACTCCACCCTATCACCAAAGGAGGGAACACAATAATGTATTCCAGTGAGATCAAATACATATGTATCTCGGCGTTATCTTAGACAAGTAACTCAGCTAGAATTCACACAACAAGTCCGCAGCCGAACGTGCCACTAGAGCCTTGTGTGCCAGTAGGCGCCTGTAGAAGTAGAACTTGGAGTTTCAATCCCATATTGTTGCACTGGCTGCCTACAATCATTGTGAGACCCATTATCACGTACGCGTCCATTGTATCGTGGCCAAAGGTTCTCGAACGGACAACGGCAACTTCAATAAGCTCCCTGTCTCGGCATTATGGGTACCATGCGTAACTGACCTGCGGCAGCATTAGAAGCTACTGTTAAGCTGTCATCTGCACATTATTAAGACAGGTGCCAGATGTGCTATTAAACTGCAGCTCGAATATAAGTACAAGCCAGGTGATCTTGTGGGAAAAGTGAAAATACTTACTCAATTCCTTTAAGGTATATATTTTGTACTATCCTCGACATTATGGTCAGGGAACACTGACCGTGTAAACTGGTCTAATTGTGAACCGGTGTTGGATCCAAGAAGTCTGGTCTGGTTCACCTAGAGTTGAGCTGGCATCTTTGGTCGCAGCACCAAAGCTTCGATACCTATAGGAATGTATTACATTGTGTACCAGGATGAAGTCCACGCCATCGAGATCTGCGCAAGCTCAAACATTGCCGTGCTTAAAGTACCATTGTTCAAGTCAATGGCTTCCAAACATTGCCGCGATGCATTACAATGTCTGGCCAGACGTAACAGGGTAAAACTTGGTTTGGTCCCTGGTCACCAGGGAATTGCAGGCATAGAGTCGGTAGATGAACTAGCTAGGGCTGGCTCAAAATCTGCAGTTATTAGTCCAAAACTTTTCTATGGCCGCCACAGCGCTGATTAATGACTGAGTGCATAAACGTCATCTAGCTCACTGGGGATGTGTCGCAGGGCTACGACAATCCAAGCGATTAATCCTGAACTTAGAAAATTCTTTGAAAACTGGCAACATTTCTCATTGTGGTCTGAGGTACAACCTTAACGAAATGAATTTGTGCCTTGAGAAGGAATGTCGATTCTGGAGGATGTTGAATTATTCCAACACATTCTCTGTGAATGCCCAGCAATACATTGGATGAGATGTGTTTTGTTTTCTGCAAAGAAATACGTTCGTCAGAATTGAAAAACTCTGCTACTAAGGACGTACTAACCTTCATAGGAAAGTGGTTGGTTTATCTTTTACGTTAACTCCCACCCAGATACAATTGATCTTTCAGATCGCAGTGTCAGCCATTTGGGCAATGATGGAAAATAAATCAGTTACTATCGTTATGTAACGCAAACTACATATGTATATCCGGCCGCATTTTCAAAGAAGTGCACCCTTATCACTCTCTCTTAGCCTATAGACGCACCAGACAATGACGCATAGTAGAGTCTTGGTTTCCCCGCACCTCGAACTTGACAATTTCACTTATTCAGCCATTGAGTTGAAAATATGACTCATCGTTAACGATTATTTTCCAAGCAAAATGGCCATTCCATCAATCAATCAACAAATTGTCTTCTCTTAAAATGGTCTTCTGATTTGGGTTCTTAGGTCAGTTGGATTTTATATACATGCAGATGCATATCTTCGTGAGAATACGCTGTGAAGTGCTTCTTCGAAATGTCTAATTCTAGTGAACAATGACGAATTGATGTCCTTGGACTTTTGTGACATGTTTTTCCAGTGCGGCTATATATCGAATGCGAATGTTCAATACGAGGACAGATTTTAAAATTTTTTTTTACATTCAGAGCATCATTCCACAAATTTTAAGAACTGGATCAGTAAAACTTTCCCCATTTATACTTATATAACAGTTTTAACAATAATGACGAAATCGAAACATTGACAGACTTTTTTTAAGGATAAGAAGTGGGTTGGAGCAGGGCTGAGAGAATCTCATCAAAGTACTGCGACCTTCAGAAGATTCTTTGTGTTGTCCCTTATTGGAGATATCTAGTACACCGTCATACAGAGCATGTTTTTAATGCCGCGTTGAGGTAAGATTATTTTGACGTAGCGTCAAACAGGTAGCTGTCATCGCTGTGTATAAATTTAATATAAACTTTCCCCAGGCCGTGGATGATAACAAAAACCGCTTGAGTACGTAAACAAATTCCAACTAGGACATAATATAAAGGTTTCCTCAAACTAGGACACAATGCAGTGCAAACTCACTAATAACGCGGCGCGGAGCGTTGAAAAAATTGTATGTAATTTTTCACCACGCCGTGTTTTAACGCCTCGGTGAATTCAACAAATCGCGCTCTGTTTGACGAGGCCTTTAGTTGTGTCCTAGTTAAAATAAGTTCTCGAAGGAAGATTAGGATTGTTTAGACTGAAGAGGAGGTAATACTAGAAGGATTCACTACTCCTTTCTGAAAATATTTTAGTCTGCCATGTTGGGACATTCGCATATAATGTGCTCAGCAGTTCCAGTGCCCTTCAGACAATGCCTGCAAGTGTCAGATTGGCAAATGCAAATTTTCTTAAAACAGTATTTATGAAAGTAGTGACCAGTCAGTCAAAAACTTTGCATGATGTCTGTTTATTACTAGAATCTCCTTCGATCATTTGGTAAAACAATCTACAAAATTCTTTGCGTGACTAAAACCTTTCTGTGAGTCCCAGAGTGAGAGCCTTTCATGATGTTCCCAATAGTCGAGCTCTACTTTTATTTGGCTAAAAGGTAAGCCACCAAATAGTTTAGGGGCTATGTGACTAGGGACGCAGATGAATGAGAGAAAGTGTTGTGTGCAGTAAACTGCTAGAGGGTAAGGAGACAATAGTTCCATCGCTATCTAATAAAAAGTTTACGTATAATCTTCAGGGGTTTCTTCTAATGCATTTTCTGGTACTTGGGAGATAGATCTATTATGACCTAGAGGTACAGCAGATTTAAAAGTGGGACAAAATATTCCGGCGCCCACGCCATTTGCCATTTTGAGCAGATCAGGTTGATCTATCACTTCCACTGAGCGAGCTGGGTAGTTATCCAGTGAGTGCGATTCGGGATAATGATTGTGAACTAATCCTTGGCATTGCAAAGGAGATGAAGCATCAAAGCCTTGGCTCAGTAGTCCTCCTACATCTTGTGCAGAGAGGAGGAATGTACAGAAGGGCTTCCAGTGTCGCTGCCGCACCCGTAATACCTATGCAGGCGAATCTCTGTACCTTTCGAATGTTTTTTCGAGCAAACAGCTTAGCTCAAAACAGTTCGGTTTTTTCCATCATATTAGTGAAGCATATGTGATGATAGGAATAACGATGGCAAAGTAAGTCCAGTGAACCATTTTGGGTTTTAGACCTCATTTTTCCCAAAGAGTCTAGAGTCTAGGCCCATAAAGCTCTAGTTATCTTTGAAGTGATTCTATTGAGTTTTGAAATAAGAGGTGTAGACATGTCCTACACCTAAAAAATGGAAGATGGACTTTCCTGGCCAAAACCATACTGATATGCACCGATCAGATTGTTGGCATTCACACCACATGCCATATAAAATTGTGATGTCAAAAAGACTGATGCTTCTGTAGTTGGCGCAGTTTAGAGGGTCTCCTTTATTGAGGATTGGCAAATAGTTTCATAACACCGTCTTTTACAGATGAGTTGGTTCATTTTGTCTGGCAGTGGGACTCGGTTTGTCATTGCATTTAAACAGTCTGCAGAAATGGATCTTCCATATCCTCAGAATAGACTGCACTTCTACTACGATGTTCCCTTGATCTGCCTTGCAGCCTTAGGCTCCAGCTTTGATGCTTTGTGGTGCAGGCTTTAGTCAGGCCATATCTCATTCACCCATTGCACAAACCATATTATTTGAAAATCTCTATCATTCCCTAAAGTGTTCATGAGTTCATGAGATTCTAAAGCTATTTTATCACCGATTTAAAGTAATTGCCAACCCATACTTCAGGAGATGTTCAGCGATAAATTTTAAGTGGCTCTAGAGTACCCTAGTTTTTAAGTCCTTTTGCTATTCCTTGTACTTAAAAAGTCGCCCAATTTTTCCAACTAGTACCTTACAGTCTCCCATTCTACTTCGATCGCCGATCCTTGTGTTGATTTCACTTAAATTATCCTATCTCCCGTTATTTGTTCACAAAACTCCTAAAAACTATATGGCAGTGCCCAATGGGCTTTCAACTAACTCTAAGTTAATCCCCAGCCAATGCCAAACTAAAGAAGTCACTTTTTTAATGACTATCCTCAAATTATATTTGTCATCTTCAATTATTAGATCCCACCAAATGACATATTCCACAACTCATTATGCATCTTTTGCATACCATGCAGCTTATGAATCTCTATTTTTAAAGCCATTTACAGTGTTAAAAGAAAGTCCCCTTTGCAGTCTTCATAAGTCCCTTGAAATTAAAAGGAGACGAAGTCGAAGACAAACTTTTCAAACCTACCAGGATTTTCAATAGAAGTCATGGAAAATTTCCTTGCAGCTAAGGATAGAGGAAGAACTTCTCTTAACTTTGATTCATGTAATATCCTTGTGTGTATAAGTATTTTGTTCCCAGTAAAGTGTTTTGGGAATGAGAACGAAAGAGATTAAGTTGACTGACTCGTTTCATTGTGGAATTATCCTTGAAAATCTACAGAAAAAAAAGGACTCGAAAAATCCTACAGCCAAATGCCAACATGTGTACTATTTCGAGCTAAAACAAAGTTGAAGAGGGGGAGGTTCTCTTTTTTTTCGTTGTTCTCCGTTTTCATTTTTCGTTCTCCGTTTTGTGTGTTTTTCGCTAAATTGTTTTAGGAAATTAAAATTGGATTGATGTTTAGGGGGATCCATGCTATAATAGTGTATTTACGTATATGTTAGTAGTTTCTATGGAAAATTCATTTCCGTCGAAAACATTCATCGAATTGGGTCAAGGGATGACAATTCATATTGATGAAAAGGATATTCTGTATTCTGTGTATGTGCTGAGGCCTATTCAGTGGCGTAATCTGGGATCATTGTGTTCTAATGAATGGTAGATTAAGGACTGATATGTATCTCGTTAGTATTACAAGGGAACTGAGGTAATTTAGATATCACGCAGGAGGAATTGTCCATTGAATTTCGGGTTGAATTAGGTTAGACGCGTTGGTATTTGGCTTCTTTGTTTCTTTTGTTCCATGATGACTAGCTGTAGAATGAAATATAGGTCAGTAACTGCAAATTACCCAACGCTCGCTCGTTTAATTTTTTTTCGTCTTTTATTTTAGCATTAGGACCCTCGTAGTGCGTTGGATACACATACATGTAGTGCTTGTTTGAGTGCGTAGTTAAATAAGAAAAATATCTACAAAGTATCTACTCGTATGAACTTCAAATATAAAAAAGGGAAGAAGCTTTAGTCCTGGAAAGATTCAAAATGCGTAGACTGCAAATCTTGTAAGTGGGGGGTAAAGTAGAGTAGTGCTGTAGTATCTAGAAACTATTCCAGGCAAAATCCCATCACGGCTCTTGGTGTGCAATCTACAAGCAAGTACAATGAATGCAGAGTAATCAATCGTTGCATATTTATGAATGCAAGGCTGTACCTAACAACCAAGCGAATATATTTCTACCAAAGTTTCTTTTGGTAACGTATAAAATTCATTCCCTGGAGAAGTATAGGAGCCTTTGATCTTCAGCATTTTAAGAATGAATTCAACAGGCACTTGCTGACATTTCGGAACTCTGTAGACTCGACTCTCCCGGGAATAGTGTATAAAGGAATAAGAGCCCGTTTTATGTGATTGTCCAACACAAGCCACCAAAACGAGGGAAACTCCTGCGAGCTAATTCCCAGCGGAGCTGGATGATCTAAGAAACTTTGACCTGAACAAACTTCTAAGCTTTATATGTACATATGTATATATATCTGGATAGTTTAGTTCAGCTATCGATAATGAAATTTAGATTCTCAGGTGTCTGCTATTGGGTACAATGTACTAATCGTTAGTCTAAGTGAGCCGTTGACAGTCAACTAGGGCCCCCATCTACCTAACCTAACATAACATGTATCTACTCATCGATTTCCTTGAGCTGAATTTAAAACATCTTCTTTTTCAGCCTTCTTACTGCTTGGTATTCTTGGGGCCATTACTCTGAGTTGCAGCACCTTTTCTGTCTAATGACAGAGTTTCTGATCCAACGTAGTGCCATCTGTCCATCTGCTATTGGTTAAGTTAATAATTCTGAGCTTGAGTAGATAGGCGTATCGAGATTCGCCTTGTCCAGCAAAATGGGGTTGTAGTTCCCTGGAATGTCTCTTCGGCCCGGGACCCACGTCAGGTAGATATTGAATAGCTTAACCATTTTGTTAAAGTACAAGCGGAAATTTAGGCTAGTTCGTGAGTTGGAGATGACAAATTAAGGAGATTTAAACTCGGCTTGGCTGTCAGTTAAAATGATGACTCCATCTCCATCACAACACATGCTATTTTTTGGTGGCTCTAGGCAGGCTATAATGGTATGCTCCTTGACGAATTTCATTTATGAATATTGATGTGCGAGAATCCTTCGCTGACTACCATAAAGTCTCATCTTAACGTTCTTAAAGTAATACAAATCGCAATGTTGCCCAGCGCATTTCTTATGTGAGACTTGTGGGTAATATCTTTTATTCTATTTTTCTATTGACTTTGATGAAACGAATCAACGCCATATTTAGCACATGGTCGAACGGTTATGTCGAGAAGCGTATAGACGCATGCTTTGGGGACGTGTACCTGTGTGCTCGTAGAACAAATCCTTTTTTGACCTTATACTCAAAGAGTTGACTTGATTTAACATTTCACTCATTTAAATCAAAGAACCACCTTTGACCTTAAACCTTATTTAAACGATTCAAGCCGTCAAAAACGTGGTTTACCCACCCACATTGGAATCCTAAAAAGGTTCTTAACTTTTCGAGGAAATTCCGCCACGTGGATTTCATTTTTTACATTGTGTTTCAAAACCCTTTCCATATTCGAAAAATTTCGTATGTCATTGCCAACCTAACCAAACAATTTTCCATTGACAATTGTGCAAATCCAACGTGATATTATCAAAGTGACACGAATAACCTTCTAGACTAATTTCGAAAACTTGTAAGACACACTGTTTGTGAACAATTTCGTACATGTGAGCCCTTGAGAATTTGCCACACTAACACATGTGATTATAGTCCTCCACTTACCCCACAACATATTACTGATTGTTTGGGAAAAGGCACAAAATACGTTTCATAGGAGACGATAGTATACCCACGTTAGTTAATTCTAAGGAACTCTTCGCCAGTGTGTGTTTATTTGCGTAATAATGTCATTACACAGGAATAATAAATCCACCATACTCATGCCAGGTGATACCGACATAACAAGTCTCACACCCAGCCACGTAGAGAAGTCTACCGACCCTTACCTCTAGTAATTTATGCCAATGAGGGCGCTTCACAATGTGAAGGGGTTTTCCTGCCGGATGGCTTCTTTCGTCTTTTCCACTTACATACTACATACCGACTCTTGGCAATATTTGCCTTCTGACTTTTTCGCACCTATTCATCCACCTTAAGAAACATCCTTCATTGCTCGTTCCCTTCATCTACTCCCGCCCCCATACCGTCTCCCGAACCTAGAAGCGTTCATTGCCATTTTGATGATTTCAACTTGAAGAATTAAATTATTCCTGCCAAGTTGAGTTTCAGTTACTAATTACGAATGTGGAACCCAACAGGATACGTACACACACATATATACACAAATAGATGTGCATACATACATAAAAACACATTTTCAGGTTCGCTGAAGGATGCTAGATGATTGAAGGAAACACAGTGGATTGAGAGAAGATGGAAATAGAGATGTTGAAGCAGAGAATTTTTTTTTTCTGCTCTCACTTGAAACATTGATCGAGTAAATTAAGTTGAGCTCGCTTCTAATGAGGTTGCCTTTAAATGATGCGCGCCCTTCTCTCAGATCTTCTGGCTCTAATGGGGCGCATATATTTCTGTTCTATTCATAGCACTCTTTTATCCTCTGTTAACCAAAAAAAAAATTGATGAAACACAGTGGCGGAAGGCGGCCAATTTGTGAATATGTCTATGTATCTAGATGTATAGCTCGTTTTGTGTTTCTGTCGTTTAAGAGCATATTGATGTAAGGACAGCAGAAAAGTTCATCGGTAAATGTGACATTTTGACTTTGACGGCTGCTCTCAAGGATATCCCTGTTGGTATGTGTGATAGGAAGGAAAAAATACGCCTAAAAGCAATTTGACAGTCTACACCAGCAATGCGTGCTAAAGTGTGTATATTGTACTTTTTGGCATTTTAACTGAACTGAACTGTTATCCATTACGCAAATGTATTGATGAATTCTATAAACAAAAAAAAAAGGAAAAGAAAATAACATCAACAACATAAACTTTTCGTGAAGTACGAAGGTTAAAAAACCTTCGTATATCCAACTGTGATTCATATTATGAATGTCAGACGCACAGACGCACATTTGTTAGATACTGACGGGGTAGGATTTCTGAGGAAAGTGGTTATTCCTAGAAAAAGATAACATTATTGGAGAAAAACAATTTAGTAATCAGCAGGACATTTTTTTTGGGAAAAACAAATCTCGTTTGAATTTGTTTGATTGCTTGATGTACTATGTCATCAGACAACCGGGGCGGACTTCTTGAGAATGGGACAAAAAGGAAACGTTTCCACAGAAAAGACTCTCATTAAAATTATTTATTGGTTGGACGAATAAATAAAAAAAGATTATCAAAGGTTCAGAGGTAAACACCCTAAAATGACTTACAACGTAGTACATCGACCAGAAAATAATAAGTCTTACGAATTATTAGTAATTTCAGGTTACACTTGTGTGAAGCACTGTCGAAAATCTTTCATTAAGGAGTCTTGTCTTGGTTTTTTTACTGGATTGTGATTTTTATTCTTTTTCGAACAATTATCTGTACATTGTGGGAAAAGTCTAAAAGTTTTTGAGCAAAAAGAAAAGGCACAAAGGGACTTTGCTACAAATAGGTATAAGGATCGTGAGAAAAAGGTAACACATCGTTTTGTCGGGTTAGTTAAACGACCGAAATGCAGTGGGAATCGAAATGGTCTATTGTGTTGCTAAAAGTAAGCCGAGGTTAGAATTGCTTTCTTTGCGGCAAAAGCCGGAAGGCTCCTATTATGGAAAACCAGAATTAGGCTCTGAGGGGCCTTCTGCCTATCCCTGGGAAGGCCAGACAAGCATTGCGACCAAAAAGAACTTTTGTGCTATCCCTAGGTTTACCTAGTAAAGGACAGAATATTTATCCCGAGTAAAGATCAACGTCATGAAGGAACCTTAGGATCGTTTTTGCGGTTGACTGGTTGACTATGTTTGTGGAACTGATATCCCTTCCAAAGTGTCTTTGCTTGCTTCGAGCCATGGCGGGACAATCGCACAGGATATGCTCGGCAGTCTCTTGATCTTCCAGACAAAATCGGCATATGTCCGTAGGACTTATGCCCATCTTGTGGAGATGGTAGTTGAGTGTCCGGTGAGGAAGTCCGTGAGGAGCTTAGCATCACGCTTGTTCAATGTGAGAATTTCCTGACTTCTCTTGCTATTGGAAGCATTGATGAATCTCTTGGCTTGACATAGCCCAATTGTTGAGTTCCATTTAGAGAGTCTCTCTTGATGAGCCCATGAGTTGAGCTCCATTTTTATATGGCTGGTGGGTAAGTCGCAAAACGGAGACGGGCCAATGAATGAAGATTGCGATCCTAGTCTCGCTAGCTCATCAGCAATTTCATTGCCCTCTATTCCCTCATGTCCTGGAACCCAATGAATTGTGATTCGATTATGAGCAGCGAGCTGCTTTAGAGCATCCAGGCAGTTCCAGACGAGCTTGGACTCAAAACAAAAGGAGTTCAGAGCCTTTATCACCGCCTGACTGTCCGAATAGATGACAATCTATTTTCTTCGGAGGTTGCGTCTGATGCACTCCCTGGCACATAGCTCAATTGCAAAACCTCGGCTTGAAAGACAGATGTGAATCAGACCAGAGAAACTGCATCAACTCCGTTTTCTGTTTTTGAGCCATCGGTGTATCACACCGAGTGGGAACTAAAGGAGATTGGAGCCCCATAACTCCACACACTACGTTCCGGAATAATGACTTTGAAGGGGCTGGCGAAGTTCATCCGAGAGGGCATAAAGTCCGTCATACAAAGAGACGGACTGGAAATCAGAGGAATTGTTTTTAGTATTTTTAGATGCCCGACTAGATCGCCCAGTTTGACAGTGGCTGCTTTATGACAGTGGCTGCGGCCGACTTCTTGATACTTGTGTGCAAGGGAGGAAGATCTAAAAGAGCTTCCAGAGCTGCTCTAGGGCACGAAAGCATAGCACCAGTGATGCCACTGTAGGCGAGCCTTTGGAGCTTTTGGAGTGCGTTTTGGGTGGAGGTTTGGTCAGCCTTTTCCCACCGCACTAGTGAAGCGTAGGTTGCCTACCTTTAATTTATAGTGCTCGGTAATAAAGTTTCTGATGGACATCCTCAATAATTCTAATATCTACACTTAAGCATATGATGAGCATAGAGGCTGTCTGTGCTAACGCTCCGATGGATGGAAAATAAAAACAACTTAGGACTATGCACAGCAATTGACTGACTATGCCAAATCCCTAGATTCAGTTTAAACCAGAAAAAGGCCTAACTTCGATATGGGGTCTCAGGATAGAGTAGTTTATTGAATACACACATATGTTTATGAACGGTAATACATATGTAGTTAAGCACATGCTGACCTAGTCTGGTGGATAGTAGTGTGAAAAACAGTCAGATCGCTCTTCTACAACAATTCCAAAGGTAATCATGTGTCTGTATAGAGGGTGCTTCAACAAATACTTCAACAACTGCACCGGAAACTTGAGCATTGCACAATGATCCTTTGCATCAGTAATTTCATTTAGAGATGCATTGAGCTGTTCGTTTTCTCGGACGCACGTAATTTCTATCGTAAGTATACTATAGTGATTCGGCAGTCATGTGGTAACATTTACTACAGCTTCACGATATCTGTAGAAGCTTGGAGAGATGGGGAGAAGGCGGAACCAATCACTCACCTATTGTGTAAATGTCCTGCATCATCAACGTCGCTTTGGAATACGTATAATAGTATTACATCATGTCCTATATTCGACATACACAATTTTTATAGTTATATTACTCCTATCAAACTGATTAGGGAGGAGTTATTACAATTCCATTTATTGGGTTGATACCTAAGCTGTTTGCCAATAGAATAAGGCAACGTGTTTAAAATTCTTATTCATCCGAAAATTGTGTGACCTCTACAACTGTCATATCGACTCGTCAGTCAGCGAATCTATGTAGAAATCATCACGACATCAAGCGAAATTTATATAGTAGTGGTCTTAGTAGAAACCATTGTGGAATATCTTTTGTAACTGGGTATATCTACAGCCCGTCGCCAGTGTTCTGCAACAGGAACTTGCAACGAATTTTCACCGGGACTATAGCGTGCGGTTCGGAGTTGCACGTATTTCTAATGAGGGCTTGGCATTATTCTTAGTGCTTTGAACTACTGAGAAGGAAGTTCACCGATCGAGTCCCAGAAAACACCAACAAGTTCTTACACTGTCTTCCCTCTCACTAATGTCTGACAAACGAGGATCATAAAAAGCTTCTCAATTACGCTTTTCGGAAACGGAATTAAACTGTAGCTCCATTCCATTGGTGAGAAGAATATAACACGCATATGTAATACTAAAAGATCTGAGCTATATATGGACTGGCTTCGACAAATATTTGGCAACTACAGAGAAATATTTTTCCGACGTCTCCCTTCTTTTTAGATTGAAAGAACTCCAATAAAGCCCTACCGATGTTCTACAATACGTACATACTTCATAGATTGCTGTTTCTAGGTTGCTACATAAAACGTGTATTATAATTGTATCTATCGTATCGAGTTTATTTAGTTGACCACGACGACAGGTCCTCGTTCCTTAAACTATTATCGAGTGTCGACATAAGCTCAGTTTATGCTTAAAGGACTTACGAGGTCAGTTGTGTTGATTTAGGGTATAGTCGACTTCTTCAGTGTGGGCCCTCTGAACAGGACAGTCGCTTGCGAAGAAAAATGAGGTGCTTCTCCGCATTAGCAGGGAACAGATGGAATGTGATGCCCTGCTATTTCTAAATCACTGCATGTGCTTGTCGATAAATTCATGTTTAACAGTACGTTTGACTCCGAGTAAATTCTCCGTTTGCTCCAGCGCTCTTAAAGAGTGCCATTTTTAGTTGCTCCCGCAACCCTCGTAGTGTTGCACAGTGTAACGCATTCTGACTTTTCATTTATCTAGATCGTTGCTAAAGTTGCATTGTTTTCATATTTCTTCGCTCAGACGGTTAGTCCTTTGGCATCATCAACAAGTTTGAAAAATAAATATATGAACATATTTTTTGCAATTTAAGGTGTGCCTTTAAAAGGTTCGGAGTCTATTTTAGTCTCTAGATGGAGCAACACTACCTTGACCAGATACAACTCAAGCGATTTCCATTAAAAAAAATCGTTTGTATGGCTTTGAACTATTTGGAATCTTGTATATATGTATGCATTTGGAGAACAAGTTAAATCTTACCGCCAGATGGCCAGGAAAGAGCATAAATGTTGCCAGTCATCTAGAGAAGCAACTGCGTATCGGTTGAATTTAACCAAACGCGCTGATGTTTACACATTTCAGGAGTGTAGTTAAATAATTTGTCATTAGAATTAACCATAAAATGGCGCACTTACTTAAAATAAATAGCAAAATGGCTGCCATACGTTAATTGAGCACTAGGTGCTAAAAAGAAAGCAAGTGAGGTAATTTAAATTAATTTAAAATAACTTAAATGCCGGGCAGTAAAAAAAAAACACTAATTAGTGGAAAATAAGTCACGGATTTTCCACTTGTGCTCTACTTTTAATAGTTTTCCGCCATCAGACTTCTTTTGTTATTTTTAATTGACTCATTTTATAAAGAAATATTTCTAGTTTTTGATCATTTACGAAATATTCATTCAACAAAAGTGGGTGTATAATGCATCCTTCAAACGGGAAATTTTTGAAAGGTTAACTTGACCTTATTTAAGCTCTTTTCTTTAAAAAAAATATGTAATATAATTCAGAAACCTATTCGAAATGATTTCAGCAAAAGGAATCTGAAAAATTCGAAAAGAGAAATTTACATTTAAACTCAAACACAGGAGAGGAGTCCTCTTGCAAAAAAAATATTTCGGTTCGTTCAAAAGCTTTCAGAAAATGCAAAACGATTCCATTTCTATTTTGCGTTTCATCTGTGCATAAGTGTTGTTTTTATATTTATTATTGTTTTCTTTTAAAATCCACTCATAAAACCACATCACAGAGAGATGGAAAATCCTTTGTTGTATTCGCAGGGACTTCCCAATGACAAGCTCAGAATTAAAAAAAAAGAACAAAAACCAACCAAAAGGATATGGGCTAAGGCCGGCATGTAAAAAAAAATACATAGGACCGGAGCTGAAGTAAGGCAACACAAAGGGTACACAGAAAAATGAGTAGACTCGTATTGCATGTTTTTAGTGAATCAAGCAAATCAACTGAAATACGTATGAGAAATGTTGATGGTAAAACGGAAACGGAAAACCCCACTGTACCCACTACTGTATTGCATAAGTCACATGGATCCTCAGATAAAAGAAAACAGATTCCGCATGTGGCCATTGGGGGATTATTCACTGATATGAAAGCATGGCCCCAATGCACGCAGAGGCTGAGTGGAAGGTGGTTCTCATAACGTGTGCATGTGTTTATGTGTCGCCATGATCCAGATTTTCCATTTCTGAGTAAACACACATAAACACAGACACACACACACACATGCTTGTCGCAGGATTTGCTGACAACATTATGAAGTGTGAAGAATTTCGCTGAATCAAGCAACCAAATCCCATAAACAAATCGAATGAGCACAGAAAACTCCAAGATATACGAATATGTATGTACATATGTATGTATGTACGTGTGTATGCAATGATGAGGCTTTGCGAATATATTCACACACACATAAACACCCATAGCCATTCATAGCCATAAGCAAAAGGCACTCCATGTAGGTTTTTCTGCTTTCACTTTTCCGTTTTTCTTCTTTTGACCTAGAAAAAGGAACTGGTGCGTGAGAGCACTACTCTATATCCTCTGAGCAAAACGGAGGGGGTTATCCTGGCGTAAGTACGGATGTCGGTCGGGTGGATTGTGAAAATTGCGGATTATTATGGAATCATTAAGTACACGAGTCCAGTGATGCGTGTTTGCTGGGAATGTCTTTAGGGGAGATTTGCAGTGTGCACTGATGGCAATGGCGTAAAGTTCGAATTCAGATATGGATTCCAGGGAAATAAATATAAATAAATGGATGAATCAAATGAATCTGTTTTAATTAATATTTATTCCTTGATTAAGTATTGGCTTTGAGTTCATTGGAGCATTATGTAAGCAAAGAAAGATATTGAAATAAAATGCTGACATTGATGTACATATGTAAGTGTATTTCACAAGAAATGTTGCGGAACAGATGGTATCTGAAAGGATTATCGGATCGTAATTTTTGGGAACTTAAAAATACAACCGTTTCAACAATAAAATTTCCTTATTCCGATTTATATTGGGTAGAAAAAATTATCATTTGCTTAAGTGTACCTCTCAGAATGAATCTTTTCAAGATTTATGATACCGAAGTAGGCGGTGCCTTATGCTCATTGACTCGTGTCTAATTGCAATTATATCAAGAAACAAAGAACATAATTTACCTTTTCAAAGAAAACAAAAGAAAGACTATGAAACAAAGGAACAAAAGAAAAACGCTTCAAAAACAAAAATCAAAACGAAGATGTCTCAAAATAACAACCAGGGGTTGGGCAATTTGAACATGGTTCGGCAGTTCTCAATAAACAACAAACATCAGAATGAACGAGGCTCTTATGCATTCAAGGACTCTAATGCGCAAAGACATGGGAATAATAATCCCAGTATTAAAATACACTTGATGTGTGTATAGAAGTGGGGGGAAAACAGAAATTTATTTTGATTACAAGTCCAGCCACTGGAGAATGCTTCTCAAGTAAGTTGACATACTTGTACAAGGTTCCAGAGGATACGCCAGCAGATCAACAGATATTGGTCAAGCAAGGTACTCAATCCCACACAATTAAATTTATACTGACAGCTCATGAGATGAGACAGGGATGAGATTCTTTCTCAACACATTTATTAGTCTTTATAAATTTTTAGATGTTTGTCATGAGAGTTGTGGTTTTGATGCGCACCAACAAGATCAACAAACGATTGCACAAGGATATTATCAAGTAGATTCCGTCTATTTTTCTGGTATAGAGTAAAACTTATTGAGAACTTGAGCTATGAGCTACACAAAATCATCTTGTGAATGTATACGGCTATTGTGAGACCCATATTCTCCCTTGGCAGCTTTCTATTTTGTCGGGTTAAGTAGCGCTCCACTCGAGCTCTCAACTGGTCCATTGTACTAACAGGAAGTAAAGGAGTATCGTCGGTCTCTCCACAAGTTTCATAGACAGTGGTGTATCTTAAGCCTAGACACTAAGCATAGCAAAAGGAAAATATTTCTTGTACACAGTCTTTTCTGCTGAGAGAATGCCGCTGATTTTTTGCAAATGTTTGGTAGCAGTCGTTTAATCCACCTGCATCTTTAGAAAACCGTGCCGCACGCAATTGTATTCGTGAGAAACCCAATCGTAAATGGAGACCTTGGCTGAGGACGCAGGAAGACTCAACGTAGGTTCAGGTCCTGATTAAACATTCTCTGAGCTTTGTTTAGCAATCTCATCGGAGATCTCATTTTCTGCAATTCCAGTGTGACCTGGGACCCAGACAAGAGTCAGAGAGTTCAATCTTGCGACCAAATTCAGAGAGTTTTTGCATTCTCGATTTTTTTTGGAACGTGTTAAAGCGTAGACTGACTGATTATAATCGCAAACACTATGACCCCTAGCCTTTTCTTTACAGCTTTGTGTGGTGGTAATTTGTCAGCAATAGCACCAATTTTAAAGCCATTAGGAAGTACAAAGGCTAGCGTGCATTGGAGCTACCAGTACAATGGGAGCAATACCGACGACAGGAATCGAGGCCATTGTAAGTCTACTTCCGCTGGACTTTCTTATATAAGTAAAAATCGGCGGCAATAAGCACCCTACGAAGCAAAGCGCTGGAGGCCGAACACATCTCGCCATACCAGAATCCTATCGGAAGTTAATAATGTAGATAATGCAGTGACAATCGACTTTAGAAAGCCATATCTGGATTTTATAACACCTTTTACAAACTTTTATCCGAATGGAGATGCATGAAAACTAGAGAAATAGCAAGCTATAGAAGTTCATACTAATGGGTCCAACATGGACATTGCTGTAGGTGCAGGCAGGCATTTCCTTAGATTCGCTAGCCATGTCAAAAATAGACAGACTAATAACCTTCAGTTTTCCAAGCGTAAGTCCTAGCAGTGACATTAGCCGCCTGGTAGATTGCGATAAAGGTATTGGCACGTGATAATATCACCTATTTCATCGAGGCAGCGATAAAAGCGACATTTGTTACAGAAATAAAAATCGAAGCTTGTAAAGTGCTCAAAGTTGTTAGAACGCATCATTAAGGAAGAATCTGCTAGAGCCTTAGTCATAAATGATGCACTGGCTACGCAGTAAATTGCATACTACTTATTGATGCTTAAAATGGCATGCATTTTCATCCTTCTTGGCTTTTTATCACTAACAGGGTTCCTAAAAAAATCAGCTTCCTTATGGATTCCACTATCGGCGGGGATAAACACAGTGGTTTGAGAGTAAGACTAATTTAGTTCTCCTCCCCCAAAAATATCAATATTCTTGGCTGTGCGAAATCACACTAGACCTCTCGACTAAGGTTTCATAATTTAAAGCAAAGTTCTTTTGGAGCACAATGCTGAAGAAAAACCTTCGAGAAAAGTTGGAGACTGAAATAGTAGCTGTATGATGGACCATTAGACCAATTTAAGATCCGGAGCCGTAGTCGATATGGATCATAAGTTTTATGGAATAAAGTAGAGTGAAATCATGATCTTTACTGATCGCTTAAAAATGGATGCAGGTAGAGAAGATAAATATAAAATCGAAAAGTCTATACAGGAAAACAGCCTCCCTACAACGAATCGAAATACTGCTTCCATTTGCTTGGTTGAAATGAGTAGAGAGCCTTCACCGAGTATTATATAGAGCTCGACCACCTGTCAGCTCTTTGTTGTTTCTGTAGACGGTCATGCTACCACACCTATTAGCTGGTTCTTTTACTTCTGCGTCCAATGCGTTAATGTAGTTACGTTTGTCACGTCTAACGCTACACTGAATGTCCCTCAATTTTATTCGAAAGTAGGACACTCGCTCATTTTTCCCTACTGCTGGTGATGCTGCAATATGATAAGTCCTCGGTCAGTGTTTTGTTTTCCTTGTGATCATCCTACAATATCCTCCATTTTGTAGACGAAAATATTTTTCATAGTATTCCAATATTTTTGGATAGTTGGTGACTCTAGGCTCCTAATCGCTTCCACTTCTTGCAGGAGATGTTCCCTTAATTGTTGGCATACTGAGATTTTTTTTTAGCTGGTCGATTGTGTTATAGATTCTTTGCGACCGTGTTAAATCTTATCAACTATGATCTGAGGTCGATATTAATAGAAAAAATACTTTTTTGAATGTAGACAGATTCCCCATTTGAATACTAATCACCGGACAACATTTATTATGCTACTGTCTCATTTTTCAAAAAAGAAGCCTACTCTTTCTAGAGTCTAGACATACGTAGATCTAGAATCTAATAAATTTTAAATGAAAAAGAAAAGAAATGAAGACATGTGTTCCACAACTACTTAAGGAACATATTCACAACAGAGCTTACGATGTCCGAATGAATATAATACCAGACATCCTTTTGAACTACACGTAATCTTAGTGATGGTAGTAACCGTTTAAGATGAATAGGCAATGGAGATTAGATAAAGGCCAGGAATTTAACCTAGAAAACCTTCGTCTCTGTCACAGTTTATCCACGCTGAAGGTACAGACTCTATCTTAACTCATATCAACACCAAATTAAGGTGGGAAGAAGGTGCCAGCTGGTTGAGACTGTTCTGCTGTCCAACCGCATTCGAAGTTCTTGTCATGTCTTGGTTTGCTTTCATGGTCATAAGAATAAACAAAATTAGAGCACTCACTCAACCGGTTGCAATGAGTCACATAATTCCATTGGATGCCGACTAAACACACACACACACAGAGCACTGCGAACAAAGATTGCAGTAACGAAGTGAAAAATTAAATTTTCAATGCAAACAATGCACATTCAAATGGTTGAGTTAACAATCGTTTTGGGTCAATGGTTTTGCATGGTAAATGGACCAAGAACAAAACCACTTTCCAACATCCCATCCTCACTCCTCCGATAGATAGAAAAAGTTCCTATAGTATTCCCCGTATTTACTACGTGCCAACAGTATTCTCTTCGGTCCTATCGGCAACTGCTGCTTCCTCAACCGCATTAACCGAGTGTCACTGGTATTGTGCTGACAAATTCATAATCTTCCAATTTAGTCCTTGATCTGGATACAACTCAAAAATAGAGCATTGCTACAACTACCCACTACGATTGCGAATGTGTGTACGAACGAATTCAAAGAATCACCATCCTTTTCTATCCTTCCATACATACACATACACACAAACATCGAATTGAATAGCTTCTACACATAGAAGAGAACTATGTTAAATTAGCAAGCAAAGTCACGTAGACCCCTCAGCTTTTTGTGTGATTTACGTTGCTTGGCGGCGGAAATTAGGAGCCGCATTGACAGGACTTGCTTATACTCGCTTGGGCTCCTACTTCAATTAATCGGAATTCATTGCACCGTATATTCTGGATTTTCATCCACAAATTTTCCTACGACCTACACCAATGCGTTATGAATTGATATTCTGAAACGATTTGGTCATGGTGGCGTATACGTAATCGTTTTTCTTGTCCGTGGATGAAACATTGCCAAAATTGTCCCTCTTATGAATTGCCGTTAGCCCCGTCTAGAGGAGGGGTCAACATTTTTAATTAATTTTCATTTGTTTTAGCGCTCTATATCTACAATTGGATAGATTGCCTTCTAAATGAACAAAAAAAAAAACAAACTGAAACCACTTCAATCAAAGTTCAGGCACCTACCTCCGACGGAAAAAACTTGAAAATTTTTGGTCAGCTTTTCTAAGAAGACACTCTGGGGGCCGACTGGCTCTGATGGTATGATGGGGCTTCTTTTTAGCTCAAGTGCTTCTGAAGAAGGAATGAAGAGAAAAGTTAATTGAAAACTTTAAATTGCTATTGGTATACAATTTCGGAACGTGTAATAGAAATTGAGGAACTGATTTCACCACGTCGTTCATTCATTCACAATACACAAAAAGTGAGTCTGTTTTCCCATGAATTGGTAGTTTATTGCAAATTCTCTGGCGCTGCTATGGTACTGCTTGGGGAAGAAATTTGAGTTGTGGAATGGCTTTCAGTAGAATTAAAATTGAACAGTAATTGAAAAAGAATTCGTATCTTACGGGGAAGATTTTAAGAGCAAAATCACGGAAGACCATTTTGGTTTATTTGATGTTGGCAGCAAAATATGCCTAAAACTGATACATATTTGTATTTATTTTTATGTATGTAGTACATCAGGATATTTCGCTTTAAATTTAGTTTATCTGTTATCTGACTCGTGTCAGGAACATCGTGTCCATTTATTTTGTAATTCATATCTACCTGCTCCGCGAAGTGTGAAAAAGTGTTTGTAATTGGCAATGTGGTTCAAAAATATAGCCTGCGTGACAGCACCTCCGGAAACGAATTCATTTTAATAATAGCAAGCCTTCGTTACCGAAATATTTATAATTCGGTCTTGGCGGGCTTTCACAGACGCAAAATCTTCCACAAGTATCGTGGATGTTTGAACTTGTCAAGCAGGCAACATAAATTCGAGATAATACTTGGTGTTGTTCAAAGTACACAATTGCATTAGAAGAAAACTATGAGATGGTTAAAAATGTCTATGATTGCAAGATACTACTAGAAACCTCAGCGAGCGAGTTCTCCTTAAGCACTTGACAATCCCTTTTGCCACCATCATTAACTGCAGACTACTTGTGGCAACATTATCAAATCCACTTCTTTGTGGTGGTTTTCATTCAGCGATTACAATGAAATCTCTGGTTTAATAAAGCTGTGAGATCTTATACAAAAAAATACAAGGGAATACTCCGCGAAGTAGTAAAAATAATTGAAAGGACGAATGCTTAATCTACCACGTAATTATGTGGTACAAGAATGGCTCAAGAACTGACGGAGGAATAGGAGCAGGTGCATTTGGTCCAAGATCATAACACTCAGAATATGTGGGCAAATGCGCCAGCATCTCTCAAGTTATAGACCAACTCAATCTCGAAAGAAGATGCAGTACCTATGAGTACTTACCTTTTACTAAGTACTCAGCCATGTCAGAACCGAGGGCAACGAAGAAGCAGACTCCTTGGCAATATAGGGAGCAATAGACCTTTTCATTTGACCTGAACCATTCTTCTGTGGGGTAGGAATCCATACCATACATGAAAAACTCTGGAAAATGGAGCACGAAGACAGGGCGGGAAACTAGATTAACACTCCGGAAATGGGCAACTTCTGGGTGCTGCAACCAGAAAAGATTCGAAGCATGCATCTGCCATAGCAAAAACAACTTGGGGACGATCTAAGGAAATAATGCATAAGAAATGAAGGCCTTTGCATATTCTACAATGGCTTCAGCGATACCCCAGAGCATCATCTGTATGGGGGCACTGACCCACAAACGATTGAAATACCTGGGCAAGTACCAACTATCAGATGAGGTTAAGCCAACCTTAGACCGACTTATCATTCTCAGGATCCTCCGACGAATCGGATGTAGGAGTGGGCTCTAGGGCGGACTGTTTTCGTTAATGCAAAGAAAGACTATTTGAACCTCAAATATAATTCCGAAGGAATCATATTGCGAGTGAAACTCTCATAGAGGGAACAAACCTCTTCTATTAGCAGGGGGCACAACAGACCATTAGGTTAAGTGTAAGATAATTATTTTCAATCCTATATAATAATAATAATATCGTGACGGTGGCGTAATTTTTGTTTTGTTAAAATGAAGTCCGCGCAGGTTTTAAGGGATCATAGTGAAGCCTTAGTTCAACGTTGCCTAGGAGGGTGAAATACAGCACCCCCATGATAAATTTCTTTGACTTTGATTGTTCGTAGTGTTTAAGTCTTGCCCAGGTACGATAACTCGGTCTGTGCGAGGTTTCCATTGGTATGTTCTCAATGTTCTCAGTATAGTTTCAAACTGATCTCAATCTGTCAAGATAATTTTCAAAAGCAACAAAATTTCGCGACATTTAAATCGAGCATAAAGTTGTACTCATTTTATTGGGATATGATTACAGGATAAGAGATGGGCTGTATTACCACCAGCTAGAGCAACTTTTTTGTGTGCCCTAAGCAGCCTTTGCTCAATCCTACCGAAAATGTTTTCTTGTATCACCCATAGTGCCAAGCCAAGGAATCACAATCGATTCAAGGGTACCTCCGTCGTTACACAAAAATGTCCTTGCTGCAGCAAAGAGAAATTTCATAATATTGTTAAATTGGAATTCTCTGAAGCTACTTCTCTGTTGACTCTGTAGAGTCAGAATCTATTACCGCATCTCGTCAATAATTTACCTAACACAGGTATTCATTGATTTATTTATACTCTTTATCATCAATTTTGTTATATAATTTCATCGTACACTGTGAGCACGTGTAACATTCAAATATGTTGTTATTTACCCCACATGTCATGATATTTGCTTTTCATTTCCTATAACCAACCGCACACTTGGACCGCATTCCAGTTCCCGTCGTCTATATGTGCTTCATTAAAAGTTTGTTCTAGAAAAAAAAAATCAGAAAAAAAAATTATTTACTTACCCAACATCATTATTTAATAAGCATGTTCCTTCCCATTCATTCAGTTGGTCATTTTTGGTTTTCTAGCCTCTGGCAGAAAGAGAAAAACAACAACAAAAATATCTCATTCAACGAAAACAACTTCAACCGTGTGCGTCCTTAACGAGCTTCATGTGGCCTCCCAGTCACCCACCCTTCGGTCAAAACATCCCATTCGGGTCAAGGATCCAAACAGCCCACCCATTTCCTGTCATCGTGAATTTCTTTTGAATTGTCACCACAAAAAAAAAAAACAAAATCTAGGAAAAAGACCGAATGAATAAAAAAGAGAAAACAAAAGGCAAACAAATAATGACAGCAAAAAAAGCGAAACCGAAACGAAAATGAAATCGAAATGATGACAGAGCACATTAAAAGATGAATGAATCCCCCTGTACACCCCTCCTCCCCTCCTAAGTAACTATATGAATGACCATGGCCAATGGCGACCAGTCAGTGGTAGAAAATACAAAATTGGCATTTTTTCCATACATCCTAGACTCTGTGCACAATGCCGGAGGTTGATCGAGATTATTCACTTCAATTGCAAAAGTTCTGTTGTTCCCATTTCAGTGCTGTCATCCTTTTGGGGGAAAAAACAGCCAAGTCAAGGTTATTGCTGAAACGATAAAATTTCAATTTGCAGCAGTGGCCGAATGTCTATTTGATAGCCCAACCCCCCATAAGTCCACCTCCCAGAAGAGGGGCTAAAGCAAAATCCTTCAAAAACGTTTCAAAGTGTTAATTAATTATGAATGAAATAAAAAAAGGATACAAATTGAACCCCGAGAATGATTTCTGCCATTGGCCCTCTTAATCAAGTTTATCCGAGGATAAAAGCGTTCTTCTATATACCCAACTTGACAATGCTAATTAAACTGAAACTTTTAATTATATTAATCTGTTGACCTTTCCTCCTAACGACCCACACTTCCTTCGGTTTATGTTTCACATAAACCCGCTTGACAAACAATTGTTAGGAAATTAATATCTTTTGGGGCGCACGAGATGGCTTAGTAGTTCTGAACGATAGCTGATAAAAGGACTTCAAGTCTTATGATTCTAATGTCTTTGCAGAGGCGGATCGTGGTCTCTATGGGCCTTGGAAGAACTTGATTTTTTTTGACGGCTGTCTGAGGGATTTCAATCTAAGTCGTTTTTTTTTGTGGCGTTGAATAAAGCTGCCTAGAAAAATAAAGTACGCATATTTAGGAAGAAAGAAATGAAACTCGTTGTTCGGGAAAACATGAGATGCACCGAGATGCAAATGAGCCAGTTGAATACTCCCTGAAAACCATATCCGTAGAACAGGTAGTGTTTTTCAAATTACGAGGGTAGAATTTCTCAGCAAAGCAAGTTTCGTAAGCTCAATATAAATCAACGTACCATTCAAGTTCCTTTTGGACTCTAGATGGGGGCTAAGAGGGAAATCTCTAAAAATTCTGAGGGGGGAAAAGAGGATTGAAAGTCTTGGAATATAAGTTCTTGTTAATACAAATTGGTATTGTATTGTATTGGTCTTTCTGCCTGGGCTCAGGCTTGAAGGTCCACCCTTAGAATGCGTAGATATCTCATCATGTCATCTTAACCCTAAATAGTGATACATTGTGAGTAACTTTAGTTTCTTCTACTGGAATCGGACTTGTTCGTGGCTCTTGATTACATTGCGTTTATTAAAGCAATCCTGTCCCACGATCATGTTAAATTTTCTTTGATCCTGGTGTGAAGTACCATATTTGATAGCCGGTTTTGATGTTGCGATGCGGTCGCCTATTTTGATTGTCTTTCCACTATAGTTCGGCCAACAGACGGCAGCCAACGTCTAACTACTTAGACGGTAATGTTGCAGTTGTTTCTTCTTCCATGAATTTGGCAGATTGCCATTCACAGCCTTCGTTTCCTTTAGCAATGATTTTGTCTTGAAGAAGATTATCACCATTTTGTTTAAATAACTCGGCACCATTGTTCACGATTGCTCTCTATAGTTTTTTTCGTTTGCTTTTTTCTTGATCGCTTCTTCGACGGCTTCGAAGGTAGATAGAGTTTTTCTTTGTGCATATTTATGGTCTGGTAGTCTTCTACTTCGCCTTTTTTAGATGATTAGACAACTCGCCCCTGCATAGGGTTCCCCATAAGTACTAGACGCAGTTTTTTTTATTATTCTAGGAAGATTCCTTCCTCTAGAATTTTTTTTTTGTTAACGTAAGGTATGGTTCAAATTCTTTTTCATATTCTCGTAGTCCGTACTGCCAGGTATACCCGACTGCATGCTTCATGCGTGCTAAGCTCTCCTGTCTACCGGCAAGTTCTTGGATAGTGCCGACGAGTTTTCCGCTTCCAGATGGATGGCCATTCGGCGTAAGATGTACTGGCATAGTACACTCTTAACGAAGCTATTTCTTGTACCGAGTTTATCATGTACGATATCCGGTGCATCGCTGGAGTCCATATAGAGGACGTGTACGTAAGGATCGACTTGCTCACGGTAACTAGCAGATTTCTGATCGGCTGCCTTGGTCCTCCAATGTTTGCATTAGTCTGCACAGTGCTGCTACTGTCCGAGTGGGTTTCTCGCCTGCGTATGAAAAGTAATCCTGAAGTTGAGCCTGCGGACGAGTAACATTCCCAAGGATTCCTTCTAGGCATTGATTATTGTACAATCTGGGTTAAAGTTGCAACAAATATGTATGGCTGGGGTTTCTTTGTTGTTATTAAGCGGTGTGAACATTTTTAGGATTTTTATTGAGTTTACGGAGAATACATGCTATTTAGATTAATTTAAAATTCATTCAGTTTGCCTCTGCGATGGAAATAGTTCAGTTAACATTTTTGCAGAAGTCCAAAAAGAGAAGGTAGGGTTGCTCTAGTAGACGCATTTGAAATTCTGTAGATGGCTAGTTGCTTATGTTTGTTCATAATACCCTTTGCCTTTCCCCGCTCGGTTTTACTTTGCCTATGTCGCTGCAATAGTCTCAGAGTTCTGTGACACACTTTTCGTAACTAGACGATCTTTTCGTTCCACTGGCCTTGTATTATTTCACGTAACTTTCTCAAATATCGATGTACAAGTATTGCAACGAGGTTTGTGACGTGAGTAGGCATTCCTCCATCTAAGCTTTTCTTGACAAGGATCTGCTTATGAATGTGACCACCATCGGTTTTACGCCATTTTGTCGATTTAGTAATGGTCAATAACCATTATATAATTTACTCCCTTTTAGTATCTGGAAGTGCGCCAGATGCTCAGACCACATTCTTGAGGGACACCTTAATGCATGAAGTAATGGCGTGGGATAACAGAGTACAAATCCTCAAAGAAGCTACAGAATAGATGCGGGTACCGTTTGGTTGACAATTCCTATATTGTGTATACCTATTCGGGGGCCCTGTACAGGTGCCTAATTGTATGTATGATACGCCTCTGTGTCACCAGTTTCTTGACAGGCAATCAAGCAGACCATTGTTGATTTTTTCTTTCTCCTTTTCTTTGAAATTGAAATCGAACAATAAATCAATCAACTGTCCTCCTCACATCGTTAAAATTCAACCCCACGATCCTTGTAATACTAACTCCCAATATGTTCATCACATTTTGTAAGCTGTTTTTTCGGTACTTTAACAAAATAAGTGACCAACAAATTGAAGTAAACGACAATTAAAGGTAAACCAATCACCCCCTCCCCCTCCCTCCAACACCCCTAAACTACCACGAAAAGGGACGTGAAATCTCAGTTGAATTCTATAAGAGTTTTAACATTTTACAATGTGCCAAGTACGTGCTCGGCTAAGCTTTTAATTTACCAACCACTCAACACGTCTTCTTTTCCCTTCCACAAGTTTCCCGTTTAATCTTCTTCCTTTTACAAGTAAATCCACTCTCACCCTCCCCTGCACAAAAACACCGCATAAAATGTGCGGACCGTTCCACCTCTTTCGTGGCAAGGAAGCAAAACGGCGATAAAATTTTTATTGGCAAATTTATTTTGTATTTATCTCAGGATGCGAATAACGTAAACAAAGACATTTCGACTTCTAGGCTCCGCTGTCGGTGAAGGTTGGTTGGCAGTGTAGTGTGGGGTAAGCGAGGACTATACTTTCTGCGGATAAACTCAATGCTGCTTATGATGCAGCCATTAAACGCTTCCTGGAGTTTCAATACGTGCGATAGCGTTCTTGTTTGCATTGATGTTGTTTAATCCGCTTTAAATTTTCGGACAAACTGTTCGCTGGCCATGAGAGAGAAGATGTCCTTGGGCGGCAAACATTTTACGGATTCACAGTGCACTGCTTAAGGTGGTGGTTATTGGAAATGATTTTCTGTGTAGATATATACACATACATATGTACATATGTATGTATGGTCCGTAGGAAGTTCGTTGTGGTTTTAAGGACTTTGGGTTTTCCCCCAGCTTGGGGATGAGAAATTCTCCGCCTTAAATCATGTCATATAAATTGTGAAAGAACAGCTTAATTTTCAGTCCTTGACCACATTTTTTTATGCTTGGTGGAAACTTTTCAATTTTTAAGCACCGAATAGAATTGATTTATTGCGGACTAGTATTAAAATGAATCTTGAATGGAAGCTGTATTCATCTTTAGTGTTCCCTTACCCTGTAGCTTTTCGTTGGGCGTTTTTAGTTCGGTCCATTGTTAAATGGTGCGAATCTGATTAGAAAATATGCTTTGCCGGAGTCCCATATGCCTAGGGTAAGATAAGGCATCTTTTATTTTTAGATAAATTCAGGTATGCATGGCAACATAGAAGACTGTATAAAAGGGAAAGGTGAATACAGATCGAAGCTCTTATGATAAAGCCTAGAGTTAGGAAATTTTGGTATCGCACCTCGGCGGTATACATACATTTATCTGTCTTGTGACTACGGATATTCCTTGCGACGAAAAGCAAATGAGTACATAATGGACAATCAATGCTGATATCAACAAAGAGAACTGTGAGAAAGAAACACCCACAAAGAGATATGAACCCGACATCTCAAAGCTCGAAATTGCTCGACCCCTCCAGTTTATCGAGCAACAATCGATAAGTTTGCATGAAGATTCAGGGCTTTATTGACCACCTTCTTGGGTCGATTTTCTCCTCTCTTCCGTGAAACATCACAGCCAGAGCTCCCCTTCGAATTCCTTTAGAGCTCATTCCTCACCACAGATCCAACAACGAACATTCACCCTTCAAAACGCGTTTTGTGCTAAGTGGAAGCTTTCGAAGTTGAAAATATGTCCTTGCGGCGATTTGACTTGTTCCAAGCTGTTTATCATCAACTCTTCACCTACAGTTTAGTAATGCCGGTCGGTTAGATGAGCCTCTTGGCGGTATGTTTTCCTCTACAGAGATTGTAGTTTTAGTCCGGGTTAAAAATTGCTTGGTTATTCTTTGGTCCACTAGAACGTATGTACGTATGTACATACTGAATCCTATTGTGATGGTGGCGAGGAGCCTTAATAACTGCCGTATTTCATCGGCTACGTGAATACGTGCTACTTAGAAATTGTGTAGCTGACAGCTGAGCTAGAGATGGTTAAATCCATAACTTCTAATTTGGTTAATTGGTAAACGTAGATCCGTTCCTCCCACATATCGCGTAAGCAGAGCCTAACTTCAAGCAGGCACGCGTTTGTCCTTCGGTTTAATGTTGCCTGAGAAAGGCTGGATGATCTCGAACGTTTGTCATACAGAAGCAAGACTTTCTAGCTTGAATCATTGTACCAGGACGCCAACCAGTCAGTTTAGAGTGCATGAGGTAATTTAAGGTACTTCAACGCATTTGCTAATATTGGTACGGTTCTTAATTTTATGTTAGGCATGTAAGACATATTTACAGATATGTACTGTCATTGTTTATAGCGTTGCAGAATGTGATTGTGATTGTAGACAACGTTTTTGATGGTGCTGAAGGTATGTCTTTAGGAAAGTCAATGGAGGTAATGATAATTTATCCGGTCAATCATTCCATCCATAATTTGGATCGAAATAAGTCAAATCGTGCTCAAAAAGTCTCTACCTACGTGGTCGAACCAATACAATATTTATTATCCTTGCTCACAACGAGAGCAAAATGCTGTTGCACTTTTAAAAATCTTGTTTTCGTATCGGTTTTGCTAAAAGCCTCCTGAGGTAATGCTTTTTTATAAGACCGCGATCTAACCCATTTTATTTTCTGTTATTACGGACACATGTTTGAGGATGAGGATAAATGTCTGACATGACTCATTCTCCATGATTCAATTCCCGGCTGTATGTATTACGCCGCCAATCCAATCTGTTTATCACTCTAGACTACTAATTCCGCAGGCCTTCCATTACAAAACAAAAGAAAAACATTCACTTTTTCTCATACCATAGAAGTCTATGATCTGATCCTTAGCGTTTTCAAAAAGGAATTTCGTATACACCTACTCCAATTTTCACATCACGGCATTTTGACAGAGAAATACGCTCCGACAACATCTGCATCTGCATACCAATCACTCTGGCATAAGGAAAGGATTTTCCCAAAGAGGAAAAAAGCCCAAAAAGGATACACCAACACTTTTGATTTATACACGATATTCGGTTTCAGCAACCCACACAGTCTTTACAGAAAGGAAGCTGCTAAATATGATGAGCACATCATTTTACATTCCCGTCGTAAATTTCGATTTTATTTTATCCTTAGTGCATTCTTTTTCCAAAGGGATCATTTCTACTTTGCCGCGTATTTTTTTTACTTTTTTTCCGCCTCGCTGGAGCCACTAACATGTGTGCGTTTCGCTTTCGTGGGAGAATATTTAAAGCTTTTAAAAGGAATTTTATGGCACCCATAAGAAAATGAGAAAAAATAAAGAAAGAATGGAACATGCATTAGGGCAGGCGACGTGATTTACAACAAACGTATAACATTGTACATGTGCTGCAAGCCAAGGATATGCCAATCGCTATTTGCCGCTAACTGGAAAAAAAAAATTATAATGAGGTTACAATATCGCCCAATTTGGAGACCCTTTATAATCCATTTTAACCGAGTATCAACACTTCATTGTATCCTTTACTTCCTTCTTCGGCTAGATATTTTTTGAAGGAGTGTGTGTTCAAATGAGCAGCGACGTGTTTGTAAAGTCTATCCAAAAAGAAAAAAACTATGCATTAAGCTATTTTTTTCTACGACGCGGTTCCTTACACTCTGTGAATAGAAGGGTTTTTAATTTTCTAGGAACAGGAAGATACATTTGAAAATAAGTTTAACATCCTTAGCAAGAATTTATATGACTAATTAAATTTACTTACGGTTTAAAATGATGCAACTATGTTAACTTTGATATCAGAAATTTAAAAAAATTAAATTCTGACTACTAACGAAGAATTCCAGGAATAAATACATATGTAACTGCAACTTCTTATATGTGGCACCCCACACACTTAGGGTCTCTTATTGAGATGAATTGCACTGAAAACATTTCAATTAAATTTTATGAGAATGTTGTACCTATTCCCTCAACTTAAGTTTTTATTGCTTCCGGAGTCGTGAATAATGCTCTGTCGAGTCTGGTGTGATGTCAGAAACACGTCATACATTTCTGGGGAAGATGGATTGGTGAACAAAAGTGAAGCAGAATATGAACATAGTAACGATGAGAAATTGACCGGAGAAATGTGTACACGGGGCTATTGAAAAGTGTTATACAAATATGAATACAAACATTTGGTGCAAGACCGAATGTGGTTCAGAGCCTAGCTTTTCGCGACCATTCGTGTTGCGCTTGTTTTTTTTTCCCACAAATGGAAGGGGTCTATTTATCTATTGTAGAAGCTTTCTTAAGATATTTATTACTCTCGTGAAAAATTTGTTGATGTTTTCTGTTTAATATTCAACTAAAAAGCTCAACCAGCCAGAGAGATCCTTTGACCGGCCAACAGCTATTTTCCAATCACAAAGAACCATTACGGAATTATTTAAAGGCGCATATACATATGTACGACCAAACGAAGAAAGCAGGCAGTAAGGACTCTTTTAATATACACATAAGCAACAAATTAGCGAAGTATTGGGAAGCATACAAGGCTAGCAAAATAACATTTAAAAATTTTACAAGAAACACAAATAGAAAGTCATGGACAAATATCTGCAGTAAGATCGACGGTGCCATTGTTACAGCTCAAGAGTATCCTCTTGAGAAGTCGTTCAGATCCTTTTCATCTCTAAGCCTGCTAAAAGCTTAAGTACTGCAAATGGATCAGTTTCACATCTGCGGCTAGCGCATCCTCTTCATTAGAAAATTTAAGTGGCAGGACTTCTTAGCTCCCTTTTTGAAGAAAGTAAAGTTGCAGTCAATATATCAAGACAAGTATCTTGGGATTGTTTTAGACAAGAAAAATTTTTATTAAAGCTAAAAGGGATTACTGGATTTTTCAAAAAGTTTTTGGAAAGACTTGGGACTTAATGTTGAATTGAACGCTGTATACTGGTGGGTGGCACCAGGAGGCTTTCACTATACTCAAGGGTATTGAAATACTTCTTATTACCCGAACCCAGGAAAGTGACATATCTGCTCGGACTATAAAGCTGTGTTCAAGGCACTCGAAAAACTAAGAACCATATCGTAACTGGTGAACAAATTCTAGGGGTTATTCAACATCACAGCAGCCTTCTGTTAGGTCAATTTGCTGTGGGTACATGATCATCATTACTCCCACGAGAACGAAGGAGTAGGAGAAAACAATTGAAAGGGATACGTTGGAATTAGAATTGCATTAGAATTGCTGACTTGAATTAGTGAGCTCTCTTCATCGTTATCCGTCATAAGCTAATGAGTTTATCAGGGACTATAAATGGATTTCAATTGTACTCTTCCTTGTAAGAGCTATGATTCCTCTTACCGGGGTGTACACATCACATTCCGAGGCCATTGTTGGTAGTCAACTCGAGTAAGTAGTTCCTCCTTACGCTCTCATATCCAACATTGAAATACAATAAATACACAGGGCGTGGTGGTAACTGGTTTGATATTCTTTGCCCTTCTCCAGGAAGTGAAGTAAATTTTAGACATCGCCGCTATTTCTCGATCACATCCTTGACATAGGGCTTCAGGTATACAAACATTGTGTAGATAGGATCTTATATGCAAGATTCATGGAACTAATACATTTTTTTTGGATTTATTCGAAAAACTGGTCTCGTACATATGTATTTAGCTATCGCTTGGTATTACGACTAAAAGCATCTCATTGTCATTACCCTTATTCTTCAAAGAATTACTTAATGGACATTTCTTCGTTAGAGGAAGATTATCTGTTCACTAGTTTTCCTTCCTTCATATGTCTCTTTTCAGCCATATAAGCTCTGTAATAAAGTTGTAGAATTGATACAGTCCCCGGGCTCTGAAACATCGATACAAAAGGAACACACGTTTTACATCTTACTGAGTCTCTTGGATTAATATAAAGCTAGGAGAGTGCTCGTACTAACATTGCAATTTATGAACAAATACATAAATATGTATATCTCTACTTAGCAATGGCGTAATATAAAAATTTAAATACTTAAACATGCTCGCAGCATATCCTTTTCTCTATAACCGGGACAGGTCGAGAAATACATAGCTCTTACTTGACATTTCAAGGATCGTTGTAATTTTTCCACAACATTCGCCCTCTTCTATATACTTGTTTCATCGTGAACTTTTTTACTTTCTTCTTTTGTCAGTCAACCGCTCGCAGAAGTTGTCTCTCCAGATTTTTAGCACCGACTGCATGTCTATTATCCGTTTTCAAAGTTTCGTCTTTTTCGTAGCTTATCCTTTTTATATTTTTATAGAAATTCCCCATTAATTGGCTCCTATAGCATCTCCACATCTGTGCATAAAAACAAGCGTTTGTCATTTCCTCAGTTTTCGTCATTTAGTTGGAATAAGGGAATGGTACTAGTCGATGTTAGCGCCTGGAAACATACGACAGGGTATTTTCCATCGATCGCAATTGATTAGATGGCTAAAAAGTGTTTTCCTAGTACAAATTTGATGGCCATGAAATCGTTCCAGGAGTTGATATCTTGCATGCTATTCCTCTCAATGGCCATATATGTCAAACATTTCCTTGGTCTCTTGTGGTGTTTTCTGTACGGAAATATATTTGAACAGCTGCTCGTCGGATCAGAAGGGATTCCTACTTTTAAGAAAGCATTCTGCGTATTTGTACATCCAGTGGATTATATCCTGGCTTTCAAATATATTTTCCAATTGAAGTATTAACTGTCAAGAGAAAGCTTCTTAATTTGCCTTTCCTTTGCTCTAAACTGTAGGTCCCTTCCATTTGTGTGAAAAATATAACACGCACGAAACGAATGGTTGCGAGAAGCTAGGCCCTGGACCACATACGGTCTGTTGCGCCAAGTCTTTGTATTTTTTTTTTGTGATTGAAGTATTCAATATTTTACCTGAAACTCCAATTAATCAGAAAGATATTCAACACTCATAAACAAAATAACCTTCGACACAATATTTACCAAGTATAATATCCTGATTTATTTCATAACAATTATTGGAAAAACTATAGTGTTCTGAAAGTAGGTTAAGAGAAAGCCTCTCAACAGCAAAACAGCAGAAGGAGCAGAGAAAGCGTATTAAACAATGTTTCAGAAAATACGTACCTACTTGAAAAGAATGATTTTCCATTTGCTTTTACCCTTTTCTCACCTTGCATCTTTAAATATCGCTCCAACTGAAAATACTCATAACATCTCAAGATGTCAGTTCGTATTTGTTTCGCCCTCATCCCACTCCCTCTTTTGTGGATGAACATATTGTTCAACACTGCACGGCCAGCGTTCCTCCTTGACGTTCATTGTTGCATCAGCAATATCCTTTTTCTTCAAAGAATACTGAGTACCTACAAAAAGAAAAAAAGAAAAAAAAAAGAAATTCATCTCAAAATTGCAGCAGGAAAGCAATACTTTTCCAAAGAAAAACCCGGCAAGTATATGTACGTAAAACTGAGATCTTGGATTCGTAATTTAAGCGAGTGCATTTGCAACTCCATATCCACAACTCAAAAGTCGAGCTATTCATGCTGACGCATACTACTCTGATGTAGCCCCCAAATGCTCTTTCTTTTCGTCTTCGTTAGTTATCGTGTCCTACAAAGGAAAGCTTTATGTGTGGCCTTTTTCGGCAAAAGGACAAAGCAACAAAATATGAGGAAAGAAAATTCATTTTCTAGTTTGTTTTTGAAATACACAACGACAACAGCTTTATGGCTGTCCTTTCAGATGCATGATATGCGCACCAATTCAAAAAAAGTTCAACTTTAAAGGATAATAATAAAATTTGCATGGAGATCTTTTACCGGTACATAACGGGGTGCGCCCAAGACATGAAACGTGCTACAAATTTAATGCTCATTTCCTTTTCGTTTTCGAAATATGAATTTTCGATGCATAAGCTCATAACTTTCGGACGGTTAAAAGGGGCGGATGGGTATAAATTTCTGTTGAGCGGTGCAACTTTTCCCTACTTTACTTTATCCTTTATGATATGTTAGCTGCTGCAGATGAAAGTCGATGATCGAACTCAGGTGGATGAAGCAGGAATATTTTTGTATTCACAAGGTGCAAAGGAACTTGACTTCAAAGTCAGTTTGTTCGTTAAACTTTGTCTCTTAGTTGGTACTCTTCAGTAAGTGGGATAGTGGGCGGGAATCCTTGAGCTGGAATATGAAAAATCCTGTGACTGGCATAAGATTGTAAAGTTTTTCAATTTTACACAACATTTTCTTTTTTCTCTTATTCTCTCATTGCTATGCCTGAACTAACTTGAGTACCGAAGAACAGGACATTGAAGCAACACTATGTATGAATGTGTATGTGAACCATTTTTTTATAGATAAAAGTGAAAATGGAAGTTTTCAGGCTAAAAATACACAGAAAATGAAAAGAAAATGGAATGCCGAAAGAGGACTGCATTGTTGTACTAACTTGAATGGCATGAAGCTCTCAAACCATACACAGGGAGGGTATGGATGGATATGCTAGTAAGCATGTCTGTCTCCCCTGTTAGCTTGCTAGTGGGAAGTTTATGCTTAGCATAGAGATTTAATTGCAAAAGACATAAATTACTTGAGTGCAGCTGAAAAGAAACTCTAGCCTGACTGTATTTCACTCTGATTTTTATCCTTTTTATGTGGGAAAATATTTTGCTTTCAGTTTTGTTTTGGTTTGGTAAATTTTCCTGAACAAGTTTTTTTCTCATTCTGTCCTTTTAAGATTTTTATTTTTAATTCAGTAAGAGTGGTTAGATTTTATACGAGGTAGAGAGGTAGACATAAATCACATAGAGAGCCTTCTTTGTTGGAGGGACGTTGTGAGAGTACCGGATAATTATACTGTTAATGATACTTTTAAAAACTACTACACCATGGCGACTAGTTAGAACGGAATGGGATCATAAGCCTTTTGTTGTCTATAATTTGTACGTCTAACCTATGGTAGCGATAGACCCTTCTTTGGTTACGCTATTAGAATGACATTCCTGAATTTAGTCTATAATTCTTCATTAAGGTGGTAATAGATGAGAGGCATTGTATATGTCGCAGTGGTTTCTGTTAGAATTGAGATTTGAACTAAAGTTAGGTGTTGATGTGTAAAATGTCCATGCAGTCAAAGCAGGAAGATACGGGGCGGCGAAGTCTTACGTGCTCATTGTGGAGAGCGTTTTTCACGTATTCTTGTTGCGGTATTGATTTTGACCTTACTAGGAGGTCCGAATTCAAATCCTAGCACTTAAGATCGCAATAGCTTTTCCTCGCTTTGGGAAAAAATTACCCGCAATGTGTTTTAGACCGGTGAAAAGTATTTTTTTCATATTTTCAATAATTTCCCTTCCAAAATCTCTAGAAAAACATAACAAATTTACACCAATAGATGCTGTTGTCGCATCTGCTTGATATTTATTTCACTCGCTGATTAAGGGTTCTGCACTATGAGCTCATTTCAGCTTTCTAAATGGGTGACTACAACGCAATAGTTGCTTCCGATCGATTTTTCAATTTGTTTTCCTAAATATGTCGAACGCTGCACAATAGTCTCCTATTTCGGCAATGACGTCTCGTTTGACGCGAATCGCTTTCCGCCAGCCAGTTGCAGAAGGGCTATTCCAGAGAATACGTTGCTCGAGGACGCGATTCGTATCGTAATTTGACCAGTTTTGATGTGGCAATTGGTGACGAGTGAGCAGGTGCACCTCTGAAAAGCACTTCTTCTTCGCCATATAGAGCCGTTTTATATTCAAATCAAGGTCAATTTGGCTCAACAAATCAGCATAGTACTTCCCTCTGTTTGCCCTTTCCTTTCTTAAATAGTCAAGGAAAATTGCGCCTTGCCAATCTTAAAAACGGTAGTCTTATTCTCTTCGCCCGATAGGATCGTCCTTGTATACACGTTCGCGGGAGAAATCAACAGTTTTCTCTGAGCTTATTTGGTGGGTAGTGATGAAAGCACTTTTAATCAGTGATCACATAAAACTGTGGAAAATTACTCAATTTGCGTTAAAATGTAGCCAATCCTTGCTTCAAAGTTGTCACGTGTTTGGTCAGCAATCAGCACAAGCGATAGTTTTCTTTCTTTTGGGATAATCATCCGATGCTCTGTAAATGCGATATTATGGATTTTCTTTATCCTCTGCAGTTAATCTCAATCCGGCGGTTTGGGCGCTTTTAAACAAAAACTGATGTTCGGTCACCCTTGAATTCTTCTTTTTCTTCGTCATTTCCATTTGCTGTTAAGAGTGGATGCAGACTCAGAATATCCTTCTTCTTCAATGCACTCGATCCTGGCTGCCGCGTTTTATTTCTATCAATGTTTTGATCCTTTTCGACCCCAAAGTTTGTATCCGCTGTTATCAGATGTTTCTTGGTCTTTTTCTAAGTGCTGTGCCTTCCTCCTTAATTTCAGACACTTGCTTAGCCTTCTTCTCATCGTCCATCCATTATTTATGACCAAAGACATGAAATTTATTAGAAGAGTAGTAAGAAAAGCAAAGCGAGACAGAAACAGAATCGAAAGACTAAGCGAAGAGGTTATTCAGATAAGTACATATAAGTATAAGTCCGTATTAAAGAAAAATTTAGACAAACGCTTGAATTCAATAAAATAATATCTGAAGGCGCATGGTCATTATAACCTCTTCTTTGATTTCATCAAAAATAAATGGAATTACTGACTAATAGCTCTTGTGGGCGCCGTGGCTTACGTGGTTAGTGCGTTGGATCGCTTAGCGGTAAGTTCGACGTTCGAATCCCAGAAAACACCAAAAATGTCTGACAAACATCCGAGAGTAATAACTGTCAAGAGAAAGCTTCTCAATTTGCTTTCGTTTATGGCTTTAAACTGTAGGTCTCTTCCATTTGTATGAAAAATATAATACGCATAACACGAATGGTCGTGAAAAGCTGGGCCCTGGATGACATTCGGTCTGTTGCGCCAAGTTTTTGTATTTTAGCTCTTTTTCTATGATTGAAAAAAAGTACAAGCTTGCGCACATACGGGAACTTATCTTGTTCCCCTCGAATATCAGATGAAATTGTAAAAACACTGAACTAGGTTAAGTGTGAATTTTTCCAAGTCTTAAACTATGACTACACGGTTAACACAAACTGTTAACATATTGACTCTCTGACGTCACGAGAAAATCAATGTAAATACCTTCAACAGTCAACGTGTCAGCGCATGAAACGTTGACGATCACACGAATGACGCGAGACTGTTATATTGTCAAAATATGCATTGACGTAAAATCTGCGTCAAAGTGATTCTCCCCTCGGTGTTAACGCATTGACACGCAAACTTACAATTTTATTTCAACGAGATTTCGATAAACAAAATATATACGCGTCTGCTTCGTTCAAAATACACCACCTGTATGGTTGTGTTTTCAATCGACAAGAGCGCCAACAAAAACACCACAGTGAAAAGTGTTCAACACAGGCTACGTTGACGCAGCAGAAAGTCCTGCCATGTCCACGTTGGGACACGGTCAACGCATTTACGAGTATTCCAAAAAAATCTGTCACTGCGTTGACAGGGAGATTACATGGTCAATGAAAATAGTCAACGAGTTGATTCAAAAATGTGTCAAACCGTCAACGCATTGGCAACGTTTTATGTTGGCGATCACACGACACGACGTGACCACTTTGCGTTAACAGTGCAATCTTAGTTAAAAGAATGCCTGAACTAGTGACTAGTAATTCATCAGATAAATATACATGCTTGTATCAGCAAGATAAGTTTTCTCAATAAATATTTCTTGTATTCCTTATTAGTGCATTGCTTGACACTTGCTTATTGTCTCTCGTGCTTGTCAAATCAGTACCTGTCATGGAAAGCCTGTCTAGTTCAACTTTTGCAATAGCGTTCTGGGGTCTTTGAAAACTAAGTATTTATTGGCATAAAAAAAAAATATCGATAAACTTTTCTGCGATATTGCTAAAGTATCTTGAGAACTGGAAGAGCAAATTATCTAAAACTCTAGCCATCGTTTGTATGCAAATTCACTATTTTCCGGTCTTACTGGTTCATTTACCCACTAAAGCTGAACATAATTTTTGAACATAAATGCTACATCAATTATTCTCTCAATTGTCTTAACATTTACTTATGTATAAGACTCACAAGGACACCACCAACATGGAATATTTTTTTACGATTTGAAGAATATTCAAGTATCTTTAGCACAGTCATTATACCTCGTAACCCATTCCCAAATGAACCTACTTCAACTATAACGTGCAAAGTTTGGACGCTTAAACTTTAACGTTACCATTTAACCTTTGGGGTAAAATGTCAAATCTCAGACTTTCATGTCAAATCGCATCTACGACGAGCAAATTAACTAGATTCTTCTAGCAGAATGAGAAAGAAAGAAAGCAGCAAAAAAACTTGTGAACTTTCCCATAAAAGAATGAAAATCTATTCAAATCCACAAAAGCGATAAACATATGTAGAAACTCCTACATACATGGTTGCCCGTCGTCGTAAGCACACATACAGCCCTGCAAATTAAAATATCGCCCCCTAATATTCAAACTCGTTTGACAGAATACACATACACATACTCAGACTTAGGGGTATCTTCTCAGCCACAGGAAAAAAAGAGGGGGCAAGGAAAAAAAAACTTTTATTCTAATTTTATCATTTGAAATTCTAGTCGAAAAAGTTTTTCTTTTGCCACACAAAACCACTTCACATCTATTACTTGCACTCATGCGGCGGGGTGGATGCCACTGCTGGTTGACGAAAGCGTGACGAGAGGGTGGTGAAAGGATGTGGTGATAGAGAAGAGATGGGCTAGAAACTTTCAGTATAGTTTTTATCTACCTCCTTTTAGGAGGGGATCTTGTTTTTTATCCTACTGACAAAAATGAGAAACAACCTTCGAAACCTGTGTTGAAGTCTATGAGGGCGAAGGGCGGGCGGTGGGGATGAGGCGTCCTTTCTTTTTTGGTTTTTCTACAACAAATTTTCATATTTTGTCTACAGGAAGAAAAACATTAAGTTTTAGGGAGGATACCTATGTAGATGTGCTACAAGCAGCACATTAAATTGGGCTCCGTACAACAAGGACAACGATTCGCAGAAGTGGTTAACATTCCAAGCTTTTCTTTTTTCTCTTTTTTTCCCCGGTCTTCGAGGAGTTTTCCTTTTTTTAGTTAGTATTTGTATACGGAAGGCGAAGGAGGGAAATTTTATTCTAGTGGTTTTAATAGGCCTTTTAGGTATTTATTCGAGTTTCCGCTATTTTAGCATGAAGGAGTTTTTTTGAAGCAAATAATTGCATTTATTTTGCTTTTAAAGTTGGCAGATACAGACAGGTACAAAGGTAGCAAAGAATGACTTTTAACGGAATTATTGGTCTTTGTGAATGGGAAAGTTTTCTTGGAAATGCATCAATATAGGGGGAAAAGTGCAGTGCAGATGAACTGAACTCAACCAATCTCTTAACTTTTTGAAGTACGTCTTTGATGTCTCCAAATTTAAGGTTTATATTGCAAACGGATGCTTTAAGTATATTTCTGAAAAACTGTATGAAATTTTTTTAAGCGGCAAGATGTCATTGTGGAACAGACAGGCATACGAAATGAGGTTTATTTTATTTTTTTCTTACAGAAAAATGTATGCACATTCCTGTTGGCAAAATTGCCTCCTCTTTCGTAGGAAGACTACATCCCAATCTTCTTTCGAGAGCATCATCTGTCTGGCTATGTTGTTTTTGGTACTCCTGAAGATAGAACACGACACTGTAGATTTCTCCTGAACAGCTCAGGCCTGTGCAGAATGTGTCCTAAAGCATGCAAGTCATGTTAAATTTTGAGTCAAATATAAATTTAGCTCTCCATGTTTTCTTTTAATCCATATATCCACGTTGGGCATAACTCTCTGTGTCCATTTTTCCTTATGCAAGTGATCGCATCACTATAGGCATTCTTCTACACATATTGTCCTTGGTGATAACTGGCTTTAATTTGTTGTCGTCTTTGTTGTTGCTGACCAGGTACTTTACTTACGATTATTTTGCAAAATGTTCGATAAGCATCATGGGAGCTACTATATACACTGCGTCGTAAGATTTTTTTTTAAAAGCGATACTTGTTTTCAAAGCGTTGACACGGTAGGCCAACTTTCTTGTGTAGTTTTTTATTTACATTGCATCGGCTCATATAGATTTATCGACGCTGAGGTTCTTGTAAGCAGTAGTCTTCGCCTGTATTTTGTCCGTCAATGCTCAGCATTATCTTTGATAGTGAAGGTTCTATTAGGATGCGTTTCCGTTTTGACATAGACATAGTACGTGCAAGGTAGCTTAAGCTACATTCATGGATGATCAGAGCGTTGGGACAAAGGTAGTACAGGAAACTGTAATGATATCATCATCCGTGGGTGTAGGCGAACTGTGTGTACGAGTATAGCTTTGGACTGTACACAATTTTCTCATAAACATGTTCAATCAACGAAAGCCCTATGTGTTTCTTAACATATTCTCTCTCGGTTTCTTTCTTCCTGATCCTGTTGATTATCTTTTCCACAAGAAGGTTTTTGGCTTCATCGTTTCCATAAGTCTTACATGTTTTATCCTCCTGCAGATAAGTAAAAGATCACGACCGACCCATTATCGCTCAGATTACTGAAAAACAAATTGAACTCTTCTCCCAGTCTTTCAATATCAAACACAATAACCGCACTTCCCGATCTGAAAAAGTATTTCATTTCACTTAATCTCACGAATAAAATTGCAGATTCATTGAATTTAATGACACAGTGCGCCATTAAAAAGAAAAACCCGCAATGAAAATCAATTCATTAGCGTTTTTAGCTGTTTCCACTTGACTGATGCATCGCCAAAAGGACTCGCTCCCCTATTCATCATCTACCCCAACAAAAAAAAAACACCCATCTCGTGGTCGTTCCGAAGTCGTTGCAATGAATCTGAAATAAATTTCGTGCGCTTCTTCTGTTCGCACCACAACACACTTTCAATTAAACGTCTGCCAATAATGAGTTTCTTCCTTTTATCATCGTCATGACATTCGAAATGGAATAGTAGAGAGGAGTTTTCTCTTGAAATGGATTTCACTCCTGGACCAAAGTAGAAGCTAAAGCAACTATAAGAAAAAAAACCTTCACTAGAGATATGGATTTCATTTCATTGTTTGGGCGTGTTTCTGTTGTTTTATACTCGTCGAACAATGATTCTCTTCACCCAGGTCCCCCCAAATCGAAAACCGAGGATCCAACAATAACACCACCACCCCTCGATGGTGCTCCAGTGCTTCTTCACTTGAATATTAATTAGAGCGAAGCAATAAATTTACCCAGCGGAAAAATTGATCTATGTTAATCGTAAGATTTATTATCTTTTCTTGGAAATTACCACTGAGTAGTGTGTGGGTTCAGAGGAACGTTGATGTGTTTCTTTTGATAAAAGAAAATAATTAATAGGGTGATCCAAAAGTTATCACTAGGAGAAATGTGTTCAATGAGTTGATGTCTTTCTTATTGGATTGCAGAAATTAAAATAAAAATTCAAACTTCTAGTCGAGAAAGTATTTTAGTTAGAGTATCTACAAATTGCTCATTTGTAGCAATGCACCGAACCTCAATTTTTTCTTATTTTTGCTGGTCGCAGTGGTGAACAAGAAAAGAATGAATGTACCTGTGTATGTATCTCTAGTTTTGCTACAGAAATCGTTAGACCTTTTAACAGCCACACGTAAGGACACCGATAGCAGTGCCGATTAGCGATTCGAGCGTTTCAGCTCCAGCCAAGGCCAGATGTGTTCGAAGAGTTGTCATGTCAAGCTGATTCCGAACAGTTTGATCAAATGCTTTCAAGTAAACTTGTCACTTTGGCAGAATTCTGAGCGCAGTGCGCCATATTTGGCAAACTCGTTAGCCTTGCCCCAATCTTGAACTGATTTGAGCAGTAGTTGTACGGTAAGTAGGACTCACTGGACCAAAAACTTAACTTCGTATTCCTATAGACAAACAATTTTTAAGGACCACCCTATTACCGTATGCATATCATGTTCTTTGGAGTGAGTACTTTGTAAAATAAATTCATTATAATGAAAATGCTTCGAATTACAGCTTGTTCAAAAATATATTAAACAAAAGGATCTTTATAACAACAAGTGTGTGGGAATATTTTAATTGGAATAACATCATTTTTCTTTGTGGTCTTTTTATTTACAGGAATAAGTACAAATTCAAATTATCAGCCACATCAGCAACCATGCAGTTCAGAAGTTCAACATCAACAACACCAACAACAACAACACTCATCATCAAGGATATCAAATAATTTTAATTCAACCACCTCATCATCAAACACAAATTACTCAAGTGGTGCTAAATCGTCGACGTCGATACCAAGGCCTCTGCAAAATGTAAGTACATACCTCCATGGAGAATGAGTATATCGCAAACATTTTTAAGAAGGTACCAAAAATTGTACTCCTGCGGTAGCTAGGTTACCTGGGTCGGTTATAAGTAGCCTGGTTATAGTGGGGGTATCTACTCGAGACGTCTGTGATTAGCGTTCGTTGAGTAATAATTATTCGAGGGGATCAAATTGTGGTATTTTGGAAAAGGTTGTTTGACCTTTTATTTTATATACTACTAAAATATAATTTATTTCAAACCATATACGGTTGAGCAATGATTGTCTGCTCGTCGATTTTCAAAAAGATTGTGAGGACATAACGTATCAATCTCGTACAAATATTCAACGATCTCATAGGAGTTGGATGGTGGCTATTGATAAATTAGAATTGATAGTAGAATCATAATTAGGTGGATAACCTAAGTTGGCATAGTTTCAGTGGGGTCACCACTTTTTGGATTGATCAGAAGGTCTTCTTCAATTAGACATTGAAAATATGACCACGGTTCCTATTTAAGCAAAGAAATTGCAAATAAACTACAGTTGCCACATAAAAAATATAAATTTGATCTTTCTGCTCGATTTGGAGGTTCTATTCAGCATCGAAGGGAACAAGACCCTATTCAGCTATTCAACACCTTTAGTACTCCTTAAAGACATATAGAAAACTGGAGCAATAACTCCTGTTGCCGGATAGAAGATATCACTATGATCAGGTGCTCTGAACTGTAGACCTGCTACCTTTTAAAAGTGTGCGATTCAAACATTGCTTCTTTCGTCTTCAAATGATTGTGTTTGTAAATGTCTATACCGTTTTCTCTTTGAGAACTTCGTCAAAAGAAAGCCTTTAAATGTATCGCAATTTTACCGATTTACGATAGTTTGTAGCTTTTTTGTGATTGCGGACGTTACTTTACAGGTCCGATGTTATAGGTATTACATACTTATGTAATATCGGACTCAACATTTGAGTGGAACAGTAGCTTGATATTTTTGCTGATTGCACTGCTTCGCCATATCTAGGAAAACATTCCGAGAGCGAACATTGTTTTACGAACTCAGTAATGTGGGAGACAGACTGCTGGTATTGATACCATGTATGAATACCATGGTATGGATACCATGGTATGGATGGATGGTATGGATACCATGGTATAGTGAATACTATAACCCCTGACAGACTGCACTTCGTAGTATACGTTGACTTTTACGCTACGTGGTATACTTTGTGTTGCGCCTCCTCCAGCTCCTTACTTATTTTTTGCAACACTCCAAGATTGCGTCTTGCTCCTCTTAGCTCGCCGATATAATTCCTCTAAACTTCTCTTACTTCATTGTTTCCAATACAGATAAAATTGTCCTCCTTAATCCATTTTCAAAACATTTTTCGGTGTGATTGCTTGCTTTTGAATTGTCAAAGAAGCTGTGAAGAACCACCACCAGAAAGAGAGTGGCGCTGCAAGCAATAAGATGGTGGTATACCACCAAAAATTTGCGAATCTCAATACTAGGTTCTATACATGGTATACTGGGTTTTAACGTGGTATTGCAGTGACAGACATGTGGTATAGAACGTAGTATTGCTATACCACGGTATCAATACCAGCAGTCTGTCTTCCACATAACTGATATCGCTTTCGATGTCGGGACAATTTTTTAACTGCTTAATCTGTTATCTAGTAATGTGTGTTCAAACGAGAGCTCTACTTTCAAGGCTGAGAGAATTCGTTTTTATACACCTTTTTTTTAACCCCACGACATTTACCTCCTTCATCAAGAGGATAGAATTTCCATGCCCCCCTTTCCGTTTTGCACTTTTTCACTTTTCCTTTTTTTTCTTGGCCAAAAAAAACAGTATGTATAGATGGCGACAGTTGTAATTTTATCGACTCACTGCCCGATAATACTTATTTTAGCGATGCTGCTATGATCGCCTAGGTTTCGATATCACATTTTTATTCCACTTCATTTTGCTGGTTAGCGTTAAATGCGATGACTCCTAAATTATAGCTGATACTCCAAAGAGTTTCTGCTAGACGTCAAAGGATCGTCGTTGCTCATAACAAATGAAGAACAAAACAATGATCACTATGCTCGCATAGTTGACCAATTTTCCAATTATGAGTTTAGAAGTTTTAATGTCATTTAGTTTAGTTTGGAGCCATGAATTTGTGGGAATTAAGAAGGGACCCAATTAAAATGAGTTACTAACGTCTTTCTAATCTAACTTAAGATAGAAATACGATAATTTCATATGTACTTTGTTTTTTGTCTATTTTCTAGGTGATACCCACATGCGTGTACCTAATGTCACGCATCGCTGTACATATGGAAATCGAAGGAACGGCCCAGTGTCCATCGCAAGTGATGCTGGCTGCTGCTCTGGGCTGTGAAGAATTAGGAATAGCTAACAAATTACTAGCGCAAAGTATATTCGGTCTTTGGATGACCAGTGCACTTTTAGAAATCCAATTGAAATCCCATCATCGACCTTATGTAGTTAGAATAGCGTGGCAAAGTCTCCTCGAGAAGTTCAGCCATGGCAATCCGATCGAAAAGAAATACGACGAACCGATGATAATGCTCAAACGGAACGTTTTCTTTTCGAAAAAGGACGAAGAAAAAATCAAGTAAGTTAACACTAACACTACAAATGTAGTTTGTAAAACTTTAACGGATCATGTATCCATCTTGCAGAGACCATCGGATATTAGAACTACTGTACGAGGAGGCGAAACACAATGTGCTCACGGGTCGATACATCATGGAGCCGGTGCACTCGGTCATGCTGGGCGGAATTCAAGCGCGAATAGAATTGGGTCCCTACAATTCGCACACCCATACAATCAGTTTTTTTAGGTAAGTCCTGATAAAGAAATATTATATTCGCATTCACCACTAACAATGACACTTGTCATACGCACAGAGAGAATCAATCACGATTTCTGCCACAACACGTTGCCAAAAACTCCAGTTGGTCCTGGTTGCCAGTTAGTCGTAAGAATTCGGCGGAAGTCAAACTTTTAGAACAATACAAGCGAGTGCCACAAACAGCAACGACGAGGAAACTTATGAGGAAATACTTGGAATTTTGCTGGGCGCTTCCTTTCTACGGGTGAGTGTTGAAAGTGGTTTATTCTACTTTTTTTTTTCCTTTTCCTTCTCCTTCTTCTGTTCCTTTCCTCTTTGGTTTCATTTAATTATTTTTGGCAAGAAATCTCATGGAATTAATTAAAACCCAAATCCATCCCAACAACAGACAGCAATTGGAATGTTCCGTACTCGATAAGAAGTTTTCGCAAAGTTTAGATCAAGTTCCGCCACCGTTGCCGTAAGAAGGCTGCCAGGGATAGGGTGCATGTGTATGGGTAGGCTTCACAGAAAGTGAAAACTAATACATTTTTGGGATAAACTGGGCTAAATTGCAATTAGACTACTTTTGCATTTATAAACTATTTTTGAAAATTTACGAGGTACAAGTTTTCACCCGTCGCGCCGTCAACGTGGATTGCACTTGCCTTGTTGGGGGTTGGGTTGGTATGGGTATGGGTGAGGGTTAAAAGTGGTACCACGAATAAGTGTCGGATTTGAATAAGTCGCGTTCGCGTTTCTAATTGCTGTTCTTGGTGAAAAGTTGTTGTTCGAGACAAGTTTCGAGTTTATAATTGTTCTCGCGTAACTCCGGCAGCGTTTGCCACAGCTCCATACTATAAGACGAGTGAATATAGACCACACGGAATCACGAAGGAATTAAGACGGATTGTAAGTGGGTCGTTTGGCTTATGGTTGTTGAAAATGTTTCCAATTAACATTTAAGAGGGGATTGATTTGCATTTTAGGTGTTATAGTGTACTTATTTTTTCGCTGCAGTTCGTGCTGGGTTTTCATTGCATCGTGTAAGGCAATAATTTATTAAAAAAAATCATAGTAATGAAAGAGGATTGTAACTCCTTGAAGTCAATGCCGAATTTTAAATTGCGGATATTAAGCCTTGTTTGAGGTAAATGGCTTTATACCTGATGTGCAATCAGGAACACATGCAGATCTTTTATGCAAAATGGAATCAATTGCATTGGGTGTTCAGAATGCTGATGATCGTAAATAAGCGGCAGAAAACTTGACCCTCCACGTGTGAAAGGTCTATCAGAAAAAAAAAGAATTTCATCGTTCCAATGTGACCTGGCATCCAGACAAGAATTAGAAAGTTTAGGCTTGCGACCAAATTCGAAGAGTTCATGCATCCTCGAACTACTTTGGAACGAGTTAAAGGGTTGAGCAAGGCTTAAAGCGTAGCCTGATTGTCACTGTAGACGGAAATACTACGACCCCTACAAGTATTCTTTACAATAATGACGAACAGGCAGGGATTACAAAAAAAAAATTAGTCCGATGTAAGGGTCATGCTTAAGTAGGGTTCAAAGCATTAAAAAACCAAACAGGGTCACCGATGTAGTATTTAAAAAATGGCTGCCTGAAGTTGTGATGCTTCTTTGCTCGAGTACACCACGTGAGTTTTAAGCCTAAGCCAATTGTCGAGCATTATTCCCAAGTTTTTGGATCTGATGGTCTGACTACTATTTGGCAACGATCACAACAGAGATATCACCTTTGTGGTAAGGTTAGTCTAACAACTCGGTGGTATATCGAACGTGTAATGCTTATCGGTCGATAAGATCGTGGGAATCAACTTATTTGTCCATCAGCCTTTTGCCGTGTTATCTCACCTGGCTTACCAGTGTGCAGCCGATGTTGTCCTTTTTTCTGCCTCTACCTGCCTGGTAATCCTGGGTTCTTGTCGGTTCACGGGTCGCCTAAGTGTCTCCTTCGTTGCAAGTGCACCCGCCCAGCTCGGAGATGCGTATAGAAGGATTGAGCTTACCACTCTGGATATCAGAATCCTCCTGGCGTATCCAGCTTCACCGATGTTTGGCAGCATCCGGGAAAGCGCTGTCTGCATCTGCGACACCCTTTTTTCAGTACTCAACGTCGATTTTTAAACTCAGTCCGTTGTCGAGCATCACCTAAACACCTTGTAGTAGCTTTAATCGCAGAACTCAGTCATGCATTATGCTCCACAGGACTGACCCTTGGGCGAATCTCTCGAACACATTACAGTATTTAACTCCATCGTCGGTCTCTTACCTCAGCATTCTGTTAGTGAAGGAGTGAAGGAGATAATCCTTATCTTCAGTTAGGGAGTTCCTAATGCAAGACTAGTTTGCGGAATTAAAGACAATTTTAATGTCGAGATGCATTCTTCTTACAGTTCATCTGGCGTAATGAAACGAATCACTTTGTAGATTTTGATCTGACAAACGTATAAACAAAGCTTCTGTTTAAATTATTCCTTCTGTGTAGAAGCTTGAATTTACGCATATTTTCACTCTCCGACAACCTTGGCACCATTCATTGGCCATAAATTAATTTGGCAAGTCATAATTTGCTACCTCACTTACGCTAAGAAACTGATGAAATGTGCCACCAATAAATTTTTCAAAAGACAATCAATAAATTAATTAGGGTGTACAGTCAAAACCGGCTGCATTGTACCCGCGTCGGTATGATAGCAGCAATCATTCATGTGGAAAGAATTTTTGGGGGACATTGGACGCAATTACATATAAAGAAAACCAGTCTAAAAACGAAAGCTCTGCTGAACAACAAAATCAGGTTAATTTTCTGTTTTGTTTTTGAGCTTGCGACAGTTAATGAACTCAGTATTTTTGCTTCCTTTCGCTGAAAAGAATTCTTTTTTATTGTCAAACAAATCGGTTGTGAGTTAATAATCTATATTCGGACAAATTGTTTCTTCTCTTAAAGAATTTTATAAATTTGAATTTTTGTGACATTTTATTCCGCTTGGTGTTAGTGAGTGATAAGGTGCGTCAAGTATAAAATCCGTCACCAATACCACCTGTGCCAGTGTAATGATTGTTTTGCATCTAGTACTCATAGAGGGCTAATAGGCGGTTATCAATATTAAAAATAAATAAGTAGCCAAAAAACTTTGCTGAAATATACTCGTACTTACATGTATGTATATGAACACGTGCCCTTTTCTGGTATCAATAAGTTCCCATATTTAGGTAAATGAGTGCCAAAGACTTTTTATTTTATTTTTTTTGAAACCATTTGTCTTATTGGAAAAAATATAAAAATAAGAAATCTAAAATTGCAGAGAAGAACTAAAAAAGCTAGAGAATCAGTGGGTAATGCGCGATAGTTTTGAATTTCGGTAAAGTTTTTGGAAATGTTGTGGAGGATAAGTTATTAAATCCACCGAATTCCACAGGCGTAAAGATTTAAGCCTTTGTGAAAAATGACGCTCGAGTATTGCGGATTGATAAATAGGACGAACAGGCGAAAAAGAACAGAGTAATAGAATTTGACTGCAAATGTGTACAAATTACTGTCGTTGAAGCTAGAGAATGTGATATGTGCAACAAATATCCATATGTATGTATTTTACTTACTTAACGGGCTCCCAACCCGTGGAGGGTCCCTGCCTGAGACACAGCAGCCTTCCATCCTCTTCGATCTTGGGCACGCTGCTTCCAGTTTTCCAGACCAAGCGCTCTGGCATCCGCGATAGCTTGGTCATTAAAACCAAGGTTCGGTCTTCCTTGTCGTCTCGAACCTGGGGGCTTGGATTCGAAGATCCTCTTAGCTGGAGCATTATTGTCCATTCGCTCGATGTGGCCGAGCCAGTGTAGTCGACGTGTTTTGACTTTCCGGACTACATCCGCATCTTGATACAGCTCATAGAGTTCGCGGTTATATCTTCTTCTCCATATGGGACCGAATATTCGACGACTTTTCTCTCGAAAGTATTCAAAATCTGCTCTGCTTTCCTGCTTATCGTCCAACACTCGGCACCGTAGAGCAAAACTGACAGGATAAGTGTTTTGTAGAGCACGCATTTTGTCTTCCGAGTTATGAGTTTTGAACCCAGTTGTTTCGCTAAACCGAAGTAGCAGCGGTTTGCTTGGGTTAGTCTTCGTCGGATCTCCACTAAGGTGTCGTTCGTGGAGTTGATGTTTACTCCGAGGTAGGTAAACTCCTTAACTACTTCGAAGTTATGTATGTATGTATGCTTTAAAAATTTTAGTCAAGTTTTCCGATGTAAAGAGTAAACAAGGCATTTGGCTTCACCTTTTGGTGCACCTAAAATTTCTTGATTCATGTAAAGATCTGAACTAACATACATGATTTTCAAACACACCCCTTAACATGGACTCAATCTAATCAACCGGAAACTGTAGTATCTTGCTTTAGACACAGATGGCAGCTCTGGATCCTTCACATATTGGATTTAAATCCGTTTTCCAGCGACGGCAGTTAAAAGCCTTAAAATACATATTGAGATCGAACTATTAAAATGCAAATGCCGAATTTCTCTTGTAGAGACTTTAATTCATTAGATTCTTTTCACTTAGTTCCAACGACCGAAAATAAATCCCATTAATTGGCGCAAGAGTCAAGCTAACACAACCACTGTACACGATCCTTTGCACACCTAATGCAATCACTAATAAATATACAAACACACCTATGTATGCAAATTCCATTGCTGCAACGTTGAGTTTTCATTGCTATCTAATTATCATCAAAGTAATTGCTATAGTTTATTTGTTTGCTTACGAATGAAAAAAAAAAACAATCAACCAATTCAATTGTATCCTTGGAAAGGAGCTTAATTTTCTTTCGAGTACTTAACGATGTCTCATACTGTAGATGGGTACGGAACATTTTATTCATTTCACGTTCTTGCAAATCTTCTTTCCATTGGGAGGTTAGTTTTCGTGTCCTTCCCTTGATTGTGTTCCACGTGATCGAAGCTTGTACCACTTGCCTTACTATTTACTGCCTCATCGATCCTGTGTTACACGGTATCCTATCAGGTATGGCACAATCCTCTTCTTGGCCATTACGTTTTATGACCCAATTACACATTTTGATTAAAGCTGAAATAATTACGTACACCGACTAATTTTCTACAACATTGCGTTCCGGATTGGTTTCCTTGGTGTAGTCTCATCCACGTTCCCACTTCTGTCGATTGTAAAAAAAGTGAAACTACAACCCTTTCACTACTGGCTGGTTGCAACTCGCTTTGGTTCCATTTGGGATTGCAGAGCGAAATCTTCAATAATATTGTTGCAATATAAAGTGGATTAAGATCTTCCACTCTAAAAAGTCCTCTGTTGTTGGTGTGTGCATTGTGCACTGTGCACGTGTGTGTCCTTTTGGAAATTTAAACACTATCACTTTTAAATGTAAACAAAATACACGGGGATTACAAGCAGCTAAGCAAAATGTTATCCTTTAAAAAGGCACGTTCCACAACATAGAACAGGCCATATGCTGCTGCTGCTGCTTCTTCTGCTACTCTGAAAGAGTCACTCAATGGAAGGGGCGGAAGACTACCCCGCCCTCCACTCGCCACCTGATGGTACATGCACACTGGCTCGAACAACAAAAGGAAGCTTTTAAGAGCATCGCTTCAATAGGACGCCTTGTGCAGTGTTGTTATCCTTCTCCGGCAATAAAATGCAGAAATAAAAGCACGTTCATGTTAGCTGGCTCTCCTGTCAGATGAAGTGAATACATGGGAAATGGGAACGTGTCCCTGTGGCAATTAATTGCGCGCCCCATATCCTTTTGTTCTTTCTACCGTTGTTTGCTATACCTATTGTATCTATGTATCTACCTACTATCACCGCCCACTAATTTGTTTTTGTATTCTTTTTTTTGTTCAAACCATTTGCAGTGCTGCATTTTTTCATGGTCAAGTGGAACAACCAGTTCGTGGTCTTATGAGCTTAGTGAATCACAAGGATGTTTCAGTGATTGTTGCGATAAATGAGCGTGGTATCTTCATAATTGATCCTGTGGAATACGTAAGTAATCGATTGTTATTGTTGTGGTGTCCATCATAAATGACCTTTATTGCAGACACTGTTGCTTGGACTCAGATATGAAGACTTATCCTGGGACTTTGCCAAACCAAGTGCGAGTGATGATCCCGAATGCCAGACGTGTATATTTCTACAGGTGAGTCCTTTGTTCATTCACACATACACAAATCCTATATTCTTTTGTTCATGAAATGAAAAGATTTTTTGAGAGCTGTGATGCCAAGGGGAAGAGGGGATTATACTAATTGATATAAATATGTATTGCACATACGAAAGAGAAGTTGCATATTTTTGTTTTCAGTTGGCCTGTGCTGCAGGATGCTTTTCACAAAAATCCTTACCTACGCCTTTATAGTTATTCAACAGTACTTCATCTATTCAACTTGGATTTGTAGCATGCTTCCTTGTGCCTGGGTATTTATCCTGCAAGTAGGTCATGCCAGTTTCATGTGGCCGTACCGGTGAGGAATGTTCTTGCCCATAGTCCCAAGCACAGCCAGTGCATATGGGAAACGATACCGAGTTCACCACACCAGCATAAGCTTGCTGAGGATATTGATTGAATTTGGCTATGAAGTGGAAGGGTCTGCATCTTATAAGATTACTCGATGTCAGAGCAAAATGACTAGATAGATGCACCTAGATAAATCATCATTTCAGGGTCTTTTGGTGCTGTTCTGGGGTTAGGGAGAATGTAGAACATTCCATTGATGAGTGAGGTGAGGATTGATGGATATCATTGGGTTGTGGGATTCTCTTTTCAGGATATTTCTGCTGGGAGTTGTGACGATGATTTTAGGAGAAAATGCGACTGAAGTCATTTATTTGGGGATCAGAAAACTGATTTCTATAAGAGGACCAACCCCATATTAGCTGCGTGTGGGAATAATAAAACAATGAATGGAATTCGGCAGCAATATGAATGTCGAACGAAGTGAATATGTTCATTAGAAAATTGTTCTGTGCGGTGAGCTATAGATTTTATTCTAAGGAAGTTATCAATGCAAACAGGCAATTGGAATGTGAATTTGAAATTTAAGGCTGGCACATTCCCCAAAAGTCATAATAGCTGGAACATATTCATATAAATCTGCAGAATGTATTCATACAGAATCCTTCTCCGGTCAATGGTTACGAGTATCTAATTGAAGGATTTAAAAGGGATAGATAGCTCTAGGAAGGATATTTGTGACATTTTACCACATCTGCGAGCATGATTTTTAGGTTTATTATTTAAAAATGAATATCACGTTGGCATTAACATTTTATTGATAGTGAGGTGACTTACAGGACCCTGTACGTTGTTAAGGAGTTCACTAAAGCTACCGGATTTGATACCAAATCTAAGCAAGCTCTGATAAATTAGACAAAAGACTGTGTGCTATTCTACTCACTTTCGGTTCATGTCAAATGGGTTTTGCGGGTTTACATTATGAGGAAATTCAGTCTTCAACATTTTTGCACCATGAGGATAATTTTTTTAATTTGAATTTGTGGCGTTATTCCTGTGAAAACATTATCATACGCTGAGCAAATGGGGCTAACAATTTTGTCAATCTAATCAGGATATCTTGGGGATAACCAACGACAAGTTCTGAAGTTAAGTCTTTTCCCATTATTTTACATTCTATTATTCTATGAATGGAGAATCAGAAGGGTGGAAGGAAGGGTAGATCAGAAGAAGAGACTTTTATTTCAAAATGTTCCCGAAGGCCTTGCACTAATTCAAGTGGATTTATTTCCAGGATTACGTACGACTACGCTTTAGAAATAAATACCCATCTTCACCTCTGTTGCTGATATCGCATGCCTATCTCTGCAACGTACATAACGTTGATGAAACCTCAACCACTTACTTTTACATTTTGAATCAGAGTGGATGCTGGTGGTGGAGCTGGTTCTGTGAATAATGGGACAGGTAACATAAGACCAGATGCTTAGGACTCTTTTCCTTTCGCTCTACAAAATCATAGTCTTCTTCATAGTTGTCATAGAATATGTTGAACTGCTCAGGCCGCAACCTATATATGTACATACATATGTACATACATACATGTAATTTATCTGCGCTGCCTCCGTTATATAGTCAATCACATGTTTGAGAATTGTCAAGAAATTCTAAATGGTTTTTCATAGTACAGGTTTTCTTGATGGTGATTTGTACTCGAGCGAGTCTAACCGTCTTGATTGCCAGTCCCAATATATAATAAATTTTTCCACATGAATTCAAATTACTTCTAGGCCTCTTCTAATAATTATTTTTAATTCCTTACGATGGACGTCTAAACATCACGTTTTGTTTATTTTAATTTAATTTTAATTTTTCTGTCTAAAAGAAAGTCAATTTAAATCAATTGCGTAATTCGAGTAACTATTTCAAGGTCATTAAATGAGATAAAACCAGTGACACACTTTCCGCCTGTCAACGAAAGTTTGAGGAGTTATGGGTTAATTAGAAGCTTACGAATAATTGAATCTGCCTAGAGTTTGGGATCGAGCGGCACGTGTAAAACTTTTCCCATCAAACCCATGAAATCCCTTTTGTAAAGTATTCTATTGCTGTCCAGAATATTCTGTTTTAAATTTGTTTTTTTTGCTTTACAAAGTTTTATTGCTTCAAAGTTTACTAAAAATCTCCAATTTTTTGTCAATTTCTAGTTCGATGCGGTGGAAAACGGAATCCAGATATCAAAACTGATGCAAATATTCTCAAGACAAGCGGCTATGATGGATGCCTTAATCGCTCATTTTGCGGAACAAATGAGACGACGACGAGAAGGTGGTGAAGGAAATGTTACCGAGCATATCCATGATGGTAAGTTAAAAAGAAACTTTTTACAAGAAGCATAATAAAAAAAGACAATGTCGACCATTGCTTTCGAAATTTAAATATCCTTCCTTATCCTTTTTCGGACATGTTAAGTTTCACCGGATGACCAAGGGGAACCAACAATCGCTTCCCTCTCTCTGACGCTACATTGCTTTTGTGTATTGCTGTATGTCTGGAGACCGAGTTTCTGTGCAAAATTTTAACGTTGCCTAGAGGAATTCACTCGATGTGTCCTGCTTGTTTGACACTGCACAAAAAGCAATTTGGTGTTAAAGAGTTATTTTCTGTTTTTAACATTTTACCACCCCAGTACCAGACTCAATCCTTCTCCTACTTCATTGTGTTGCCGGGCGCAATGGTTTGGCATCCTTAATGGGATGTACTTTCATTATCTCTCATACAGCCGCAAAAACCCTTCAGAGAGAGCTGTCGGGACCGGTATGGGAGAGTGTTACAGCGAAAGTTTACTCAACGAATTGTGTTTGTTGCTTTAAGCCATTTAAGCAATGCTTATGCACGAAAACCCAAAATCTTTGAATAGACAGCGGCACTGTGTGTTCCTCCTGTAATCATGTCCTGTTCCTTTCCTTCTGTGCTCTGCCTCCTGGGAGCGATGTGGCGTCATGTGTGTGTAGCACTGTGGCTGACATTCGACTTGGTAGGGTCCTGACGACGACGCCGACGACGACGCCGAGGCGCTTTTGTAACGAGTGTAATTAATGCACCATGCTCGATCTCTACCTACCCACCACTATCAGGCAGGCGTAATCTCTTCGATGTCATTTATTTATAACTTCCGACATATATCCGGAGGAATTAACAAATTCAGTGGAAGTAATTATTATTCTAACATAGGATCTTAATAGGATAAGGATGTTCTGCTCTAGGAGGAACCCGAGTTCCCGCATCACTCATCATTTCCTATTCATAGGAATTTCCAACAGGGGTAATGCTCCTCGGTTTTTTTTCTTTCGTCCTTCTGGTGTCCTTTTTGGTGTTTTTTTTTTGTGGTTGCCTGGATTTTTGTTAGTTTTAATTAATTTCCTGAGCATGGTGGATTTTATTTATAGAGAGGACTAAGTCACCTGAAATTTTGCAGGTGACAGTAACAGGGGTTTGGGTGCGACTTTTGTGCGAAAATATCTTCCTCATTGTGGTGGATACTTAATTTGAATTTATTGACTAATTTTAATCGAAGTAAATCGTGAAGGAGAAGAACCAAGGCAAGAAGCAAATTTATTTGTTGCCAAAAGGGATAAATTCAACTGAGGGAGTTGATAGATGAAAATACCAAGGTTCACATTTTGTAATAATGTTATCTTAGGGTTATATCGGCGCTCCGGGGACGTTTTCTTAAATTTTGGCTTATTATTAGACGTAATAATGTTTTATGGTAGATTTTACCTTTCGAAAGGCAAATACTCTCTAGTCAGGATGGATGTGTGTAGAGGGTTTCTCAAGTAAACCGCAAAGTTGTGAAGAGAACAACAGTTCGAGGATAATTAGTTACCTTTTTATGTATATAGGTGTGTGTGTGTGTGTGTGTGTGTGTGGAAACTTTTGTTACAGCAGAGTTGTAGAGATATTGAACGAGCATTGATTTTGAAAGTTACCTGAAGAGGGTCATCATAAATATTGTAAGCTTAATTGAAGATGATTTGGTATCTGACATAAGAAATCTATAGATACAACGTGTCAAGGCATAATTGCAGGTAGTTGAGGGAATTTATTATCGTTTCAAGCGATTTATAGCAGGCATTTTTCTACAGAGTGGTAAAGTTTATTCGTTGTGACATAATTTGAAGGCACAGAGCAATAACAATTTGTGCTACTGATTAAGACGTGGCTTGTTCCTATCTGCCTTAATAATTCTGCGCTAGTTTTTCATATTGCTAAGACTGCGCCTGTAGCCTCAGGTATTACATGACGACTTGTGTGTTTTGTTAATTTATTTTAATGCTGACCCCCTTTCGGTGTTCTAATTTTAATATTTACAGTTATACATATGTATGTAAGCGAGTTGATTTTAGAATTACCATGCAGTAACCTTATACTTGGTGTAGTGGTACGAGAAATAAAAATTTCGTTTTATAATTGGTTGTTGTGGTTCCTGTTCCTCGGGCGAGGCTCGAATCTTCACTAATTTTTGCGTTCTTTTTGCTCATTTTTAATTATTGAGTATAGGCATAAATAACTTACACGACGACTGTGCGGCGTGTAGATTAGGACAAGCAATATTATTGACACCAGTACACCTGATCTGCCATTGAGGCCCATTGTGAGGATTAGTTACGGTTTTATAGTATTTCCTATCTTTTACCTGCTCCACGATAGCCTTAGAGGCTTTTATTCGTTTTCATTGAAGATTTCTGTCAAAAAAGTGTTCACCCTCGTAAGTTGGAAAGAAAGGTACTATGCTAAGCGTTGATCAGGTGGCTTTGTTCTTCGCCTTCTACCTAACCTTTTGGTAGAAAGTTTGAGTTTGAGATCTCAATCCGTTCCTTGAAAACTGTGTTTGATTCTATAACAATCCGGAGGTATGGAGACGTTTCAAAAATGGATTATGCAATTACGCCTGGCGTTTATAATGCTTAAAAGCAGAATCCCTGATTACGTGTTCAGTATCATAATAAACAGATGAAAAAATAATATGTACTTATGTGCAAGAAAAAGACCCAGGGTCACAGAGAGCCAAGCGAGTTATGTATGGGTTCCTTTACTAAATATTTAAACAGGATTCACCTTACTTACTTACTTAGGTGGCGTTACAGTTCGGGGTGAACCAGGGCTAACTGCCTCCAGTTGCACACTCCAAGTTGGTTGAGGTCCCCTTCTACTTGTGCGCGCCATCTTAGGCGAGGTCGTCCTCTACTGCGTTCTCCGTCCGGGTTAGATTCGAAGACTATGCGGGCCAGAGCATTGGTGTCCGTTCGCTCTACATGTCCTAGCCATCGTAGGCGAACGATGTGCATTTTGACTAGGTCGATGTCGCTGTACAGCTCGGATTCACCTATGTTAAGATATTAAATGCCGGCTTAGCCTTGAGGGAAACAAGAGCACAAAACACATGTTATGCATGACCTTGTAGGCGTATTTGACAATTAAAGTTCATTTTATATGGGTCGGGCAAAGAATGCTTATAATCAAATGGTTCGACATGCTTTCAGCCGACCAAGTAGGTTTCAACTAACTTCATACATAATATTTCTTTCAGCCTCAACTGGTTCAGTTCTTTGACCAATAGATCTTTTGTTGAATTAAAAGTCGGTCATTGATGAATAAATTCCTGTTATCCTGTGTATCATGACTAGTAGTTTATTGTAATTAAATTTCCTTAAATATTTACTCAGCTCTAAGCTGCAGCCTAAGTAGCGTATATCTAAATACACTGTTGCCCAGAGCATATAAGTATTTTTCGTCCAAAATAATTAATTGGACTTCAGTCGGTTGAACCCAAGTATAAAGTATTTTCTATTATCCTTATAATAGATTTACTCAATAATCATATCAATCACATTCTTATCTTTTATTGTAAGCTCCATCGGGAGTGCTTTGTGTGTCTGCATAGCTATTTTTATGAAACTTATCACATGTTTATTATGGGCTTTATTTGCCGATTAGTCCTTGCATGCTCGTAAATGAATTGTGCTTAATACGAAACACTCCGTAAATTCCAAAACAAATTATGTCTCGAGAAGATAATTTTATAAAATAAGTAATAAATATGTTTATCAGTCGGCTTAATGAGCACATGTGTAAGTAGTTTATAAGAGAATTATTTTTAAAAGACTCATTCTTTCATATAAAAATGTAATTTAAGGTTATATTGGCTTGTATCATTCTTTCCAGAGGGCTGTAATAGGTCAAGGAGATACATATGCTAGTAAGATCAACGATCTTATATTCCTTTTATTCATTATTTCTTTGTGTAACTAAAGGAGCCAAAATGAATAATTTGCTTCATATACTTGGTTGAAATGCTTGCGGGAATGTGTCTGAACAAATTCACCTTGTGATACTTGAAGTAGTTATGTAGCAAATAGGATGTAGGAATGTAGCGCTGGTTTGTTCAAAACATGTGTGAGACTCTCTCGTTCAATAGAAAGCTATTTGGTTGATTGTGTGAACATATGTATACGTATATGTACATATGTATATGAAGTGACTGTTAATTTAGTGCATCAATACGAAATGCAATAAGATAGTTACTACTACGTTCGATGGTTTTAAAATGTTGAAAATATTGTGGCATTCGTTAAAACCATTCTTATACTAGCGTTGTACATGCTTTCAAAGATACATCAGAAAATTTAGGATATTTTGTATGCTAAGTTGTTGTTTAGCAGTCATTTGCATCAAAATGATTTACCAGATCTGACTCCATGCGATTTTTCTATTCTCTAAGTTGAAAGTTTGACTCAAAGTCATCTACTCTGCAGAGAAAGACACCAATGCCATTTGAACGGCGTAAAGAAGCGTAAAGAAAACAATTAAAAAGTACATAGTCTTAAAAAGAGATTATGTCGTAAAACCGAATTTGACTGAAAAAATATTCGTTTTACTGTTTAGCTCAATGCCCGCGCTTTGCAACGCTTTGCAAGTAATTTCAGTCTTTGCATTAGGGAGTACAGTGTGGACTTAAATAATTCTCTTCCAGCAAATTAGACAAAACTGACAAACTGCCAAAAATTGTATTTCGTATTATTGATGGCAAGTATCTATAATAAAAAAGCAAGTAGAAAATTCTGTAAAAACTGCCTATCTGATATTTTGCCTAGAAATATGAAAAATTCTAAGAGAATCGCAGTTATCATCATAAAGTTACAAGGATTTAAAGAGAACAAAAATTTTGTTTTGCGTTTTCCCACCAACTAAGCCGACGATATGTTCGAAGTTTTTTTTATAAATGAGGTCTGGACTTATTGTAAACTATTCAGTGAACGACCCATGTCGCAAGAACGTGCGGTTTTTTAAAATAAATACGTACATATATGTACATATGTATATATTTGGTTGAGAATAAAAATGTATTTTAAAGTTGCATTTTTTAATAGAAGCTCTAAATTTTGCGACAAAGGGACTCGTATGTTCCTGTATAAAGTATATTTGCGTCTGAATACCACCAGCAGCGATAACAATGCACCCTGGGAACTCCATACCTTAAAAAAATCAAAAAAGTCGTTTTGGACTTGAAAATCAGGAACTCGAAGATTGTCCAGACATTCGCGACGCGTGGGACAGCAGAAAAAAAAAGTTCTTTAGTAGTCCCATTCACTAAGCACTGACCTACGAAGCCAATTATTGACCAGTTAGCCTGTAAAAAAAAGTTTTACCTGACAGTTTTTCTCTTGTGGTCTTCGTTATGTACATATGTATGTACCTCTGTATAAACCCTCCTGTTTGGGAGTATTAACACAAAATCATTGTTTGAATACAATTACTTATATGCTGTCAATTATAATACGATTTTAAAACATCTATCTTTTTATCTTTTTAGAACCAAATCCAATTCAAAATAACGGCAACGGTGTACTCTGCAATAAATTGTCCCGCCTGACTTTAGCAACGTTCGATGATGAAGGACGATGTATAGGACAAATGGGATCATTATCAATAAGTTATTAACAGTTCATTTAGTTGATTTGGTTTTTTATAGTTATTATGATATATTACACAAATTTAGGAGAAAACTTATCACAAATAGTTCTCGTTAAAAAAATTCCAAATTTTTTACAATTCATATTATTATACGGGTATTTTTTTACAAATACATTTTGTTATTATATTACACTTTTAGTTATTCTTATATATCTGTGAAAAAAGGAAACAAAAAGATATTGAAAAGAGGGAAAAAAGCTAAGAAATGAAAAAAAGGAAGAAGATGACTTAAACTTTACCAACGAAAAATTGAAATAAGAAAAATAATTAAATTAATAATTGAAGTGTATGCAATAAATTTCTCACCTTCCAAAATTGTTAACCCACTTTTTAAATAGTTGTTACAATAAAAGCTCGAGATACGTTGAAAATTCTTCTGCCACATTTACAGAGCCTACGATCCTTAATAACAATCAACGAATTGTGACGTTTTCTAAACTTTTCAAAATTACATTCAACGGAAAGTAAATAATGTCTTGGCCAGGTTTCCATATTAATTGAAAACATTTTCAACAGATCTCCTGTTTTTACTGCAACACGTTCACTTTTTTATAATTTAATATTCTTCGCTTATTTAATCTTTTCCAAGAAAAATAATAATTTAATTAATGCAAAGGAATCCTCTGAAAAAAAAAACAAAAAGCTTCGCATTTTTAATATCGCGAATAATTAAAAAAAATCAAAGTGAAATAAAGCCTTCCGACTGACTGGTGAAAAAAAAATTAAAGTTAATATTCTGAAAAAAGAAATATTTGTATAAATGTAAAATAAAAAATAGAATAATTAATTTAAAAGTGAAAAAATGAAGCATTAATAATACACTTCGTATCTTGTACCACCACGTGATTTCATAATTAACAAAATGAAACAAAATATTTAAAATAAAAAATGTAATAAGAAAAAGTATATAAGAAAAATTGTCCCATCCCCCGAAATGAAACAAAAACATATACCAAATACAAAGCAAAAGAAAACATACACACAAAAAATATAAATAAAAAAATGAATCAATAAAATTAAAATATAAGTGAAACATTAAATATTTTTAATGATGAACGGTAAAACTAAAATATTATTAATATTATTATTAGTGAGGATATTCGCATATTGTAAAAATTAAATATAAAAAAACAAATATTTAGGTATTATTTTATCATGTAATAATTAATTATTATAATTATTATAAATAAATATATAATGAACAAAAAAAAAAAAAAACCGAAAGGAGTAATAATTGTTTTCTCGTATTTAATGATAAAAGCAAAATAAAAGAATAAGGAAACAAAATCAGAGTACGCATATTATAAGCTGAGAAAGAAGAAGGTGGAAGAAGAAAAACAAATGAATAATTTTTCGGACAACTTATATATTGAACAAAATGTAAAAGATAAAAAAAAAATACAAAAAACTGACTAAGGAGATGATAGTGCGTATATAAAAAAAATACATATTTTAAAATAAATACATTTTTTCAATAAAAAACAACATAAATCGAAATGCATTGATTTTAATTTATCTTTAACCATTCATAGCTAATGAGAATGAATAACGGATTTGACAACTTCCCTTAATTTTAATACACTAGAGGTAACAATTAAGAGTAATGCATGCATTAATGCTATCCCATAAATAAATTCAGCTACTGGTGTTGGGAAAGGATTTATTTTTCAAGGAAATATAAGGAAATATAAGGAATTATGTTTATTTTTGCACGCATTTTGCTGAAGTTGCAGCTGGGAGAATGTAGAACGGCGAAGAAGAGAAATTTTAATGAAATATGAAACGAGTGCTTACTGTTTCATTTGTAAGTACTAAAATTAAGGTTGGGAAACCGGAGATCATTCACATTAAAATTTCTGAGGCTGGTACATTCGATAGTCCGTTCTTACGGGACGCGTAGTGAAAAAGAACTTCTTAGGTATAATCTAAAAGTGGTTGCCTCCAAAAAATAGCCTTCACACAGATATTGTATCTGTTTTGTTTGTAAGAAATATGATAACTCTTATAACGAAACCGACATCATTGCAATGTAAACTGGCGTGACAAACCAAATGTCTGGTTACTTTATCCTTTTAGTCACAAGGTAGGACTCGTAGTTTACATGTAACCCAACCACCACAGGTATATATATGTATATATACATATATGTATGTATGTCCGGAGGGATATGCTTCCTAAAAGATCAACTACAATAAATTTCCATTTGATGAACTTAAAATAAAACATTAAATCGGCTCAGTAATTCAGTTCAGTTCAATTCAGTATGTCAACTGTTTCTTTTTGTAGAGGATGTGCAAAAAGAAGAATAGAATGGGTCGTCAATTGCTTGTGAATCATTGGAGTAACAACGCTCCTTCTCCATCAAAAACATACCAACGCCGTCACATTGCAGTCCGGCGTTGGTCAAGACACGCTTCGTAAACGTCTGATAAAACGGTTAGCGAACGAAATGGTCGATTGTTGAATCATCTTGCGGAAACCCAAGGACGTCCAAGTTCATCAGTCATCATAATTCTCAAACGCATTTCCTTCAGCGTTAACTTGGTTCCATTCCAACTCAATTCTCAAAGAAACACCACATAGTCATCTTTAAATGGTATATTTGCTTCCCTACGACTTCATGTGGGTTTTCGGAACCCCAAGGGCGTTCCCTCCACACTCACAACCTGTTTCATACTAAACTCATGTACATACGTACATACATACATATTTTGGTACGGATAATCCGACGGTTGAGCCCCTAAATGGACTTGAATTAATTAACAATTTATTGAAAAAAAGGATGTGTTTTAAAGGCTGTAAGCTCTTTCACGTGAGCTTCGCTCCTTGACGACTTTTTTAATCACTCGAAGACGACTTCACCACTTGGTGGACCTTTGACGACTTCCCGACTCCCTTACGACTTTACAACTGTTTGACGACTTCTGGACTACTAAGCGACTGGACAACTGTTTGAAGACTTGATGACTGAACGACTTGACAACTGCTTGACAACTTGACGATACTCTAAGGGTAGGCAGTGTGGAATCACCAACACGGTTTCCGTACTTTTACATAAATATGTCATTTTTACAAACTCTATTTATTAATTTCCCTTACGAGTACCAGCCGCTGAAGGGGCGTTGTTTCGATCAAAAAATCTTTTAAAATTTTGTACAGTGTCTGCAATACCAACACTAATTTTGAAAATAGATACATTTTCTATAGCGGAGGCTTAACAGTACATATCCGTAAATTTTTCAAGGGTGTTAGTATTGCTAGCGTCGAAGTAACAGCCACACCAACAGGTGATCCACCCTTTAGCTTCTTCAAATTCTGACCCCAATACACATGTACATATGTATATGTATGTATGTATATAAGGCTTGAACTACATAAATCCTTCGACTCATTTAATCTGTAGTTGGCTGTACATACACATAAACGAACGGACAGGCAGACCAGATTTAGGGACGCATTTTCGATTTTGTCTACATATCACGAATATCAACATATCACGATTGAGCAAAATCTCGGACGAAAAAGTTTACGAAGCCTACCCCTTCATGTGCCCGTAAAAGTCATTTAGTTCGTTTATCTATTCTGATTTGACTTACTTACTTAATGAGCACTACCATGGTATCAAAGCTATCTTTTTTCAAACGATTTTGCAATACTTTCTGTGTAACTTCCTCTTAAAAATTAAAGAATTCAGAATAAAATAGTGACTCTGTCTAGACAGAGTGATTTGTAGTGTGGCTTTTGGAAATGACTCAAATAAATTCCTAAGAATTATCGAAAATTCTGAAAGCCCCTAAATGTGATAAATAGACTCGTCCAACTGCACTTGCATGCTTTATTCTTTCAAAAGAGTACCAACAATTTAGTTGATAAAAAATTAAACTCCCCGCTCTATTTCCTTACTCATAAACCCCCGATGACAAAGGAGTCCCATAATCCTAACTTTTTACAAAAAAAAGCACTCTGCATTTTCCCAAAAATCCCACTAACAATACAGACATGCTTGTGGAAAAGAAATAACATGCTTCACTGTAATTTCGTAAAACCATTATAAGTTCCAATCAAATCGGAAATTCGATAAACAAGTTGATAAACTGTCGCAAAAAAAAAATGCTGAACCCCACTAAACAAGACGATAAACAAAATAAAGAAAGCTTTCGCTCAGTACCATCATTGGCCTGTCCGCCGCACACTTTGTGCACTAACTTTTCGCCGATCAGTATTGTTAGAGTTTTGTTGAAAGCAACTTCGACATACGGTTTCGCCCAGTGGTTGCCCCTATGCATTATTCACGAGGTTTCAGACGGGAGTTGTAGCCTCGGCGGTCCGATAAGATAACAGAACCAATTGTCATTCGACTTTGAGGGTGGGCCTGACAATAAAGCAACGTATCGTAATTCACTTCAACCGTTTAGTCATTTTTAACCGCATATTTCAATGGTTGCGATATTGAAAGTTTATTTTGGATGCGTTTCAAGTGCGATTGCTAGTTTTTGTGTATGACGAATATCAAACAGGCGCCTTGTGTAAAAATATGTGTTTTGTGTTCAATATTTGAATTGTAGCTTTAAAGTGCTGAAAGTGTTGAAAACTCGCGTTCAGCCTCAAATAAAAGTGAAAGGAAGCGATTAATATTTAATGTGTTTTATTATCCAGTGGTGATAAAACGTTCAAGAGGATAAACAGTGCACATGGTGGGCTTCTGTCAGCGGTCTAGATTGGATTAAAACAAAAGTTTCATTGAAATAGAGTAACGCAAATGGTTTCTGACGTAAGAGAATTTTCTTATTTATGGTTTTTATTTTTCATTTTAATTAATAGCATGTGGTATATGATTTCGCCATAGAAGCTCATGCATACAGGATTATCGAACGAATTATTGTTATTACATGATTTCACGTTGAACGGATGCAACTTTTATCGAATTTTATTGCAGTAGAATTGCTTATTTTATTTTCCCTTTTGTTATGTCATCTTAAGTCCTAGGACTTTTGTAAAAAAATTTTTGGAAGTTTCTCTCAATATCTATACGCTGAAACAATAAAAATTAGTACTACACTCTGTTTTTTTCTTTTAAAATAAATTACACTGAAAATTTAATACAAATGTTAACGTGTAGATTTCGCTTCATCATTGTTTTATGAAATTAAGTAGGTTTTGTAGTGGCATTACTGATGACCACTTAGTACAACAGTGGCGAGAGCATACAATCCTGCCGTGCCCTTTTCTCGCTTTCAAAGAGCTCTTTCGAAATACCATTGACTATTGTACAAAATGGGATAAATACATATAACTTCTATAATAGGCTATCGGTATTCTTGGTTCTAAAAATGCGCCGTGTTTCAGAATCTAGTAGGTTGTGACGTTTTGGGGACAACGTTTTACTAGTTTTGATCTGATAATTATAGATTAGGTGGATAGTGAGCATGCTGGAAAGTTTCCTGGTTCTAGCTTCATTCAGTTTTAATCAAAACCTAACCTAACCTAGTAGCAGAGGGTAAGGTTGGTTGTTTGGGCAGATATTTCTCAGTCCAATTTAGTGCGCAAATTCGATCGTCGTTAAATGAACAGTTAAAGATTTTGTTCTCCTTAGAAGAGTTATGTAAAACACTTTCTTTGGCTTTATTTCTTTATGCTTGACCCAAAGATGAGGTACTTCTTTTAAAAAGGCAATGATGATGCCCATTGTTGGAGATTAATCTTGCATTGGCACCGTTGCAGATTCAATTAGATACAAGTGCTTCTATGAAGATGAAATTAACCTACGTTTGATGTCAGAAATACATCTTTACAGTAAGCAGCCCTAAATAGTTCGTCAGATATCTCCAAGTCCTGTGATCATATTTACGTGGTAAATGGGAGTCCATATGGTCTTTAGTTCAAGCTCTACAGGCAGTGGAAATGGATTCGGTTAACTTTAAGCCCAGTCCAACCATCTTCGTGTCCGTAAGAGAAACGCGTTATCCAGTTTAACTCTGTCTTCTTTATAAATGCCGCTCGATCTTAGGCGCCCTTTACGGATCCTCAACCAAGTGTAATTGAATGAAATAGAGTTTAAGTAAATCCCAGATCAGACGGTTTGTTTTGATAGCTCATTGTTCTTAAGAAGAACACTCCGGCCAAATAAATTCTCCAACTCTGACAAGGGCAGTCTAAAAGCAGTTATACAATTTTTTCTCTATTTTCCGATTAATTGATTTCTGATCTGTTGTAACACATAAAATTCACCCTCGATCTCATTGCTCATTTTCCGCTTAATCATTGACTTGTAAGTATATTAAAGCCATCGCTATTTCAATCTAAACAGACCAAAATAAAAATTTAAAACCCACCACAGGCCGTCGGTGTTGACATGTTTTTCTATGACTTTCTCCGAATAACAACTACGGTTCCGATAAAAAAATAAATAAACAGTCAACTCTCACACTTTGGTTACAAAAATTTATTCATACAATTTAAAACGTGTGCCTTGAAGAATCGAATTCAAAGAAATTGCCACCCGCCCTCATCTCAAACACTAACATTTTACTTCGCACAATGAAAGAATACTCTGCCAACCGAATGTAAATATCCTTTATTATTTATTCAATGCACAGAGAGCTGTCGCCAGTCGGAAATGTGACCCCCCTATGAAAGTTCCTTCCGCAATTCGATCAACAATGGATGTCGGAATATTTGTCTCGTCAAAATGGCCAACGATTTCCCCCCAAAAAAAATGAAAGTGTTTTTGTGGACATTTAAATCGATTTCCCACGTTATCTTCAATATTATCTCGCACCCATAAGAGGTCCTTGCCGACCACAATATTCATTGCACAATTTCCATTCATTTTTCAATCAATGAAACGGGGAAAATAAAAGCAATTAAAGAAGACCTGTTATTTGATTGCCTTAACAAAACGAATTCGCCGGTGAATAACAGGAGGGACAAGTTTGTTTTTTTTTTTTTTGAAAAAAAGCACAGAATACCCAAAGGCCAGTCAATGAGTTTGTTTTTGCGAAATGGAATTTATATTTCCCGTCAGAAGCTTTCTTGAGTGTTTGGTTTGGCATTGTAACAGTGTTTGCAATCAGATGGAGATTTTCACTGTATCATCATCGGATTCCATGTGGGTGAATTGGATTATAAACTATTAACTTAAATGACCACAAAATGTAAACATTTATCCAGTTTTAGAATTGCCACGCACAATTGAAATTTCTTTTGATATGTGAAGCAAATAGTCTTTTTGACATGCTGAATATTCTAAATTGTTTTTCTTCTAAGAACTCATTGCCTATCACTCCATACTTCTCTTATCAGTAGTCCTCTCCCGTATTTTGACCCCCCAATGTTCGGTATAAGTAATCTCTTTGACTTTCCTGTTTATGGTGTGAACTTCTTCTACGCCTCAAAAGATCTAAATGGCTTTGTTGGAGTCGTTCTCCAACTGCTCCATACTTTCCACCATTATGCTAATTATGTATGTCGTCAGCGAAACGAAATACCTTGGATGATCTAACATTGAGTTTCGGGCATAGCAGGCGTAGTACTAAGCCTTAGGGAACGTCTCCTGCGTTGATGTGCTCCCTGTGTTAAACCCACTTTTTACCATTTATGTACGTACGTAAGTAGCAATAATATAATTGGTATGCATAATAATTGGTATGCATCAGTAATCCACTGCTTGGTACCAAAAGATACAAACACAAATTTTTGGCGCAACAGACCGTAGGTGACCCAGGGTTTTGCTTTTTCGCACAGAGGGAAGGGACTAACAGTTTCGAAGCTATCATAATCTAACATCGTAACCACATTTCCATGTCTGTGACATGCAAACCCTATTTTTGATATTGCCATCTTATTGTAACAATAAGATAATGCTGTATTTTTAAACTCATCCTGAAGTGGTATATTAAGCCCATATATCCGTTTGCCATGTCCGACTGAACTATAATTCAACTTAATAATTTCAGGAAAATATTTTTGGGGGGAATTTCGTCGACGTTTTTTTTAAATTGCACCTCGAATCTTGATAAAGTGAGACCAGATGAATGAAATGTGTACCAAACAGTTTATATAATGACTGGTTTTCAAAATTTTCTGTCTACGTTATTGCTTTCCTTTCAGTTTCTTTAAACATCGTGTCGGCGCAGTACAGTGTACTCTCTCTTTACGGACACCCCTTATAACCGGACATATTTCAAAGAAGATTTCTTTTAAAGGTTCTTTTGTTTGTTTTCTCATAACCGGACACCTCTCATAAGCGGACAAATTCTTCGGAACCGTTGGTGTCCGCTTATACCATATTGCATACCATATTGCTTATTGCATACCAACTTTTTAAGGATGTTTAAAATCAGCTTTTAGCTTGTTAACGAACATTTTTTTTTGTAAGACGCATCATTTTTGAGATGTTTGCAGGCAAAACAATAGAAGTTATAAAAAAGTACGCACTAAAAATGACAACATTTATGTTTGCATGCCAATTAGAAAAATCATTCAAAAGACACATTGGATTATGCAATTTGGAACACAAACCAATAAAAAACCGCTTCTAGGAATCTGAGGTGTATTTTAGTCCACAATATTTGCAATATCATCTTGGTAAACACACAATAAAAGAAACTGAAAGTAAAGTGTTTACTAATATGACGTCACTGTAGCATTAAATTTTCGGATTCATAATGTCTCCAGTGAGCGTAGATATTTATTTATGTTAATCTTTAGTTGTCATGACTCTGATAAAAGACAGTACGCTTGTGTATTAGAAATTCCTAGACAAATCTTTCTGAAAACAAAAAATAAATAAGAAAGCCGGTAGTTTCTCCACTACGAATAAATGAGTCATGAAAAAAAAAAACTTATTTATGAATGTGCGAATTTTTACAACAGTTCCGCTGATAAGCTTTAAACTTGAAGTGAAGCAATAAATAAGTATGCTGAAGAGGAAAGAGGGAAGTGAAATAAGAGTTGAATTCGTTTTCAACAAACAAACATACATGTCAAGTGGAGAAGTAAATAGAAATGTTTAAACTTCCGCAATGCAATTTACAAAGCATTGCTAGCTTAGCACCTAAAGCATAACAGCCAAACTTTTTGGTAATAAAAAGGTTTGTTGAACCTAATTAAGTTTCGAAGAATATTATGTAAGGCAATGATCGTGTGATTGTAGAAAACGTATTTCCAAATGGTATTAGGGATAAAGTATAAGGAATTCTAAAAGTTGAGTGGAAAGCCGAACAGCGTTGTTAAATCTCATATCTCGGGCTGGTCGTTATAGCAACCTTGACCATGATTTGTGAGCCAAGGTCAAAATGGGCGTTTCAATGCTAGTTATAGATATTGCTTGATTGTTAACTTATATCATGGCTTTTTTCAGGTGTGATGTGGTAAAAAGTTCTTAAAATTCTTAACTTTTTATCAGCGATAAAATTTCGATGAAGTTGACTCATTTGCTTTAAGTTCATTTAGTGAAATTGTATTTGGAACGAATGATATTATGGGAGAAAGCAAATGGCAATGGTTTACATTAGTTCCGTTGTTTACAGTAAATTGAACCCTGCAGAAGTAGGAAAGAAGTAGTCAAGAAGTTAAAAAAGAAGGAAAACTCTAGGCTTTACAGAATGGGGTGAAGGACACCTAAAAATGTTTCTAAATAATTTTTTGTTAGAAAATTGACAGCACCATTTAATCCACAGAGAGCATAAAGTCCTTTCTTATACTCCACAGCTATCACTGATCCTTAAAAACTCAAACGTGACTTGAGTGGAATCAAATGAACAATCTAAATGGCTTTGTTGGAGTCGTATACAGTTATATCATATACAGTTATTCTTTTTTTGAAAGCTCTGCACACCTACATATATGTAAATTCAATCTGCGACAACGGTTTTAAGTGGAAGCTCTAGATGCTATCTTTCGTATGTTCTTCCAAACGCTTACAAAACAAGTCATTATTCTTTGGAACATCTTACAGTTTTGCAATCGAAACCATACAGAGCGCAGTAATTTAGATTTTTTTCATGGAAATCATGAAATGTTTCACATGCGCTATACAAAGACATTATTTCAATAGGTCGGGCATTCTTCGTAACAAAAACTTTTGAGAGTATTTTAGGCCTTTATATCAACGTTTGTATCAATATCCAAAATTATATACCGTAATTATAAAAGTGCAAATCAGTACAAGCGGCACACCATTATTTATTTAATTATTCTTTGCTATGGAATTTTGTTCTAAAAGAAGCCAACTTTACTTTACAAAACACTGGTCGATATTTTGCGATTTGCCTTTTGTCATAGACTAAGTCTTCAAGACTGAACAGCATAGCATAGAATATCCCGGTCGCTCAAAACTCCTCCAGGAAGACAGTGGGCTCAGCTTGCACAAACAATACATTGGTTATGCACCTCGATATGCATACTTGCCTATTATGACATAACCTTGTGGTGAGTTGCATTAGAAAGCAACACCAGATTAAAGATATGGCCTCAGCCAACAAGCTTCTCAGGTCCTTAGCTAACTGCCTCCAGATGCTCACTCCAAGTTGGTCCAGGTTCCTTTCTACTTGTGCGCGAGTTATGTGGCCTTTTAATATGTAAACATGTAAACATGTCACGATGTCCATGCATGATAAGCAGCATGTTTATATCGAACATCAGCTGCTTGGATTGTTCCTAAGCTGCAGGTTGTTTTTCGCATGGACATGTGTCTTCAACGTGATGCTGTTGTCGGGCGGCTGCAGGTCTGTTTCGGTGCTGTTACCATGCTGTTAGTTACCATGCTAGCAATTTTGCATGCATGTAACTCGTGATGCTGTTGTCGGGCGGCTGCAGGTCTGTTTCGGTGCTGTAACCATGCTAGCATGTAACTCGCACCACTTTAGGCGAGGTAGTCCTCTACTGCATTGTCCCTCCTGGTAAAATTCGAAGACTCTGCGGGCCAGAGAATGGGTGTTCATTCGCTCTACATGCTCTAGCTATCTTAAGCGACTAATACGTAGTTGTTTTTACTAGGTCGATGTCGCTGTTCAGCTCATAAACCTTGTCGTTGAATCTTCTCCTCCAAAGACCGTGGACTCAAATGGGACCGTATATTTTACGAAGAATTTTTCTCTGGAAACAACCGATAATACTTTCATCAAAGTCCATACTTTAGCGCCATAAAGAAGGGTTGGGATGGTAAGGGTCTTGTGTAGAATCTCCTTAGTTATTCAGGATAAGGACTTACTACTCAATTGCCTTCAATTGCCTTCTCAACCTAAAGAAACGCCGATTGGCAAGAGTTCTTTGATGTTTTATTTCTGCTGAGATGTTGTTATAGCTGTCGACTGTGACATTCTGTCCAATTCCTCGATGTTATGTGTCTCTTCTTGTTGACACCATATACTTGGTTTTATTCACATTTACCGCTAGAACCCATTTTGGCAGCTTCCTTTCCAATACTGGCACCAGTGACAGCCCGCGGTGTGTTGTGCATATGATGTCAATGTCATCGGTGTACTCCTAGCTGCCCAGACTTTTAAAAGATTGTACCTGCCGTGTTGCCTTGTGAGTTTCGCGCAGTTCTTTCAATCGCACTGTGAAAGTCATTACCCCCGGCAAAAAAGTATATGGTTCCAGAAGAACGAAAGTGGTAACACATGAACCACAAATCACCAGGACCCAATTTTATTGATCTATATGTACGTACAAGTAATACAGGTATTACGATTTTATCAACTTTTCGGATAACAGTTCGTAACTTCCATATAATTTCATTAAAATTCCGAATCCTTGTTATTTCATTCAGCGTTACAAGTTTCAGTTCCACTTAACCGTTGATTATTGTCAAATTTACTCCATTATCTCCATAAATTATCAAGCCCTTGATCCTGTCAAATCGTATACACAATTGATTCGATAAGATTCTCAATAATAAATGAAATGCTGTCCACTTGCATGCTCTTCAGCTTATGCGTCAGATTCAATGTACCCCAAAGATAATGTCGATATCGAATAATTTACTGCTGAAAGCTACGCTTATCGACGTTAATGGTAATACAAATCCCAGGCAAAGTGTCCTCCATCAGTGACAATTCTGAAGTGAAAATGATATTAATATGTAATAAACAGAAGTCGCACGGTAGCGTTAATTAAACTTCTTCATTGATTTTTTGGGGAAATTAGAAAGAGATTGATTATTTCAAATTCACCGATAGGGTTAGGTTAGGTTAGGTTCGAAGATGCTATCAGTTGGCATATGCATACTGTAGGTCCCATCCAATTGTTTGAAAAAATTGAAGCTAGGCCCTGTTTTTTTTTTTGAAAACGACTTATGTACATACAAATAGTCTCTAGCCTTACGCCTTAGAAATAATTTGCTTATACTTTTGTATTTCAGGACATCCAGCAGCTATAAATTTGGAAACCGATTAAATTTTATAGCCTCATCCAAATTATTGTGAAATGATATGGCAAACGAAAATCGTACGCAAGAAGATATCTTGGAGGAGGCAATAGTTTCACGTCTTGAGAATGAAATTAATGTCACTCACCCACAAGCATTGGAGATCCAATTAAAATTATACGACATCTTCATCCCGATTTTATGCTCTATAATCATATTTGTAAATCTCCTCATTGTCCTCTCAAGTGGACTAATCCTGCATAAGAGTAAGTGATTCCAGAAACAGATGTTTTGGAAATAAAATGTAAGTTCTATTCTTTCAGGACAACAACCTCGAAGTACATATATATTCCTAGGAAATGTTGCTCTATCGGATCTGGTGGTTGGTATCGCAACCATTTTTGGTCAGTATTATCCTCATGACCTGCGCAATGAAATGGTTTGCTGCATAAGCATAGGTAACGAAGTTGTGGAACTTTTCTAGTTTCAAATTCTACTTAACTTCACCTTTCCTTCACAATAGGGTTGACCGTTTCAGCTACACTCGTTTCAGTACTCAGTGTTGGACTCATCGGAATCGATCGATATCTATATATTCTGTACGGTCTTCAGTATCAACGTTATGTGTCCTCCAAACGAGCGCGCATAATGGTTCTGGCGACATGGGTTGTAGCTGGGGTAGTGGGGTTCTTACCAGCATTTGGAGTACGAAATCCAACTGACAATGGCAAACTTTGTTGGTTCATTGTGCTGGTTCCTCCCAAAATAGTCCTCTTAACTACAACTATTGGTATCCTTCCTTTAGTGGTCATCGTCTCCCTGTACAGTATTATTTTGAAGCATGCTCTTGGCAGGATATCTCATTTGCAGCGGGCTGCAGCGGGCAACCAAGGAACTCAAGTAGGGGACTTGCGTCTTTTCCGCGGAGGAGCACCTACTCAAAGACCATCGGTTGGTTCTACGGGAGCGCCTACAGGAAATGTAAGCTATATCCACGATGATGGAGAGGTGTCGCTCAAAGTCAAACGATCCATTTTTAATTGTTGTCGCAAGTAAGAAGAGATTAGCCAAGCAGATCAATTGATTAATAAATTCCTCTTTTAGAACCAACAAAGTTCAAATTGCTCCTGTGTACAGTGCCAATAAGTGGAAAGCCATAAAAATTGTTCTTCTAACGACAGGAGCATTCTTCATCACATGGTTTCCATATTTCTTCGCATCAACACTTTATGTCATGTGTAGCCCAGATGCGGATCCCGATTACTGCGATGGCCTCCGCGTCGCGATAGCAAGCCCATTGGCCATTCTGGGTCTTAGTAACAGTTTGATGAATCCCATCATTTATGCTTGGTGGCATAATGGTTTTCGGGAGTCCGTCAAAAAGATGTACAATGGGTTATTGCCAGAACGGTTTCGGAAAGAATCAACAAAACATTCTTCGGCGAAACGCAGCCTATCGCCGAAGAGTAATCAAGGAACTACAACCGCATCGACTGAGCTAGAAACCTCAGATCTAGAACAGAGATTTTACAAGCCGCCAAGTGTGGAGAACCCACCAACAAAACGGCGCAATAGTACTGGAATGGAGAGCTCGAGTGGAAATGAACTGTAGAATTAAAAAAAACGCATTTGAAACTAAGATAATCTAGTACAATAGTAGTGTAAGCTCCCTCTATCGGAATATAAATAAGAATATTTGCTAAATGTTGTAAATTGTTAAATGGTGATGTCTTTACTGGCAACAATTTTTTCCCTGAAATACAAATACTTTTGTTTAGCCAAGAGTTGGTACAAGGGAAATTTTCTGGACATGGTACGGAATCTGATTTGAATTAGATATGCACTATGATTTCAATTCAAGGTGCAAACCCTTGGTGCCCTTGGTACACTAAGAAACAAAAGTATTACATAGGTTAAATACTAAATAGACGAAAAGTCAATACACCAGCTGGTGATTAATTGGTAATATGTTATCTCATTATTGAATGATAGATGGCTAAGTGATTATGTTCTAAATTCTTAAAAGATGTGTGTCTTTGCTGGAAACAATTTCTTCCCTGAATACAAATATGTATTTTTATTTAGCGAAGACTTGGTACAAGGGAAATTTTCTGGACATAGTTCGAAAACTAATTTGGATTGGATATGCACTATGATATCAATTCAAGGTGCAAACCTTTGCGGCGCAAGTACATTAAAAAAGAAAAGTATTGAATAGATTGTTGTTCTTAATAAACGAACAGTCAATACACAAGCTGGTGATCTTACTATTGAATTATAGATGGCTAAACGAATAGTGCACTTTGAAAGAAAATAAATTATCGAAATTTGTGTGATGTGAGTTGGACAAAGCAATAGAGCTCAATTTCAAAGTACTCAAGGTAGAATATCTCCTTTTGTCAATTTAGTTTATGAAATATGTAGCTGGACCGCGTCTGGCGATAGTTCACTTCTGACACTTGCCAGGCGGTCGGGTAGTCTCTTTTATTTTGGATCAGTGCTCCATATTTCTTAAAAGGGTTTTCTAACCAATCTGAAGAGGTCTTCGTCGACTCTTTCTGAGATCTTCCACAAGTCTAGAAGAACTCATATAAAAGCCTGTGAGAATATGAATCGGGTTTTCCTCACTTTTATATAGAGCAACTTCTGTTCAGTTACAGATCACGAAACCTGTTTTTTTGTCTTTCAAAGTTTAAGCAGTTCATTGCAAAGCTTAGATACACTTTTAGTTTTCTCCGACTTTATCCAATACCAGTTCGTAGAAATTTCGAACGCGTCTTGCTTAGTTAGAAATCGACAAGACACAAGTATGGTGCAGTGGACTTTATGTAAGTGGGAATAAGTTAGTGGAACACTCACACATATTAAGGTACCACAACATTTCTTACTTTCCATCCTACTGCGCGACTGTGGAAGACGTGAGAAATGTCGAATCCCTAGAAAGCACTGTGAGATGCGCTGCAGGAAACACCAATGTCCACGAATATAGTAGAAATCGGTACATGGCGGATTAATTGCTGCAGAGTTTTTCGTTGCTTAGCTTTAAGTTACAACATTGATGAATAATTAATTTACATACATACATATGTAAGTACGTTGCAATTGGAAAAATAAATGCAGAAAATGTTTTATGAACTGCTGTTGTAAGGTGTACTAACTCTTAGTCGATATTAATTCAAATTTATTAGCTAGCGGAGCAGCCTTTCATCCTCAATTCGCAGAAACTATTTTAAAATGACCAAAGTATCTACAGATTCGTTTGAAATTGAGACATTACATATTACGAAAGCTGAAAAAATGTATGTAAGTATGTATAATGAACTGGATGAGATTTTCATTTCCTATTTTGCTGTGGTAATTCTTTTGAAAATAAGTACACCATGTTTCTAGAGCAAAGGTCAACTGAATAACATAAAAAATAAATACAAATGCATTCTGACAATTAGCCCATACCATAGTCCAAACGCATCAACAAGAGGCGCTCCAGAAACCATCTACATCTGCCTACCATCATACTATGAGAAATCATTTTGTCCTTATACACACAACCGAAGAAAAATTAATAAAAAACGAACAAATTATGCAAAACAATCCTTTTACCGGCCTATCGACCAGAAAATCCTGTTATCATAACACAATCTCACTTTAGCAACAATGCAGGGTTCCACAAATCGTTCTAAAATAATTAAATCCTTTACTTGTACTCCTGATGTGGTCCTATCCCATTCGGGGATAGCTATTGCACACTCAACCCGATGGCAGTTAACCGTGAAAAGGATATGCAGCGGGCAAAGGAATTTTCATATCTTTCGGACATTTCACTGAAGGTGTGTGCTTGTGTGTATACTTATGTATTTTGTATTTTAGGGGTCTTGGAGGTCTCTCACCTTTTTGCATCCGACCAAAATAAGGAAAAAAAAACTAAAAGAATAGAAATGCAACAGAGTTTTGTGCGCATAGGGGGGAAAGGTAAGAGAGAGTCCTGTTTACCTTTTTTTACTTTATTGTTATTATTATGATTATTTTATCTACTTTCCTCCGGGTTACTCATGGCATTGTTTAAAAGCAGGACCTGCTGTTGATTACAGTGTCATGCAAATATTTTTATAATCTTGAACTGTGGCTTCGTCCTTTTTTTGAGAATTTGTTTTTATTTGGGATTTTTCTTTTTTATATTTAATGGTGCAGGAGTCCCGATTATGGGATTTGCTATTCATTTGATTGTGAATTGTACAGGATGCGCGTGTTACATTGTGTAAATGTATAAACGAACATCTGCCACATCTGAGCTGGTAGGAAAAGAAATTCTGATTGACAAGAGCGACGAATACCTACGATCTGTCATATATCCTAATGAATGTAATGTCATTTGAGATGTTGTAAGAACGTCTTGCATAATAAATTGCATGGCAGCATCCCACGCAATACACATTCGTAATCTGTCATTCAAAGAACTTTGAGGGGCGATTAATGTCGATGGTAAAAATGTGATAAATGTTAAAAAGCGTTAAAATTTGAGAGAAAATCTACAACATTCTGCAAATTGGCCATACAGTTGGCATTCAGTATATGGAACGGTCTATGGACTACTTGAATGCCATCGAGAAACGTTCTGCAGTTTATTGTTGTAGCAGTTAATGTAGAGTGGTAGTCAAGTGGAAAAAAAGAAGCTCTTAGAAGGCATTTCCGTCAACCGAATATTACACCGTGGAATTCGTTGAAAAGTATACAACTGGGAAGCAAATGACAGGACTGAGAGACTAAAGTGGCAAATATGAAGAATCACAAGAGAAAGAATCTGTGTCAAGAAAGGTCAGACGGATATCTGAAATTACAGGAATGCATGTGTAGCTAATATTAAATATTTAATGGCGAACTGGTATATGTGGGATGTGCTCTGAGCGATTATCTGCTTAGTTGCTAAACGATGGGCCGATTGTTGGTTTGGTAAATGTACCTCATTGAAGTCTACCCCAGGCCAACCAACCAACTTTAACAGTTCTCCCAGATCGTTGTTAAAATATACCCCGAATTCTGCTTTTCTAGTTCAACTAAGCCTACCCCGAGTTGGAGTGGCTTAATTAAAATTTCATGGCTCACTTAGATTTTATGCATGCAAAATTACCTGCAATTATATCAGTGAGAGCTCAGAAGGTAACGGGGTGCAATGCGAACATCGAGGTTTTTCGAGCGATTGCGTCCGGTCCATTGAATCCCAAAAGAAATTTTTGGAAAAATGAGTTTCTTCTTCTTTGTATGTCGCTACATCCCTTTAGAGCTTTATTACAATATTATGTTTTACCTGCTAAACGTAAGTAATGCTTTTGTAATGGCATTATTCCAACAGGCGCATAGATGTCCTCTTGGTATGGTTTACAGATTGAATTAGCTGGAAGGCTCGCACAGTGCAGGAATTGTTGTTTAAGTAAGGTGAGTACAAGCAAATAAAATTTTAGCTCATCAGCTTAGAGAAATATAGGCTCTGTTGTGTTGTGCGCAGTTTTTTGAAATTTTGTTTTGGTGCGTTATGATGTGATTCGTTGGAATTAGAAAGTGAAGCAGAAGGAGCTCCAACAATTCCCCCAAAAATATGTGACGGCACTCAACCTTCTGGCTTCAAGCGGCATATTATGGACCGGAATTCATGTAGTGGAGAATAAGCAGTTTATTGTTATCAAATTCTGAGAACTCCGAGAAGGAGTTCGAATTTTTTTACAGCTCGGTCAATCAAGTGGTTTTTAAGTAAATATAAGAAGTTGTTAGCGTTCAGCTTTAGAAATGCAGTTAGTTGGCTCTCGCACACATGTTTGTGATAAAGTGTTAGGTCTGGAATATAGGGGACCGACTCCAAAGGCTGACTGGAGAGTTTGTACAAGTAGTTCTCAAAACATATCAGAGCCAGTTTTTGTCCCGAATTTGTATCTCTCCGTACAATTGACGAGTTATTTTGAATTGGGTGGTGCTCATGTATATTAATGATGAAATATTTGATCCAAAATTCATTTGGAAAAATTGAATTCGATTCATATTAGGAACTTAACCACCTACTATTCTTTGTTCTGAGCCTTATTTTTCCAGTTAATCAGTTAATTTTGGATGTCATCTCTACATTAGATTTGTGGTTTTCCGACTCTGAGTCTTTCATATTATGTCCAATTTTTTACTCGTAGTGTCCACCTATAGATTTTATCGTTCATTCTCATGACATGCACTGACCAATTCCATTTTAAACTTTTAGTGCTTTCTATGACGACTGTTCACTTTGTTTGTGCTCTAAAATTTTCATTTCTTATCCACAGTAGTTTCGAAATGTTGAGGTTTGTTCATTCAATCAGTCTTGAAGTTTTTTGATTACGTCATGCCACGTCAAACAGGTACTTTTTTTTCTCTAATGTATGAATCGAAAATCGACCTGAGCTGAAATTCCAATATTGTTTCCAACTATTAGTAATTCTTCTGTCTATTTCTTTGCCTGTTCTTTGGGTAAAGGATATTAATTGTCCTAAGTAAGCATATTCACTGACGTATTCGAAGGGCTCTTTTCTATTGTTTCCGTATAAGTCATCAGTTTTCTCTTTTTTTATTCATTTACAGGCCGAATTTAGAACATACATATGTATGTACATGACTGAGGTCTTCCATTAAAGATTTTAATTCAACGTGAGACGCTCCTGTCATCGGCGAATTTCTGGTTAGGTTAGCTGTAGTCTCTAGTTATCGATATTGATTCCCATATCACTCCAGTTTAATTGTTTGAAGTATCCTTATAGTACAGCAAAGTAAAAAGAAGGCGAGAGCGTCCCGTGGTCATATTCAAGTTAGAATGGACGTCATTTTCGTTACAAATTTTTTAGTTCCGTATAGATTTTTCGATTTCTTCATTCAAAAATTCTGGGGCATCCTCGTAATTGTAAAGCACAGGTATTTCTGTGCCGCATAATAGTGATGTGTCAATTATTGTTTTGCTGTTTTTTTGTAGTGACAGTTTTTTTGTATTGACCGTCATCCATTCCTTGCCAGTTCTTTATTGACTGCATATTTTCTAATATTTGCCTCACCTGTGCGTCGTTGTACTCTTTTACGTCTTAATCGCAGGTTTGGCATCTTTCAATTTTCGTTTTTCTGCTTCGTTAAAAGTGTTTATCATTTGCAGTTTTTGATTTTTCGTTGATTACAAAAGGATATACATACATATGTACATATCTATTAATTGATTTGTCATCCTATTTCATCACATCTTCTTATTTCACAACAAGAGCTGCAAATTTTCCTCAACATAAACTAGGCTTGAACCTATCAAAGATTTTTCCTTTCCATTCCACTACACATCTAGTTGGTTCCGATAATTATAAATAATTCCAATTTCTCCCTTGAATTCGACAAATATTTTATAAATTCCATGGCAATGCTTAGTAGCGCACATGCAAAGTATAATGAAATGCACCTAATTGTGCGTATGAAAATGAGCTATCTATCCACCCTGATCTCTGGGGTAGAGGAGCACGCCAAACCAATTGGACGAATGTTTTCACAGTGTTCAACGTTACTATAGTGCAAATTGGAGCTCTTTGCTACGATTCCTTCAGTCCAATGTCATGTGGCATCATCTACCGTCACCATCATCAGCAGCATCGCCGGAAATTATTGCCTGCGAACCGCATGCAATCACAACCAGCAACAAAAGGTAACACTAGGGAACACGCGAAACCTGCACAGAATTATTGTCATCAAGATGGACACACACACATACACACACAAATATGGAAATGGAGGCTGTTTCGGGACCATGCGATCGGACAATTCGCATGCCATAAAGTTGCTGACATCTCGCAATCAAATCCGCACACTGGCCACTCGAATATGGGTGTTTGCCGCGAAGTGGCATCAACCACATCCGCCGGCCGGCCAGTGGGTGATGTGTGCTCCCTGGTATGGATCGCCTTTCGGTTGATTCCTCAAAACGACGATCATGCAAGGAGTAATTCACGCGAATAACTATCTATTGGTTATAAGACGGTAGTAGGACGGTAAGTGAGGGGAAAAGATTGTATTTAATTCCAAATGAGCTCATTCGCATTTTTGCGGCATCGAGTTGTTGTTTTGTTTATAGCGTTGCGGTTGAGTTTCCATCGTTCAAAACGTAAATTACGAGGTGGTATTTATCGCGAGGAGGATTTCGGGATATGATTAGGCGCACGTAAGCGTACTGCCCTTTGGCCAATTATATGCATGTTAGGTTTTGTGTATGTGTATGCATCGCGGGATGAGAGTTCGTATTTAAAGTGCGACAGAGTTGCCAAGTGTAAATAAAATTTTACAGAGGTAAATATGATGTACATACTCGATGGTGAACGATTTTCATCAGGTGGCATTGAGATGCTGATTGCCTCTACTCTTTACGAGGGGCTGTCTCTTAATTGTTGTAATCTCTGAGGAATTCCTTCGTAGCCTGTCCATGCAAAAAGTTCGACTTGTAGCTGTCATAAGACGGTAATTACACATTATCCCTATGTTGCCATCTCGCGAGTTGCAAACATCTAAAACGTCAACTTACCACAAAACGATCAATTATTCAGAGGAATTAGGGGATTCAGCCCGATGCACCCTGCACCATATGACTAAAACTCGTCATGGTTTCACTTAATTTTTGTACTGCCTTTATCGGTTCCCAAATAATTATCAAAGAGCCAGAAAATCTCGACTTGACAGAGATCCATTACCCCACGGTTGAGATTTTTTCCCCGACATTGTCAATGTACTACAAGTTATATGATTTGTTTACTTGTCCGAGACTGAAATTACTTTCAGAAGTATCGAGATAACAATAGCACCGAAATCGGCACTGAGAAGCAAAGACCATGCCTTGGCGATTGGTCTTATGTAAGAAAGAATTCTGCATGCCAGCATTCCGAAACGAGCAGTCCACATAACAGAAGATGCCGTAGTAGTATATAATTTTCAACCAGCATGGCATACACTTCCATGACAGGTGTCCCGAGCTTAGCAAGTCTCGGAAATATTTTTCCAGAGACTTTCCATCTACATATATCTACCTACATCTGTAGCTATAAAGGTAGATAAAAATATAGAAGCATCTGGTAACATCTCGGAAGTTGCCCCAGCGTTATACCAAGATACGCCTCTCCTCAGAGCAGCACATTGTTTCACTTTTTATAAGTATGTATGCATGTGTAGATATGAATAAAGCTGCCTTAAATCAATTACGTGACATTGGCCTAAGGATAAAGACTTTGTCTTCCAACCAGCATTAAAAATAAATGGCAACTCTGGGTTTAATTCATACCCCATACGTCCCACTCCCTAAGCATGAAAAGAAATATCTCAAACGCAAACGCAAAGTCATGTCAGAGATTTGTTGTAACCAGTGTTCCAACGTAGAATACTCTTGCACCTTTCAAATTGCGTGCAGCTTCAATCGTGAAGCCAGCAAACCGCCAGTATCGTCTCAATATTCGCATGACAGAGCAGTGAAATTCCCAGAATCGCAAGGAAGTTTCAATAAAGCACTTCGTCGTCATCTCCATCGGTTGAAGTCCCAGAGGATCCGTTCTCGCAAATGAAACTTCTTCGTGTTGTAAATAGTAACCGCCGCCGTCGCATCAGTTCGTAACCCACGTTTGTGTGTATAAAACAGATTTTATTGCTATGAATAATTTATAATTCCTTTTTCCTGATTTTCTTGGCGATTTCTTATGCAATAAGGAGTTCTTTTCACCGCATCGGGGACCAGGTGGGAATCCAGTCTTTGTTTCTTGGTGACACAAACTAAAAAATCCGTAGTGACCAATGATCTTTGGTTATTATGTCAAACTCACAAACATAATATCATGCTATTGTCCTGGTATGGGACATTTTCTAACGGTCAAGCCGGTTTGAGTACATCTTTCCTAAAATCAAGAAGACAACCAACTTATCAGAGGACATAGTAATGTAAAATCCTTTTCTTGTACTCGTCCGTCCAGCGATTGGATTTTAAGAAAACCGAAAGGACAATACATATAAGGAATTAACCCCGACATCGATAAATTTCTCATGCGTAAGGGTAAACAAAAGGATCTCAAGCGGAGAAAGCATAAAATACAAATCAAACAAACAACACCCATCAAAATGTCCTGCACAGTTAATTTTTTCCAAAAACAAAAAATCCTAAAAATTTACATGTACACACACTCACACCGAAGTCGGTAAGCCTCAAATTAATGATTCGTAGATTTATCACATTGTCATAGCGCTGTCAGGATATTAGGAAATTTCTGGGCATCCCGCAACAGAACGAGTTTATCAGAATATGTTAGCTTTATTGATGGAAAGGACATTCGTGGTAACGAAAAAGTATGTGATGTGCAAACGCTTCACTTCGCACAGCCAATGTGGTGGTGTCCTCGTGCAATTTGTTTGGATTAGTTTCGATTGGACCGTTTTTTGTCTTCTATCCCGTACACATAAAAGGTGACAATTTACCTAGGACATATTTTAAGTAGCAAATTTGAATGCAAACTCACAAAAAACGTTTTTTTTTTCACCCTATCATGCTGGACCAACCCTTAATGTTTGATTAAGAACCTGTTCTAGTTGGTCAATGACCACACAAAAATGTTTCATGTACGCACGTACGGTTAGGAACGCATATTATGAATACATTTTTTGGATTCATCCCAAAAGAGGATTTTCATCTCAGCCCATCGCATTTCCCTTTACCTCCACACCGACCGCCGCCATTCGAGTTTGTCCGTGGTGTTTACAATAATTTGACCGTAATGCCGAACAGGGAAGAAAAAAAACCTAAATCACGGATTTCGTTTTCCTAGGGATAAGCAAAACGTGTAGGTATGAAGGAAAAACTTAAAGTTTAAACAAAAACAACAACATCACTTAATGTAGTGACCAATTTCACCCCCAAACCTGTTAGCTGTCCACTATGTACAGCATGACGTGTATAACAACAGAGGATAGTGACAGGGTTGGATTTGGACACAGGACACCTTTGATTATTAAAAGTGACTTAGAGGCAGAATATGAATATGCCGGCTGTGGTCCAAGAGCATTGGTGTATTACATTTCGTTCCCGCTTTGCCATATTCATATGACTAGGACGACAAACTTAACTTCAAATAGCTTGCATTTTTATACAGCAATTATCTGACTGAAGATAACTATTGTGGCACTATGCATCAGCGATTATCTTCTTCTCTCCTATGAGTTGTTTCTTTTCCACTCGATCCTAAAATAAGTTTTGCACAATGCGCGAGTAACTTTAAAGCATAATTAGACATTCAAAACCCGAGCAAAGCCGGATATGTGATTGAGTTCTTTCTTCTTTAGCATTTGAAGTGGTTTTTAGCAAGTTCTTATCAGTCGCAAGGTTTCCAAGTTAAGTTTTATCGTTATGGTAAGGAATTTGAGTCAGACCGCTTGAAGGATTTTATTTCTACTGCAAGTGAGGCATAATCAGTTAATCTCGTCCTTTGTACCAGGAGCATGCTTCATAGTCAGTAAAATACTTTGTTCAGCGAGTATTGGTGCTATGTTATATCCGCAGTAAGTGACTGAAAGGATGGGATGGCGAAGGACGCCATTTTCAAGAACTCCAGATGAAATGTGCTCCCAATACTCTAAATAGCTACCTCCCAACAAGGGCTGATAATAGCACAGATCTAGTTTATGTATATTCCGGCTGCTCATTTTCGTTGTGTCAAGGTTTTCTGTTCGTCAACCAATTATTTTTTGTTTTATAGTTTGCGGTATATGTATGTACATATGTACCTCGTTTCGAATACTGAAAGCGAAATTGTAATCCCTTCCATCCTCTAAGTCCTGGTAGGAATAAACTTGCACTAACCAATGTGGCGGTAATAACGGCTATACTCATACATGAAAAAAGCCCCGAATAAAAAGTGCATGCTAGACTGGTTAAAAATATTGCGTTACTCACTAAATTTATCTAAAAATTCCATTTCTGTGCTTCATTGGCGCCCCATATATTTTTTTTAAAGATCTTTATCAAGTCCTCTACTGCCTACATCCATAAATACATGCATACATCTCTGTCCAAATGGCTTAAGTTTTCTTTGCTGAAATGACCTCTCTCCTTCCAATAACAGGGTAAAAGAAAAAAAAAATGCGGTATCCACAACCCTTTTTTTGCCATCCGCTTAGTGCCACAAAAAAAGGGTCACTACCCTCTAAATACCTTCACCCACACCCACACTCACACACATACATCAGACACACGGGAGAATAAACGCTTGTGTGTATATGTTATTATCAAGGAACAGGCTTAAACGAATATTTTCATATGTTTATATAGTACATTGGCAATGGGCTTTTTGTTACCACTCGAAGGTGGGGGGACACGACCGAACGGACATCATTTTGTTGTTGCTGGTCCGCTGCTATCCTCCGGACACTCGAGAGATTGCGTTTTATTCCATCTTGCCGGTTTTCTTAGCTGAGATGGGGGTTTAGTGGATGCCAAAGGTATTCCTAAAGGCCTAGCAAATATTTTCTACACAACGGAAATATGTAAGTACATAAACCCGAATGCGACATCAATTTCGCAGAATGTTCGACTATAAGCCCATAGCCTTGATGTCACATGGAATGGGGTTGGGCACACTTGGGGCATGGAACGATGGGTGGATATTTCGTTTATCTCATATTTTGCGTTTTTCCCTTTTTACATTTTCCTCGGCTTTATTATTTACATTTTTTGTTTTAGTTTTGACAGTTTGTAGGAGGAATATCAATAAATTGATGCCATCAATATGGGCGCCGGGATAAGTTGCCGTGGTCAATCTCACGGATTTATTTATCGATTTGGAAGTTGAGGTTATTCTGTTTTTTTTTTTTTTTTGGTCTGATAAAGAATTAGAAATTTAAATTGCGGTCATACCTTTTGAAAAAGGTAAACACGAATGGAATGAGATTGGAACTTCTTTGAAGGGATTATGCGGAAGGGTTGGGTAAAAAACAAAAGTAATCTTTCGCATATGGAATATTGTTTTTTTTTTCGTCACAAGAAAAAAAGAAATTATTTTCTGTATATAAATATCAAGAGGTTTTCAAAGGCGCCATATGAAATGAGAGGTATGTCTTGCTTAAAGTCTCACTAGGAGGATTTTGCGACTCCACGTGGCTCCAAATATAAAGGTTTCAATGGGAAAAAAGATGAGTGGGCCTACTTCAAGGCATCATGTGTGAGCTCTATCAAAGCATGAAATGTCGTTGGACCACTCATTAGTTTCGGAATTAGAAGGAAAAATCGAATCCTCATGTTAACGTTGAGTGGACAGTATTAATTTTTAATATAACTTACGAAAGAAAAATTTATGTTGGGTACTCTTAACATTATTATGGTAGTTTGGGTGAGGTCAGATAGATTTAGACAAAAAATTTTCAGGTTCCTCAGGCCTTAAAATTGATGAAAAGGTAAAGGGTATTAATTCGAAGCTCCTGGGTTTTTCAAAATCTGAAGTAGTTTGAATATTTGGTCGACGGTTGACTTTCCTGACCTAAAACCACACTGATATGGACCGATCAGGTTGTTGACGAACGGCTTTCCGCATTCACGCAACACGGCAGATAAGCTCTTATATGTAAGTGATGTTAAGAAGACTGATGCCTCTGTAGTTGGATTCGAGGATTCGAAGACTCTGCGGGCCGGAGCATTGGTGTCCATTCGCTTTACATGTCCTAGGCATCCTAGGCGACTAATGCGCAGTTTGGTTAGGTCGATGTCGCTGTGCAGCGCGTCAACGCAAACGGGACTGTATATCTTACGAAGAATTTTTCTCTCAAAGCGACCAAGGATATCTTCACCCTCTTTTGAAAGAGTCCATGCTTCAGCGCCATAAAGCAGGACTGCGATGACTAAGGTCTTATAAAGAATCTCCTTAATCTTTCGAGATAGGGCCTTACTACTCAATTGCCTTCTCAGCCCAAAGAAATAGCGATTGGCAAAAGTTATTCTTCGATTAATTTCCGCCGAGATGTTGTTGTCAGGATTTAAAGCGGAGCCAAGGTAAACAAAGTCCCTTACTACCTCGAAGTTATACATAGTTCTCGACTGTGACGTTCTGTCCAATTTGTCGATGTTGTGTGTCCCTTCTTTTTGACAACATATACTTGATTTTGCCCTCTTTTACAGTTAAACCCATTTCGGCGGCTTCTGTGTCAATACTAGCGAACGCACCGGTGACAGCCCGCTGTTCTACCAATTATGTCGATGCCATCCGCGTTAGCTAGTAGTAGATGCACACACTTTTGAAAGATTGTGCCTCCGATGATGGCTTGTGAGTTTCGCACAATCCTTTCAAGTATGATATTAAAGAAGTCACATGACAGCGCATCACCTTGTCTAAATCCTTTTTTGACATCAAGGGTCTCGGTGAGGTTATTACGGGACTTGCGTTCACTATCGTCATCCTGCACAGACGAACGAATTTGGCAGGGATGCCAAAACTAGACTAGCTCTGTGTAGCTCGTCTTTATAAATGCTGTCATATGCGGCCTTAAAACGATAAAAAGATGGTGAGTATCGACTTGGACTTCTTGGGTTTTTTCCAGGATCTGCCGGAGTGTGTAAATTTGATCGACTGTGGACTTTCCTGGCCTGAAACCACGCTGATAGGGGCCAATAAGGTTGTTGACGAAGGGTTTCAGGCGTTCACACAATATGGCATATAAGATCTTATACGCGATGTTGAGGAGACTGATGCCTCTGTAATTTGAGCATTTGAGAGGGTCTCCTTTCTTGTGGACCAAAGGGGCATACTTTCATCCGACCATATTTTACAGATGAGTTGGTGCATGCTCCTCACCAATTCATCCCTTGCCACTTTGACAGCATTGTTGAACTTAAGTTTCGATGAATATCTTCACTTCGTGAACGGAATTGTTGGGCTATATGATTCTACCATATCTTCAGCATCGACTGCGTTTCTACTACAGAGTTCACTTGATTATCCTTGCAGGCTTCGGTTTGGGCTTTGTGGCCTTGACAAGTACAAGGATGCCATATCAATTCGTCTATATTTCCAGCAATCCCGGACCAAATTTTAGCTTAGTTGGTCTCATGAACCTGTTTTCTTTTTCTTAATTTTCTTACCGATTTGTGAGTTAGGGTTCTCAACTGGACACCATGGGAGCCAACAAGTGTTAAGTAGTTTCTATTTAAAGCTAAAAAGCGCTTACGCTCGACCTTCAACCATTAAACATTGGTAGTGTGATTCTTTTTTAATCATTACATCATATGAACTAGTAATAATAGGCATATTACCCTTGAGCGATTAAATTTTCCTTTACCGTACTTGGAATATGAATTTGCTCACAGTTGCCAAAAACTGGAAATACATACATTTCTTATTCTATTAATAATTTAATAATTTTTGGCATTAACATAAATGTAAATAGCCAAAGGAAAATCAAATGCAAGCTGTTCTTTGATGGATGAAACCATAAACACCTTTAGCATATATTTTCAATTAGCAGGTATTATGCAAACTAGATCCTTAACTCATATTTTAGATTAAATTTCATATTCCAAGTTCTGCATGAAAAAACATAAATTTCTTTAAAATTTAATTTTCATCTCAACAATCAAGAAACTTCACCCACATAATTCCGCAACGCACTTAACAAATGAAAAGGTGGTTGGGTGGTGGTGGCACTGGACTGTACAGAATGTAAAAGGGAAAGAGAGAGAGAGAGAGAGAGAGTGAGTGAGGGAATATGTGAGTTTATATAAGGATGGGGTAAGATTGGACAAAGTCCTTCCAAGCAGAACAAAGAAAATCGCTTAAATCATCACCAAAGAAACTCCAAGCAAACTTTGAACCAAACTGAACTCTCAAGACGAAGAAGAAGAAGGAGGCAAAGAAGAATCACAAGAAATTGCCTCCTGCCCGGTACCTCTTGTCCGAAAATTAATCAAAAACCACTTCGCCTGCCACTCATTCAAAAATTATACACGCCCATCTCTCGCACACATATCCCCATCCCAAAGGACCATCACTCACAGCGTTTGTAAATGCGGCCCAAGCGGAGTTACAGCGGGGTAAAACGAAGGACGAGGCAAATGTACTCGCATGAGCTGCCCACTAACAATACTCTCCTTGGACGACGATGACGACGACGAACGCTTGAAGCTTGTTGTAGCCAAGATACACAAAGTGCTCTCGACAAACGCGTCCCCATTCCCAAAGTATAAATGGATTTCCATCTCTCGCAATCACATGGTCAACGAAGGAAAGACCAACGTACCAACTGCCCAGCAAACGGTTAGATCTTTCTCCAACAGAATGTGTGCTACCATACTCATCGTCGTAGTCGTCGTAGTCGTCGTCGTCCTCGCACGAACCATTAAGAGGCAGGATATGGGAGACGTTGGCTAACCGATGGGCATTTCGGCCTACATGCACGGCACAGTGGCCATTTATACATATGTACGTGTATCCTACATACCCACATATCCAATGTGCGCGTATGAATATTTCCATAGGTACAAAATTTGTTGTGTGTCGTCCATTCTAAGATGGAGTGTCCATTTATACTATGTTCCGTTGGTTTTGCTGTTCGCAGCAATGTCCGGTCAACGCTGCCACTTGCCTTGGTATTACCACCCACGTTCACGTCTTATCTTCGAAAGGAAAGGACACCTTAAGCAGTGGGATTTATCCTTGCGTAGAGAAAGTGTATGTACATATATACGTATGTATGGACGTCCTCACCATTTGCTGTGCGTGTATGTGAAATTCTTTAGCGATATCGTCTTCGACAATGCCTTTTGCTTATGATTTTAAAGCCAAGCAATAGAACGATGCTTTTACTGTTCATCTCCATTCGAAATGTGCGTGTACTGTATACAGGATTTGAATTACAGTAGTCAGAGAAATTCAAGAGTGCCTTTCAAGAAATTGATTAAAACCATTTAAGATGGTCCACTTTCAGGTAAAGCTCACTGCTGACACTGGGTTTCTTCTCAGTTGTCCTTTGCTCCAAAATTGGAATAATAATCCTTTTCTTGACCTCGTTACATGACGATGGTGTCAAATCAAAACTAAAACACGTACTCGAACCTTTTGAAATTCTCTATATTGTTGCCTATTTAGCTTACTTCTAAGACAAGAGCTCGTGGATATTTTCGACCTTAGTTAAGGAGTCGATGCAGTGGCGTTTAAAGAGTTATGCAGGCCAATAGAAGTTAAAGGTCGAACCATGGGCTGGGAAGATCATACCAGCAATGTTTTGGAACTCACAAGGAATCCTGTTTCAAAAGAATACAAATATATGGTGCCACAGACCGTATATTGTCCAGGGTCCAGCTTTTGGCGACCATTCGTGCTGAGTGTGTTTTACTTTTTCCCACAAAAAAAAGGGACTTATAGTTTAAACCAAATTGGGAAACTTTCTCACACGTGAGGTGGGTCCGTGGAAAAACTTGTTAATGTTTTCTAAGACTCGAGCTTAGAAATAATGGTTGAGGTAAGTGATTCTTCAGTGTTCACGGTGGTGGCGTTGTATGAATCCTAGGTAGACAAATTTCTTGACTTCTTCGATGCCATGTAACTTTTCTTTTTTTACTTTAAAACAAGAACCATTAAAGCCAGTTTAGCTGCTTTGTATCAATTTGATATTTTACTGTCCATCTTCCAGCACTGAAATCGCTTTAATAGTGATCCTATTAGATGAAACTAGGATGAAACCTAGAATATTAGTTGTGGCACTGGTAATGTGTGAAATGCTGCTACTGAATTTCTCACAATTGCTGTAGAACGCTGAACATTCTGTGGGTAATGCTTCTGCTCGATTTGTTGGTGAGTATTCACAATAGTTCCTTCGATATTGTTTCTTGTTGCTTGTTTCGAGTCGATGTCTACGCACATTAGTGAAATGTGGTCCACCAATCTGTTGACTACTATATCGCCTTATGGATGTTGAAATGAACGACGTTTACATTGTAGCTTACAATGTTTGATTCCACTGAAAAGTAGACCAGTCTGAACGCGTTTGCTGAAATAATGTCCTGCAATTGGTAGCTTCTACTGGTCTTACCAAATATGTCCTCCTCTTCTCTTTTGGCGGTGAAATCTTCGAAGACAATCCAGGCATAATATCTCGCACAAATAGACCTTGTCACTGCTCTTATTAGGTTTATGTTAAGGTGACTGTCTGCTCAGGCTACAGACAGACTAGAAGGAATCTTTTGGCCCCATGGATATTTCCACTTTGGCTGTCCAGGGACTATCAAAACCAACCGGCGCTTTTGATGAACCGAACTGCTCCTAAGGTCTAAGAATATCAGTTCTCTGAGATCAATTGATCAGGTGTACGTAATCTATTCAAGGCCCAAAACAATCAATTTATTATCAGTCTGTTTTTCTGAAGCTATTGTATGGCAAGTAAAATCGAAATACGACAAATATGTATCTGTAACTAAATTTTCGCCCATATCTTGCATTCATTAGTCCAGTGCTTATTCTTCGTACTTAAATCGGTGGTTAAGGATCTTCTTACGAACATCTTCTTGTGAGGATCTCATAGATACACCATTCAAAGTGTAATGGCCTCACATTTTGGGAAGGTTACAGTTATATTGCAGGGCCCACAGAACACTACGCTTTTATGCAAATGCTCTCAGTATTGCTTTACACAATCGTCTTTTGTTGCGCGTCTTCGGGAACATTGACCGATTTTGGATCCTATATACTGTCACTAGCAAATAATGACGAAAACCGACGAATAAAAGCAATTTTTTAAAATCTACTTTAGATAATTTCGTTGCAAAGCAGATTATATGTTGGTATGCAACTTGAAATTGGCTCATTGCTATCAAAATTGATTCTACGTCTACTTGTGAGATTAAATTTCTCCCCCTAAGTGACATTTGAGTGATTTTCATCGAAATACTGAAGTTTACATTCGCTTATGAAATATGCTGAGCAAATCTTTAGATATTGATACTTTAAGCTCCAAAGCATAATTATTACAGCATACCGACAACATTTTCTAAATGAAATCTAAGGCAATCAGCTGTGTATATTATTAACGCGAGAAATTAAAAAGGTTACTGAAACGGAAGAATTCATAAACAGCATTCAGTTGTGTTATGGACAGGCTTCGTAACCTTCAGTTAAGATGTCTATCTTTTCCAAGAACTCCTTACACTTCTACATAGGTACCATTATGCGTTAATAAAATTCGTTTTCGCCTTCCTTTCATCTAGTACTTAAAGACTTTTGATTGTAGTCACCGGATTTGGAAATTATCTTTCCAAGGAGTTGAAACTAGTGCCACTGCCGTCGTCAAAATAAGATTGACAACAGAAATATGTAAAAACAATTGTTTATAGGCAGTGTCAAATAGCCATCTCGTTCTCACATTTTATCTCTTGGGTACGATTACTCTTTAACCAGACTGTGTGGTCACATCTGTATCATCTTCAATATTTTTCATTTGTTTCAAGTTGCCCATAGGTTAACTATTGTTAAACTCCAGCACCACATTGAATCTCTGTTTAGTACAAGTGCATCCTAAACATGACCAAGCCCAATGTTCATTTCTGTAGCTCTTTCGTATACGAAAATTCTGCCATCCAGGGACTATGCGTTTCTATATATAAATCTACGTCAAATATACATATGTACATTCAAACATCTACATATATATACAAAAACATTGGGAAACTATAAGCAATTTTCCTTAATTTCCAATTGCTAGGAACCAACGACGACTAATTCTTGATTGGTGCTCCTTGGACTGAGAAAGCAAGAAAGAGATAGAACAAAGAACGTAGAGAAGGTGGTCAATTTTCAAAGTGACCCACATGAGCTAAGGATTGCACAGAGACTTCTTCGCGAGCCGAAAATAGGAAAAGCCTTTTGGTAAACCATGTTCAATGCAAAAGGATACCGACCGTCACCCTACTCCAATCTACACCATCATTTGGACATAGCTACTACTAAAATTCTCATGCTTCCTTGTGAAGCAGCACCAAAACAATATATGTACAAAACAATATTAGAATAGAAATTCGTGTTTAAACCATCTCTAGGTACTTGAAATCCTCTTATTTGTTGTCGTTTTCGAACGAAGACGACGACGACGATGACGACGGCGAGAACGTTGTTGTGTTGTTAGAACGCCGCAGGGCAAGACGATCGATAATTTTCCATAGAGTTTGACCAAACACCACTGGAATTGCCGGGTGGTCAAGTTTTCACATCCATCTGGAGCAAGTTGTATAGGAAAACCAGAACCAGAACCAGAAGACGAACAGCAGAAGAAGAAGATGCAAAAATCTAGAGGATGAGTTGGATGCTACTCAGAATCATCTGCACACTATTTGACTGTTTTGAGCATTTCCCCTCCCCTCTTACTACCCTTTATGTAAATAGATGAGAAAATTTTCTATGTACACATTGAAGATGGTCAAGAAGTACCCAAAACGAAGATGTCGACAATGGCAACGGCTATAGCGACCACGTTTAAGATGAAGTGTATGCCGGCCTTAGAGAGGAAATGTGTTCGTATCTCTATGGTCGTGTGTGTGTGTGCCTTGTCCCATTGGGGGTGTGTATGCCTAGGAATATCCTTTTATTTAATTTCTCTCCTTTATTTGTTTTTTTTTTTATTTTAGTCGACCAGTTAGTGCGAAAGCAAAACGAAAGGATATTCCAAAAACGGATACCTCACATCGATATTTACATGAGTTCGGCCACTGTATCTTCGTGTTTGGGTGAGTTTTCATGTTCTTAGAATTAAATTTAATAATATGCGTGCATAACTGAGATAGAAAGGCTAAGGTATTACCTTACGCCAATGGTGTATTGGTGGGGACGTTTCCTAGAGTTCTAGATATGAACAGTGTTCAATTAGTGGTTGTAAAACATTACGACAACATATTAACGAAACAATAAAAAAAGTAGAAAAAAGTTATGAGCAATAGTTTTTGACAGTTTTACAACAGATTTGGGATTTTATATTTTTTTTTGTCCAGAATTATGGGGGCAGAGAGCTTCAAGTATAGATAGAAACAGTAACGATGTTTGTTTTAAGTTTGTTCATACATATCTTAAGGATATACGAGGATGAACTTTTTTGAAGGTTCAGCTTTTGTTTAGATATCTGAATACTGTTTTGAATGCAGGAAGAGAGCAGCATATTTTGATAACATACAGGAAATAGTTTTCAGTTTCAATACAAACACGAGAAGGCTTTTGTTAATTATTTTCCTGGAGTCAAAAGTTGTTGGAGAATTTCCAATTCAGCTGAAGAAAATGTTTTTTTTTTTTGTTTTGTTTTTCAACTCCGAGTAATCTCTGATAAACGTCAAAATTTCAAACTGAATGGTTTTGTTAATATGTAATGTAAAATTTTTAATAAAGTTCAACTTGAACTGGCAACAGATCATTATTAAACTGTGGTATTTCCTTATACACATCTGAAAACTGTCTGCTGACCGCCGGCATTTAGAAGTCAACCTAAAATTCTGGGATAGCGATACACCACACCTGCATTAAAATCAGAATAGATATGAATGAGAGGCTTTCAGACTTAAATGTACACTCCTTGAGTCACGGAATACAATTTCGGCTACCGAAAGGTGGTACAAGTTTAGAGGCTGGCTAACTAAAGAGATATGTTGGTTGAAGCCCAGTGTAATAACATTTCTCAAGTCCTCGCGGCAAGACTAGTCATGATTAAATTTTCGATCCTTATGTGCGGGGTTGAGAAGAAAAAACTAAATAAGCAATATGAAATGCAAGTAATTCTTCATCACAGAAAGGCTGATTAAAATTACAATAGTTGACCAGACAGATTCTGAAACTCTAAAAAATATATAATTTTTGAAAGTACCCACACTGTATCAGTTTGCATCTCTTGTCGTTTACCAACTTAGGAGGCATGTTTACTGAGTGCCGTAAGTTTTGAGGTAAGAATAAGAACCGTGTTTGCCTCGGAAAATAATCTTATCGATTGCAAATATAAAGGTCAAAGTAAATCTGGTAAATCAAGTCACCAAATTCATTGTTAAAGGCTTCCTTATACAAAACAAAAATGTTTACAAAAACGGATTTTAAACGACCTTTGCAGTCAGTTATTCAAACGTACTAAGTGCAATGTGTGTGCGTAAATGTATGGATGTACATATCTACCCCACCCAGTACACTCGCAAATGATGTATCTTCGAATTTTTGCAAATTATCTTGAACCTTTGTAGAGGAGAAATATTTAAATATTGGGAAAGTAGCTTAATATTAAAAGTTAAATGAATGCTTCTTACGATTCTGTAGATTGAAATGTACTTTAAAAGTAAGAATTATTCGTTTCTGAGTTTTTGTAACTCCAAATAAGTCTGCTGATCTGCATATTTTTTAATACAACTATTAAGAAGCAGTTGATGATGTATGGAAGATGACGTTGCTATAGCTGTCTCGCGTAAACACCTCAATACTCTCAGAGATCTACTAATGCTCTTTTGTAGACTCTCTTAATTGGCCGAATGCTGTGGTTTAGGTATTAACCCTCCTCTTTACAAGGAAAATAAAATTCCACATTTTGATCCCCAAAACGGTGTGGCGTCAGTCTGACACTTGTTAATATAAAGCTAAGATAAAGCCAAATATTTTGCCATCATCCTTTACAAAAAACTCAGCTGGAAACCCAACATCCTCGACCGCGTTAAGAAAGACACTACAGCTCGGTGCTGCTGTATGAAAGCAATAGGAAGTAGTTGAGGACTAGTGCCATAAATTCCACACTGCCTAAATGAATTTGTCATCAAGCCTATACTCACATATAGCGTGATTCTCTGATATACAGTTTACTGCAATCATTTGTACTATGAGTAAGTACAAAGGTCGGCTCGCATATGCATTAGTGAAACTCTTAAAACTACATCTGCTCTAGAATGTTGTTCTATTTGCTACCATTAGATATCTACAGTATATGTACATGTGGAATGGTGTGCAATCACTCGCATGAGGGCCATATCTTAGTGGTCTAGTACACGTACTGAACCCTCCTCTGTTCTCAATTATCTTGGATGACCCCCATTACACTCTTCCATAACTTCTGTTTGATAAATACTTTAAAACCTGAATACTCTCCAGACTAGACTGGCAAGGGGATCTTGTGTTACAAATTCATGTGTTTCTATATAGATGGATCTTAAACAGAATCAAGGGTGGGTGGGGTGTCTTGTTTAATGATCACAACTTAAAAATACCCTTCAGCCTTCCTAATCACTGTAGCGTCTTCCAGGGAGAGATTATGGCGCCTGTTGTTTTGCGAGATGGCTAAACAATTCAATATCCACCTCATTTGGTTGGCGGGCCACAGTAACATTCCAAGGAATTACATGTCCGCCGATCTCGTCAGGCCGGGTACAATCCGATCGGTTTTTTCGGGGCAAGGCGAATCTCGGTATGCCTGTCGCTTCAGTGAAATTGCTACTCAACATTATCAACATTATCAAGACAGATAAGGTTGCTCACTTCCAACAAAGTTATAAATATCCTTACAGGACATTATCAGCAGGCACGCCACCAGGCTGGAACAAAGAAACAAAAATGGAACACTGTCGTTTGCGTCTCCGCTTGTGGATGGTTTTCATGGAATGCTTATTTGGTTGCGTGAGTACCTATGGACCAGTACTTAAGACCACTGATCTAGCTACGTCTGCACGTGCTCTATATGTACATATATATGTATGAGGTCTTCTGTTCTTAATTTAGTAGTGGTAGTAGTAATTGTGCTGTTTATTTTCATTAAGAAGTTTGCAGAAAAGTTTACAACATGACAATAAAAATATGTCATCTGATGCTCTCTCCATTAGAGTGACTAATCTATTCTGATTCAAGGGCTAACCAAGCTTTTTCTATACTAAAAACTTTTGCGATGTAGCAAATCAGGATTCTCCAATTGTTATCAGGTCCGCCATTGAGCAAATCGATGATTTCATCCTCGTACATATGTTACTTGTCTTCCGAGAGTCCTCTGCCGGATGGATTTTAAAACAGCAAATTTTCCTATAAAGTATACAAAATTTTCTTCTTCATTCAGGTTACGTATCAAATTTAATTTGTTATGTGCAGGCCAAATCTTTCTGAAAACGATGCAATTAATCAGACTCGACCACCGAGATTCTGCTTTGACTTTAAGTGCATACATATGTATGTACATAATCCTGTCCTCTTTTACCCTAAGGTGTCGAGGTGGCATCAGTGGTTTCCTCTTTTTTATTTTCTCGTGAAATTTTTCTACCGGATCCTGTCTCTTGCTATTTGTTTAGCGGGGTTCCAATTTTTCCCAGCCTTTTCAGTATTTTTTCGACGATAGTATTCCATGTGGTTCTTAGGTAAAGTGCAAGAAGATTTATTCCTTCATGTATCCTTAGCTCCCTCCGCAGATGATTCGTGAAGAATTGAGCCAGTTTTAGCTAGTTCGTCACTTTTGCAATCTCCTTTAGTGCCTCTTTGCAGTCCTCAAACAAACTTGAATTTGGTCGTAGTTGAGGCGAGAGCCTCAATAGCTTTGTCGACGAAGATAGAAATATTTTTTTTCGGTGACGATTTGTTCATAAGTAACTCACACGCCTCCCTAATTACCATAACTTCTGCCTTGAAGACGCTGGATGAATTGGGGATTCGGAAGGATTTGTATATATTTAGTTCTACTGAGAAAACTCCCGCTTCTTCTCCACTTGGTCCCCACTTTTTGTCAGTTTTGCTGCGAGCATTAAAACTATTTTCATCACCGAATTCAATAATTTTAAAAGTTTTCGATTACTTCCACATTCTAGGAATCGTCATCATGCCAAAGAAAAACACAGACTTTGGCAAAAATACCCGTACCATGCGCGCCCAAAAATTCTACTTCCCGGAAGTAAGTACAAAACTTATTATAAGTCATTTCATAAGCCGCAGAATTATGTAAGAGAGCGGGAACGTGTTTACACAATCTTTAATTTCTCCTAAATTAAGGCTTAGGTAAGCTGGTAAAATTTACTGCCAGTAGCTCATAGTATCCTTTGCCCAAAAGTCACTTACGTGAGTATCTTACATGAGTAATACTTACTCGTACAAGTGTAATGCTGGCCGTAGATTTTAAATTGTTAGAACCAAAATTGTTTACCTGGTTAGGGAAACGGTATATAGTTTTACTTGTGTTATCTTACTTACTTACTTACTTACTTAAAGTGACGCTATAATCCGGGGTGGACCTGGGCCTAAACCAACTAACGTCTCTAGTTCACGTTAAGTTGGTTGAGATGCCTTTCCACTTGCGTGCGCCACATGAGACGCGGTAGAGCAGGACTGCTATGATAAGGGTTTTATCACTTACTTTACTTGTTCGAGAGATGGCTACTCAAGTGCCTTTTTAGCCCTATAGAAACAGCGGTTGGCAAGAGTTGTGCTTCGTCTGATCTCAGGTCTGGTATCGTTGTCTGTATTAATAGGGGTGTCTAGGTAGACAAAGTCCCTAACTACCTCAAAGTTACTACAAAGTTACGGCAGTGTTGATTCTCCTTTTTTGTTAACGACATATATGTACTCAATTTTGTTTCAAGAACGATGTTTAAGAAATTGATATAAAGGTGGCAGGTATCGATTTGAAGCTCCTGGGTTTTTTTCAAAGATCTGCAATAGGGTGAATATTTGATCGATGGTGGACTTTCCTGGCTAAAACCAGGAATGTGAATTCAAATAATAATTGCCATTACCTCGCATTCTGAAGACAAGTACGTATATTAAAAAAAGCGACTAAAGAATATAACCTGCTTAGGAAGAAGACCATCCTAAGTAGTCATTTACATATACATATGTGCATATGTACTTATGTACATACATATATCAGGTACATAGTTTGAAGACGAGTTCTAACTTGTTGCTGACATATGAAGAGATTGTTACGTGTTTATAATTCGCGTTATATAAACTTTGGAACACATTTCGTATATTGTAACTACAAACATACATATGTATAGGACATCAGAGAGCACATGTGTTAAAAGTAGGACAAAATTTGTTGATAGCATTCTTATTAAGGAGAGAGCTTGCATTTGCATTTTAATAAAACTAATAATTAATTATGCTATTATAAAAGTAATTTAAATAATAAATTTGTCTGGCCTATAACGATCTAAGGGACATCACAATGAGACCAGTCTACAGCGGCATATAAACATCGGCACCTGATCCGACAAAGCTAAATAAACTTATTTGTATCACACTCCCATGTCCGGGATGTCATTGAAATGTGTCACACTTCATCAACACAGTATCCACAAGAGTCAAATTCATCCATACGTACATAGATACGTTAACAATGAGCTTAATTTCACCTCCTTCCACTGGGTCGGCTTTAATTTCATTTGCATAACATTATCCTCAATCAACAATCAACAGATTGTTGCTGCATCACCTAATTATATACATACATATGTATGTACACTGAGAGGTATAAACAGTTACTTATAATTCAAACATTTGCCCAGTTTGCCACCTAGGACATCCATAATCATGTAATGACAAAAACATGCAAACACTCAAACACACACAAACATACGATACATGTATGTATGTACCGTACATATAGACGTCTCATATTCATTGGCTGCACGTGAACTTGAAATCGAAACGAAATGATAATAATAACAAAAGTCAATGGCAATAATGTTATGTCCTGGTGAAAGTTTAATGACCTGTTCCCCACCAACCTCCTTTCGACCAACACTCTCCATCGAAAGGACCTGTGTGGTGTTTATGTGCCCACATTAGTCTGTGCATGTTAACTAAACATATGATTGGGGATATATTATTACCATAACATTATCTATTCCGGCCGCCTGCCACCCCCTCATTTCGCCCCGACACATAAGTGAATCGTGTATAATAATCACATGAACGTAACTTTCGTCATGACATTAAGTGAAAACTTTCTCTTTCACGTGACTTGAGCAGATACATATGTATGTATGTATGTGTTGGCAGGGAAGGGAAGGGGGCTAGCCGATGAAAAAGAAAACGTGCACCCAAAGTAGTTGTTTAAGAGTCTGAAATGAGAAAAATGCCGGTAGTATCCTTGCAAGCTATACTTCCATTCATTTTCTTCAATTTTATATAAAATAACATAACAACGTCACAGATCCTCCTACCCCCAAGCTATCGTATTTAAGAAGGACGAAAGGAAAATGAAAGCAGACCACAGAAAAAAAAAAGAAAAGAAATCCCATTCCCTAATATATAAAGGATAATCAAAAAGAAGAAAATTTTGAGAAAAAGAAAGGAAAAACTGCAGCACCTCACAAAACATTCCCATCCATACACACACGCAAGAAGTAAAAGAAATAGGACAGCAGACAAAAGAAGGAAAAAAAACCCAAAAGGACATTGAAACAGAACTTTTGATGGTCCAAAGTATGTGTATAGACGCATTAATCTTCTCATATCCAACAAAAAGGATAATGCACTGCACTTGTACCTATTTTATACATATGTGAGTATACAGCTCTCCTCACCCAACCCATTTGTGTCGGAGCCACCGGTACTGTAACGGCATTAAGCAGGCCAAACACAGAAAAAAAGAAAGCAAAGCACCTACACACAAGAAAAGAAATGAAAATTACGAAAAATTGAAAAAGAAGAAGAGAGAAAGAGAGAAAGAGAGAGAGAGTAAGAAGAAAAAATTGCAGGAAAAAAAAGAAAGCCACACACAACAGTAGCAGTAGCCAAAGAAAAAGAGTATAAAAGGACCAAAGGAGAGCACTTTTGACACAGTAAATCAACACTTTTACGACATTGACCTAGAGAGCAGCGGCGCGATGTCTTCCTCCCTAAATATGTATCCTACCAACACACCACTACCACCCATTACCCTACGAAGGAGGCACCCCCTTTTTATACCCATATATAGAAAATAGGCAATAGTGACTGCAAGGAGGACTGCAACTTTTACTTTTCCTTGTATAGGTTCCGAGTCCTTCACACATACACATATGGAATTTTTTTCCTGATTGCAACAGTTCTTTTTTTATTCTTCTGCCTCCCCATCATTTTTCTATGTAATCTGTATTTTTATATCATTGTAAATGTGTTAGATTGTTCATTTGTTATCCTTCTCTTTGGGGCTGCACATACTCTTCGACTGGAAAGGAGCTTTCTCTTAGCTCGAGTTGGAAGAATTTCCTTGGAAAATGGCATTCTGCTACCGACAGTTGTTTGTGTGTAGTGGACGAGCACATGGCGCTGCCAAAAAAAATGTGGGTGGATTTATTTACATGCGGGTTTGGTGGAGGATTGTGCTACGCATGTTCTTAACTCAGCCAATATGCGAGATACGATCTCAGCTATCGCACTCATTACCATGGCATTTGGGGCTGAGGTTAGTGTTGGCCTTTCATTGAATCTGCGTAGATGTGTGGCCTATGAGAGGCGTACTTTAGTGCGTATAGCTGCGTATTTATTATAAACAAATGCACTCTTGCTGTGCATAAGAATGACCGATAGGTTTTTGGAGGAGGACTGCATTCTGCAGGGATGGTATAGTCCTTTTTTGACAGATTTCCGATTCACTCAAATTTGACAAAATGTTCATACTGTTTTTTTTTTTTTAATTTGATTAAAACGAAATAAGATGCTTCGATGGCGGAAATGATTTTGAATATACATACATATATTCGATAAGATTGGATAAAAGGTGAAAAGCAGATCAAATGAAAGAAAGTCTTTGTCTTCTTGTTGTGCACATAGTAATTGCACAACCCAATCTAAGGAAAATAACGCTAAGGTTTCACAAGATATAGGCTTGGCATAGGAGATGCGTTTGAATCTAAATTATTCCTTCTTATTTTTGAGATAGTCAACGAAATCGGTGCATCGATCGATCATCCGATAAGGCTAGATTTTGACTGTCAAGCTGCACGTTTGATTTTTCGTCTGTTTCCACAAAACTTTGTTTCCTTTATTTTTGGTTGACGATTACTTCTGCAAAAGTGTATGTACTCGAGACCAATAGGGTAGGCAAGTGGTTTGCAAAAACTGCGTAATTTTGAGTACTTATAGTACGAATATTTCTATATTGAAAGTACTAAGTTTTAGAGCTTAGGAAATACTTTATCATTTTTTTCTTCATTTTAGCGCTTAATTAGTTTTTATAAAGAGTGTCCCAATTCAAGTTTGTGTTCTATTTTCATTTGGCAACCTTAAACATTTCATATACGACGTCATCGTTCACATTAGACGTTTCTCACCTTTCAGATACATCTTACGAAAGATCTGCGTTTGCAAGGTTCAATTAACCGACAAACTCAAAGCAGAAGATCATTTTAATCGAATGGAATTTGATGTTTGATGGATGGAATACCGGGGGTGTGGAGAACCCAAGATTGAGAAAAGAGAAGCTAATGCATCCCTTTCACTCTTTTGTAAGGTTTTTTGGCTGGAAATGCGGATAAGAATAGGTTAGCAAGTTCGTGTAATTTGATACTTTTTTTTTGACTTCAGTCGTATATTTTTGCCCATAAACGACAAACAATTCTTAAGCTCTTGACGGAGATCCAACATGTCACTATCGAGCCACAATTATGCAAAATCTCCTTGAAATTTCATTACAAGCGCTTGTCAGCAGAGATGTCGTGCGCATTTTTCTGACAGTTTTTCTCATACTTAATCGCAACATTTGTACTGCAAAAATAAAAATAAAAAAGTGATCACTTTTTTCAATTGTAAATTTGGACATTTTTTATCTGAATGAGACGATGTTTGAACATTAGCGGATAGTGAATGCTAGAAGGTATTCTATACGGAACTGTATACGAAAGACACAATAGAGTTTGCGTCTCGAAAGTTTCTGAGACAGAAGGAAAATATTCTCAGTTGGATAGGGAAGCTGTAGCGATTCTCTTTGGATTAAAACGCTTTCATCACTACTTATATGGTAGAGAATTCACGTTAGTGACCGATATAAAGCCGCTAATGCACATATCAGACTCCAAAATGGGTCACGTGGCAGCTAATCGCCTTCAACGATCGACGAATCGAAGAAGTAGAAACGAAGTTAGAAACGCAAGTAGATGAGACGGGTTCTCCGTACAAAAATTACCTCAAGGTAACCTATCTCAGCCGAAATTGTTGGCAGAGAATTAAAAAACGATTTTTTTAATATTAAAAGTTATAACACTGAACAAGACATTGAAGTGAGATCATATTTTTTGAGGCGACAAGGTGTTTGCTTTGGGGTTATTTCATAGTAATTTCTGTTTCATTGCAGCAAGCTTTGGCCAGAAGTTATTGTTGCTGGTCAAAGTTTAACCCTTTGTTCGCGAAGCTATCAATTCTTTTCAAATATTTGTATATTTGTTAAGAATTCATTAATTTGTTAAGCCTTTTAATGTTGTCTAAAAAGCGGTTTCAGCACGAATCTAATAGGGAACTAAGAAAACATAGGACGAAAATTATTTCAATTATCTTTCTGTGTTTATTATTTTAAATATTGTAATGCAAAGAAAAACAATTTATTTTATCATTTAAACAAAATCCAACCTTGCAGTAGCAGCAGGACCACCTTGTTCGATGAAGCACTCCGAATGACACGAACAATCAAACTAAATGCACAAATTCCCACTTTCACTGCATTCACAATTAACCAAGCCCTTTTACCGTTTTAAAATGAATTTCAGCTCGTAGAAATCAACTTGGTTTCATCACAAAACCACTAGGAAATTTGAGAAAAATTATTTAGTATGTGGTTTCACTGTGAAACCATTAGGAAGCAAAGGGTTAACAGTGATCTGGCAACCAGATCCAATCCTCCGAAAGGGAAGCTTATTTGCTAGGAATGGTTTCAAGAATTATGGGAACGAGTCCATATAGACTTTTTGGGGCCAGTATTTAAGAGATGGTTTCTAGTGATAGTGGACAGCCAGAATAAGTGACCAGAGTATTTGGATATCAACATTAACACAACGAGTAGGGCTACTATATCTAACAACGCCAGTAGGCTACAAAAGCACAAGCCGACAATTTCTTCAAAACTTTTAAAAATGTGCTCTAAACCGAGAAGAAAAACTCGAAATACAAACCGCATTAAATTCGTTTCTATTAGACTATAAAAATACTTTTCATTCGAGGACAGGTTTATCTCCAGCTGAATTAATGTTAGGAAGAAAATTAAGAGCGAGAATAGACTTACTTCATCCTTAAATTACAACAACGATTGAAAAACAACAAGAAAATAAAAAACAAAATTATAATTCAAAAACAAGAAAAGCCTTTAAAATAAATGAGATTGGATGGTAAGAAATGTTTATAAAGTTAATAACATAATTTTGACTTAATTTGGAATTGCACAACGTTTAGGCAAGCAAATACCTGTTACTCTAAAAAGATGTGGAAAAAATATTTAAAACAAATAATTAATGTCTGCGAAAAGAAAAATGGTAATTTATCCTCCTACAATCTACTACAGAACCTAAATTGGAGGAGGAAAATGTAGATCGGGAAACATAAACCATAAATGTAGAATCGTAAATGTTCCTGAAGTATTTCGTATTTTGATCAAAACGATAATGTAAATAGTGAAGGTGCGTGTGGAAATGTAATAATAATATAGTTTATGGAATTTGAAAAATTTGTTAACACTATAACATATGTAAGTAGGGAGAAGTGGTTGTTGTTGCCAACCATGCTGAAAACATAACTAGCGCAAAAAGCGCCGTTTTAGTACCACAACTGAAGTGATCTGTGGAATGTAAAAGTTGGCGTAAACTTATAGGGATAAGGAGTAAAGATTACTCAAATCCACCCCTTTACATTGAGGCAACTGATAATGTCCCCACTGCTTATTTCCGCTAACTCTATTAGGTTGTATAGTATAGAATGTACATACGTATATAGAATGTTGTATATAGTATAGAATTGTTTCTTTTTCGTTAGCAATATTGCAGCTGCGACAATGTGCATTAAACGTAATGCCTATTCTGGCCGCATGAACCCCGAGTTCTAATTGCCAGAACTCTTGCAGTATCTGCACGGTTCCTTTTTAATAGTTTTTGTGTTCTGTGCAAGCAATACTTGGGTCGCAGATCCCCGCCTCGCTATTTATCAGCTCGCTCATTGCCCTCGATGTTGCTATGACCCGGCACCCAAAGGGAACGGATTCTGAACCGATGACCCAGCGAGGCGAATTCCTGCTTGCACTGCTCTACTAGCTTCGAGAATCTAGTGGCAGATACAATTGCACTTGGGCGGTCTGATATCTCGAAAATTGCGGTTGGGTTGGCCACTAATTGTATCTGGCATCTAATTGTAGTAAGCGCAGTATTTTCCATTCTGGATTTTATTGTATTCACATTGAAATAGAAAACAATTGCACTTTTTTGATAAGTTTGATGTTGTATTCTTTCCTTACCGTAGGCCACCAGCCTAGCTATCTATAGCAGACTATAGGACGCACCACAGCAGTGTAAATCCATATAACCATCTTCGGGTGAAGTCCCCACTTCTTGCCAAAGGTTTTGCTGCAAGTAAGGAAAGCCACGCAGGCTTTTTTTACCCGCTGCTCAATGTTAAGCTTCCAGCATAGTTTTGGATCAAGTACCACAAAAAGGTACTTGGTACTGGAGGATAAGCAGAGTAATTGGTTATTTAGCCGTGGAGGCATGAAGGCCAGTATTTTTTTAATTTTAGTGGTATAGAGTATCAGTTAAGTTTTGCTTGGATTGACGCTGACTCAATCTTTTCCAAGGAACCTTCTATAATCTCACTTATATTGAAGGAAACATTCCTGATACCAATATAACCACATCATCCGCATACGCAACAACCTTGACTCCATCTCTGTCAAGTCTATACAGGATTCTGTCGATTACCACAAGCCAAAGAAGAGGAGATAAGACCCCACCCTGAGGAGTTCCTCTTACGATGGATATGGATAAAGGGTTCAAAATACTTTGCGAATTCATGTCCATGTTTCCCAGTTTTCGGAATAAAGACAAAATCAACACGTCTCCAGGTCAGGGTAACGTGTTTTAGAAGAATGTAGCTTCTATAGATCGATACTAGCCATGGAACCACCTGGTACAATGTTTTTTGCAACATAACCGGAAGTATGCCGTCAAGTCCACTTGAATTATAGAGAGAGAAGCTGTTATCGTTTTTTTTTAAATTTTAAATTGAAAAGGACAATCAACTGAAGGGTGATATTGTGATGAGTATCACTGATGACTGGATTTATTCAGCAATAGAGCTTTCATGCAATCGGCATTACCAATCCTAATGTCCCCTAAGTCAGTTGCTTTCCTTCCTTTCTTGTCGAATTCCATGCTAAACCATTTTTAATATTATTACATTACTAAATAACTTTTATTTATAAATACATTGCGAGATCTAATTCGTGCGTTAACTTAAGTTATCACACTATATAAAGTCATGGTGTCAACATTTTTGACTATAATCTACAATTTTTTAAACGCATTTCGTTTAAATTTCAGCTAAGAAAAGCTAGGCACTAGGTCCTACACTCATACATACATAGATGGTTTGTTTGCGCCATATAAATATTTATTTAAAAAATAATAATTTTATTAAAATAACGTTGCGGCCAGAAAAAGAGAAGCTAAAACTAGATAATAAATGCTGCATTCTGACTGAGACCTACACAAAAGACTAGTTGAACTTAAGGTTCCTATGATCTTAATCTCTGCATTCCAGATGTTCATTAAATGGCACAGAAATTCTACTAAAAGCTTAATGTTACAAACTTTACAAGAAATCTTTAAAAAAATTATTATTGCCTTTAATATTTATACTTCTCTGGCCTCAGCACTTAATAACCTTTCACTCGCAAAGTACTCAGAGGTATCTACATAAGTACATACATATGTAATTCGAAATCGAGTGAAGTGGTACTCGCTTGCTTCTAACAAGTTCAAAGAGAAAATATTTCTTTCTTATTTTCAAGTACAATCATGTGTGTAGTAAATAAATATGCACATGAACATTATGCCAGCTTGTGTACTTTTTTATACTAAAAAAATGTATCCTTTTAAAATTTCCTTTCTGTACTAAGCGAAATGGATCATCTTTAAAATGCAAAAATGGGAAAATAAAAATACAAAAAAGTGTTGGAAAGAAGATGACTGCAATTTATAATTAATTTTCAAATCGAAAAGCTAACTGCGCATTCTGTCGGCCGTTTTTCCATATATGTCGATATTCATATGTACATATAAAAATTTTAAGTTACTCAATTGAAGTTTGGAAAAACTGTTACCGTCTTCTTTGCTTGTCTTAAGTTACTTTTAAAATAACTTCTTTTTTTTTAAAAAAACAACACCATGTATTGGGGTATCACATTACATAGCACACGTAAGATCATGCTTGTAGCTTTTTTGATTTAGCACCTACAAGATGTTGTCAGACAGACGGAACCGTTTACTGAGGTGAAGTTCTGTTCAATTCGCCGATGATGTGTGTCCCTTCTTCTTGACAGCATATGAATATTTGGTTTTGCCGCCGTTTACAACTAATTCCATTTTGGCAGCTTCCATTTTAATACCAGTGAATGCACCAGGGACAGCCCACTTTGTCATTCAATTCAATTGTCTACAAATAAATTCCGTGGTATTGTATATAGATTTTGTATAGCCTTTGACTTCCAGCACTTTTCTTACAAGAGATGAAGTGCACTATCATTTTGCCTGAATTTATGACTTAGTCAGAATTTTCCATCCTTTTCAAAGGAAACTCAGAAAATATTCTTACCATTGAAACGTCAAAATCAAAGCACCTTCTGTATTGTAAGACCTGAGGTGATTCGTACAATCCTTACGTGTGCAAGGAATAACCGGGGCTGTTTGAGATTATGTGTTTGTTCTGTCAAACACAGCGCTGACATTCAAGTTGTTCCCGAGTAACATACATAAGTATTTAACATAAGAAAAGAAACCCCGGAACTGTGCAGATCACAGTTTCATCCGATTTTCCTTCACTAGCTTTGCGTTGAGTTGGAGGCTTTTTGCGGCTTTATAATGAGTGCCTCCTCCCCTGTTTCTTAAGTTTTCGAAACTATCCGGCCCAAAAATTTGAGAAAAACGTGCTTTCAGAGAATTTTCCGATCACCCTTAAATATGTCTGGTGTTAAAATCTCTAACCATTTTTGAGACATCAAGATTTATATGCTCATTCAATAACGCGCCGTGGCTCAATGGTTAGTGCGTTGGATTACTGACCGGGAGGTTCGAGGTTCGAATCCCAGAGAACACCAAACGCTTTTTCACGGTCCCACCTCCCGCGAATGTCTAACAAACGTCCGTAAGTAATAACTGTCATGAGAAAGCTTCTCGAAAAAATAAAAAGCCTTTTGGATATGGCTATAAACTGTTGGTCCCTTCCATTTGTGTGAAAAAATATAGCACGCACAACATGAATGGTCGCGAGAAGCTAGGCCCTGGACCAAATACAGTCTACTGCGCTAAGTATTTCAATTTTTTTTGCATTCAATAGCATTCAATAATCGACCACCTCATTACTGTGTGCATAAATTCCTTCGATGCAATAGAATGTTTTTTTACATTCAGCTTTATTTTATATGAAGCGTGCATATCTTTTTTTTGCAAAGCTAATCGAAAACGTTCTCTAATGCAGGATGTACCAAAATTGATATCTATATACCATGGGATAAGGTATCGAGATGCGCTAATCTTTAGAAGTTTAAGAATCGTTGTCTTTTTTATTTAGAGTGGAATAGAAATCTTTCAATCCACAGAGGCTTTTAGAATAAATTTGTACAGAAAAAGCAAACCAACAAATTTTGGTATTATCGTGTAGTAAACTTTCCGGTCATCCAGTACGTAGTACAAGTTATTTCTATGACAACAAAACAATTTTTTGCCTTAAATATAATTGTCAAGCCAATGTCAGGATATTATAAACTTTTATGTACATATCGTTCAAGGAAAAATGAAGGAATCAAATATACTCTTTCGAGTCACACTTGTTACGGATCCAAGGTTTCCTTACAAAGTTTTGAATGTGCCTGAAGACGCACCGTTTTCGGCGATATTAAAATTTGCTGCTGAAGAATTTAAAATGTCTCCAGAGACGAGTGCTATCATAACCGATGACGGAATCGGTATCAATCCAAGAAATACAGCCGGTAATGTCCTTTTGAAATATGGGTCCAATTTAAAATTAATTCCTCGTGATAGAGTTGGTTAAAATTGTGATATAGTAACAGTACATCCGAACATACATAATGTTAATAAAATTAAATTCTTAAGTGAATCTGTTCCTGTTATTATGCCACTAAAAGAAAAAGAATATAGAAAGCGAAACATACACAATACGAAAGACGACTATGCTAGGTAACATTCTAGATGCGTTTTGTCAAATGAGAGATAGTTTGCATGGCATTCAAGTCAATGTGATATATACCTGGCTCGCGAAACAAGCACTCTAAAAGAGGAATCCTAATTTCCCCGGGGTTTAAACTACTGTAAAGCAAATTTTTGTCTATGGGTAAGTATCTTAAGATTCTTAATAATTATGGGCGCCGTGTCTCAGTAGTTAGTGGGTTGAACCACTAAGGGGAGCTTCGAATCACCAAATTTTTTTTTACCGTCCTATCTCGCGAATGTTCGGCAAACGTCCGAGAGTAATGACGCTCATAGCATAGCTTCTCAGCGTAAACAAAGCCTTTCAAATATAACTGTGGGTCGCTTCCATCAGTGCGAAAAATATTACACGTAGCGAAAAACTAGTCTCTGGACCGCATACAGTCTGCTGCCTTAGATAGATGTATTGGTATTTTAATTCTTAATATTATTCCAATAGATTTATGTCTTTGGCAGTAGATTTCTAGACAGTGGCAAAGTAAATGAATTGTATCTCATCAACATCCTTATCAGCGCAACCCTTAAGGATGTCATCTTCATTTCATTTTATCCAACAGTTTTTTCTTTCTCGGTATTCCATCCGCAGACCAAGGATTCGGGATATTATAGCGTTTCCCCTTATCATAGTCTTACTGATTGCTAATGTTGTTGCTACGACATCCTAACTCTGGCTGATATGAACAAGCCACAGGGCTCGATGAATAAGCTGATCTCTCGGACCTACTACCGCAATGATATGTACCAGGAGAGAGTCCCCCAGAAACGTTCCCCTATGTTGATAGAGAAAGTCTGATGCAGGAGAAAGTAGCGAAGCCGCTAATCTTCCTTATTGCGCGGATAGATGTGGATATTCGACTTAACTTCGAAAAACATGTTGCACATAGCATAATGGAGTGTCTCCGATTCATTACGGAGGTATCCTGCCGTGATATTAGGAATGTTGCAAGACAGTATCAGAGATTCTGGAGGCTAGAGGACGGAGAGGGAACTTCTTCATCGTTTCCTATTGACACGGGATAGCATTCTACAGGGCAAAATTGGCTTTCTTACTATGGCCCGCTTACATAGGTTAGGTTTGAGTTAAGAGAAAAAAAAAGCACTTTGCAAACAAAAAATATACACGTATTTAATTACTTAATAAGAATAAGTTAGTTTTCAAGACTATCTTAAGATAGTTTGTAAGTTTTAGTTAAAAGCTTCCTTAGTATGTAGCACAATAAACTTAATTAAGCTTGCTTTACGACCCAGCTCAAAAAAGAAAGAACATTTTTGTCACAAACAACCTATATATGTATAACACTTTTTTTTTTTTTTTTAGAGTCGATGGGGTAATTAAGGCTCGAGTACAGCCTAATAAGCACGGCGCCCAGAAGAGATCTTTTGTGCAATCCCCTGAGAGTTGCTATATTATATCTGTCTTTTAGCTGAGATCTAGTTCATTAATGAAACTATAGATAGTTTGAGCTGAAGAAAATGTGACATCAGATGGTGATGTGAAGCCTTTGTTAAAGTGTTTGAGCCTAAGCCGAGCTATGGCCGGGCATTTATAACACATAGGCTCATGAATGACATTCGCGGAAGATCGTAAAAAACTCACACCACCAATTGTGATTATGATTTTCAAAAAATTATCGGAAATGTCTGCTCTATTCTTTGAGACTTGTAGGCAGAGCAGTATCTGATTCCCTGCTCAATTTTCGTCTCTGTAATTATTTTCAAGAGTAACACAAACTCAGCACTCCTGCTGATTTGCAAGTTCTTAGTTCGGTAAGTTACCGCCGGAAAGTGGAAAACGAACAGTAGCTTTAATGGCTAAGGAGCCAAACTCAGTTCAATTATCTGTAAATGATCCTAGTGTTGCAGGTTCTGTACAAAGGACTTTCCTCAGGCTCCCAGTTATATCGCCATAAATATATTACAAAATTTTTTCTACAAAAAACTTTTGCAGCGCCCCTAGTCTTCATCAGAACTTGTTCTTTTAACTGAATAAGGAAGTTGTTTAGCCTAATCTTATGCTAACTGCTGTGTACTTTGGTAAATCATAGAAGAGGAACTTTGTCCTGCTTTCCCTACTCCAATATCTGCTATTTTGTCGGTTTCACAATTAATGACCGCAGGTTCCCATAAAATGCAATCCTGCAGAGCGCTACGATTCGCCCCTGTCCCCGGATTCCAAAATACGGTTGTGATGAGACGCACTTTGTGGTCAGAGTAGAACTATCCATAAATCTATAACTAGAAGAGCGACTACCACTAATAAACCACCTCTTTCGAGGATTAGATGGATGTAGGTATTCTCTTTATAAACTTTACGTACTCACACTTGTGCCATCATTTTGCCGAAAACGAAGGCAAACGGTCCTTCCAATCTATGGAACAATCCAAATATTCGATTGCGGTTTCCACTGACATCTCCGCTGTGCCCAACACAATGCACCTGAATTGCACGACAAAAACGAAACAACACCACATGTTGGTCAAAATTATTGCACTTACGTTCCATTCCCAGAATGTAATTGTTTCTTAATAATATTTTGCGGTTTTTCATCCTGGAGGCGCTACCAGAAAAGTATACTCTTCATATACATAAGTAATGTCCAAGATGTCAATCAGCGATCAGAGAACGGATGGACAGACGGAAACCACTTGCACGCAGTTTGGCGATTTTCGCTCGAATCGTGGTGGAACGTTAAACAGGGATATGGCTGCTTTGCTGTGCGTGCAGTTATTCTCTTACCATCATCCAGCGCCCATAATCGCTATTGAAGCATCGAACTGACGGTTGGTTGTTGTATTATAGTTGTCTCTACAACATCACCCTGCGCTTAGGACAGAACGTACAAAGCGAAAGGATAGCAATTAGTTTGATAATTTTCGCATGCACGTCACGATGGCTTGTCGAACCGTGAAAATATTGGGGGCTGCTCAATCCCCCGGCTAGCAGATGTAGGACATGTCAAAATTTAAATTTACAAAATCCGGCTATTATCTCCATGACAAGTGGTAGTGTGTGGAATGTTAAAGGGACGCTTTTGTTATTACCACGCAACGCTGTTAAGTGTCGACCAATAATGTTGAACATATTTCGCGATGCAGAATAATGTAATTATGTGTATTTATGTTGTATTTACATATTTTACTTATGTTAATACAAGATCTGAGGGACTTACTGAAGAAACTTAGGGGAACTGTTAAACATGTGAAAGAAAATTACTTCATATTCGTACTTATTGGACGCAGTTTCAGGATCTTAAACCCCAACTACTAAGTTAATTTGATGAATTCTAAGCTACAGGAAAATTAAAACTTGTTCTGCGATGTTGTACACAGTAAGTCATGTAATCGTTTTACAAAACTTAGAAAAATAAGAAAAGTAAGAAAATGAGTTGTGGATGTATATATATTTGACCCCTTTCCTTGCATTTTTTTTGCAAAGAAACAACAAGTCAACATGCCTTCATTTGAAAACATAGTCGTGGTGAGAAAGTGTTACACCAGGCGCATAATCCGACTGCTCCAAGAACTCAAATGAGAAAACCATTTTAAACGAAAGATCATCTTTTCCAAAGAAATCAATGGCTGAGTAAAGAAGTAGAAGTAGAGGTGCGGAGAACTAGAGAAAAACCGCAAAACTGTGAAATTTATTACAGCTGTCCCAAAAGATTGCACATATTAAGATGCAGAATTGTCATGGGAAATCGGATTCAGTAAAAGATTACTGACTTGAAGAGAAGCTGTGATCCACATCCGATGCACCTCCTACAATATCAGCCTCCCCAACAATGAGACTGAATATACCATCAAGGAGGAATATTACGACCTTCTACGGTCGTACGGAATCGCAGACTACAGAGAGAGCATGAGCGAGAGGCTCTCCACTGTGGATACACCATCCCCAAAGGCCAATAAATTGCGGAACCAGTACCGCGAAATCATCAAACAGGTAGCTGAGACCACCGTTGAATATCAGCTACCGCCCGACAAAAACCTGTGGTATAATAAAGACACGCCGGAAAAGTGACATAGAATGCACACAAACAAGCGTTACAACGCACAAGAGCAGCGATGTAAGAGTACCGAGTCAGAAAAAGGTAGGAGAAGAAGATCCTGCGCAGGAAGAAGAGTCTTCCAGCTCAAGGATACCGAAGAGCTATGCAATAGAAATAAGATCCGGATGTTCTATAGGAAAGTCAAGCAATTGACAGGTGGCTTCAAGCCCGGAACTCAGGCACTTCAAAATAGAGAAGGAAACCTAGTCACCGAATTACAGGGAATAGTAAATGTCTTCCAGCAGCTAAATGGCCATCATGTAGAGAGAGCGGTAGGGGAAAAAGAACACTTATAAGTATAGATAGGTAAAGCTATCAAAAAGCTGAAGAATAACAATGCGGCAAGACAGCCAGCAGAGCAGAAATATGGTGGTGATGTTTTGGTAGGCTGCATGCAACAACTTACCAACAATGAATGGGAAAATGGAAGCATGCCCGATGACTGGAAAACCAGTTACACATGCCTCATCTATAAAGGCGATCCTATGTTCCAAGAACTACGAGTACAGATGCATATCCCTGCTAAATGTCGCGTAGGTCACAAGCCTTTCTGCAACACACTCATCGGCACGTACCAGTGTGGCTGACCCGGCAGATCGACCACATTTTTACAAAGGAAAGACCAACGAATTCCAAGTCGAGACTCTCCATCTTTTCATCGACTTCGATCAAGGCCGCATATGTAGCATTTGTCGTCGTAAGCTCTACATGGGCGATGGCCTAATTCGGGATTCCGCCAAAGCTCATCCAGCTGTGTCGCTTAAGATGGAAAACGCGCGATGCAATGTGCAGTTCGAAATTAGTACTTCTGAGAGCTTTTCCAAAGGCGTACTGAATTTTTGCAAGGAGATGTGATTTCTTCAATCTAGTGCACAGGGTAGGAGTAAAAACACAGAATACTGTATCTTCAGTAGCTGGGATATGGAGACGACTTCGATATCGCTCCGATCGTGCCGTTATAGAGGCTTTCTTGGCAATTGAAGAGCAGGCGAAACGAGTTGTTCTTGAAGTAAACGAGGACAAAACAGCATCTGTCCACCGCTTAGGACAAAACGTCACTATTGACAACTTCGAAGTGGTTAAGGAGTTTACCTACCTCGGGACAAAGATGAACTCCACAAACGACAAGTTCGCGGAGAGTCGACAAAGACTAACCCAATCCGCTGCTACTTCGGTTTGGCGAAACAACTGGGTTCTAAACTCGGGAGTTGAAATGCATGCTCTAGAAAATATTTATCCTTTCAGTTCTGCTCTATGGTGCCGAGTGGTGGACGGTAAAGAGGTCTGCTTTCTGCAGATTTTGAATACATTCAAAGGGAGAAAGATTCTTCGTCGAATACTCGGTTCCATATGCGACAACGGCGAATGAAGAAAATGGTACAACGGCGAACTCTATGAGCTCTGCCAAGATGTGAATGTAGTTCCAAAAGCCAATTCATGTCGACTATACTGCCACGGCCACATCGAAAGAGTGGACAATAATGCTCCACATAAGAGGATTCTCGCATCCCAGCATTCAGGTTCGAGACGACAACAAAGGCCGAACCTCCGATTTAAGGACAAAGCTATTGTGGATGCCAGTGCGCTTGGTCTGTAAAACTGGAAGCAACATGGATCGAAGTAGATGGAAGGCTGCCGAGTTGGGTTGCGAGTCGATTAAGTAAAGTAAATAAGAACCCGAGAATGCGTTAAGAGTAATTATTGCATTCAACACGTAGCACTTTTGGTACAGGTTTTGGGGTGGTGGAGTAATTGGACCATAATTCCTTCAAAATGTTGCTGGAAATGCGGTTACAGTGTTACAGAATGGCGATAACTGATTTTTTTTGCCCAGATTTGACTGAATTCGATCTTGAAAACATGTGGTTTCAGCAGGACGGTGCATTTCTCCCGAAGCAATTGAGTTGCTTTCCTGAGGTTAAAGATCAAATGCTTTATTTCTTGTCCACAATGCAATGATGTTATTGAGAATTTAATCAAAAGAGCAAACGTTTTCCAGCAGAATCATGAAGTACATTTGTCTGACGTTTTATTCTATTCTTAATCCCAGTAATTCAGTAAGGGTATAACCATTTCTTAGATTAAAAATAAATCCTGTGCTTTTATTAGAACACAATTTATGTAGCAAAAGCCTAACTTTAATTAGCTATCTTGACATGAGAAGCTTCTGCTTCTGAGGTGTGGAAATGCGTGACAAAACCGGATTTCTAGTTGACAAGGAAAATTTCTGCGTCAAAGTAAAATTGCGCAAATATCTTCGATTCACAAGGCTGGATTAAGATTAAAAAATCGTTTACTAGTTTAGTTTGTTTGATTAACGAGCTCCCGGGTCGTGTAGAACCTCCACAGCAGCTATCCATACTTTTTCTTCCCATACAAAATGCTTAACCAAGGAGGGTAGTATTTGCGGTCTTTACAAATAAGATTCAGTTTTTCTCCACATCTTGAACCAGGGGGCCGCGATTCGAAGATAATCTTGGCTGGAGCGTTGTAGTATATTTACACGATACGACCATCTTTTTTTTATATTAGTCCTCATCACACATACTATCAAATCAAATATCCGACACATTAGTTTACACTCGTGTGAACCCGGCACTCGACACAGTATACATATGTGACTGAAAGGATACATAAGTACCTTATAAAGTATCAATTTAGATCCTCGAGTTATGAGTTTTGAGTGTTTTGTCGAAGTAGCAACAATTTCCAAGGGTCAGTCGCCTTCACGAGGGTGTCATTTATGAAGTTTATGTTTGCACCAATGTTAGCAAACTCTTGGACTTTGTTCTTATTCACTCCAAAGTCAACTTTTTTCACCTTGTTTTCAATCCCGTGAAAGCTTTTTTGACGGAGAACCCGATGAATTCAGTATAGTCTGCCTATCCCAGCAGCTGTTTCCTTAAGTTACTAGGTAGCTCATTGTTTTATTATAAATAAATGTCTTTATTGCGGCCTATTTATTATATGTATGTATTTTAAAATCGCATGGTCTTCTAATGTGTTTTTTTTTTAAGTTAATTTAAGCTTTTGTACACGATTATGATATATGTATGTATCTTCGATCAGTTTGTACAGATTGATACACAGCAGGGCCAATTTTAGACACAACTCTTTACATAATTTTCCTGGCATTGGTCGTTTATCCTGAAACACATGTCCTTGGGATTTCAGTTATACTTTCTTTCAGTGCATTCATGTTTTCGAGTGAGCGCTCTTATTGGAATTTTTTGAGTTTTTGTAAGCACATAAGCATAGCAATTTGTCCGTCATATCTGCGTCGGTTTTTCTGAACTTAACGACAAGCTTGCCAAAGAATGAACTCACTATCGATTGATTTAAGCCTCAGTCGTGCATTATATGCAATTATACGCTCACGGGTTTTTTAAGGTTGGACCTTCCTTCTGCAGCATGGATTACTTTGTCCCAATCACTTCTCATACTCCTTACGTTTAAAGGATATTGAAACATAGTTGTTCGATGTTTAAAGCTTCCGTACATATTGCATACATTTCTCCAATTACTTTGCCTAACGACAATGACCATTCCATATTATTTGAATCCTGTGGCTATGGCGAAAATTCTGGGAAAAATTATAACCAAGAACCAGTTTTTAAAAAAAAAATATGTACATACCTCCTTAGCCCATGTTCATTCAATTTTTCTTTCTTAGCTTGAAATTCCCACTAATTTGTTGGATATGCCCTTTTCCTTTTGGTTCGTCCTATTCTTCCTTCATTTTTAAATTTTCTTGTTGGTTTCATGTGTGAGACCAAAACAAATATTTACTCGAATCGAGATGTGGAAACTTGTCCCCAGGTAAAGAAGTGCAGCACGTACGAGTACACAATGATTTTCCTTTTTCCTGGAAAAGTTTTTATAATTTTTTTTTTACAACCATTAAAAATCCGAAATCGGATAGCGGGACAGTAATTAATGATTCACTAATTATTTAGGATTACGCAGGATGAAATTGTATCAGAGAGAACAAAAAAAAGGACTCTTCTGCGTTTTCACTTCACTGAGGTCCTGTGATTAATGACTGTTGAAAAGCGAAAACAAGATCGTGAAACAGATACGTCAGAAATTGTAACAATCGTCGTCATCAAATAAAGAAAGAAGGATCAACGTAAAGATCGCGGTCGGTGTGTGCATTATTATGAATCTAGGAGATAGGTAAATACTTAGGGATTCCATTGTAGGGCTTATACATTTTTAAGGGGCGCCGCGTCGTGTGTTTCTCCCTTCGCACGATGCGAATTCCTTCCTTTCTTGCGCCATTCGCGTATCTCATATGTTATACGTAAACCGCTAAGAAGATTAATTGTTTTATTATTAGCCGCAGTGGTAGCAGTAGCATCGGTTTCGGTTTGTTTGCGTTCCGCGGCGAATGCCATTTCTCTGTTGATTTTTCCGCTTTTCTTTATTGTTTTCCTCGAGGCCTTGCCTGAGCCTGTTGTCTGCGTCCTCATTGTGTGCCCAGTTCGGTAGCCGTCGTCTTCGCTCAGACAGAGGGGAGACAATCCTTTTTTGGGACACTTAATCAAATTGTGCATTCCGCGCCTCGCCGAGCAGTTGGCAAGGAAAAGGAATTAAGAAAACAATAAAAAAACGTCCCGTACTCGCATTGGTAAGTTTGGATTTAATGAAGGGTTTTAGCGGTGCTGCAGTGCATTGTGTCGGAATCCATGCAGCAACCGTCGGAGCAGCGCTTTTCACCTCACTGCCACTACAACCAGAAAGAAGGCTGTAAACTATTTCTCATGATTTGTTTTTTTTTTCAGTTTCGTGAATTGGAGGCAAAACAATTTTAATTAGATTCCCAGATGTGGTTTACTGTGCTCTCGCTGTGCTACTACTTGCGACGGCCGGTCGGTGGTGGTGTGCCTGGCCGTCTGTGGCTAAATAGTCGTGAGCATTGGCAACTAAATGGTTGGTGCTGCTTAATTACTCTTGGCTTGGTAATGGGCCTTCTGAGTCCCGCTGCGCTGCATTCTGATACCAATTACGCGGATTGCGAGGTTTCAGCTTGGATTATTTCTCTTCAAACTTCAGGCAATGCATTTTGTCTCTAACCTATGACTGCCTTGATTTTGGTCCAGAGGCTGTTTGTCTTTTGGATTTGGCATTTCCATATTAGTGGATGGGGGGAGGGACTATTTTTGATATTTTTGGAATTCGCATTTAATTAAATTAGCTGTGTAATTGTTCGAAGAGCAGAGATTGAGTAACACTCGCAAAATGTGTCTTATTTGGCATTGATTGCCACAGCATTGTTCAGACAATTGCGGGTCAAGCAATGTTGACGTAAGAACTTGGAAAAGGGAATTTGTTTTTACATTTTTTCCCTTATCCCATTGAGCTTGACATTCGAATTTTATTCTTTTAGTGTGAATAACTCAAGGAAGTAAAATACACTCTGGAAATAAAGCTGGTAAGAAGCTTAAATGCGTCACAAATACAGTTTACGTCTAGTGAGCGAGAATTATGTATAACTTGAAAATCCAACTTCGATAGTAGACCATTTTAACGTTGAAAATAACTCGATCATTCGAGTTGCTCTGATTTGTGGCACGTTATTAGCTTTAGAGCCTATCGCTTGCTTGTATAGGCTGACGTCGTACTCTGAGTTTAGCTTGTTAAATCATCATCTAGATAAACATTATTTTATGAAAAAGCTGTAGTTAGCATTAGAATTACTGAAATAAGAAATGTTTATCTAGATTAAAATTGAATTTGATTATAGAGGAAGTCACTTTAAAACAAAATTGAGTAAGTAACATAAATAACATAACATTCTCTATCAGAATTCCTAGCAGCGAGGACTGGGATGAAGAGGTAGTCTGTACCGGAAATGAACTGACTATCTATACCGACGGATTCAAAATGGATGCAGGTACTACTACTGGTGGTGGTGTCTACTGTGAGTCCCGTAATACAAACCGGTCCTTCAGACTTGAGGACGATTCCAGTATTAGTAGCTAGGAAAAAATCAGCATCTATGTTGACAGTCAAGCAGCCATTAAAGCGTTACAGTCAACATGTGGGACTAGGTGATATCTCAGTGGCCAACAAGGTGAACCTCTGTTGGATACTGAGCCACATGGATATACCAGGTAACGTAAATGCGGATGAACTAGCCAGGGCACGGTCACATCTAGGCGTTTTGCAGGCTCTTCCCAAGGCTAACACACCACTTAGCACTTTGAACAGAAAGATAGACATTGAGTCCAAGGAGGAAGCTAACAGGCGTTTAGATCAACTGCCGATAATGAAATCTAGGTTCTCAGAGGTCTACTACTGGGCACAATGAACTCACCGTTAGTCTATCTGAGCCGTTGACAATCTACTGTCAACTAGAGCACCCATCTACCTAACCTTAGTAACGTCCTTGTTAAAGCCTGATAATTGCAAACCAATCAAATATATTTACTTACTGTGACACTTTAATTCTGGGGAACACTTGCCGTCAACGAACAAGCAAGCCTCTCCAGTTAGCCCGGTAATAACACTTGCATCTATACGAGTTCAAACAGTATCAGATTTTTAAGTCCGAGTTCTGCTCCATCGTATTTTTATTTCTTTTGCTGGGCAGATTTTGTTATGACATTTTATTCTTCGACATGTCATCAACCAAGAAACAAGTAAAGCGCTGAAAGAATTTGCAGCCGAAAATACTAGAAAAAACAGATTGTGGGTGAATCAATTTTTACAGAAACTAAATGATTTAGAAATCCATTTACTGCAAGATGTTTATGGGATAATGCATCTGTACACACAACTGTTTGCCGAATGTCAATAGGCAAATTTGAATATGTTCTTGCACTGCTATGAAAAAAAATTGTTCTATGACATATGATATATATTTTATACATTATTTAAACGTCATTCACAATAAAATACGTTGGTACTAGGGACTTGTATCTGACACGTATTGTTTATATCTCGCGTATCGAAAAAAACATTAGTGGATTCCAACCACAAGTGCTAACTAAAATCAAAATGATGACTTTAAATACATACATATATGTATGTACATATATGAGAAAATATAATTCCTAATTATGTATTTATTTTATTTATGGCGTCCACAGAAAACGTTTGGTTAAAAAAATTCGACAAATGCTGGGACTTTTCTCACACATTACAAGCAATAATCGAGAAATACATACACATATACATATGTTCATAATTATACACGAATAAAGCTGCCCCACATCCTGGTACGGATTTTTATAATAATAAAGGATTTTTTAGCATCGCGTTCTATTAGCTATTGTGGATGCACACAAAAATTTGTATATGTTGTCGTTGGAGGTAATGGTAGAGCCCATAGTGGTCCCCAGCCAGTTGAAATATGAAAGACGTTGAATAGTATCGTTGATAGAATTTTTTGTACGATTTCATTTTTACCAGGAGTATAAACTCACTAGTAGACTTTTTGCAAGAAAGGTACCAACATTTGCAACCACGTCAAATTACACAAGTTGTTCAATAAGTTAAGAAAGGATTCTCACCGCTTTTCAAACAAATATATAAGTTAACTCGTACCATGAAAGCAAAGGAGTGGGTATAAAAGTAGATATTGTTTAGCAAGGATAGGGTACAACCAATGATGGCAACACCTCATAAAATATTTAATTTAATTTATAATTAATTTATAATAATAATAATAACAATAATAATAAAAAATTCAGTATCATTTTGGAAACTATCTGCAGCAATTTTCCTATTCACGCCTCTAATTTGTAACTTATACGGAGGAGACAGCTCTGTTGGCTCTTAAATTATATCCTTGGTACTAATACCAGCAATAGTGCATAAGATTTTATTGCACGGAGCTGAAATAATACAATTGGCAGCATTCCCTTTATCAGCACTTTCAGAAGAAGCCCAAGACAGTCAAAATAAAGAGACTTCACAACACTAAGAAGAGTTCCCGTTTGGCAACTAATGACGACGTTATTAATGCTTATGCTTATGTCTTCGGATCCCAAAATCACAAATCTGAGGCCTGAACCAAAAACAAAAAATTGTTTTCCACTTAGTGAGGAAGCGTAGAACTTATTATACTCGTATTAACTTCTTAGTTTTTAGCTATAAAAGCAAATAAATGAAATCGTATAAAGTAGTCGCGAGACTACGATATTTGGGTGTTTATTTATTTTTCTAACAAATTTGTTCCAAATTCTTAGTATGGTAACTCAAGGTGGCTACTGGTGGACCTAGACAAGACAGGATGCAAAGTGATCGCCTATGCTGATGACGTTGCCATCGCTGCCTCTGGTAAGCACCCAAATACTCTCAAGGAAATCCTCCAATATGCTCTCCTTCGGCTCACCAGATGGGCATCCATTTGTGGACTGGGGGTTAACCCCCACAAAACGGAACTCGTCCTCTTCACGAGGAAATATAAAATTCCACTCATAGACCCTCCCAAGATAAATGGCACCAGTCTGACCTTCACTGACAAAGCAAAATATCTGGGTCTTATTTTGGACAGAAAACTAAACTGGAAAGCCAATCTACTAGAACGCGTCAGGAAAGCCAATGTACCTCTCTACTCCCCCTTAAAAAGGCTATAGGTAGGAGCTGGGGTATGAAACCTCAAATCACTCACTGGCTGTACGTGTCCGTTATCAGGCCTATTTTACTCTACGGCGTGATCGTATGGTGGCCCGCTCTTTACAGGGCTGTCCACCTCACTCAAATAGCTAAGGTGCAAAGATCTGCATGCATGTGCATCAGTGGTGCACTGAGGACTACTCCTTCAGCGGCACTGGATATTATGTTCAACTTGCTGCCCCTTGATATTTTCAGTAAACAGATCGCTGCCTGTACGGCCATCCGTCTGAAAGCCTCCTCTCAGTGGTCCAGCTATCACACTGGCCACTCCTCGATCCTTGATCTCCTTAACTTCAAGCACGAAAATACAGACTACACCCCGCCGAAAATGTGCTTCGACCGTGACTTCCGTACGAGCATCCCTGAACGGGATGTATGGGACAATTCTCCTCCTATCGATGGTAACTCGGTACACTTTTTCACAGATGGTTCTAAGACCGAAGGCGGGGTGGGATGTGGTGTTTTCTCCGAGAAGCTCAACCTATAATTATCGTTCCGCCTCCCTGATCATTGTAGCGTTTTTCAGGCGGAAATCATGGCAATTAAGGAAGCCCTGTCCTGGCTGAAGTGTAATGTACTATCTGTCAGAGATATTACCATTTTCACTGACAGCCAAGCGGCAATCAAGTCTCTGGAATCGTGCTCGTTTACTTCAAAGGCCGCTCTCAACTGCCGTTTATCTCTCATGGAGATGACAGAGCAGTTCAATATTCATCTATGCTGGGTGCCAGGCCATAGAGACATTCCAGGAAACTGCAGGGCAGACGAACTTGCCAGATAAGGCACTACTCTAAGGATTCTGTCTGATAGGCAGTCCCTGGGTATGCCCTTAGCTACATGTAAGCATCTACTAAAGCTGAATGCTATTAGCAAGACCAACCTCAGATGGGAAAACGTGTCAACGTGTCTCATCTCGAGACAGATCTGGCCCAGGCTGGATCATAATCGCAGCACCGAGTTGGTCAAACTAAAGCGATCACAAATCAGCTGCGTTGTTGGTGTTCTCACTGGACACTGTCTTATAGGCCAACATGCGAAAAGACTTGGCCTCTTTTCAAATGGCTTCTGCAGAAGCTGTAGGGACGAGGAGGAGGAGGAAAGTATCCCTCACCTCCTATGTAACTGCCCAGCTCTGTCGCATAAAAGAATGCTCTTTTTAGGGTCCCCCTTCCTTGAAGTCCTTGGTGACATAGCGTCCTTAGACGTCATGCGCATCTATCGCTTTATCAAAAGCTCCGTTTGGTTCTGTTAGTCCATGAGTAGCGAATTGGTTTTGATCCATGGTATCACAAAGGACCTTTATTGGTCTAAGTGTGTCTGCACTCCCGTGCAGACAGCCAAGCCAACCTAACCTAACCTAACTCAAGGTAAGAACAGGAAGAAAATTCGTGAGAACACTGTATAAAAATTCTTTTTTATATGGGAAGTACGCTTAATTATTGGACTAGAGACGTAATTTTTTTTATCAAGATGATAACTTGTCTCAATTATTTTATGTACGATATTTCAACAGGATCGGTCCATCCGTTTTATTTTTACTGAATTTTTTCCTCCTGCTCCATAGAAAGGAACCACTGTGGACGTCGTATTTCATCATTGGCGATAATATTTTCGGGCTCGACTAAGATAAGACTAAGACAAATTGACAACATCTCAAGAGGTTTGCAATTTGCAGATTCAGTCGCGCACGTCTGGCTATTGAGATACTACTTGCTGCTCGTTTCTGAATTTCGCATAGGCCCATTGAAGTGGTATCTATAATAGTTCTGATAAGTTAATAAAAGTTTGCTGCGTTTTATATAACTATCTTTCGTGAAATTTAAACAGAGGAGAGCGCACATAAGATGCCATGCAGAATTCGTGATAACATTAAAATAAATTGTTCCGTATCAGTGGTTGAAAATAAGAAACGATAATATTCCATAAATATATTTTATTCAAAATTACATCACATGAGAATTTTAAAAATAAGATTTTAGAAAAAGTATGTACATACGCATACAGTGAATATGTTTGTGTCTAAGTAATTTTAATTATAATGATTGTGTTTTAGCAAGCTCTTTAGTAGAGCCCTTTCTTACATGCCTGGATTATCCACACATGCATATGTATGTAAATAGATTGAAATTGAAAGAGAGAAAGCATCGTTAAAGATCTTACACAGGTGACCGTCGATTCGATGTTTTTATTTCGCAAGCTATTTTCTCGCGACTATCAAAATGTATTTCCTTTATTTCGCAGAAGTCATGTGGCAAATTGTCATTTCATCTTGCGTTCATCTCGCCGTAAGGTTAACTCGCATTTCTTTTTTGCATTTCTTCTTTTAAGCGACTTTCGTTTTTTCCCACGGCTTATCTGGCACATCGTTAATTTGCGCTTAGTTACTTAGCCGGTTGGGTGCCGAATCTCTTAAGGGCAAATAATTCATACCATGCATGCGACCTTACGAAACTATGATACGTAACAAACGCAATTCATGATTAAAGTTAAAGAAGTAAAAAAAAATGTATAAACGCTGAACCTGGACAAATCCCGAATGCCGATCGCAAATTTTGAGTTCTAGCCCCAATAAACGTAGTGTCCTTGTGGAGAATAAATGCAAAACATGTAAAATCGAAGGTGAATGGTGAGACTATTTGCACTGACATAGATAATGTTGAAATTTCGGCGCTTACAATTTAATTTAATCTTAAGAGGATTAGTGGTTAAAGCCATTGGCTAATCCGATTATATGGCGATAATAATCAGCAGCAAGTTTGGCAGCTTGATGCCTATGCACTATCCAAGGTAAAGAGATTACGTACTAACAAGGCCTTGCTGCAAATACTAACAAGACAGATTGTTCGTCTCAATATTTGAGATCACGATTTGGGTGATTGCCGGACAGTTCAGTTTAGTGAGAGGCTCCCAGTGAGCCTAGACCTGCATTCAGAATTTTACTTTTACTCAGTAAGTGAGTGACAATATGAAACCCAAATCACTTAGGAAAATAATACACATCTAGACGTTTGGAAATGCTCTGCACAATAAAATCCAAGCTAGTCTTCGAGACTCCCACCTTTCTGAGAACTCTCAAAGAGAAACGACATAAAGAGATAATGTGTAACAAAATGACTGACTTCTTTAGAAAAATCTACACAGTTAGTTTCTTCATAAATCCTGAATAATTTTATGGAATACGGAGAAGGCATTTCAAAAAATATCCTGAAGGAGTTTGCCTTAATGAAGCTCAATGCAATATGGATATACAGTCCAGGATACATGTGTTTGCAACAAATTAGTTTTCCCTATTCTATCTCTGTCTACCGTAAATATGAATCGAAAATACAATAGAATCTAACCTGATGTTAATAATGTTCATTCATTATTTGGCAGGCTATCATTAATGAATAAAAAAAGCTTTTTTTATATTCTCACAGAGCACCTCACAAATAGAGGTAGCTGCTGATTAAATTGGGGCAAAAAAAGGCAGTGTAACCTTTATTCAAAGCCAATATTTAACTTTAATAAACAAATTTACGAAATGCAAAAGCCAATAAGTAAACCAATTTGCTACAATCATCACCACGCTATCTAATTCCTTTACTTAATATTCACACTCGAAAAGTAATTACCAAGCTAATCCACACACATAAAATATACCTGAACCCAATGGAATCGAACAGAAAACAACTGGCAGTGCCATCCTCCACCACAAATCCTTTCTCTTCATCATTTTTGTTTCGAAAGTGTCAATTTCACCCTCAATTCGAACACTACACATCACTGGCAACCATTCACTTCCATCATCGACCCACATTTTATCCGTCGACGCCGTCCCGTCGCTGCCCGCCCTCTGTTCGTCCTCGCTGCCATGATTGACCCCCACACACAGCACAGCATCCGTTCGACTGTCACCAAATGATGTGTACACAAAGTCGCAATCGCGTATATGTATCTCTGATTTAAAATAGTTCTTGGGTTGCTACAACACCGTATTACAGCCATACCTCCTACCGACCCATTCAAACTGCTGCGTGACATTATCTCGTAGAGGCCTTTTAAAATATGTACCCATCGGGAAAGACAGAGAGAGAGAGAGAGAGAGAGAGAGGGGTGCCTGCCCGTGTATTAACTAAGTCCATCGCAGATCATCAAAATGATGAGATCCAAGCGGCAGTGTAGCGTCCACATAATAAAATGCCTCCAGCTAACATTTGGGTACACCATCAACCCCTCCCGAGGTGGTATCCGGCTCATTTAGCGATTCGCACTACCCCCGCACACGTTCAATGGAATAATATCCCGCCAGCATAAAATTGCCTAGGAGGCCATATCCACTCTGGCACACACTACACACTCGTCTTATTTAAACAGAAATCTTTTGCTCAATGAGGGTGGTGTGGGGGAATCTCAGAGAGCTTCAATGACACCGCAACCAAAAAGAAATGGAAATTGTCAAAATCCTTTCCATTAGGAAGCGGGTAGCGGGATGTGGTGCGGCACACGCAGAGAATGACCCAACTCATTTGTGACAAAGGAAACTCGCTCATTGTCGTCGTCCCGGAGCAACAATTTCATATTTATGGACATTTTCTTGTACGGGTTATCATCCACCACTCCCATCAGGATCTCACCCTCGGCCAATGTCCCACTACCGCCACTACCGCCACTAACGCCACCAGCCGCCCTTCTTTCGTCCCACTGCAGTAGTTCTAACATAGTGCGATGCCATTAATAACATAACCTGGGCATCATATCAACTTACTATGCCCGGTTTGTATGTTGTCCTTAAAAGCATCATTGTGTTTGTGTTTTTGAGTTGACTTATACGCGCGTGTGTATGTATTTAATGTTACTTTGTAAACCTTGCTTGTGTGAGTGGAAAATTTTGCGGGAGGCGGGGGAGTGCGATGAGGGAGAGATTAGTTAAAAGTTTGTAATCGGACAAAAGTCTATTTTTGTGTGAAGCGAGTGAAAGTCTCCAAAATTAAGGCCATTATCCCTTATGAATAAGGCAAGCAACCTTTTGCTTTGGCATAGCTGGATAGTTTTAAGTATGGAGATTCAGTGTATAGATGCTTTTGCTACATGGAGCGATACTCAAATGTATATGTGGGTTTTGAAATGTTAGAAAAATTATTTGAGTGTTTGACACATTTCAACTTTTTATCTGTCAGACTATGTTTAGCGTGTAACGGGGGAAAGTTTATCAAGCATTTAGACATTAATTTGTGGGGTAGTACACAGAACATGAAACTAGTACTCAGAGTCAGAATCAGACCGATGTCAAAAGCCCGACTATATAAAGTAGATATGGACTATATAATCTTTATAAGATAAATCAGTCAGAGAATTTCAAAGTTAGGATTCTAGAAAACAAATTAGTAGCAATTTTCCAGAACAGTTTTCAATGTATTTCCTTAACGTTGTTATCTATGGAGTCAATGGTTCGTTGTAGGTTAGGGAACGTCTTAACTATGCCAAGGTTATGGTTGCACAGAAACCAGAAACTTGGTAAGAGTATTTTAAATTTTTGACAATATAGCTGTGGCTTGTGTTTCGAAGAAAACTCTAGGTAGCTTGGAGAGATAAAGAATTGCTCATTTTAGAAATCTTACCACCATCCGGTTGCCAAAGTAGATACTAGTTAGCTAGCTCTTTAGTTAGAGGTTTGGTTTTAGTGGGATAAACAGCTTCGTCTTAAGTCTTGTTTAGCACTCGAATTTTTCGAGTATAGATCGCACAATTGCATCTCAATTTTACTGCATTGCTGCCTCAACAATCAAAGGCTTCGCAATGTTTGCACACCTGAGTATCCTTCAGCAGGTTACTTGGACTTAGACCATGTCGTCATGAGTCCGAGATGTGTTTTTCTATTGGAAAACGTACATATATGTGTACTCTCTCTCTCCGGTCTTTTTTCGTATATTGGTTGGAACAGAACGTGTTATAGCTTTGTTAAACGAACTCTACGGGGACTTTGGAGTCTTTTATGAAGGTCATGTACACGGGTGCTACTGATGATGCTGTATACATCCGACACGACATCTTACAAGCACTCGACGTGCAATGTTCGATGAAAGTATGATGTTCCCAATTGAGCTTGCCGGGGGCAGGAAGTGGCAAGACAGATTTTTAGTTTTTATATTATTGATCATTAGTCCATTGTCTTCTACTCAAGTTTCTACGTACTTGTTATTCACGATCGTATTATCATCCGTGAAGAAGAGGCAGGTCTTCCAGGCCCTGGTGTGTTGTTTGAAAAAAAAAAAGTTGGATGGTTCAGAAAAACAGAAGTTTACAGGTGAACTGGTGAACACCAACTTAAGCTACATCATGCCTCATGGGATTCAGTCGACGGTTATTCTAAATCTATGAACGGAATGCGTAGGTCCTTTAAGGCGTCCCGAAGTAACTGTCCCTATCGGTAATTATTGCAAAGTTGTGTGATGCTTTGTTTTGCAAAGCGGTATAAGGAAACCCTTTTTTTTTCTAATACATAGTCACACCGTTTTCTCCTGACAGAAATATTTATGAAGACGTCAAAAAAGAAAAACAAATAAACAAAGGTTTCTTCGAAAATCATATGGTACAATCTGGATAAGGAAAAAGGCGAAGTATTTATTGTCAACATGAAAAATTACCTCCGTAACAACATCGATGAAGTTGATGCTGAAGAGTGCAGAGCACAAGATATTTTTAATTCCCTACAGCAGTCTTGCTTAGAGCGAGCTAAATCTCTGCTCAGAGTTTCCAAAGGACACTACCAACACGGCAAACAAACATGGTTTTGGACTGACGAAGCTAAAGTAGTGTTAAGTGAAAAAAAGAGCATTCAAGCTTGGTCGAAGTACCGCGAAGAATAAGTGCGCCTAAATTCAAGCAAAGAGTTTGGACGCCCTATCGGGAGTTGGAGAAAAAATATTTTTCTCCTGCCGATACAAACCAGGCCATCCACGAGCTGCGACAAAAAACTTGAACAAAGGTACAACCATCTTCAAGATAGCCACCCGGAGAAGAGGAAATGCTTAGAAGATTCGTTCGCCGAAGTTCATTAGCATTGCTCAAGGCCAATTCATTGTGGACGACGAAAAAATTCTACAAAAGTGGCGATAGTATTGTGAGGAACTTTTAAACGAACGGTTTCGTCGGCTTTACTTTCTTTGGATAAAGATGGGACACATCGGGTCTAGATGGCTCATGATTTTCATCTCCAAACTCATGAGAGGAGATCCACTGCCTAATCAGTGGAGGGAAAGTTATCTTCCTCCTTTGCACAAAGGAAATGGTGATACGAGAAACTGTGATTTGGATTAAGCTGATGTCACACACCATGAAGATCGTTGAGCGGGTATTAGATGGCCGATTGCGGCAAAAAATACTGCTGCCTGAGGTCTAGTACGGGTTTGTCGCGGATAAATCAAGCACAGATGCAATCCAAAGTAAAAGGATAATAATGGAAAAACATCGTGATGTCTTAAAGGATTTGCATCTGGTGTTGGTTGATTTTGAAAAAGCATTCGGCAGACAACCAAGAGATCTGATATGGGTAGCCTTAAGACATCGAAGAGTTCCAGAACCCTACGTACAGATCATGGACATGTATGACAGAGCAAAAACAATAGTAAGATGCCCCGCCGGAGTGACCGAAGAGTTCCCAATTAAAGTCGGTGTGTAACAGGGAAGCGTCTTAAGTCCTTTTGCAATTTATTACAGTCCTGGATTATCTGCTTGAAGAAAAAGTGACGGACTCCGAAGTGCATCAGTTATCCTTTGCTGACGATGGAGCCATCATAAGTAACGATCAAACGTCCCTGCAACGAGCACATAATGTATGGGTGAATGTTTTGGAGGGAAATGGGTATCGAATTAGTTCAAAAAAGACAGAGTTCCTATACTGCTCATTTTCTGATCCACTCCGACCTAGTCCAGACATTTATTTGAATGGAAAAGTGATTCCCGTGTGGAAACAGTTCAAGTATCTGGGATTTATGATCAACAGCGAAGCAACTATTGATGACGACATCAATCATCGCGTAATCATAGGCATAGTCAAAAAGGCAATGTCAATCAACGATCCTATACAAGCGCAGAAGAGAGGCAGGCCAAAAAACTCCTGGATCACACTAATGCAAAAATAGCAGCATTTGACTGGTTATGATCCCTATAATCCCTATAATCCTGATCATAACCTCACCGAACAAAAAGGAAGAAGAAGAAGTTACGCATCTCATTTAACACAATAGATCTCTTCTGTTTACATCTACAGCTTTATCACCTTGATGCAGCAGGGAATATTCATGAGGGTAGAAATTTCATCAGCCTTTACTTTAAAGAGGGAATTTTAAATAAAGGAAACATCAAATACCAACAAATTTGCGACTCTTTGTGCACTTGCCTGTCTTGTCCTTTCAGACATCCATTTGACGTTTGCCCTCTATAAAGTAACTTTATGCCGAAGAGCTTTCCTATTAGATAATAACGAGTGGACGGCCTATTGGATTTTATCCTTTACAACCTACCACCATAACTCAAAACCAACGATTGCAACTTCCTTTAGCCCTTACTCAACTGCCGTTGTAATAGTTCCCGCATTATGCTGTTAATACGCTAACCAACTGCTTAGGGTTTCCGTATGCGCGTTTTAATTATGACCAAGCACAGATACGAAAAGGTCGTCTGAGGACCACAGAGATTTCCTGTATGCATCCCGTGCACATTTATTGAAGCACGCCAACCCCATCCCCAGTCATCATTATGTTTATCCTTTCAGTTTGCCTCATAGACTTTGAATTCTTGGCTGGCACCAGAGAAGGTGTGGGGGTTACCTTATTAAACAAAAACCACTTAACTCCCCAGCGTTCGTGGTGGAACCATCGGACAAAACACTATTTATACAGAATGCCGCATCATCGTCGTCAGAGCCATCCTCATCAGCATCCACTCCTAGACGCAGCAGTGTGCATGAGCTATCGCTGTATGGCGGCAACATCAATTCCCGATGCCCGTTTGTATTCGTCCTCCTCTCTCTCTTTCCATGGCATAAGAAAACTTTTGTATGTCGATGCGATGCGTCTTATACACCATTCCGCTAACTGGTTCACCTGATCCGATGGTCACGTCTTCCATGAAAGGTGTCTGCTGTCCCGTCTCCGTTTTTGTTTGTGCGCTGCAGAAAGGAGAAATGCGAATTGGGATCAGTTCTCCCGCATGGTATTCCTGCATAATCATGGTGGACAATAATGCTGCACGGCCACGACGGACAACGGCAATGATGAGTACCAACAACGTCAAAAGAATCCGACTAAAGCAACCTACATAGGTGACGATATACAGCGACTTCCTTGTGCCTTGTGGTGTATAAAGGACGAGGAAGAGCAAAAGCCGTATGTACACCGTCCAGGATCTGTGCTGCAGTTTGTGTCCCCGAACAGGGTATACTCCGTAATCGTACATCTCTATTCTGGACATTGGATGGCGCAGCCCCCTCCACTGATTTAGAAAAGGAAAACTCCTCGTTTGTACAAAACAACGTATAAGGGTTGTATAGATATGAAGAGAAAGGCTTCTCGGAGTCTAATGTGTAGTTCATCAGTGCATTCGGTGTTACCGAGGCTAGCGAGGATGGGTAATAGTGGTGGTGGTGGTTGCAGATACTGATGGCGCTTTCGGATTCTGAAGAAGATGCGACGGAAGTGAACAACGACGACGATGACGACGTAGAAAAGCAATTCTGCTGGTAGCAGTGAATACTCCTGCAGTAGTCGCACACACAATCATTCCTAAAGAAACAATGGTCAAGATGAGGATGACCAACGTCGTATTCTATTTGCCGATGCCAATCTCAATCGTGTCCTAGAGTACAGATTTTCCATCCAACCAAATAACAAAATTTCTAAAAAGCCGGGTTGAAAGGAAGAGCGGGGTATGCATAGACGCAATAGACGTTTTTTCTTGGATCACTGTTCGCTTGCAATCTTTATCAGGGTTCCAAAAAATGGAGACGCCCATGAATGTTAATTCCTTTCTAAATGTTATGGAGTAACAGCAGGTCTTGTGGTTTGTAAGAGGCTTTCAACCATCACAAAGGAACGCAAAATGTGTTTGTTGTGGACAAAGGCTTTCTATTGGTGTACCCAAGATCAAAAACTTTTCATAAATTCGGGGTGAATCTTTTCTTGTCGGATCTTGGTGGGTGGTGAGTTGAAATGGGTAATGGTAGTCTGATTAGTTTAAGCTTACATTCGCATGCATTACAAGCGTCATTTAGATCCGAAGGAAACACAAATTCATCCCATTGTGGTGTGAGGCTTCAGACCCTATCTACGTACGTAGTGTTGGAAGACTGAAGCTATAACCAGGATTGGTTAACGAATGAGATATGTACGTACATATGTCTGAAACTAATAAGTAAGAACTGACAAAGTATTTTCGGTCAAAAGACAATGGTTCCGAGAGTCCGCATATGGAAATACTGACTTCACGAAAGCAGGTGAGTAGAAGTGTGAAAACAACCTAAGCCCTCACATATGCAGATAAAGCAAACATAGACGTGCGATAACTATACGAGTCCTTTCTGCATAAAGATGCAAAGGTACAATGGAATTGACACTGATCAATCCAGTTTATGGATTAATATTCATAAATGCCTGGCTAAGCATATACATTGTATATCACACTCTGACGAAAAGATGAACTTCTAATGCTTAAAGCGCCAGTTCAGGATAAACAGTGATGCCTATCGTGGTTCCGCATTACCATCTCGAGTGAGATTCACATGTTCAAAGAAGATGTTGAATGGTTTCTTCCTCCTCTTCGTCCATGCAGCTTCTACAGAAGTCGTTAACGAAGAAGCCCAGTGTGGCGTACCTTCCGATAATACAGTGCCCTGTAACAACACCTACTATACTGGCGATAAGCTCCCTTTTCTGTCTTATGAGACAATTGGAACATTTGAGATCGAGTTTAGGCCAGATCTGTCTATTTATTAAACGTAGTACCATTTACCCATCTGTGATTGAGTAGCATTTTAACTGTAGCAAGAAGCATGCCGAGATACACTATGTCCGGTGAAATTGATAGAGTTGTACCCTGCCTGGCCAGCTCGTCAGCCATGCAGTTCCCTGAAATGTCACCGTGGCCCGTCATATTGAATTGTTCAGCCATCTGGAAGACGCTACAGTAATTTGGAATGCGGAAGGACATTTTTAGGTTGCAATCATTGAAGAATTCACCTCCCCCTACTCATGATTCTGCCTAGGATCCACCCGTATACAATGGCATGGATTCCTTTTGCAAACCGAGATCCCCTTGCCATTCTTCTCTGTTGGCAATACGGGTTTCAAAAAGTTTTTCGAACATACGTTAAGAAAGGGTGAAGTCAATGTTTTCTGAGAGAAAGTTAAGTTCGTTGAAAATGGTGGAGTGTCCAGTGCCTAGACTAGACGACAGAGATATGGCCTTCATGCGGGTGTCTGCATACGCTGCCACCTGTTTGCTATAGAGATCTAGGAGTGGTAGATGCTGCTGTTGTTAAAGTTTTTAGAGCTCCACCTATGCATATGCAGGCCGACCTTTTCACTTGGCTCAAACGGCCTTCTGCAATTCGGCCACCAAACGGTTAAGCTATATGTTAATATAGGCCTGATAACTGCTACATAAAGCCAATATGTAATTCATGACTGTAGTCCCCATCTAGTCCCTAACGCTTTCTTACCCCACCCTGTGGAGTGCCCCTGCTTAATGACCTTTGAACTACGGCGTCGCCCAGCTTGGAGTTGATCATCCTATTGCTAAGCCGGTTGATCAGTTGGCCAATCGACCCCGCGACTCCAAGGTTCGTGAGTGCCCCTGTAACTGCCCTGGGTTCAAAGTTGTTAAAAGCTTCCTTGATATCAAGAAATGCCAACAGAGTATATTCCTTGCATTCTAAAGATTTTTCTATGATGCGCACTAAAGAGTTTTGGACCGTTTCTAACAATTGCCCTTAACTGTACGCAAGTTGGAAGGCTGACATCAGGTTGGGACTGATGTTGCCTCGAAAATGGGCGTCGATTATTTTCTCCATAGTTTTAAGAAGAAATGATGATAGACTGATTGGTCTGAGGGCTTTGCGGTTTACATGCGAGCTTTTGCCGGCCTTAGGCGTAAACGCCACGTCCACTTCGGTCCAGGGTTTGGGGATGTGAAAGGGTTGGAGTTAGATTTATTTTTCATTGTCGGGTCATCCTTTTTAGTTACGAATGTGACGTTGCATGTTGATTTACCAATTTAGATATTAAAGTCGGCGGTAATTTTTGAAATGTAAAATTTTGTGAAAGCCAGAAAACAGCGAAAGAAATGAAGCAATTGAAATGCAAAAAGTTTATTTAAACAACGTGGAGAGTTATTAGAAGATGATTATCACCCTAGAAAACCAAGCAACGTCGTGAAAGATAATAGATTTGAAGAAATTGGAATTGCAGAAAGGTTCAAAATATTCGAAACAAGAAGTTTCAAAAATCCATACGATCCTATTGGGATGTAAAAAAAAAAAAAAAATTGGAATGTTGTTCGCAATCTTTGGGGCTGTGTGTAGCGACAATCGAGCAGAAGTATAAAAAAATTATTACTGAAGATAAAACATGGATTGAGTATTATGACCCTGAGTCAAAGGAGTTCATGCATTGGCTTAAATAGGGTGATCCTGCCTTCAAGAAGTGTAAAGTCGTACCAATGGCTGAGAAGCTCAAGACAATAGTGTTACGAACTCATAGGAAATCCTGGTAAGAGATTATAAGCCAAAACGCACCAGCATCACAGGAGAATACTACTACTAACAGAAAAAAAGCGTGCTCTTACTTCATGACAACGCACAGTTTCATAAGGCTCAAACTGTAATCGCGTCCATAAAGTCATGTGACTTTCAGGAATTAGCTCATTTACCTGGTACCTAGTAATTGTTACCCGTTCCCCAATTCAAACAAAAACTTGCATCCAAACCATTTTGATCATGATGAATCACTTCAGGAAGCCATAAAGTTGCATTGGCAGTCAATCTCGACAGTGATCTTACGTCAATAGCTCAAAATTAATTGTGCCCATCCCACCACCCGCACAGCAGAAACTTAAACGTATGTATAAAATTCTTTACACGGATGTTGCACTATCCTGTGGACCAAGGCTATTGATGACGACATTTAATGTTTTTGTAGATAGTCCATATTCCATCTCCGGTTAAAAAGGCTATTCGTGATGACTTGACAGAAGTGACGTGCAAGCATCTATTCTTCTTCATTTTTACCAGAAAACTTTTGTGACCCCTATTTTCCAGTTTTATAAAGTTTTCCATGTTTGATTAGTGGCGTTCAGTTCCCAAGCGAGTTATCTAACTGTAAGAGTGGGATTTTCTTTGGCTCTTGACTTTAGAATCTCGGCGTCTAGTTCCGAACTTCAAAAATCAACGCGACTTGTAGTCACTTGTCATACATCACCTACTTATTAAGTTAATCAATCTAGACTACATACCTATGTATTGATTATGCGGATGATGATCACTAGCAAAGTCATTAACAAGCATGAAAGCAACGTACTGCATCAAAGAATTTTTTCACGAATCACCTCTTGCAAATGTCTGAGAACGTTCTCAATCACTTCTCTCAGATACGGTGTTAGGCTCGGTGCGAAAAATAAAAGAGGGCACAAAATGAATGACTGCGAGCACCTAAGCTCTATTCAATTTAATTCAATTTTAATTTTTTTTATTATTGTTAATTATATTTATGTTGTTAATTAAAATGCGCAGAGTAATGAGTCTCCAAAAGTTGGACTAAAATGAACTGTAATCATGTGGATTGCATGCCTTTCTTTTTCGATTTTCTCGTGCTAGCAGCACGGTTTCTGAATTTCTGGCCAAATCGCTTTTCATTGACAGAAAATTTAAGACATCCCAAACCGCTTTACCCCCTTATTCCCAATGGAATCGTGTGGTAAGCGGATAACTCAAAAAGGATTTCTGAGTTTATACTGGCGTCTATGGCCTTAATCTCAAAGTCTAAAAACAACTTGCATAAACTTTTAATGTTTTCATGGCCCTACTGCATGCCATCGGCACATAAGCTAGTATTAATCTAATACGTATATACTTAATATATACTATATGTACTTAAGCAGCACTCTTAGTTACCGCTTGATCAACTCAACATCTGCCCAACACTTAGAATTATAGACTCATAACAAAGTCAAGCTCTGGTGGTAAACAGGGGCACAATGGTAGTGAGAGAATTAAAGTATCCAGCGAACTACTCGTACCTGGAATACGCTTCCGATATATACGTATACGTATAATATGAATTTCAGAATGCGTGTATTTTACGAGAAATTTCCAAAGTATGAGACCAGCTAGGAAAGCCCTCGAAGATTTGAGAAATCAAAAGCAATTATTTTCAGATTTATTTGCAAATTTTTTTGGTAATACATGAGCATAAGTCTTTTGATTTATTCAATCTGTAAGCAACATGTCGACTGTATATTTTGGGGCATAAATCTGGCAACATCTTGCACCTGCGGTTCATTTGTACTGACCAATCTCACGTCATCTGCAAGATAGCATAATGTGGGCATTATTCTAGAAATATTGCAGAGCGAACAATCCCCACGAAATTCATGCACACAACAGGCCGCTTGGATGTCTTCTAAGGACTCAAATAGATACATAGTACATAGACTTCATGTACCACATAGCAAATCAGGAACCATCACATAAAGACCACTCACAGTCTATGCTGTTCCTGGAAAGTCCTTCAGAAACTCCTTTTGCCGCTCGCATCGTTAGGGCTAAGAAATATGCGATGATCCACTCTGTCTACTGTATCTGTTGATGTGTCCTGTCCCCGAGCTTATGTTCTGCAAATTTGGTTTCTTGGTCTGTGTTTTTTTTTTCCTTTTTTTCTTTTGTTGCATCTTCTCTTCTTCATGTGTGTCCGTCCTTCCATATGGTAGGTGTCCTGTTGGCATAAATGACATGCGTCCATCTTTACCCACACCACTGCTGTTAGCCCCCATTTCAATTATAATTTCTTAGCTGATGCAAAATTTCCTCTAGAGATGGTCAAAATAATTCGCGTTGGTCGGCCATCTTTGTATTGCTGGAGCAATAGTGCCAAATGAAACCAACCAACATGGCTACATCGGTAGTGGTAGTGGTGGAGGCTGTAGTCATAGTCGTCGTCGTCATCGGCATCATCATCATCATCAGGAGCAACGTTGTCCTTGTCGTCGTCGTCGTCGTAGTCGTTGCACTACATCTTATGGTCAATTCCTAAGGAAATATGAACGCAAAAAGGATATAGGTATGCCGGTTGGTGCATTGGAACTCTAGACGATGAGAATACCCCATGTGGTCGATGCTGGTATCGTCCAGTATATTCTTCTTGAGCCTCCACTTGCTGCCTGTACTTTCCGCAAAATAATTTCATTTCTATTGCATCGCTGGTAGGCCTACAGAATATCCGAAAATCAAAAGGTATATGCATGGAGGCGTGGCAGGAGACTGGCTCCATCTTAAATGAAGCTAAGGAACTATAGTCAGGATGCGATAGCAGAGATTAAACATTGAATGAAGATCTCTCAAGTTTATCTACGAATAGGAAATTGAATTTATGTTCTCTCAAGAAGATGACACATCCAAGCGGCACCCTCACATGTGCTGCCACCGCAATCTCCCTTTGCATACACATGTCGTGAACGAGGTTGGCTGTTAGAGTTTATGCAAATGCAAATAATTTTGTGTGCAACATTACGAAGACGATGGAAATAGCCAAGATGGGTGGCCAAAGCTAGAGCCATAGAGAGCCGAAGCCGGAGACAGCAGAGCCACCACATGCTGGCAACGGCAATCCTTGTGAGTGCGGTGAAGAAGAAGAAAACGTGAAATAAACGGATTGCTAAGACCATTCATGCAAGGATATGGTCATCAAGTCGCATAAATTGTACAGCAAATTGCGTGAGTGCACGTGTGTCCCATGTGCTGTACCATACACACATACAGCCACCCCTTCCCCCAGTACATACATATATAACACACTGATTGGGTTTTGTAAAAGACCAGAAAACCATTAAGATGGACTTTAATTACGAACGAGAGAAAACTGAGTTAGGAATTCCTTTTGCCAGAGTCTTTACTTTACAGTTGTGTTCCATGGTCCTTCCATCACCGCCGCCATCACCGTCGTCGCCGTAATGGTTCGTTTGGCTATTCGTCGCTCCGAACACGTTCAAGGAGGCACATGCACATATTCCATGTATATGCATGTGAAACACAATGCGTTTCGTATTGTATGAACTGTCCGGAGGTGTGGGTGGGTTAGAAGGGAGGAATAAATCGTAATGAGTACCAATTCGCCCGCTTTGTTTCGGAAGGTTCAAATATGATCTTGGGGTTGGTCAACGTCTCAATCCTTTTGCGTCACATCCGGATGGGAGAATCAATTCTCAATTTGTCAACTTTAATTTGGACTTGAATGGACTTCGGTTTGTTGCCGGTAGGCAGGGGTTGATTGCATCACTATACGCAAGCATGAGTGGAGGGGCCTGCAAGTGCAACAAGAAATTTATGAGCATTTGGCTGGCATAAATTTGATATTCAAAAGGGTCTTATGTGCGCTCTAAAGGAGTGAGCTTGCGTTTTGAAGAGTATCAAGTTTGATGTATCTTCTGGAGTCAAAGCACACATTTATTTGTTAAATGATTTTCGGTGCCAAATATTGATGCAAAACATGTTAATGTAGGTGACTCTGTATATACTGGACAAATGAATTTGTTTGATTAAATGGGCTCTGCTTTGTGGATACTTTTATTGAGTTTAAATATTTTCAGTGTAAATTGATGTGTGACATGAAATCGATATTCGTGTTCAAACATATGTAGGTACCAAATTTGTAACAGCAATATCAGCTCTACTAACGGTCTTATTAGAAAACTGAATTTTATTGAAAAGCAGTGACATAAGGAGCCTAGCATGAAACAGTTGAATTAAAGGAAACGGACTGAACGCAAGCCTCAACAAAATGGAAGTAGTCCATTAAAAAAGTAAGAAAACGACGATCAGATTCTTGATAACAAACGAAACTGAACTTCAAGCCTTGGTAAAAGGAAAATGCATCAATTATTAGCTAACACGGAGTTAAAATTCTTTTGCAAAAAATAGTTCTACGCATGACGGATCTTCGATTGGAAAATGCGGACTGAGCCAACTACCATTCAGTGAATGTACTTAATGGTTACCTAATCTGGCGGCAGACAAAGTCACAGACCTGAATGGACATATAATCCAACTCGTATGCATGAATAAAACTACAAATATCTGGCGCAACAAATCGATGTGGTCCAGGGTCTAGCTTCTAGCAACCATCCTTGTCGTGCGTGTTATAAGGAACCAACAGTTTGAAGTTATATCCGAAAGACAAATTGAGATACTTTCCCATGACAGGATTACTTTCGTTTGTCAGACATTCGCGAGATACGGGACCGTGAAAAATCTTTTTACAGTTTTCTAGGACTCAAGTTTTGAACCTCCCGCTCAGTAGTTCAACGCACTAACTACTAAGCCACGGCGCCCACATATAGATACAACTGTCGCCATCAAAACTCCTCAGACAGCAGCCTTCGAAACGCCTTAAGCAAAAGCCCACCAGATAGGCCATCGCAAAGTAGAAAGACAGACTGACTTCAAAACCAATTATTTTCATAGCCTACACTCCCATGGTGTTGGGTTTGTTTATTTTTGAGTGTCCGACCTTAAACTTACATGAGAGGATCATGCGCAGGTCCTTTCCCAGTCCCCTTTAAAAATTACAATTGTAATGTAATATGCGATGCCAGTTGGCCGCCGCGGTCGTATCAGTTGTCACCATTAGACTGTGTTCTTTGGAGTTAAGGTAAGGTTTCGGCCTATGCCAATAAAGTAGCAACAATTCATGACTGCTTCAAGCCATTGCTGACATCCAGTCATAGTTGTGTCGAAGAGTCATTCCTCACCATCCATAACTGTCCCTCGGACACTTTTCTGGAAAGGCTAAAAGTATCGGCAAGATGCTATTGCTTCTTGAAAGCTTAAAGGCATGTTTCTGCAATTCGAACACCTCACAAGATATACATACATACATACCTACATATATAGATAACTTTAGGTAATGAATTTCATTGGAAACTGGACATACAAGGAACTGAACATGTATACACTTGTATGGAAGCTCCTGGCCCGAGATGGGGCCTTCTGAATAGCGATATAGTTGGTTAGAACACAGTTAGGTTATGCAACCAGCTGTGGGGCATACTCATCTGGTGCATAGTCACAGATTTTGGAGATATGTCTCCATCTGCGTAATAGGTGTTTTTAAATCAATCCTAGCCGCTGTACTCGAAAGACAAAAATGCAAACTTTCTAACTACCCTAAGAAATTGTCATACCATACTCAAAAAATATGTTTCCATCCCATGACCATGAAGTCAAATTTAAGCAAGATGGAATCCACGGAAATGATCGAATATCTCTATACACAAACTCTGGGATTTTCTTCTGCCTCTTAGGAGAATTGACTACAAATGACTTGTATCCGTACTTATATGCCACTTCGCTTTTACCGTCTTAATATGTGCGTTTAAGCTACATATATTACTATCTTTGCTGCTGGACAATGTACAAAAAGTATGGGGGCAAATTAATGGTAGCTGTGATAAAGATGCTTCGCATGACAGCGGGAGTAAGAAAGTTTGTTGGAATTAGAAGTTCAAGTATCCGAGGAAGCCTTCACGTCAAAGAACCCGTCTCGAAAAAATTTAGAGCACTACTGGTTCAGTTAGTATGTTTAAAGGAGGGATCCTACGAACCCTGTCAAAAAGGCAAGCCAAAAAACTCCTGGATCACAAAAACAGCAGCATTTGATTGGCCTCAGTAACGAAGTGATCTGAAACCGGGAGACCTGCAGATACTTTTAGAGTTCAAATAGGCGAACAGCACAGACGGAGCAGTAAAGTGGGAGAGTTATGATCCCTACAATCCTGGTCATAACCCCGCTGAACAAAAGGAAAAGAAGAAGATCTGTGCTTCAAGTCAGGAAGTTGATAATACACTGGATTATTTCCCCTGTTTTTGCACCAGGTGAGAGATCCTTAGGGCCGATAGATCTAAAAGTCTTTTTCGTGTTTCTTTGAGGGTCGGGAAGGAAATCAATAAATTGAGGTGTCTGCATGGTTAGTACCATGGACCATTTGTTGAGTCTGAGTGCACCAGAAGATAGTACCAAGCTCCACCAGACCAGACTCCAAGAACATAAATTGACAGCCAAATAGCAATCTAAAGCGGTGAAGAACAGCCTTTCATTAGCAGGCGCAAAAGTTTATAATCATTTTCTGCTACAAAGCAACGTTTTTTCAGTGACTATAATATAAAGATTTATTATTAAGTAAGAGTCGCTGTCTTATTTAATTCATGTTAAAATGCAAAGAGTATACCCAAAGTTATTCTGCGCCCATCTCTTCAAACAGTTGTGTTTAAAAATATCCTTAGAGTTTATTAAATAACAAACTGGTTTTCTGTATTTTCGAAATTTAGAAAAACAGTTGAAATAATTGTAAAAACATCACAGCCCTCTGACCTGTCCACCAAGTTCAACCCTCTTAAATAAAGCGAAACCCATTTGGAGGCAAGTAACGCATGTCTGCCAAGCCAAAGAAAACATCACTGTACACTTAATTACACTCGAAAGGATTTCTTTTATATAACCAAGCAGAATGTATTGGTGCGTTCAAAATCCTTGCACCAATTTACTCTCAATTTATGATTGTCATTGTTTTGATCGTCCTCATCGTGCATTAGCCAGCCTTCTGTTGCCTTAAAATTCCAAGACATGGGTCGTCCCATCCCGTCGCATGTTTTCATAACGAATAAATCAAGCTTCTAAATTAACTTGCACTTTCTGACAGGGTCCTTGGCGTACACGAAATCACGTGGTCTCGTAACGCGAGCGGAAAAGTCGCATCAACTGTCAAGTTTAAGATAAGGGTCGCCGCGCTCTCTCTCCCGTTTATTGAAAAACCCTGCACCTTTAATCTGTTTTGCGGCGCATCGCGGGAAAATAATGCTTACGCGCACTTACATTGAGGAGGAATATTTTCTAATCACAAATTTAATTGCCTGATGTCCTTAAATGACAGGGTTGGTTGTTCCGCAGCAAAATCCCTTTATATCTTATCGTGCGACTAGTGTGGTAAGGATGCAATGCAGGTAAGCGCATTTGCTATGCCATGGGGTGGTGGGATACTAAGTGACGGCGAAAAGAACATAATACTGTATAAACATGCTAATGAATATGTCAAAACGAAAGGATAAAATATCCTTTTTTATCGTCCTCAATTGTTCGGTGTTGTTGCTGCAGATATTTCTTTTTGTTGGATTTTTTTTTCTACCTTGATCCACACATGACGGCGACGACGACGAGGACGTCATCTACGTGACATGATTTCTAACTTCGCGGTTTATAGACAGGATTTCGAATCCTTTTCTCATCATTAGTACGTGTATCCATATGAATGTACCGTGTGTCCGGCGGCGATTGAATGAAGGGAAAAAACTGGATAGTATGCTCTTTGAGAGTATGTAGAGCCATTGTTCCCAGCGAATCAGACATCATTTTCATAATGGACGGACATTAGTTTTTAATCCTTTACGAAATAATTTATTTTTGTTATTCGCCTTTATCCTTGTTTCCTTTATATTTTTTTTATTTTTTGTTTGACTGTGAAAAGGATTTGCTTTGAGTAAGATGCGTGCCGCGGAATACATCGCCGGGCATTATTAAAGTGTCATGTTAATTTTGTGTTCATTTCATGCAATTGTAGAAAAGGATATAGTTTGCCCAGCTACTGTTTTTTAGGTACATTATAAAGAGTTGCTTGCTTTCGGCTTGAGGCACGTTGTATCTTAAAAGTTGTAACTGAATGTAGCGAAATTGACAAAATACCTTGTTGCGATACTTATTGTTATTTTGTTTGTTGTCAGCCCTTCATCTAAATTGACTTCTGCAAGGACACCAAACAGTTCATAAATCTATGCAAATACATATATGTACATTTAAATATATAACTACATATAAGGAAAATTCATATACTGGAAGTGTAAATTGATTCGCAGCTTTTTCTTGAACCGTACAGGCTTACTCGAATCTTTGTGGATCTTTTCCGACGTCCGTTGTTAGAAAGAAAGATCTGGACGAAAGGATAGTTCTCAGATTGCGTATCGCCCCTGAACAATTCTGATTGTGAAATCAGTATAAAATTGTGAAATAAACTTCAAGTCGGCGAAAACGGGCATTGTGTTTTAGTAAAAGTGCAAAAGATGGACAGGAGATGGGAAAAACATTATGAATAGGAAAGGTCATTATTATTTGAGTAAATAACTCCGTCCAAATTCTCAAATGCGGGCAAACTCTCCGAAAAGAGGTTTGAAGTAGTTAGCGATAGATTCAATGTGTAACAGTTTAAACCTTAGTTAAGGAGACAATCAAACAGTCCACTTACAAAAACATCACACAAGCCCTTAGGTAAGAGATTAAACTCGTCTGCCGTGTCTTGGCTTGGAAAAGTTTTTACCACGAATCCTACAAATGTCCAAGAACTGCATTCTGTCAAAGACACCACATTCATAGACGAATTAGGCCAGCCTTAAAGAGTTCTGTTGTTGCTACAATTTGTAGCCTGTTATGTTGCTGGTCAAATGTTTTAAGTGTATCTGCCTTGGTATGGTGTGTCATACTCATAGTTGCATTAGTATGCGTCTGGAGTTCATCTTATGGAAAGTCTTATCAACTGGGCTATGCTGTTTCGTCATAAAATTAAATAACATCAACGTTCGTCCACTTTTCAATCATTAGTGGAAACAATTGGTCTCTCCGGCTTCTTGCGAATTAATCTCGGTTAGTCTTGAATAGGGGAATACTTAAAGAAAAGTTGAAGCGCGAATCTTTTGTGTTTGCACATATTTTTCGAATTATCAAGAACCAAGACTCTAAAAGCTTTCTTAAGAGCATTCATTGAATAATATTTAAGCCATTTACTCATGCAAATTGGTAGTTTTCTGTGTAAAGTGCTCAGCATCGAAAAGTCCGCTTAGGTTTCTTTATTATTGCGTTTGGTTTTCTACTATTAATTTGATAAAGTTGGACATGTGAAAAGAATTTGTACTGTCCTAACAAATATTTGCCTTTTGACTTTCTAGATCAAATTATATCGTTTCCATGGCAGTGACAAATTATGTGAGAACTTATTCGATCCGTTGTTGCCTGGTATATTTTTTTGGTCTATTACTCAACGTATCGTAGAAATAGGTCGCATCTGTCTGCAATGTATTGAAGTGGTTCGCTGCAATCTCTTCAGTGACTTATGTATATTGTTGGGTTGGGTTATTTTACGACTGACTATGACTGAGAGTAGGTCGCTAAGATTTTTGATCTCATCTTTTCGATCGCAAAAAAAAATTGGGAATTGCTGGTCTAGAAGGATGATGATGCAGTGACCTTTCTACAAAAGCCGAGAGCAGCTTTAATGTTTCCAAGCCTTTTATACCCCCCAATGCTAACATATGCGAGTCTCGTGTGGTGAAAACAAGTTCATCTTACATGGAAAAACTTAGATTGTTTGCAAGAAATATCTTCGAGTTTGCATGCGGGTGAAGCTCACATTCGGACTTTCGACGTCACATCTTTAATAGAAGACAGTTGGATGCCTGCGCAGTGTCCAGAATCGACAATATTATTCTGGTTACAGCGCGGTCAGACAATATTTCAGAGAACGTTCTTGTTTTGAGCTTATTTAATTCTAATCCTCGGAATTTCCGAAACGTTTTGGAAAGCGGTTACATTCCACCCGGGTCATTTGAATGATCCTGGTTACTTTTTAGATTCGACGAACGTGTCAATTATTATTTACCATCTTAGGAGATGGAAATACTGGCTCCATTAATATATAAGTATAAATAATAACGAAAGGTATGTATAATCAAGAGAATTTCTAGGGGGTAAGTTAAGTCAGTTAGTTATTAATAAAAGAATTTTCCGTTTATTTTATTTTCCGTACGGATATGTAGTGTAAGTTTATTTAGCGTATAAGAATACATATTTTACAAAGTTTAAGTGCCTAAGTAAACGAGGAAAGAAAAATGTCTATATTTCGAGCAGTTTTATTTTATTACCTGTTTAATGTCCGCAGTAATTGTCCTCCACATTCACCGCCACGTCATTCATATATGAATGACACTCATGTTTTCGTGGGGCCATGTCAGGTACATGTCCTTATATGGCTATGTCCCGTCATACACATATGAATGACACGGCCATTGTGGAAACATTGTATGGTATTCATATTTGAAAGATGTTACATGCTCGGGAATATTTACAATTTTTTACTAAAACGATTAAAAGGCATCCAAAAATTTTTCATTTTCACTTTTAGAAATGTTGCCAATATTTGCTTGGCAGTCAATGTGTTAAATAAAACTACGTCGTTGGCATGTGGGACAATATTAATTTTATTGTGTCCTTATTTGCATTGAACCAAAATCAACAGTAATGCATATAGCAGACCAAGCTTAAATCGGTGCGGTTACATCCAATTTCTTTTCCATTAGTATGTAGTTCATAAAGTTCAAAATTCGGAGATTGTGTAGTTTATATTTAGAACAGCCAAAAGAGCAACTCATTGTGTTAGAGTGATTTTCCGATTGTAGAGTCGTGTAATCTTTATTTTATGAGTAATTGTATGTGATCTTTAAAAACCGTACATACACACATATGTGGTCCACCTCGCTCCTACTGAGCCACGGCGCCCACACTACTAAAAACTTTTCCCTGCCACTGTCCTTTTCTTTATATTTTGTTTATATGGGAGTACTAGACATTATTTATATTATTCCTTAAGTTTCCTCGTTCTAAACGCACCTTACGCGTGTTACCTGCTATTGCATTTTATGTTCCCCCCACGCGGCGTTGGTGCTTTTTTCCGATCACTTGCCTTTGTGTTTCGTAGAAGCGTGGACAGTGCAAGAACATAGGGTTCTCGGCTTCCTGGTTTCTGTGTCCATGTATTTGTTTGCGATTTGTCGGATAGTCAATTCCGATATTGTAATAAATGCAACGCTTGCTGTTATTTTTCAATTTATATGACTTTTTTTCATTGCTCGACCCCATGTGTACCTACGTTTATGGTTGAGGCCCAGGTTCACCTAGAACTGTAGCACGACAAATGTGACCACTCTTGCCAGAAGCCGTGTTTGACCATATCTCTCGGTCTGAAACAGTTTGAAGCAAATGTTTAAGCCGTCTAGTCAACTAATAACTCAATAGTATTTTCATTACGAAAAATTGCAGGCTTGTTGTCTCGAAGTCTTTCAGGAAGGTATTTGGTAAACACATCCACTTTTAGTTGAAAATGAAATGTTTTTATACCGTATATTAGAATTTAGAAACTGGTAATATTTGAATTTTCTTCGTTTAACAGATCCGCGATAAAAGCATGTACATACCTACATATGTATGTATATCGTGGATCGTTGTAGATCGTTTTTATTCTTTTCGAATCCACAGCAAAGGTTAAGACCTAGAAATTTTAGAGAAAGTTTTTTTTTTCACTTTTTGAAATATCGAAGTCCCTATTAGTTACGACACCTACAACTCCCAAAAGAAATTGAGTTAATTTATATACATCATATGTCGTTAAAAAAAAAAACAAAAATAACACATCACCACATCCTTTCGATTTTCACTTTGACCATCAAAAATAAATAACTCTAATGCCGTAGTAAATTCGTGTGTGCTCTTGACCTCGAAACGTATTAATGGTTAATGGATGTTATATGAAGTATCATTTGTGCATAGATGTATGTTAAGGACATACATACGTACATATGTTTGTATATATTATAGCGATACATCGTCGCATAACTTTCACTTTATGAAATAAAACTCGAATTTTACTCCTGTGAAAGTAATAAAATAAATATTGCTGGGGGAGTATGTCTATCCTTGCGTCTGCTAAACATCACATGATGACACACATTCAACGAAGGACGATGAATGGCGGAGGGGCATTCCCTGGTGAAAAAAAGCAATGTTCGTCGTTCCGTTTACTTTTATTTGCTTTTGTATTAACTGAGAAAAGGAATAAAAATGTAGTAAAACTGATTCCGTTACGTTTTTTTTATTAAGCTTCCTGTTGATGATTTTCTTGTTATTTTTTTTTTGTTAGTAATTTGATGCAATTTGTTGGATTAAAGTGGTGATGTGGATTTATGAGATTGATAAACCGTTAATCAGATTGAAACTATGTACTCGTACTCGTTATTCGCAATTTAGAGTTATTATTTGCTACTTTTGTTTACAAGCAAGTGTCTGATATTACTTGGAAAGGCAGTTTCCTTACATCTTTGTTTTGAAAAAAACATCCAGGAATACCTCCATGAAATTAATATCCGCTTTTATTCAGACTTTCTGCAAAACTATAGAAGAGCCTTCTGAACTTTCTACAATGCCGAAGAAAAAACCCACTCAACAAGCCGGAATTCTTTCCCTGGACACAAATCCAAAAAGTCTAGAGGGCTCAGTATCGAAAAGCGCTATATCATTGGACTTTTCTAGGTCATACGTTCAAAAATTTTATTTCCACATCTGTGACATTTATTTCGAACAACACCTTGTTGAGATGCACTGATACAAGGGAAACAATGTAGCCCGCCAATTTGGTCCTAACCATAGACGAGGCTTATGAGGTTAAAAGAAATCACGGGGCAAAAAAAATTACGTGTCGCCCCAAATTTTCTTCTTAAAAAAGATTGATATCTCATCATTAATGTAAATACAGGACCAAGTGTTCTACTCTAAGAATTATGTACTTTTCAGCTTTGAACAATACTCGTTGGATTTATACTGTACAAGCGGTATTTTACATTAATGTTATTTGTGAGGTACTATTTTAGGTTAGGTTACGTCAAAGGGTTGATGAGGAGGAGTGAATACTCAGCATCATCACTGAGGGGCTTGTGTTCCGGAAGTATTACATCCTTATATTCTGATTCTTATGTGCCAGAAATCTGGACAATGACGGAAGAAATGAGGTGTGTCCTCTAGGCTCCTTTATCACCACAGTCTTTGCATGTATATATGCATACATACATATGCTGGCTTCCTAGAAGGTTGGGGCCATAACCAGAATTGACATGGATTTTTTGTTATTTTGTAAGAGTTTGTTGGTTATCTAAGCCAGAGTTTCCTTAATAGCGAATTTCACCCGCTGTTGGCTTTCGTTAGGATCTTATATTCCACTCGCTATTTAAAGTTGCAGAATGGAGGTTTGACAGATTGAAGTGCTCTTTCTTGCTAATTTGTCATTTATCTTATTCCCGGATGTCCTTAATGTCAAAGACCCAGCAGAGATTGATATTCTGCTGTGAGTCAAGCACTTTCAGTTCTTCGCAACAGCGATCATTTAATTAATTTTAATGGCAGATATTACTTTAATGGCTGCCTGGCTGTCAATAAATATGGCAATATCGTCGCTTGGTGTTGATATCATAATGGCTGCCTTTGTCATTGCCAGGATCTCCGCTTGAAAGACTTCTACACCGAAAAGAGGTAAAGTAGCATTAAGGTAAGGATAAGATTGCAAATTCGTCACACTTTATGGAAATTGTTTCATATAGTGTTCATACATTAAAACCTTTTTTTAAAAAATATCTACCTTTCCTGGATAAGATTAACAAATGCTAATCCAATTTCATCAAGCCACATAGAACAGGTTTTGGAGCTTTACATGTTTTAAAGAATTAAAAAATCCTCAAACTTAGAAATACGCCTATTAAGCTGTCGAAATCTTATAGACTTTATTGTTAGAATGACGGAGGTGCTTATAGAATGCTGGAGATACTTACTGTAATTTTTTATTTTAGAGCACGGCTAGAATTAGCATCTCCTTTGGACTAGAATTAGTTTCAAACGTCTAGAGGATGGCGACAGATAGACGCTGAAAATTCATAAACGACTGTCATGAATTTTATAAAATACAAACGTAGTTAACACTTTCAGTCTACTACTACTTTTTATATTTGTTCACTACTACAGCACTTCTTGGGCCATTCGTTTCTCTGGCCAATATTTAATGCCCCACCTCTAAGACCACCGCTAAACTTAATTTCAACTCACTGCTCCGCACATTTCGGACATCTGTGATGACAATAAATCACTACGAAGAAGCAAACCCCAATATTGTCGTGGCAAAAGTAACCAAATTTGGGTGGGCCCTAGCGTAAGAGAAGCAAAACCTTGACACAAGCTACCCCACCATTACCACCACTAACACTACCATCATCATCCACAAACCCAAAACTACATCAAGTGCCTACGAAAAAAAGGTCGAAATCCAAAAAGTGGGAGTTACAGGTCGACGGACATCACCCAAAAACTACACGACGATGACCACTTGCCATTGCCAAAAAAGGTATACTCTCGAATAGACGTTCTGCTGTCTCTGCAAAGTGGAGAAAAACATTTCAACCATCAGAACGTGTCCACCACCGGACCCCGGCAATGGCAATGCTTCTAGCAAATGACAGCAGCATCACCGCACCGCACATGCCGATGGAAGGAGCCAACATTAGCGATGCCAACGGTAACAACGGCGACAGGACACGAAATTGTGCTGGCTGCCACCACACTGTCCACCAAAAAACTAAGACCAAGGGAAGAAAACCCCAAAGTCGTATCTACACCCTCGCATCGTACGGCACCCAGTACCACCATTTCTCTGGAATATTATAATGGAAAATGCCTGCACGTGAAGTCCTTTTTTTACTGCTTTATCAAGTACTCATAGCTAGGCTGCGAGAAGCAAGAGGGGACACAAGCGACATGCTGGACCATCGTATAGATGGGTCCGAGCTTGGATAACGTTAACATCGTCCTCCTTCGTCGTGTACCTCTATACCCTTTATTATTATCCTTCGAAGGATGTCACAAGTAAAAGTAGAAGGACCAACGAAACTAGTTCGTTTATCGTTTATCGGTACATACATACATAAAAATCGACACACACACTAGATACACAATATAAACATTGACATGCATATATGTTTCAGGAGTAAGTGTAGGTATTTACAGTTTGCCGAGTCAACTAAACTAACGGGGGAAAATGAGGGCCCAAGCAGTAACAGAAGCAGCATCATCGCACCACCAGCAGGGTAGCAGCATTCGTAGAAAAGGGGTTCCTGTGTGCGGCGGACCAACATCAAATAACTTCAGAAACTATTTCGCTCCTCGGATGTCCTTTCGCATCACAGACACACTCTTACATCCGTACAGACGCTACTGGAGAGAAAACTCCAGCGGTATGGCTTGGGAATAATTTATCTATACAAGACATACATTAGGCACATAGATAATGGTCGCTGCCGCCGATGTTGCCACTACCACTGGCCCGGTCCGTCCATCCCCTAAACCACTGGTCAGTACTGTACTTCTTGTAGTTTTTGGGGCAGCCATCCCTTCCCCTTCTACCAATTATATTCCGAAGCGCACATCCGCATATTGTTCTTATTCTAAGGCGGAGGCCCAGCGAAGGATATTCTCCTTACCGGTCGTCGGCCGCTGGCCATTATGTATGCCATCGATGTGAGTGTAGGAATTTTCGCCGCAATGGTCATGTTAGATGATGGCCGACAACGAAAAGGCTGCGACGGCTGATTATTTTCTAAACTTACCACCGCCACCCCCACAGTGTTTCCCGTCTTTCAACCTAGGACCCCCTACTACTACATCGCTCAATTGGTCATTGCGGGTGACACTATTCGGAGGTGGGTGGGTGAGTGCTTATACCTGGCCATAAGCATGTACATACATACATTCAAGTTCCAATCTAAGGACAAAGTTCCTAACTCAGCTGGAATTTTTCACGTACACTTAAGATCTCTCAATTTGCGTGGGTTGACGGGTGGGGGGTCAGATGGGTTGGGGTTCTGCTGAGAGGTGGACTTGTGGCAGTAACTCTCCCTTGAAGGGGGTTAATGGCATTGAATATTCAATGTTGGAATGTGTATACCTACAAACACTGCTATGAGGAGGTTGGGGGGAGCGGGCACTATGTCGTTTATTTGTAGGATAAGCGATGCTGGTGATAAAAATTGTTCGACATTTAAATAAAATAACAGTAAATAATGCTAAAGATGTAATAATTTTTAAAACTAGTTGAAAAAAAAAGGAAAAACTGTGTATGTGCTGTGGACGATGGTCGTCGAACGGAGTAGTTTTTCAGAGGTGAAGAGGGATTAAGTAAATGAACCGTTGGAGGATTTATTTATTTTGTTGTTATGTTGGCACTTTTTATATAATATCGTAAATTGTTTGACTGTGAGAGGATGGTAGAGTCGTCGACATGGGTTTTGGCTTAGACAGAGACAGGAATAACCGTTTGCATTTATGTTGAAAAAAGTAAAATAGTTCTATCGAGTGATTTTATTGAGTCTGGCAGCTAATTTGTGTCTGCTTTAAGGGACTAAAGATCTTTCAATATGCATTTAGTTACACTCTCTATCTGCTTTCGCTTGTGTTTTAAAAGCAACAGTGCGGTGAGGGGAAAAACATATACATATGTACCTAATTCTCACTAGGATTCCCTTTGTGTAACTGACAAGAAAGTTTGTTGTGGAACATAAGGAAATTAACACTTACAACTATCACATGAACTTCAAAATTGAAATTTTCGTCAGACATGGAGAAGACTTAGACTCCTTGTATATTCGGTGCGCACTCATCAAGCTAAGATTAGATAACCCAACCTCTAATAAGAAATACACACATCCGTGTGGTGTTTTGTTTTTTTTTTGTTTACATATGGACTTAAACAATATATTAAGTCTGGCAGAGGCTTGAATTAATGTAAATTTGCGTGTAACTGGCGTATGATTAATTTTCGCGACGTAACTTAATACCTATGTATATTCAGATACAGCAACATCCTCCAGCGGCAAGTCGTGGACAAAGTAACCAATCTTAGGCACAACCAGTGCAATGAGAAAAATGCCAACAGCAGGATTGGAAATTCTCAAAATACTACCCCTAGACGTCTATAAGCAAGAATCCGCTGTCAAGAGTGTCTTGAGGATTAGTCACTTCAACATAAATCCCGAAGGATATACACAGATTCTAAAGCATAGGTCCTGGTAGTGACAGAGGCAGCCAATACGGTATCTATGATGACAATTCAACGAGATGATATCACTATTTTCATTGACAGTCAAGCAGCCATCAAAGTAATTTTTACTACTGAATTCAAGACGAAGCTAGTTGGACGCTGTCGCAATGAACTTACGGTTTTTGGCTCACAGCACACTATCACTCTCCGCTGGGTTCCTGGTCACAAGGATATAGCCGGAAATGATATACATAGCTGACGAACTCACTGGTCACATCATTCTAAGAAGCCACAAAATGAAACTCAAACTCAATGATGACAATATAAGTAGAGGCTGCGGTGACGAAGAGGCTCGCGAGGATACATTTCACTAACTCTGCCACTGCTTGCCTATATCACTTGAGAAACAAAACTTTAAAAAAATATCACAAGAACTATCTAAGGCTTCACTAAACGAACTTTCCAAGTTTCTGAGGACATCAAGATTGTTGGAGATCCTAATCACCAGCGAGCGGTAGGATGGGAACCCAGTACACAAGCTTAGATCAACGCCCCAGTGGATATCGCAATGAGTCCACAAAAACATCGTAAGTGGGATAATTGAGTCTTTTCTCCCCTCATCAACGCAACAACATAACCTAACCTAATAGTACTCGTAAAATAAAAAATAAAATTACCTTCGGTGCGATGGCGTAAATAAGAACTATTTTCTAAATCTTTAGGTTCATCTATCACCCGGCAGAATCGTCTGTCAATATTTGTAAGTATTTTTCTTTATTGTATCTAACTTAGGCTTAGGCTAAAGGTCTGAAATGTCAAGAACCCAGGGCACATCGTAGGGTACTTTTACTTTTACTCCGATCAGAAAATGATAAGGAATTGTTTGATTTACATGTACGTTCATGGCAGTCATAATATGAGCGGTGATAAAGATGGGAAAAAACTGTGGTCTGTTTGCGTTTCTATGGACGTTAATTAGTTTCAACCGATCAAGGTAGGGTCGTAGGTTGTGATTATCAGTCCGAGAAAACCACGTAAGGTGATGCGGATGAACTTGCTCTGCACAGACTGTCATAATATGGGCTTCATGATAAGGTGACCCAACTTGGCTGACATACTTAAGCAGGAGTCGAACATATTATTGTGACATATGGATCTTAGAATTCCTTGGACCAGCAACAAAGCCAGCAGCTGAGTTAGATTTATGTAAGTTTTGAGAATAAAAATACTAGGTGAATAGTAAGGCGCAGTCTAGTGATAAAATAATCGCATACTCTTGATAAACAAAATCTTGTTTCGTTACGTTTGTATAAATTTTGCGCCTTTTTTAAAATTTTAATGTAACTCGGGTCGGAAAAAATTTTCAATTGCATGGCTTTTTTTAATCACTCTTCGGTTCTCCGCAGCCCAAATTCGACAATTTTGCTTCTTTACGCAGCAATTGATTTTTAAATGTGCCTCATCGCTCAAGATGATTTTATTGACAAAATTGTTGTTAACTAGCTGGTGTTTCAGCAACCAATTAATAGATTTTCTCCGCTTGAAACGTTGTATGGCTTGAGTTTATGAATTACTTGGATCTTGTACGCAAGTGCATGCCGATCTTTTCCAAGAATTCGCTATAAGGTGCCTTCTTGAGTTCTTGTGAACGATGACGAATTCATGTTCCTGGAGTTCCAGCAACACTTTCTCTTACTGCAGCTATGTTTTCGAGGGAACATTCGCTACAAGGACGTAAGGTAACTTATTGTTCACAATCAAAGCAGTTTACCCTAATCTTTTAATTTATTTTCAAATTTATGAGTCTTATTTGGCATTATTTCAACCGGAAGTCGTACAAAACTGAACTGCTTGAAAGTTATGAATGTGATATTCACCACACACTTGGTTCTAGTAATTTATCTCACAATACAAAGGAACGGATTGAACATTACACGAGCTGTAAAGGAGCATTTGGGTAGACGCAACCCAGTATTTTACTGTAAGCCTTCTACTATTGTTTGCATTTTTGTAAACCCTAATACGGCCAATACTAAGAGTAAGAGCTTTTTCTGAAAAAAAAAAAATACTAATAATACTAACCAAACGCCGAGGTTTTGATACTCAAATTCTTCAAACTCTATCCTATATGCTTCCATTTCTGTTAATTGTGACAATCGCCAATCTTTTGCATGGTACTGCAAAATTTGCTTTAAAATATTCAGCCATTGTTGGCTTACATTTAAAATGACCAACCGCGGAAGCATCTTGCAAATAGACAAGTCATTGTTTCCTGGAATCGAACAAGCATGTCACTATGACTACACCCTACCACCCATTACTCGATTAAGTGCCCGAGCGACTATATGCAACCTACACGTCCTCGAATAGACTACGACAGTATCTCATCTCGGGATCTGCAACTCAATTGCAACTGCATCGACGACGACAACGACGAAGCCAATTCAGCGCATTTTGTAGTACACACGAACAGACTTACTCACACTATCCCCATCGTCATCATCATCGTCGTCGTCATCATCGTCCTCGCGACCTTATTCTCCTATTTAAACTATTCCTATCATCAGCAAGATTCGAAGGAGTTTCCGCAGCTACAACAGTGGCATAGTCTCCTCCCTTCGTCCTTGTAAGCATCATCATGCTTTTGAAAGTAGTGCAACAACAACATTAGCTGCAGTGCCGGCAGTGTGAGCTTAAATCAATAAAACACAATCGCGCGCGATTTTTCCCTATAGCCCCCCAAAGCCCCTGCGACTTTTCTCAATCTCATGTTGGGTGGAGGCTTTTTCCTTGGAACAAGTGCACAAAGCGTACATAACCGAGTGGATATCCGCTCAACATACTGCGGAGGATGCCACAAGAGCCTACTACAAGAGTGTGTACAGCTGCCAAGCGGTAAGAGTAGCAACCGCGATGGCTACTTCAGTTGCGATACTATTATGGCAGGCAGGAGGGGAACGCCATTGAATGAAATAGCGCACCTAAGAAACGAACAAAAACCTGCAAAAAAAAAGAGATGAAAAAAAAAATATGAAAAACTTGGCCATTATAAGTGGATGTGCACACATGATAAAGAGAAAGAAACCATTCTCCAGTTGCGCCACCACCCTCGTCTAACTGGCCTTTCAAAGAATTTCCTCCGTTTGCGGATTCACTCAGAGGGAAAAGCGCGACTTTCTTCTCCCACCCCCAGCACAGAGCACACACATAGATATACATACATCATACGTCCTTTGCCTTCATTGAGCACGGAATCCGGATCTCAGTGTGAGGTACAAAAAGTGGAATGGATAACATATCCTCGCGGTGGCCTGATGCATGTCAAGAGTCAGGAGAAGGTGGTCTTCAACGGTGCTATGTGTGTGGGTGGGTGTTTGGGAATCCTCTATTAGTTTGAATCTTTAGCTGCCGATGGGGGGAAGGCTGTTTCTTTTTTTTCCTCCAACTTCCGCTGGACGTTTTGTAGGTTTTACTGCCTCGCAGTTGATGTGATGTTCATGTGGGATTGTTTTTTTTTTTCTTGTTTTCCTTCTTCAGTCACCCCCTCGTATCTTTTGCTTTGAATTCTTTTTTGTTTTCACTGTTGATGTTGCTGATGTTGTTGTTGTTATTGTTGATGATGGTGGAGGTAGTGGGGTACTGCTGCTGCTGCTGCTCCTGGCGCTTTTGTTTCGTCGTCGCTAGGATATGATATCAATGGCTCTTAACCCAAATACAATTACTCATCTAGAGAACCGGTAAAGACTACTAGCGAAAACGAAGGATAACAAAAGCACGATGTCGAGCAAGAGCAAAAAAAAAGCGCAAAAAACGGAAGAAACCGTGTACGTATGTGTGTAGTAGAAAAACTACGAGTAGGATGCGATCTGACATGGAAATTTCATTAGAAAAAGGCGGCCAGAACTTGGAATGGGCGTTCAAAGACATAACGCTATTGCATGAGTTTTTTGCCATCGTTTTTTTTTTTTTCTTTCGCCGCTAAGAGTGGCCTTTGCCAAAGAAGGAATAAGGAAAAGCAAAAAAAAAGAACGGTTTTCGCTAAAGATTTTAGCAGAGAACAGAAAAAAAACGTCCACTCCGCAGCAAGAATACGAACAGAAGATGGACAAGAAAAAAAGCATCACACACATGGACCTATCTACCCACCACGCTGATGTGTCCTTGTGAATATACAATCTGGCACACATATTAGACACAACCACTACACACGTCGCACACACTCATATGACACAGAATTTTCTAATTTTTCCTTTCGTATTTTTATTTTTTTTTATTTAGTTTTTCGTTAGCTGTGCCTCGCGGGAGGGAAACATCATTCCGGGTGCAGAAGGACAAGCAAAATAACAGCAAAAGGACGCAGGAAAAAAAAATCTCAAGTCCTTTTTCTGCGATGTCAAGTACATTTTCTTGTATGACCGAGTTCGTGGAAATCTTTATTTTCTTCTGGCCCATCTGAAACACGGCCTGAACGTATTATCTTGAAGGTATATTGGGGTGAGGGTGAACTACTCCCTCCACTGGCATCTATTGAGTTTCGAGATAAATTCGTTTATTCTTTTCAGAAGTCCGCTGATTTGTGGTTGGTATTAAAGGAAGTAGTCAATGTCGTCAAGATTCAAATAAACGTGATTCGTTATGCTCCAATAAATGTTTGTAGCGTTGTTATTTTTTAATCAGTTAGACATAACGTGGCGACTCCATTAGGGATGACCTCACGGGTATTGATTGACAGATGGAATGGTGGGTGATTTATTGATCAACTTAATGGAGGAAAAAAATGGGAATAAATTACGTTGAAGCTGAATTGTTATACAGACTATTTAAATACTTAAAAGGTGTACTGTTGGTAGGTAGTTATACTTATAAAAAGTCTAGGTAGGGACTGGGAAGATCTCATGAGAGCTGAGCTACTATTTTCAAACATCGTCTAAACTTTTTTTTGTATTGCAAGACCAGAATAACGTTTGAAGGACAAGGCCTTAAGCCTAGCATCCTAGCCAGTATGACTATAACATACTAGGTTTATAAAAGTATTGTGAGCTTGTCCTGGTAATTAATTAGACTGGATGGCCTGCAATCGGATATCTAGTCCAGCTTGGTAATGTGGTGCCCTGCATTCGCAATTAGGTATCCGCAACAGTTCTTTGTTTAGCTGCATTTTATAGTTCTAGCTTACAGCACGTTAACTTTCTATCCAATCCAAGTAAACATACAATAAGCTTACATACTTACTGGCACTACAGTTCGGGGTAGACTTGGGCTTCGAAAAACAAGCGTCCCCAGCCAGTTTGATCTTTCGCTAACTGTCTCCAGTTTCGAACTGCGCCGTTCATCAGAGTCGTATACGAAGATTTGCCGGATTGGTATCCATACGCCCTACGTGACCTAGGGCGTCCATCTCAGTCGTTGGACTTTCACTTTTCCGACGTCATTGTATCTCACCCTCCACTCACCATCTATTCAGACGGGACCGAAATCAATCGAAGAATTATCCTCTCGAAACAACCAAGAACACCCTCATTTACTTTTGACAAAGTCCATGCCTCTGCGCCATACAGCAGAACTGGGACGAAAAAGGTCTTATAAAGGGTCACTTTAGTTGTTCAGTAGTTGGCTGTACTACTCAATTATCTTTTTTGCTCAAAGAAATAGCGCTTGGCAGGAGTTATTCGTCGTTTGCGGTGTCTTGGTAGACAAAAATCTTAACTACCTTAAAGTTATACATTTCTGTCAACTTTGACGTTCCCTTGGTGTTGGTTTGATTTCTTGTTGACAGCACGTGCTTGGTGCTGCTTCAAGAACGATGTTAAAAAAGTCACATGATAGTACGCCACCTTGTCTAAATACTTTTTTGACATCAAAGGTCTCGGTAAGCTCTTAACCGGCCTTGATGGAGCAACGCGTATTTCCATCTTCATCCTACACAAACGGAGGACGAGTTTAGTAGGGATACCAAAACTATTGTGGATATTACTGAAATGTAGTTGGCCCCAATTGGCCGATTATGCTGTAAATTTTTTGAGACTTTTCGGGAAAACACTCAAGAAGAAGTTGAATTTAATTTTTGAATACAAATACAAATACAAATACTTGGCGCAACAGACGTATATATGTAGCCCAGGGCCTAGCTTCTTGCGACCATTCATGTTGTGCGTGTTATATTTTTTCACACAAATGGAAGTAACCGTACAGTTTAGAGCCATATCCGAAAGGAATATTAAGAAGCTTTCTCATGACAGTTATTGCTCTCGGAAGTTTGTCAGACATTCGTGGGACCGTGGTGTTTTTGGTGTTTCTGGGATTCGAACCTCGAACCTCCCGCTCAGCGATCCAACGCGCTAAAGAAATTTATGTATTGGTCTAAATGTAGGTCCAAAAATGCTTTAAGTCTTCTCTAGAGAAATTTTCTAATAAGTTTTTCAGTGCTCATAACCATTGTACCAGAGAGTCATGCAATAAGCTAGTTAATTGCAAGCCTACACAACTATCCATAGATATGCATATGGATGTTTGCATGTATATAAATATGAGGGGGAGAGTTCATCCATCTAGCCACTGAAACTCATTAAAACCATCAAACGTAAGTCTTTAAAGCGTAATTTGAACAATCCCTTGAAGCACGCACTCAAATTTCTTCAGTTCAATCCACCAGTTAAGTCATTTCGCATTTAAAGGACCAATTTTCAAGGAAGTACTTTATTTTTTACCTCCTGACAGGTTGAAATTATTTTGGCTGATAAAAAAAAAAGGATAAATGCCATATTAAACGAACAAAAAAGTAACAACACACATCCGCATCACACATTTACGAAATCATTAACAGCTCAATTACAGTCTGAACAGCGTCCAAAGAACCCTACGATATGTTCATTTAAACCAGTCCATATCGCGTGTACACATCAATTACGTATGTAAGTATGCAAACATCGCTCCAAAAATCCTGTTTGTACACCGGTGAGATACCTATACAAAAAAAAAAAAAAAACATATTCGCGCTCCGATTTATCACCTCCTGTTTACCGAGGGTCACGTGTTGCACAACAGGAATTCGAAATTTTCGCATAAATTAGAGCGCGGAGCACAGAGAGAAAATTGTTTTCCCCCAAAAAAGCAGACATGTACTCCGTCAACCAAGGACTAAGGACGACAACGATGACGGCTAGAACGAAAACAAACGACAACGGCCAAGCGGCGGCAGGTAAAGGTCACTCGCGTATATGATCTCGCATTTGCATATGACATTTGGTCGGGAAGAAATATCCTTTTTCGCAGCTTGTTTCCCATTCATCTCTTCCACGTGAGTGTGCCATAGAATCCGCGGCGCGTGTTTCAATCTGGTTCGCGGGGTGGTTTAACAAGAATGAGTCTGACAGCGGATAAAACGTTGTGAGGTCAGGGTGCGCAAACAGTGATTTTTGTTTCGCTTTCATTTCATATGTAATTGGACTAAGGGCGTTAGGTGTTATGGTTACGCGGAATTGGAAAAAAGAAAGAAGAGACGAACAGGAATAATTGTGTCGTTCCTGAAGTGACGTTGATGAGATGTCATGTGGAGTGGCAAGAATTAATTAAAAGATGACTTATTGCTTTTTTTTTTGCGAATGATGGTTTAAATTTTAGTGTTTGTGTATGTACATATGTATGGCTTGACTTTTGATAAGGGTTTTGTTATATCTTATGTAAGAGCTCATTTTTGGTGATATATGCCTTTTGCATAACGAAATACGATCTACTATTCAGAGACCACCTAGCCAACAGAATTAAAACAATTACTAACTTAATGCCCGCAACTGAAAAGGTGCATCTCTCACTGTAAACACTTAAAAGCGGTTTGTAATGCACTCTGACTCGAAACTCAAACTTAAACCTTCTTCAACAGAATTAAACCAGTAAGAATTTACAACAAGGTTCAACGCTGCATTCTAAACGAAGTCCGATCAAAGTCATTACTTTAACAACAGAGCAAAAAGATGTGGTTATAGGGTTTGTGAGATATTTTTCGAGGTCTATCAGGTAGCGCCAAATATTCTTTTAAGCTTGCTGTATTAACTATAATCAATTCCCGAGGAAGGCCTTCAGTTTTTATGGATAAAATAGGGGGATAATCAATAAATTCAAGAGAAGAAGCTCTTAATGCTCTCATTTTCATATAAATACAGGGGAAAAAACCTTAACAACAATTCTACGTTGATAACGTTTGCTTACTATCGAAATACAGAACAGTTGTGGTGTGTTGGTCATAAACTCATTCTAACGTATGGGTGAGTGGTCTAGTAAAGACCGTTGCGACGAGTTGTTATTTTTAAAATACACCAAGATCTAGAGTGCAGATTACATCAAAAGATCGACAGCGGCAGCGGCAATGAGAGCTTTGCTCAGTTTCATTCAGCTCGGACTAGCTATATTTCTAAAAAAACGCTGACTAAAACTAAACGTTGAATGAGAAGCGGCAGACTCTAGTACCCTTTGGTCACGCTGGTATCTTTTGTGGTGGAGAGCGATCAAGGGGAAGCCTATAATATGACTACGATAGTGTTTTTTGAAAGTAGGTTCACTAACAGAATTTCTAGCAGACATGTTCATAATGACGATGCAGAAGTGTCTCGAAGAAGGAACGTTTCCCGAAAAGTGAAAAATGCAGCATTTGGTGCTACTACCTAAAGGAAAGAAGCCTCCAGGAGAACCATCGTCCTATCGCCCAATATGCTTACTCGACACAATGTGAAAGATTCTCGGGAAGATAATCTATAATAGATTACTCGCGGTAGCAGAGGAGAAAGGAGCTCTCTCAGATCGCCAATTTGGCTTTAGAAAAATGCGATCTACTGTTGATGCCATAAGACAAGTAGTTAATATCGCAAAAGGTGCCATCGAAGGGGAAAGATGGCTCTACGGCACAAAGGAGTACTGTGCAGTACTAACGTTAGACGTTAAGAACGCGTTTAACTCGGCGAACTGGTCGTTCATTAGAAGATCATTCGCCAGGATGGATACACCATATTACTTGCTGCGTATAGTGACCAATTACTTCATCAACAGGAAGTTGAGATACTATACAGATGAAGGGGTAAGATATTACAATGTCACTGCGGGAGTTCCACAGGGATCGGTCTTAGGGCCGTTATTGTGGAACATTATGTATGACGGGGTCCTGAGATTAGCGTTACCTGGGGGGGTGACTGTAATTGGATTCGCCGATGACATTGCCGTCGTGACAGTAGCTAAACGGATTCGTGGAGTTGAATCCGCTACAAATGAACCAATTGTCCAGATAAGGGATTGGCTGTCCACCGCCGGACTAGAACTTGCCGACCATAAAACAGAGGCCGTCCTCATAGCTAGTCGTAAAAGTGTAGAGTTTGCCAACTTCCAGGTTGGTAACCAAATTATCAGGTCCAAAGAAACGGTTAAATACCTTGGAGTAATACTGGACAACAAACTGCAGTTCAATGCACGTGGACTATATAACCTCTCTCGCGCATACTGCCTAACATTGGTGGACCTGGATACGCAAAACGGGTCCTACTCTCCAGAGTTGTTACATCAGTTTTGTTATATGCCGCCCCAGCCTGGGCGCATGTATTAAGGACGAAGGAGACCAGAAGGAAACTATCGTCAACATACAGACTCTGCACGCTAAGAACAATCAGCGGTTTTCGGACCATATCAGATGAGGCCGCCTTTGTTATAGCCGGAATGGCCCCCATTGACATTCTTGCAGATGAAATGTTGAGGATATACAACAGAAGACCCTTGAGCCAACACGACGCCAACGGAATCAAGAGGATCAAAATTGAGGAAAAGGCAGCGTCAGCAGCTATGTGGCAAGCTCGTTGGGATAATAAAGGCAGATGGACACACAAACTCATACCGACAATCCAAGACTGGATAAGTCGTAAACATGGAGACTGCACTACAACCTTACGCAGTTCCTGTCTGGCCACGGCGGGTACCGCAAGTATCTCCACCGATTTGGACACGACAGGTCACCATCTTGCCCCGAATGCCCAAATGAAGATGATGATACGGAGCACGCAGTATTTTATTGCCCACGCTTCACGGCATGGAGAACTACTCTGCCCAATCCGTCGTTACTCCTGGAACACTTGTTGGAGTCGGAAGAGAATTGGACAGAAATAAGTGCTCTTGTAACAATTGTACAAAATGAGCTAAGGAGAATAGAAAGGCAAAGAAACAGAACATCAGAAGCCTCAGAAACCGCAGAAACCTCAGAAGCAGGTGAACAGCACGAATAGCTTCATATGCTAACCAGCCCCGCGAAGTAATACCTAACGGCAGTCCCGTGGAGAGAGTGGTAGAAGTGTGCAGGGTGTGGATTAGTACGTAGGCGCATTCCTGGCATCGATTATTCGGGTCTGCGAATCGTGCATGCTAGTAGCCCGGGCTACTAGTATCTTTAGAAGATTACCACATCCCTTGGCGCAACCAAAAAAAAAAAAAATCGATCGTCTAGGCCTATAGCTTGGGAGGCAAGGAGAGAGCAACCGAACAAAGAATCTCCAAAATGCATCCAAAACATTCAGATTGTCTATAAAAAATTTAAAGGCACATTTACTACAAATCTGAAGAACTTTATGATAAGCTGTTGATTACGATGACCTGGCTACGAAGCACTCAAGGCGCGGACGCAATGTTTTAATCACCAGAGCTTCGAGCAAGCTAATCAATTCAAGGCCTGCATTAGTGAAATGGAAGGGCCCCATTTTTTTGTCATGGTCCTCGTGTCTTATTGGTTGAATGGATGCTACTCCAATACTGGCTGAAGCAGCCTGGCCAGCATGATTGGTGCATATCGCCACGATTCGGGCCTTGTCCCTGCGGGTCTCTTTTCATTGCCTGTGGGTACTATCTTCCTGCATTATTAAGCGCTTGATAGACAAAAATGAAGAAAATACGTACTTATACGAGTATATTTGGCGCTACAGACTGTTGCGACTATTTCCATGATAGGCGTTATATTTTTTCGCACAAATGAAAGGAACCTAGAGTTTAAGGCCAAATCCGCAAGATGAATTTAGAAGTTTTATCATGACAGTTATTACTCTCGGACGGTTGCCAAATATTTGCGAGTTGAGGCCGAGAAAAAGCTTGTTGGTGTTTTCTGGAATCCGAACGTCAAACCCCCTACTCAGTATGCAACGCATTAATCACCAAGCCACGGCACCCAAGGCGCGTTTGACAGATTATGTGAGAATATTCTTTCTTTAACTCCTCAAAGCCGGTTCCCAACTCGAGGAACAATTTTTAAGTTCTTGAGGATGTTAATTATTCATGTATTATGCCGTGCTAAGTGTTCGAACTATACAGAGGATCTTTGAGTCTCCAATATCCGTTTTAAGGGCCAGGCGATCACGGCTTCTAGACAGCTTAGTCTGGAACTGGCCTATTTGCACGAGACCGAAGAGAAAGGAAAGCTGCTGGGTTTGAGTAGGCATTATTCTTGTATACCCAATGGTTTACAAGGTAAATAAATCTGCAACGACACGATCATTTTTTCTTTTAAAATTAGTCCACAATACCGACCTCGAAGTTGTTTGGATATGAAATAATTATATTTAACACTAAACGCATAGAAAAGTAGGATTTAAGATGGAGTAAGTTCAACACAAATGTACCAAACAAGGATTGTATGCCTCTAGAATCTGCAAATCTTTTCACTCGTTTTCTAGGCGCCAAAAAAGTCTGCAGCTTGACCTCATAAAAATTGCAACTTGTTAAATAATCCAATAGACTTGATTTATTTATTTTTTATTTATTTTTATTTATTTACATCGTTATTCATTTATCTGCGAAGCCTGAGGGGCTTATCTGCAGAAGATTGCATTTCAAAAGTTTGTGAGCTTTAAATTATCTTCACATATTTAAGGAAAAAATATTTCATAATTAAGTAATTAAATGATTAAAAAGGCAAAGATATTAAGAGTTCGTATTAGCAAGAAAAAAATTTTTTAAATGCTTTTTGCGGGTCTTAAAATTTATAATATTTTTCAAGTTTGAGGGAAGCTCATTGAACACAGTTGGAACGCTATGGTTCAGTTGTCTTCAGTTGTTTCTGCATAATGGTGTTTGTAGCATACCTCGAACTCGCCTTCTCGTGCTGTGTTGATGGTCAATGGGTCTTTTAAATCGGATGTCATCATAATGTTCTAAACATAGCGTTAGCTTGAAAATTTGTTTGACCGTCAGTACCTTAAAAGAATTTTCACCGGATGTGCTTGATGGATGTCTTCTGTTGATCTTCTTTAGAATGGTGTTTTGAAGTTTTTGTAGCTTGTTTATATGTGTATTTGATGCGTTGCCCCAAGCAAGTATCCCGTACCGCAATTTTGATTCGACTAGTGCATAGTAAACTTGCTTCTGGACCTGAAGCGTCGAATAATGTCCTAAATGGTACAGAGCGAACATCGCCTTTTTGAGATCTGAGCGGAGTTTGTCGATGTGCTTGTCCCAAATGAAATGGCTGTCGATGATGACTCCTAGGTATTTATAACTTTCGACAACTTCGATGGTCTGGTTCGGCAGTGTATTTTGGCAGATACTGCTACGAAAACTGATATTCTGTTGAGTTAATCTATGATGTGGCCCGCGAATATGCATCATCTTAGTTTTGGAGGGGTTCAATATAAGTCCATTGTCATGGCACCATTCCACAGCTTTATCAAACTCCTCTTGCATTATTCTCGTAGCAGTATCAAGACATTTATGTTGGACGACTAGAACTGTATCATCTGCGAATGCGAAAGGGGTACTATTTTTGAAAACCCGAAGCAGCTCGTTGGTAAAAAGGATGAACAAAATTGGTCCCAGTTTCGATCCCTGCGGTACTCCGAAAGGAGCCGGTGTATCATTACTGAAACTGTCTCCCACCTTCACTCGAAAAGATCTTTCACTTAGATAGTTCTGCAACCAGTCAGCCAGTATACCTCGGACGCCTAATCGATTTAACGCTGTTATTAGCTTTTTATGGTTCAGAGTATCAAATGCCTTACTGAAATCCATGAACAAAACAATAACATGGTGGTTTTTACTCAAGCTTCCATTGATGGTATCTGCAAATTCTCCCATAAGCTTTCCCGTGCTTTTGTTTTTTTGAAACCAAACTGTTTTTCGTGGATAAGGGAATGTTTTTCCACAAAGTTTTGGAGTCGCCTTGTAACTACTTCTTCCAAACACTTCTCAATAGCCGGCAAAATTGATATTGGTCTGTAATTACTTAGCAAACTTTTTGTTCCTCCTTTATAGATAGGGCGTACAACAGCGGTCTTAAGTATTTGAGGAACTTTAGCTTGACTTAAGCTTAGGTTTATGAGCCTCGAAATTACGGGAGCAAAAATAACTGCATTGCTTTTAATGTCACGCACTCTAATGCCATCGATTCCCGCTGATTTATTTTCCCCCATTAGTTTTATTATATCGTGTACTTCTTCAGTGTTTGTTTCTTGGATGAATATTGAGTTGGGTAGTATTGAACTGATATGATGGGATGTATTTATGTAGCAATTGTGAACTATCTGTAGGATTTGACCCGAAAAGTTCTCAGCGCATCTCTTTGGTAATAGGCGCTTCTCTAGGGGAACATTCTTGATGATGACTTCGTCGAGATTTTGCTTCTTCCGTCCCATTATTTCGTTGATCAGGTTCCATGTTTTACGGGGATCTGATCTAAGGCTGTTAAATTTGCCTTTATAATAGTTGGACTTTTGTATAAAGATGTCTCTATTAACTTTGTTCCGGAATTGTTTATATTCTACTTCATAAGTCATGTTCAGCCTATTATTCTTCCATCTTCGATACAGTTGGTCCCTTTGTTGGCATTTTTCCCGAATTTCGGAGGTAATCCAAGAGTTTTGTCTACATTTCTTGCGCGATATTTTCGTCACCATTGAGTTCGCATAGATATCTTGCATTTGTTTTAAAAATTTTCCATACATATCGTCAACATCATTTTCAGCTAACAGTGTTTTCCAGTCAGTTGAATGTATTCGTTCATCCACCTTGGTAAATAATTTTTGGTAGTATTCCATTAAAAACATGCCCTCACGACTATTGCAACACGCGAATAACAACCCCAATTCAACCTCACATCCGTCTCTGCTAAGAGAAATTGATTTCGCTATCGATTGTTGCTAGCGAGAAGAAATTTTCGCAATTCGCGCTGCAGGGTAAATTGACAATGACAACGACAAGGATAAGAATAGGGATGAGGATGAGGATGGCGACGCCAAAACTCGCCCTCCAATTATTATTGCTGAACTTTGTTGGGTTTCGACAAACGACCGACCACCCGTCTACTCCCACAGCAACTCATACACTCGAAGGGCTAAAAGCGAAAAGGGAAGATCCGGAATAACCACCACCACCACCACCACCGCTAACCATCGATGGATGAATAGATAGACTTTAGCCTCTTCACATCACAAAAGTCATTCGCATCACTGCGGATAAAATTCAACGACCACCGCGCGCCACAATGAATAACCCTTGCGGGGATAATGGACCAAGTCCTGGCGCTGTCAAACCCATCTCGCGTCGTCGTCGTCGTCGTCGTCGTCGTCAACGACATAGTCGTGGTCGTGGTCGTCCTTTCGTATATTTTTCGCTCCTCTAAATCACCCGCCTTTCGCTGTTTCTGCCTCCTCGAAATGCTCTTCACTTTTCTTCTTTGACTCTCATATGTATGTATGTCATGTGAGTGTGTGCTTAGTTGTTTTTGTTGCTGCCGCCACCGCTACCGATGCCGATGGTCTGCAAGGATACTTGTGCTGCGACCCCCTACCACTAACATCTCTCTTTGTGTGTTCAGCATAGGCAGCCTCTCTGTTGCCCTGAAAACGTCGTCTCCATTTCATTCCGTGGTGGAGGGGATGTCCTGTCAATTTTCGCGAAATACAAAAGTGGTGGGGGCACCCCTATTATACATACTCACACGTTCAATCTCCTCAACCATCATTCGTACGTATGTGGCTTCCTCAAAAAGTTCTACCTGACCCATCCCGGGCACTAGAGTGCAAACTTCAGGGATCCATTCGGCCATCGTCGTAGTCGCCACCACTACCGCCGCCGCCAACCATTGTCGTCGTCGTCGTCGTCGTCGTCGCCAACGTGGTGGTCGTTGAATTCGTTGGTCGTCCTAATACGTGGCATCTCCCTTAGCGAGGAACGTGAATAAGATGAAAGTGGATATTTCGCCGTGGGTTCGCTGCCTTCTTCCATCTATACATATCTCCCAGCCGTTAGTGTATGTGTGTATGTCCACCCAGCACATGTGTGCATATATCACCAGGAGGGAAAACTTGGGCAGTTTTCATGTGAACGGTCGATTAGGGGGGTTGAGTGGATTTCTCTACTTTTTTTCGGGTGAAAATTCCCGTTTTCTCAACGTTGGACAGTTGATGCCGGGTGGCAGGTGGGGGCGTGAGGGTCTTCCACTTTAGATTAGAATGCTTGTGTGCCATGTCAATCTGCGCACATAGATGAAGGCGCCGAGGGGTGGTATGGTGAATTCTCTGTGTGCTACATGTACGGGGGGGATGATGGTTTCAAGATACATTAGATTCGGGATGATCCCACATCAGGCAGCCCAGGGTGGTGTATACACCACCAACCAAACACGAAAGTCTTTTGTTGTTAGCATGATGGTGGTGGTGGGTGGTGGTAGTGGTACTTTTCAAAAAAAAAAACCGTTCTCGTCAACTGTCGCTTGAGTTGTTTTTTTTTTCTATGTTTCGCGCATATATCGAAGATTATCGATTTCATTTTGCAGAAGCTGACCATTCGATATACAACAGATGTAGATGTAAGGATATTTTTTTTCCCTGTTCTCTATATGTGTGCGGTGGAGACCGTCCGTCCCGCTGATAATAGAAGACATCGTTGCCATTGGAGAAACTTATTCAAGTGGAATATTTATGGACTTTGCATGGTCGTGGTCGCGGAGATGTGTGTTTGTCTTCTTTTGCTCGTGAAGTTGACATTTTCAATTTGAATGTTTGAATAGAAAGAAATCCATGCATTCATTCGTTCAAAAAAGAGAGAGAAAATCTTCTTTTGACTTCTAAATTCAAAATAATACACAAATTTTTAATTTTCTATTGTTTTTAAGTCGATTTGGGATTTGTGTCTTAGGGGAAAATAGTTGCAGTGAATTTAAAAAGCAATTCTGTTGCAATGTCAACTCTTATATTTAAGGAGGACAAGGAAAATGTTTTGAAGCACTTGAGTAGATGCAGACAGAAATGGACAGAAATACGCTTTTAATTTTGCCTCGCTAGATTTAAATTTATTCTTATGGTCATAAAGGTACTTTTCTGTTTGAAAAGATTTTATCATAACCTTTGCTCAAAAAAAACAAAGCTAATTGGTGATAGACTTGTAGAAAGAGGAAGCAGGGTTATTATTTTTGATGATTATCTGCTAAGACTGAGTATGCTGATCACCTCAGTGCTTTTATAGTCGGAGGTGTGGAGTACGTTGTGTTCCAATCTTAACATATGCAGGCACGAACGAGGTTCAATGTTTTCCAATCGGGTAACCTTCGAGCTTTCCAGGAGTTCAACGGTTTTAACAGGTACAGGAATAGGGAATACGTGCTTAAAAATGACTTAAAGGATTAAAGACATTTTAAAATTTACTTACTTACTTAGGTGGCGCTACAGTTCGGGGTGAACCTGGGCCTCAACCAACAAGCCTCTCCAGTTACCCCGGTTCTTAGCTAACTGCCTCCAGTTGCGCACTTCAAGTTGGTTGAGGTCCACTTCTACTTGTGCGCGCCACCTTAGGCGAGGTCTTCCTCTACTGCGTTGTCCCTCCGGGTTGGATTCGAAGACTCTGCGGGCCGGAGCATTGGTGTCCATTGCAGTTTTTTGACTCGGTCGATGTCGCTGTACAGCTCGTAAATTTCGTCATTGAATCTTCTCTTCCAAAGCCCGTTAACGCAAACGGGACCGTATATCTTCCGAAGAATTTTTCTCTCGAAGCGACCAAGGATATCTTCATCCGCTTTCGAAAGAGTCCATGCTTCAGCGCCAGGACTGGGATGATTAAGGTCTTATAAAATGTCTCCTTAATCTTTCGAGATAGGGCCTTACTACTCAATTGCCTTCTCAGCCCAAAGAAACAGCGATTGGCAAGAGTTATTCTTCGATTAATTTCCGCCGAGATGTTGTTGTCAGAATTAATAGCAGAGCCAAGGTAAACAAAGTACCTTACTACCTCGAAGTTATAGACATTTGAAAAGAAGGTTGAAATATGCTAAGGGGAGGGTTAAGCATCCCCGATGCTTGACAACATATTCATGTTGTTCTCTAATTGTTGCTAATTGTTATCTATATGATTCGAAAGAATCGTGTAATTAAACAAGGCAATAAGTATCTACAAGCAACAAGCAATAAGAATAACTGTTGGACCGATTTGAAATCGAAATTCGGAGCTTATATTTTATGAATGTGCAGATGTCAATGGTCTTTTAAGATTGCGGGAGAGAAAATGTACATACATATCTATGTACACACTCATCTGTAAATATGGTTGTATAAATGAACCTGAGTACCATAATATGTACATATACTTCACAAAGTTGATCTGATGCGAAAGAATTGTTGAAGAAACAACAAAAATACTGCAACTGTTTAAGTAAATCTTCTCGGCTAAAAATTACCTTATTTATCGAAACTGAGTACGCCAGGAAGGGAAGCTCAAAAACTATAAAAAAAACTTTGAAGAAGAGCACTGTAAATGTCTGCACGGTTCAATAGACCAAGAAAGGTAAAACTGATCCTTGGTGGAATGCTAAACTCCAGAACATCCAAAAATTTCGCACCAAACTTTTAAGTAAATTATTTTGAACATGAGGAGGAGAAGACTGGACGTTTTATTGGGCCATAGCGGAACCCTTTAGAAACTTCTGCGTATATTTAGCTGTTAAGAATTAAGAAAACGGCCAGGTTTTGTAAAGACTAAAAAAAAAAAAAACAATACTGCGAAACTTGTTTGACATGAATACCTTAGCAACCTCGAGTTGCAAGACTAACAGACTGAATAGTGGAGGAGAAATACATACATGAGATCGAACTTTTCTACGAGGTTAAGAACCATCGGTTTGTTGACGTGGAGGACGCCTTATACAATGCTGCTTTCCAATCCATTTGATATTGTTCTGAGGTTGCTATTTGCTGAGAGTTACGGGGTAATTTAGTTGGTAGAGATTTAGAAGACATGAATTGTCGACATCCGAAACCGGTTTAAATGGGCGAATTCAAATGATCCTTTTCAAGGCTTCAGTAAGTCTTGCGCCGATTGGCCAGTCTTTCAGAAGGAAGATTTGCCAAATCCTTGAATACCAAACTGGGTAATTGAAGAAAGCTGACGCGATAAGAATCTAAGAATAAACTGAAAGGATTTCTAAACTGAATCGGGTTGATCTTACTTGTTTTCCACAAGCACAAATGGAGCAGCCTGATTCATTCGTAGTTTACGATTCGCATGCTGGGACAGAAGACAAAAAAGGCAATTATTTCAATTGTTAAAAAAACAAAGCCATGCAGAAATATAATCAAAAAGAAGCACAAAAAACTAGAATGGAATACGAACACATTCATTCTTGCTGTATCTAAGGACACTACGTTAACGGCTTCGGCCAGCGAGAAGTGTACCAAGGTGCATTAGAACGTTTTCTTATACCTGTATGGTATGTAGGACAGTCTGTCAACATTATCCATCAGCTTACTTGTGGGTACCATCTCATCTCTTTCTACATCCCAAGTCAAATACAAAGAAGAAGCCTAATACATTTCGAATGTCATCTCCCATTTATCGAGATGTTCTGCTAAACATAGTTTCACGCCAACCGAAAACCAAGTCGAATCATCAACAGAAGCTTAAGAAGAAGTACTTGAAGACTGCAACATATTTGGTAGAAGAAGAAGGCTGGATGACAATTCGAACATATTCTGGACTAAAGTTAAAGACAGAACGAATATATTTGTACAAATTTGTAATGCGTACTTTAATGAGGGAGTTTTTTTATAATTATTGGAAGAAACAAAAGATTCTGCTACTTCCCGAGTCATCAATATCTAAAGGAAATTCATCTTCGAGCCTGTCTATCTGCATGTAGGGTACGGTGGAGCCAAAGAAGCACATCACTTGTAGAAGAGCCATTGCAAGGAAAGGAAATAATTCTATCAAAATCGACCGTGTTAGTGCCATTGCAATGAGTAACAATGGAGAAGAGCAGCAACTGTTAAGTCTTTAACATATGACAGTATGTTCCCAAATGAAGGTAGCCAAATGAATCAGAAAAAAAATTAACAAACTACTCTACAATATAACGCAAGGGATGGTCAGCACAGTAGTACCCCATAATACTCTTTCAATAGCAGTGATTCCAGCTTTAAATGGAAACATTACCAAGAGAATTGAAAAAGAGCAGATACAAGCACATAATATGTCATTTGCTTTTAACCCAAGAAACTGAGATAATGTATTCCCTCCCATCGAAGAAGGGCACTCGCCTGCGCCTTTTCGAAAAGGAACGAGAAGGGATATCTGGAGGTATGAGTATGGACTCACTACTGCCTTTTAAAGATTTTTACCTTTTACAGCTACTTACATACATATGCCTAAAAGTTCACTATTCTGTAACTACATGACACAAATTGCAAAAACAAGAAAGAAAAAGAAGCATTTTTTGTAGTTTTTATTGCTTTCATTTGTCTTTTTTAATACAGCTCGCGTTACTTAAGGCTTTTAGGTCTGCAAGAAATATTATTCTTTTTGGTTAGCATTAAAATCACTACCACAGGTCCAGCAAGCCAAGTACTATCCAGAACTCAATGCCACTAGAGGTCTCAGGCAAGGCAAATCACCTTGACGTAAAGCCTTCTTAATGATATTTTGAAACAGCAACAAAGCAATCATTAACACATCAATAAATCTACTTGGCTACACGACCGACATCGACATTTTAGAATCAGAAGCATCTAATATGGGCTTGGGTAGGATAGAGAGTTAGATGTAGTAAGCCAAATATTGCCAATGACATCAGTATGGAAGTGAAAGAGAGAATCTCTCTTGACAACTGCTGTTCCTATGAGCTCTGCTAAGAAGAACTAAGGGTGGTGTTTGGCATTTTGAAAGTTGGATGCAGTTACCCTGGGAGTTTTGGAGATAACAATTCTTCGTTAGATTTTCGGACCCGTCCGCACCTTCGGACCTGATTAGAAGGGTATCTCTTAACCGACTATCCATAAGAGAAAGATATCAATTCCGTAACCAGCCATAATCGTGGACATTGGTGCAAGTTCATTATATCACCAGCACGTGTTAGAATACCCACACATAGAAATAGCATTTAAAATGGAAAAATACTTTGTTGCTGCTACAATAAAGGATACTGAAAGTAACTACTCACGCTGAATCGAATTCTCATTGAGAAAATGCCACGCGTCATCCCAAATTGAATCAAATTTGATTTTGGTACTCCAAACTTCGTTCCAATTTTAAAAATAGGTAGTTCCACACCCTCCCCCCACCGTTTATATTTCACAATATATGAACCACATGCTGGAAAAAAACATAAAAACGAAATCAGCCAAATAATACTCATTCATCTTCACACTTTTCCATCGCTGAATCAAGTCCAGTATCCGCAACCGTCCACACATAGAAAGAGAACAAAAAAAAAAACAACTCTACAAATAAATATAAATTGTATACAACTCAAAAAAAAAAAAAATGAAATACAAGAATGAAAGCAAAAGAAAAATCCAATTTCGCTCCAAGGGTCCTTTTTACCCAGTTTCCAATCTTTCTCCTTTTCTTCTTCTTCTTCAATTTCTACGTAAAAAAAAAACGGAATTCAAGTCGAATAAAACACGCTGTCTCATCCGGATACCTCTCAAAGTTTGAATTTTTCTCTTCGTTTTTGTTCTACTACTGACGGTGGTATCCATCTCTAGCATCACCATCCGCATCGGCCTAAAACAACTCACCCTCTATCCCATACCCAACGTATATCCTTTAGCCGCATTTTCTTTGATGCTTTCGCTTGAAAGTCATCGGCAACGGTCCAGAAATCTTTCGCTATTATCCTGACAGCGGATGGACTTCCTCTTCACAACATATCGGCCGTTCCTCTCCTTTTTCCTCTTAGCATTTTTTCTCCTTATTTGCTTTTCCTCCACATCATATGTATACATACATACATATGTATGCATACGAGAGTATGTGAATGTAGGTACACTTATTTTGTATTTCAATTTTGTGTAATATAAGCCTAGGCATCAGAGAGTCCAGTTCGTGGCCGTTCTCTCGTCATTTGTACCGCAGTCCGCATCAAACATCATCTTTCAAATAAAACCCCTACTCTCCTTCCTCCCTTTCAGAATCCACCTGACAATCGCCTCCCATATGCGAAGGGAGTGAACTCTCTTGTGTAAAAGGCGCGCGGATGAAAGACGACGACGACGGACGGGTCCTTTGAAAACTTTCAGCATTCGCATGTGATCTATTGCCAGGAAAATTATGCCGCGAGCGACCCTTTTTACAGTCATCTTGATGTCCATGGGATTTTTATTTTCGCTTGTTTTTTTTTAGCAGCATCCTCGAATACGGTCTATTGCCTTCTACTTCTTCTTCTACTTCTTCTGTACTCTGACCGTCTTCTACTTTACACAGTGGTGCCAGACTGACGATTTAGTTGTTATTTTGTACATTTTAAGTTGCTGAGAGCATGCGACAAAATAGTCATTTTGACAACTCTTGAGAAGTAGTAAAGATGATAATATTTGTTCTCAAGGTCAAGGGAAGTGCAAAGTAGATCACTATAGAGGAGGATGCATACTTTCTTTGGGAGCTAACATTTCACAGCTGTCATCTAGTTTTGTAAGAAAGTTTCCGATTTTTCCTACCAATTTGAGGTTGCTGACCAATTTTTTTAATGGGTGCAACCAATTTTAGTTTCTTTGGTAGCAAAGCACAATCTCTGAAGCACATTCAAGTAATTTTCTTATTACTCAAGTGTAACTATGCTAATTGCATGCATTGCAGTGTACGTGAACTCGAAGCTGTCGTCTTGTTTTGCATAACGCTATAGTAAATAATAAGCAACAGAATTCCATTGATATGAGCATAGTTTGACATCACTGATTTATTTGTGTTTGTGTCGACAGACTAAGCTTCACACTCTCGGTTGAAGCCGGTCAAGGTCCAATCGAGCTCAAGCAAAATTTACGACTGAGCTCTCTCGAAGGGGGATCCAGCTTGATGAGATCTTGAGTGGATCTAAAGTGTGGATCCACAACTGATTTGTTTTAAGAACTTGTGCTGTTTGGTAGCACTGTTTTTGTGTCCCTTTGTTAAGTTTAAGATGCATTACCTTTGAATAAAGATGATGAGCTGCGTCCATCTAGCCATTTAGTTTTAACGTTTATACTGTCTTTTTTCCTATGAAAACTCGTATACTCTTCAATTTCACGATTATGGTCGATTGCCCAGTTCACCCTTCAATTCTGTTAAACGTCAGTCCTTGAAATTTTTTTTAAAAAAAAGTTCCAGCGATGTCGATTTTAGTTGGCACCACTGACTTTACTTCCCCCAATAGCCACCCAGTGGGTCCCCTTTGTCCCCTGTCAATCAGAATATGCCGCATCAGTATCCCTGTCGTGCATGTTGGACACGCGAGAATGTTTTCCAGCCTTAACTTCTACAGTATACGTATGTGTGTGTGCGTTTGTATGTATTTGAACACATATCCCTCTTAGCATAGGATGTTGATTGAAGGATAATGGAGAAGAAGTCAGTGGATGAGGGGTGAGTTTTGGCATAAAAACCTAAGGATACTCCGTAGGACCGTGGAGCTATTTTCTATTTTCCACTTTCAAGGATATTTTAGTGGACAGACGTATTCGCAATATACCACCCCCCGCCGGCGCTTGTGTGCACGTACGTACACGTATTAATAATGATCGCATACGGTGTGCGGAACGAACAACGTAAGTGAAAAACCGTCGTTGTTACCGTCGTAGTTGTTGTGTGTCGTAAGGCTCACAGTGTATCTATTTGTGTTTGACGGGCGGGCTGACGAACGCGCACAAATTGCTGGTGACAGCGACCAGCGCGCTTTTGTGAGCACAAAAGACGTTGGTCCTTTTGACAACACGAAACATCGCACACGAGTTTTTTTTTTTCATTTTTTGTCTTTGCTGCTTTTCCCGTTTCCATCTTGCGAAATGGCAAGAAATGCCACCTACACACGTTTTCGCGTGTCTCATATGTGACCAAGGATGTGTATATGTCATATCCGTATGTGTATACTTACGTCGTCGTATGTTATATGTGCGCACATGGGATATCCTTGCTGGGTTGAAGCTGGACGGGGTGGCGGTGGTCTTCGGTGCGGATATGGCACGTAGAGTGGACAGCATAAGAAATTGGTTTTGTTTGTAAGTAGATTTTTCATCAAATGGCCGGCCCCATGTCCGTGGGGTGCTCGTCCTGAAGCTGTAGCACTATGCTATGCTGCCGCTTTTGCTGCTGCTGCTGCTTTTGCTATTTCTGCTGCTTTAGCAAAAGGCGAAGGATAACACAGCAACAAAAACGACGACGATAGCGATGACGACGACGACGGCGACGACGATGACGACCAACTCGGCGATATGGTGGCGAAGGGTTGATTTGACTGCCGCGCGTATGTATATGAGTGGACAGGACACATGTATGTTATTCTTTTGCACCACTGACGAACATACATTATGTACGTACATACGTGTATGTTTGCAAGAGGCTATCTAACTCTGGAAAAGCAACCCCTTATTTGCAATGTCCGTTTCACGCTAGCTATTTAATTTTGTTTAAATAAGGAAAACATGGGGTTAGAAGGGACCGAATGCCGGATCAGGACAAAACTATTAACTCAAACACTATTTTTACCCTTTATGGATGGGTATAGCCGAGTGAGAGTGAGTGTGTCTTTTAAATGAGGGGTTGTTATTCGCCCGTTGTTTAGTTGGGGGTAAGTTAGTTAAAACTGGAAAAAATGCTTGTTAATTTGGTTTTTTTAAGGAATTTTTTGATTTAACCATCTAAAGGGGTAAATAGTTACAGGAAAACTCACTTAGTTATTTAGAAAAACAACACACTCATACATATGTATGTACGTAGTATGTTGCAGAAGAAAAAAAGACCTGATTCGCGCTAGAACATTTAGAGATGGAATGATTTATTGAAAGGGCAGTTCTCCCTGGGGTTGATGAACAAAATTGTAGGTATTAAATGAATAAATAAATCCATGATTTGGTTGAGTAAGTTTAAAGTGGCTAATAGAGTCCTGTTTACTTCAGTTATATGAAATATACATACATACGTATTCGCACATACATATGTATGTGCGTATGTTTGTACCCATCAATTAGGTTTGTTTTTTTTTGCCAATGATCGATTCGATTGTTAGGCTTTCATTGTCGAAACAAAAAGCGCCTAATCGAAATCAATTTTGGTGGCGCTACAGTCTGGGGTGGACCTGTGCCTCAACCAACAAGCCTCTCCAACCAGCTCGGTCTTCAGCCAGCTGCCACCAATTTCGCACACCAAGGTAGTCGAGGTCCCTTTCCACTTAAGCGCGCCACCTTAAGCGAGGTCTTCCTCTACTGCGTCGTCCCTCCGGGGTGGATTCGAAGACTCTCCGGGCCGGTCCATCCGCTCTATATGACCCAGCCATCTTAGTCGTTGTATTTGGACTCTTCTGACTAGGTTCGATTATATCATGATTATAACTTCTTCTGTACTCTCCGTCTATGCAGACGGGACCAAAAATCACCCGAAGTATTTTTCTCTCATAACAACCGAGAGCGGCATCATCCATTCTTGACATAGCCGATGCCTCTGCGCCGTACAGCAGGACTGGGATGATTAGGGTCTTATGTAACCCTTAGTTGTTCGAGAGAGGGCTTTGCTACGCAATTGCCTTCTTAGCCCAAAGAAGCATCGATTCACAAGAGTTAATCTTCGTTAGATCTCAGCGCTCGGTGGTGTCATTGTCTGAGTTTACAGCGGATCCTAGGTAAATAAAGTCCTTAACTACCCCAAAATTATATCTGTCGGGAATGACGTTCTGCCCGAGACTTCGCTCTCCATCGCCATCCTGCACAACCAGACGAGTTTGGCAGGGATGCCAAAACTATAGCTATAGCTCCTCTCTATAGATGCTGTCATAAGCGGCCTTAAAATCGATAAAAAAGTGGTGAGTATCGATTTAAAATTCTTGGATTTTTCCCAAGATCTGCAGTATTTGGCCGATGGTGGACTTTCTTGGCCTAAAACCATACTGATATGGACCAATCAGATTGCTGACAAAAGGTTTTAAGCGTTCACACAGAACAGCAGATAAGATCTTGTAAGCGACGATAAGAAGACTTATTCCTCTATAGTTGGCGCAGTTAAGAGGGTCTCCTTTCTTGAGGATCGGGCAAAAAAAAAATACAAATACAAATTCTTGGCGCAAACAATGATGAGAAATATGCTGAGGTTCCCTTCATCGGGCATACTTTCGTCCGACCATATTTTGTGAATGAGTTGCTCCTTACCAAGTCATAACCGGCTGGTTTGAATAGCTCGGCAGTCAGGCCATCAGCTCCAGCAGCTTTATTGGATTTCAGCTTAGATATTGCTATCTTAACTTCATCCAGGTCGGGTGGACGAAAATGGCGCTTTGCATGCCCTCCTTTTTTCTGCATTTGTTTGCCGGCATTCTTCGTCGAACCAAGGTTTTCGTTGTGATGGCCGAGTGAAACCCAGCGCATTAGATGCGGCATCCCTGATGGCTTTTTGGCAGTGTACCCACTTGTCTCGGCATGGAGCCCTGTAGAGATTAAGGGACAATCGATCGGAAAAGCTCTGGCGATCTCTTGTGATTGTAATTTTCTGACGTCGCACTTCCTCACAGAGTTTCCTTGTCTTCGCGGTGTTCTGGATATCCGCATCCGTACCTTGGCTACAACAAGGTAGTGGTCCGAGTCGATGTTTGTTCCTCGTAACGTTCGGACATACATCATACTGGAAGAGTGCCTTGCGTCGATCACAATATGATCAATCTAGTTGACGGTCGACTGATCCGGAGATCTCCTTGTTCCTTTGTGAATATTGAGTTGCTTGAACCGCGTACTATCTACGACAACATTTCGCCCCGCAGCAAAGTCGATCAGCCTAATTCCGTTCTCGGCGGTGGTATCGTGTAGGCTGTACTTTCCGACTGTGCTACCAAATATGCCCTCCTTTCCTTCCTTGAATCATCCTTATCCGAGTCGGTTGGTTTATTCATGGTAGGGAAGTTACCCGAAGCACAACCCCCAACCTGGAGGAACAGCTTCCTTTCATACCCCTAGGACGAGGGGCCGGGTTTTCCGAAATCAGTAGCCCGCTTCGGGGGTATGAGCGCTGCCGTTCATCCGTCACCAACTCTTTTCCAACACCCTGACCTAACCTCAGTATTGGAGATTCCTATAGACCTGAGAAGCAATTTTTCGACCAGATTTAGTTTCATTTTGCAACTGCATTTAAATTTATTTGGACCACGCCGACCATTGAGGTGCGAGACGGTGCGTTATCCTGATGGAAAAACACTGCCTTCTCTTTCTACATTTTTACGTTTTCTACTTTTACCTTGTCAGGTAATGATGCGCAATATTACCCCAATAAAAAAAATTTTTTAAGAAATACGAAGGGCCTTAAATAGTAGGCCGTTGTTTCCAAAAACGATAATGATCATGGTGCTCAACATGTCAACAATTAATTTGCATACATTTGCCAACCTAGCTTCATCCCTCACTATTTGCTTCCTTTCAAATTTATTATCATTATAGCAAAATACTTAAATCCATCCGATTGGCTTGTATGCACTGTATTCAGTCTCACACCTCCGTGTTATTTTTAACAAAATTTCAAGTCAATTTCAGCAATAACCCTACACTAACCACATTGAAATGTCCAACAATACTTCGTCTCTTCCTTTTACCAGTGATTTATAGGATGTGTGGCAATCTTTTCAATCAGCTTCTACGAAAAATTGATGTAAAACCAACAAAAAATTGGAAAAAAAAATAAATGGAAACCATCATCATCATGCTTCGTCCTTCGTCAAATGGCCCGTAAAACAAGGTCGCAACATCCTAGGAGCCCTCTGAAATATTTTGCCACTAATCTCTATGACATCTGCCAGCATAATTTGTTGTTGCCACGACTACGGACCAAAGCATAAAATGTCCTCAAAATGCAAAAAAGAAAAAATAACACACAACGCATTCCTCTTTCGACTTTTACATTGCGCGTTTGTAGCAGTGCAATTTCATGTCCTGCGTTATTGTACAACACACGGTTGTACCTACCACGAACAATAACAAAACGAACACAGAATAGAAAACGGCACAAAAAATGTGTAGAAAGTAGAAAAGTAACAATAGTACATAGACTGACACAGGGGGACAGAGAGAGAGTGCAAATTCACCGTGCCAATGCGATATAGCGCGGCATCCTTAGAAAACATGACATGCATCAACATCGACAACAGCAGTAGGCTGTTAAATCAGGAAAAAAGAGAACCCAAAAAATAGCGGGATGCATTCTGAAAAATGCGCGTTTTCCTATCTCTGTGTGCAGCCTGCAAACAGTGTATGCCCCTGCGGAATTGTAATCCGTACTTAGGATTGATCACTGCAGATTGGCTGGCTGGTAAAAGTAAAAAAAAGGATAATGGATAGGGACGAAAGGAAAACATTTAGAGAAACAATAGGCTCAGCGAGATTGCAGTGTGAGATATAGTCGTTGACACCAAGGTCGAACTCACCTACGCACAAGGGATCAGCCGAGGGACCCAGTCGACGCTATGAATGCAATTGCTCTTGTAAATTGCTCGCTGTTCTGCATTCAATTTTACTGTTCTGCGTGATTTTCTTTTTTCGTGGTAAACTGAGCCTTTTGTGAAAAGAAATGGGCATTATCCTCCGATTAATCTGACAGTGTGTGGGCTGTGTGAGGATGTATTCATGTAGTAATTTTCCCAGAAAATAGAACGTACTTTTGCATCCTTTCTCTTCTATTGTTTGCTAGCAATTGCCCTGGAGTAATTGGTATACCGGTGGGGGATGGTAGGGTAGACTCTTATACTTTAGATGTTTTTGTGTGAATTTGATTGCTTTTCAAATACAACAGATTTGTATTTGCTTTACAGTGCTAATTAATTAAATATTTTCAATATTAAATGTGCGAATTTATCAATCAAGAAATAAGAAATAACAGTTCCATCAGCAGCTAGAAGGTTAGTCAGTTGAAGTGGAATAAAATAACACCGGTTCTAAAATATACATATATGTACTTTTTGATGAACTATGTGTTGATTAACGGTGTTGATTACACTTAGTGGTCCTTACGCCTGCCTATAGACTTTTAGCATCCGAAAATAGAATGTTTGACAGCTGTGAAGATAGTGAAGAAATGTTTCAATAGACTCGAAACGCTTACAACAGAATTTTAATGGAAAAGTAGCAACTTTACAGAAAATGAGGTACTGATGGTACCGTATGCCTGAATGTAAAAACGTAGCCTTCGGGATCAGAAAGTGCATTGAGCTTTCTACTTAATCTCTTCGATTAGGTTAGGTAAATGGGTGCCCTTGTTGACAGGATTGTCAACGGCCCACTTTGACCACTAAGAGTCCATTGTGCCCAATATTTAAAAACCCTGGGGATCTAAATATCAATCTTCGACCGGCATCTCAGGAGTTTGCTTAGCTCAATGTTACCTAACACGTCCAGTGTATCTAATCGGTACCAGCGTTTATTAGCCTCCTCATTGGCCTCGATTTCTATCTACTTTTGCAGTGTACTGAGCGGTATACTGGCCCCAGAGAGGGCCCTTGAGGAGTTCATAAGCGGCACTTCTCTGGTTCGTCCACGGAGATATCCGTGTGGCTAGGTACCCAACACAGGGTCACCGTATTGGCCGCTGAGATGTCATCCCATCGCTTTCTACGAGCTTGGATCTTATCGATGTGGACTGCAAAGCTTTAATGACTGCTTGACTGTCGTCATACACAGATGCTGATTATTTTTCTGAAATATTTTCCTCAATAATCATGTCCGCAGCTTGTTTTATTGCAGCAACTTCAGCTTGGAAAACACTGCCCCTGTCCTTCGAGACTCAGAGTATACACCGGCATCCATACCAGCGATCATTTTAGATCCGTCGGTGAAGATGGCCAGTTCATTCTCGAAAGGGACTCTGCCTTCATTCCATTCCTCTCTGCTAGGAATTCTAATACATAGATAATCTCCGGTTGCAGTTTAGTAGTGGGATGATGTAGCCCGTTTCCGTCCGGATTCTCTTAATCTCTTAATGGTAAGTGTCACCGCACAAGATGGAAAAGAAATACGTCGATATGGCTTAGATCGATAAGCGAGAGGTGACGTGAAATAGCGTCCTACGAAATAAGGCCACATTCAAAATGTGGCTTTATTGCTATGATTAAATGTGGTCTAATTTCAAAGTTTTGCTGGAAATAAGGCGGACTTTATTTCCATTTTTTCATGGCAATGAGGCCGCATTTTGAATGTTTGTATGCATTTTGAATGTGGCCTTATTTCGTAGACACTATTTCACGTCACCTAAGCGAGACTGCTGCGGTTCGTAAAATTATATGCAAAGACGCATCGGTCCAAGGGTTTTGAAGAGCTACTGCAATTTTGAATGAAGACACATTTTCCATGGTGTAGAAATTTAAACATGCTGGCAGCGACTTTTCTTCTATTTCAATACTTTTGGATCCCAATGATAGATCTGGTAAAATTGTAAATTGCTCGCTCTATCGCAGGTTTCCTTTTAATTGCTATATATTGTCTAGCGAAACTATTTTCTGCAATTATTATGGAGAGTGTAAAGATATTGCAGATCACTCCATTTGTAAATGTACTAAATTTGTTCGTATCAGTTGGCAAAGTTGGGGATGATTTGCATTCTACTCATCACGTAAGCTCCTTACCACTGACGGACCTATTCAGTTTTCTACGAAGAACGAAGAAATTATATCAAAAAAGGTTGCCGCTTGTTGGTGCGATCAGAAGATCCCAGATTGCGGCTTAGCATGTTCTTTTCAAATTCTCTACTCATCTCAACTGATATTTCATGTAACAATAATAGTCAGAATATGTCTACAACATTCAGTAAATTGTAAGGATTGACATTCAGTCGATTGTAGGAACTAAAAGTACAAGAGCAGAGCCTTAAAACTTTTACGACTATATTTAGTAAGACTAGCTTATTCAATAACAACGAAATATCCAAATTAATTTTTTTGTGCGCTGTATTACCCTTTCCAAAATAAACTTGCGGTATCATACTCTGCATCCCATCGATTGATACAACGTATGACATTAAAGCACTCTTAAAAACCTCAATTGGTGGCGAATTGCCACCAATTAGTCTGACAATCGATACACCATATCTAGTTAAACTTATATCAACATCAACTTCAGCAAAAGCCTTACAATCTACATAGACATTCCATCACTCACTCGATCAAGACAAGATTCACTCTTGATTTCTTCAAACTTAGACGCTAAGTGGCAGAGTTCGGAAAAGACCAATGTGTCGATCTTAATTGCATCAGGACGAATCAGCGATGATGGTAACTTGGTACACAAAGGTAGTGTTATAAAAAAAAACCTTAGTTCTTCTTCTTTCTTAGCTTCCCTAGTAGAATGCTCTTTCCACTGAACTACAGCACTTAAACATTTCTAACACACTGCTCCTTAACTGAAAGAAAAATCAAAAACTAAATTTGCATATCGAATTTGCATTTAAATATCAACTTGATTAGATCAAAACCGAAATCAATCAAATTGCAATTGGATCATTTTCAGATAACATCCTTCTTAGCACAAGGATTACAACTCTGCTCAATTATTGGCAAAGAATTTATCTCACGGTGGTTGTGATTGAATCTTTTTGTAACGTACTCCATGTCACATGCAAATTAAACGAAAGACTTGACAATAATGGAGCCTTAGTCATAACCCAGGGGCGACAAAAGACGCAAAATCTCTTTCGGTAAATCCTTTCGTCACGTTTATCAATCAAAAGGATTTGATTGCTCAATTCCAGAAGCAATAACATGACGTAATCTTCTCGCCTTCTTTCGATGGATATACTTAATCGGAATTCAATTATTTTGCAACCAAAATAGTCTCAAGGAAATTCCATGCAAATTCCGTGATAAATTCCGTTTCATTGATTAAGAATAAACCTTTAAGGATCGGTTTCATGGTTCTCAAAAAAAAAACTGTATCCTCTCATCAACAATCAGAATGAGAATGTAAATTGCGTGTCAAACACGAAGGGGATATCGATTACATGCAGTTTTTGATTGAATGACATGTTGTGTCCTTCAATGAATCCTTGAAGAAGGCAATAAGCAAAAATATTAACATATAACTTTGCACAGTTTCGCACTATTGTTGTTTTACGAGTATGCTGCAGGAAATGGAATGCATTCAATTGATATTTTTACTGAAGTCACTTTTTTAAAAGTCGTACCCATATGTGAAGTATTTCATTGTCCTTAGTTTTGGGAAAACTTCCTTTATCGATAAGAGCATTCGACTTGTATACTTTTTGCAATGTCACCTTGTCCTTCGTTTGTAATACATTTCAAGTCACTCGTACCCAGCGAGTAGAGAGTAACCCCTGGAGTTTTCTTCCAATTTTCGCTGCCCTTATTTTTTTTTTTTTTTGTCAATCAAGTGGTGATATGTCCTTTTTTGCTTATTGTTGTAATGTACGCGACTTTCGATGTAAATGAAGCGGAAAAGAAAACAATAGCAGTGGAAGGCTACAAATTCGTGTACGGTGTGTGTGTATGAAGAGCTCTTTCCTGAGAGGAAGAAACAATAGGAAACAGCGAAAAGGACATGAATTGATGAAATCGAGTCCTTTAAGGTATGTACTTGTATATAGGTATGTATGGATGTTCGAATAAAGAAAGTGTTGGAATTTAATGCGTGTGCAAGGACTTTCAGCAGGACAGCTGCAGGCGTTTTGATTTTCTGCTGCGTTGAAGGAAAAGGATTACGTGAATTCTTCGCATTAAAAATCGTGTGAACTATTGAACTTTTAAGTTTCTTGCATAATTGTCATATCATGAGAATATTTAAATGCTAATCGGAGAGATAGATACAACATGTATGTAATACATACTTCAAATTTAAATGAATATGTGACATTTGGTCAGATATCGTTACAGTACAATGCTCTTCTTTAAGCAGCTCGATCCCTGGATAGATTCCTCGTTGGTTCAGGTCTCCTTCCCAATGCGTGAAGCAACTTATGTATCCTGCCTCTCGCGGGTAATAAGTACTCTAGTTCAGAGGAAATCTTGAAAATCTTTGACGTAAACGAGACAATGTAAAAGATTCAACTTGCAACATCGTAGTAATCCACCTCAGAGAAAATTCGATACAAAGAGCACACAATCCTACTAAACAAAATTAAGTGTGACGTTCTGATAAGCTAAGTGTCATTCAAGATGCCCGATTTATGGCATAAATTCTTCTGTACATAAAGGGTTCTTCAAACGTAAGTTTTGTGTGGAAAGTGATCTCAGTTATGTAAGGCCCAATGCGTCTTACGACGAGTGTTGGCCACATCAGACTAACTAGCTGTGTCATCTGAGTTCCCTTACTGCGACCCTAACGAACTAATAAGGGGCTACAATTTATGGATACATACTTGTAATGTATTATACGTACCTTAAATAGCCCGCTTTCAGATGCAGAGTCCAATAGATGGACTCGGAATCTGAAAAACATCGATTATCGATATCTCCTTCTTAGAGCAAGGACTACGCCTCTTTGTTAGATGCGAATTCGTTGTTAGAACTCAGCCATAAAACCAAATCTTCGATGAATAGAAGAATAGTATTTAAATAGAACGGAATCTGAACCAACTTGGAGTTTGCAATTGAATACAGCAAAGCATAGGGCCGACTACACAGATTGAGGTTGAGGCTCAAGTTCGCCCGAACTCTAGCGCACGCTAAAGTAAAAAAGCTAAAAAGCTATTGGATGCTATTGGATGCCTTCTTGATGCTACACAATGTACAAATATCCATCGAAAGGACTATTTTTTACTTAGAACGGTGTGCAATTTGCTTTCTCTCCTCTCGCTGGGGTAAAGTCAATGTGGTCAACTTTGCTTGCATTTTGGAACTACGTTTGTTTCTTGGTAGCGCTCAAAGAGTTTATGGTTGTGTGTTATCCTTCTTTTGCCATTTTTGCCAACAAAGTTGAATATACCATATGACGTTTTCTGTTGAAGAAGCTCTGCTCTTCCTGTTATGGTAAAACATTCTGGATACAAATTCAGGCAGCCACCTTATCTAACCTAAACCTACCAAGAAGCTTCTACCTCTACTTAAGGCAGCTTCAGTCAGAGCCTTTGGTTAATTTATACATTGTTTTGTTGGTTTTCCCTTTCGAACCATGTCAATTCATATTGCACATTAGATTGGGATCTTTCAAACCTTTGCCTTCCTTGACTATATGAATTGAAAGGACTTTAACGTCATGATGTCGAAAACAGACGAAATTAATCCACCCAATATGAATTCGTTTCGACTATTTACTCAAAAGAAATTTTAATTTCGAGTCGATAACTTTATGTAGCCATGCTAACTGAATCAAACTGCAAACTTCGCACTAAACTTCCTCTTCCCGTCATGTGAGGGTAAATGCGGCTACCTTCATAGATATCCTGCTGTACTGACCATTCCGCATATTCGACGACAGATGACCTTATAGTCGCTGCCAATTCTGTTGGAAAAGTAAATGCCACGATCTATAAAGCCTTTGAAAATTTTCAAATAAAAGAAAGGACTCATCTCCGTCACCAGGGAATTTCCATTCTTCGTCCTTGCTACCGCGTCATCAGTTTAAATTTTTTTCTTTTCCTCACAACAAAAGAACGAGAACAAAAAGAAACAGCTTCAGAAAGTAAAAAAAAATAACGCTCGCGTCTACCAGCTTTTCTTACCTCACCCCCCGTCATCGTTCCAGTTTTGCTCTTCAATGGAGCGACTTCTCATGCATGTCCTCCACGATGATGCGGGTTTTTCATATGCTCCTGCTGCTGCTGCAAGTGTCGGTGCCACTGCAGCAACTGTTCTGCTGAGATATGAAGTTTCAATGTACCGCAACCCCACCTCTTTCATCTTTTTTTTTTTTTATTCCGCCGTTGTCGAGTCGAGTAGTGTTCGCCATTCTGATGTCCATGTGTCGCTGTGCTACCACAATTCTCTGGCTGCCTGCCCTCAACCTGGTGTACAATATAGACATTTTGCCACACAGATTCTGCATCCTTCCAACATCTTAAGAAGAAAATTTCGCTGGGTGGTGTGGTTGCAGGATGCTTCCTTTTGGATGTATGTGTGGCTATGTTTGTTGTGTGCGCCTTCAAGTGGAATTATCTTTCCTGGTCCATCCGTCCGTTTCGTCGTCGTCGTCCGATCATTGATTTTGCGGGACCCACCATCACATAGCATCGAAGCCGCCACTGCATAATAGGGTGGCGAATGGGTTTGGTTTTTGTTCGTCCGCGTCAGTCGCCGCCGCTGATGCTGCTGCGCTTATTCATTTCCAGTTGACATATGGCGCCTACGGAGCTGACGTTTGTCGTAGTGGTGGACTCGGTGGTGGGCAGATGGCGGCGTCGACCATGGCAACACGGGGCCAAGAAGCAGCGATAGTAAAACTGCCACTGCATGTAAATATTTTTTTCTATTACCCCTACATTATGATGTGTGTGCATTGGTGGTCGTGCAGGGATAATGCTCAATTTAGCACTTATAGTGCAGATACGAGTATGAAGGAAAGTTTGTTTGCACAAAGATGTCACTAGACGTGTGTACTTGTCGGCATGTAATAGGGACATCGTGCTCGACCTGTACCTGAGTTTAGTTTAATTGGAGATCAAATTATTCATTCTGACAATGTTTGTGTATCTAAATAGGTGCTTCAAAATGTTTTTATGGTTTCTTATTATTATTTTTTTAATTCGTACGTGCAATTCAATTTACAATTTTAAGAAAATCGTGGCATTCTTGCAGTCTCTCTTTAGAAAAGGCTAACTAAATATTACAGCGACTTCTAGCAAACACATTAATGTGGTAGGTTCGAGAGAATGTGAAGACGGATTGCGACGCATCCTCTGTGATTTTGGCTTCATTATTAGGGGCGAATTTTGTATGGCTTTTTGGTGAATATGGGTGCCGTGGCTCAGTTCAAAGCTCGAATCCAAGAAAACGCCAAAAGATTTTTCACAGTTCCACCTCTCGCAATTGTCTGACAATCGTCCGAAAGTAATACCTAACTGTTATGACAAAGTTTCTAAAAAAAGCCTTTCGGATATGGCTCTAAACTATAGGTCCTTCTATTTGTGTTATAAAAAACAAAGTTATAACACGAACAACACGAATGGTTGTGAGAAGCTAGACCCTGGACCTGTAGGTCTATTGGGCCAAGTATTTGCATTTTTTGTGGTGAATGCTTCCAACGAAAACACACGAAACGCAAACAATCTCTTCGACATGACATCAGATACTACCTTTAGATTTAGGACACAAATTCTTCATTGTATGTACATATCATGGAAATGCACAACTTTCACCATTTCATTGACCTTCAAAAGATATACAATTTTTCTAAAAAGGTAAAAAATCTGCCCTCTGTGGTGCTTTCCATGTTACATAGAGGGACAATCGTAAACTACCAACAACAGCATTTTGCCTCCGTTCGACTGTAGAATTTTCGAAGTATGTATGTACATATGTAACCCATTTAAGAACTGCAGCCAGGGAACAACAGTGTGGCTCTTTAGATCAGTAAAGCTTTGAGTGGGCAATGTGACGCAGTGATTAGTGTGTTGAACTATGTACTACGCGGACGGTTTGGCGTTCGAATCCAAGACAACGCCAAACAATTTTTTTCACGGTATCATCTCTCGCGTATGTCTGACAAGTATCCGAGAGTAATAACTGTCATGAGAAGCTTTTCAATTTTGGATATGGTATTGTCCCTTATTTAAGCAAAAATATAACACACACAGTACCAATGATTGGGAAAAGCTAACCCCTGTATGGCCTTTTTGCTCCACCTTTTTTTTCGAATGCTTATTAGCTACCACAGATAGATCGCATTTGAGGTCCATGGTGTAACTTTCTAAAAAGTGGTATAAACGTTGAAGGATTTTAGAGAATAGACACCAGAAAATGTTTCGGATCTCTGAGCAACTGAAACTAGATTTTCCGCTTTTTGTAAGCAAAATTATTTTAATTGGAGGATGATCGCGCGGTTATCATTCAAAAGATTATAGAACAGTGAAACTAGAAACGAGCTGCATCAATAACCAATTCTAGACCAATGACCACCAATGCCATCTCTGTAACCATCAGCAACATCAAGAATGGAGAGCAATTTGATCCTTAACTGGCGCACGCATTTGAATATGCATACAAAAACCCGCAGTGTCATTCAACGAAAATTCACTCATCGTTGGTTACCACCACAGGCCACTTACAGTTATATATACATGCATACCGCTGTACATCCGCCGTATAAAAACACCACCACCGAAGCGAACGAGTGCGATGCGAAAATTAAAAATCGCGTGTTCGTAATTTCCGCCGAACGAATTATTGTGGCAGCGCCAAGATATTGAATTGCATCGGGGAGATCGCAGAGAAAAACCTTGGGAGCCTCTGGACATGTCGATACTCATCCGATTTTTTTATCCTCTCGACATTTTTTTTTTTTTTTTTTGTATTATTTTGCTCTCTTTTCGTTAATCCGTCAATTCACTTGGACAAAAAAAAAAAAACAACAAAAACTAAACCAAATGCACTCTAGAGGATGAACATGAAGCCACCGCCAATTGAGATGACAGGAAGAGGCTAAAATCTCGTGGTTGGCGGTTAGCACCAAGAAAACTATACCGCGTTGCCAACATCTCTGGCCACACTGCCTCGCAAAACCAGGCAACCACACTAAGGCTTCACCGGTTCCACACTCATTATCGCGAATTTCTCATGATCATTGTAGCGAACAGTTTAGTAGCATGACGGCACAGGAGGTTAGCTCCAGGGAGACGCAAAAGGGCAGCAGGAAAACGCAATACAACCTGCAGGATAGGAAGCTGAGGTAGTGCCTCTGTTTCATGCAAACATTGATGTTCATCTCGTGTCAGAAGTGTTTGCGAGGGGAGACATGGATGTAGGGCACTTGTCTTCTCAAGGGGATTCGCGCGTATATTACCGGATAACAATTGACGATTGGAACGCAATGTAACTTCTGCTGTGAGTTGTTCATTTTTTGAAGCCTTCGATAGACAGGAAAAGGCCTTGGGCTATATTTTGCGTATCGATGAATCGCGATTGCATGCAAACGGAGAATTGTGTCCATCACAGTGATGAGGGGAAACGCGCCAGTCAGTGGCACTTTTCGTCATTTTGGGGAGCTAAATGCGATGGATGGAGTTAAAATACTGAGTTGCATTTAAGTGAAGTACTTAACAGGGTGTTTTATAAGATTTTGGACGCCGTGGCTCAAGTAGTTAGTGCGTTGGATTGCTGAGCGGGAGGCTCGACGTTCGAATCCCAGAAACACCGAAAGGTTTTTTCACGGTGCCACCTCTCGCGAAAGTCTGACAAACGTCCGAGAGTAATAACTGTCAAGAGATAGCACACAATCAAACTATTTTTCGATTATATGTAGACACACATACATATGTATATATATCTAATTAATATTTTTGAAAATAACGTAGAACTGCAGATAGGCATATTCAAGAGGTATCACGACTTTAATAGTGTTGTGGGTGCAGCAACAGCAGGAGAAACATGCGAGTATAATCTCTCAGGATGATGGGAAATGCATCAGTGAAAAAGGAGGATCGCGGCTGTCGTAAAACTAGGCCTTAGATTTAAGGTCCGCTATACTAGTCAGTGTTTCATCAAATTTCGAAATTAATAACTATTTGTATCCATGAAGATTACACATCCATTAGTTTGACCATAAAGAGAGGACAGTACTGCAGCAAATTCTTCTACACACAACTTGAACTTGAGGGTATCACTCTCTGGAGTTCTTAGATATGTCAGTATTGGACTTCGGTAAAACACGCTGCAACAACATTGGCTAATGTACGAACAACAAAGACGTAACTAAAGAAGTAAAAATGTTTTTGAATTAACAGTGATAGAGAAGGTACTCTTATTGTAAACTTGTGTTAAGCATTTCATATCATTTCTTCAAACGAATTTAGATTTTTGCCATCAAAGTCCTCGGAAACATTAACATGGAATTCTCCATCGGATGAAAATTGCTAACCTTTGAGTTCTCTCTTCAGTTTCCGCAGAAGGTAATAATCACAAGGATACTTGGAACCGGGGTGAGAAAAATTATCAAACAACGCCGCATAAGTCCACATTTTTTTATTTAATTGTTTTTTTTTTTTTTTGTAAAGGATACCATCTTGCGATTGTTCATGAATACTGACATGATACTACCTATAAACAATTATTAATATTTCTTCCGCATCTCAGAAAATGGAATTTAAGTCCTGAATGTGATGGGGTGGGCAATGTTTTTAAATCGCTGTCACTGCATGTTTATGTTTGAACTTTTGGGCAAAGTGGAGAATCCAAATATGTATGAGGATATATCACAATATTGGCACTCATTGGCATCATTCATTCCGGCAGGCGACCGTCCATATGTTTCGCAATACGCTTTCAGTTAATATGTTTAGTATCTCGGCCAACTGTTTCTTAGTCAATCGATTGTTCTCCAATCGCAGCTAGACCGGGTGGGCACTGAAAAAAACGTCTTGGTAAATATTTCGCACTTGATGAAGGAAAATTATCCATTTTCAAAAAAAGGTTTAGTTTTATTGCTTCGTAATTCTTTTGGTCTTACAGATATAAATTTGGCTTCTCTCAACGTCCTCTTTGCCAGGACGTTTTTACCTCCCTACATACCATAAGACGGTGATCACATGTAAGTTTTACGCTCGCCACGAAGATCAAGGAGGCAACTCCTAAAGCTCCTGCTAATAACCAATTTTTTGATCAGAATTGCAGAAGTTGTTCCCATTCTCCACTATCATTATGCTCACATTGTCTTTCTAAATTACGAGTTCTAAATGGGAATGGCACTGACTTTTCCTCCTCTACCTTGAAATGGTGAGTGGGCAATATTGGATTTTTTTTCTTATCGAATAGATGAATGTTGGTTAGCGATAAGTAGCTATCAGCGTTGAACGACTTTAGTTAATTTGTTTGCAGAATTTTTTTTTCTTCTTGTAACTGCATGTTCTTGTGTTGCCACTTAATTTGAGAACCAGTTAGCGTTTTCAAGTTCCAGAAACGTAGTCCTTCTTATATTGTCAGTGAAGCATCTTTCTATTTTCAAATAAAGCTTCAAAATTTGGTCTATTATGGGTCTCAGAAGCCACAACTTCCTCTGTTCAAAGAATTTTTTTTTTTTTTCATTATTTAGCAAATCTGTTTACCTTGTGGTTTGTGTTAGTCATTTGCCATCCTTTTTTATTATTTTTTATGATATAAATAAGCACGTCGTAAAGTAAAAATAACTTGTTTGTTTTTTTTATATCAAACATAGATATTTACCAGCTAATTTAAGGTAATGGTTCTTATTCTTGTACCAGTAGGTGCATGTGTAAATTTCTGACATTAAAATTTGACCAAATTTGACTTATACTTATACTTTCCTTCACTTGCATGTAAAATTAACAAGTTTGTGTATCTTTACGTTTTATCCTCATTTATATGCTTCTACATTCTTAACCACAAGATTTGGCTTATTCACCAACACTATAGTAATTATTGTTATAAAATTCCACCTGATGATTACTATAATTCGTCTAAGCCACACCGCGGTTTTGGGCAATAGCCTACAGTATACAGTAAGTCAGTAATTACTTTAATAATAGTTATTGCGTTTACAAAGTGTAAAAAAAAGGACTCGCACGCACGCAGAAGCGAAAGAGAAATGCATTTATTATTACCGGTCCGTTGCACCTGAAGGTACGTGAAGGATCGTTGGTGGCTATGCAGCACGTATCTTTAATCATCAGAAAAATGGTCACTTTATGTGGATTGATTGATTTGTGATGTGATTGCGTAATTGGCAGTTGTTAGTAATAAATTTAAGGTGCAATTTTTGGGGGTCAACGTGTTTGTTGTTCGATTATGTAGACAAAAACTGAGATTTGTATTGTAGTAAGCATTTTGTAAAGAGGAAGCAAATTGGTAGAAAAAAGCTATAAATTGCACAAATCTCTTTCAAAAGCAATAATGTTTACTAAAAATATTTTACGATATGACCAAATTTGTCTTCTGGAGCTAGAAATATGAATTGCCGTGGAACTTAACTGAGTAACATTGAAACGACTTTGTCGGTCTGAGTAGTCAAAATTTGAATGTTGAAGAAGGCGGTATTTTATTTCTTTATTTCGGTGTCCTTGAGGTAGCAGATATAGTATATAATATAAGTATGTGTGCACGGATATACATACATAGACATGTGTCAAGTTGACCAGAGTAGCTCCTGCTATAAGCACATGATCTTAGACCCAATTTTAGCCTCTAAACGTCTATATAAGCCAACTTACCGAGTTTGTAAAGACGAAAAACTTGCAACTAAAACTTTCTAACAGCAAAAAGGATGCAGATAGTTGTTTTTTTGCCGTTTCGCCGCTCCATATGCCATAGAAACCCTTCAAAATCCAAGTCCAAACGTGTTTAATGACACCTACTATTGTGGTGAAATATGTACCTGGCCATAAATATTTAAATAAAAGTGTCAAGACTTAGGGTACGTCCGAGGAGTGATATGTGACATCACCCACCTCTTGGGACATAACTTCGTACCTTCTCTAAGATAGACTTGAGGAAACCGGAATACATTCTTATCATTAAGCAGATGATATTGAAAGTGCAGTATTGTTGCTGCAGGTGTCACAGTGAAGAACTCAGAAAAATATTTATTCATCATTAAATCAAGTAATCGGTTATTGCTGAACAGGTTGGAGATGGTCAACTACGGTCAAGATGGTCAATAAGTAAAAGCCAAAGCAGTTTTGAGAAAAGTTCTAAGAAAAGAGCGAGCAGTATGAAAACTTCAGGAAAATGGGTATTGGGGTGATATTGACAAGAAACTCAAAGGATAAGCCATAGTTTTTCTTTTTCAAACAGATGCTAATACTAAGACACAGCGAGGAACTATCTCAGAAAGGAGCCACGAAATAGACAAGAAAGCGGACCTAACAAGGGGGTCTAAATCAGTATACATATCTCTCAAAAAGATATATATGTACACATGTTATGCTGGCATGCATCATTTACGCTAAAATAAAGACATACAACCAGATTAATCTTTATGACATTTTGCCATCTGCGCTTGTGTTTCTTAATTGTATCAAGCAATGATTTGCATCAAGCAAGAGGTACATATACTACATATATGCTTTTTTCTTACGTAGAATCAGCAAAATTGTATTTGATTTGTGACAGAATTCTTAGGCTACTGTCCTCTATTCATCTACTTACATATACATATATGAAGTAGCCTTACTCAAGGACTTAACCTCATTCGGAAATGACAATGGAATCCGTTAAATTTGTCACTTTTACCAAACCACTCTTTTTTATTGATAGACTGAGTAGGTCTTTAGCTTAAGGATATTCACGAAAAGAAACCGCGAAAGTAATGCCACCTTATTTGAGCTTCTTATAGCCTTGCTTATATAGCTTCATTTACCGTAACAATTCTGCTATGAAACTCGAGGGCTTAATAGATACCTACTGACAAAAGAAATGAAGAAGTTTATTACAATTGCACAGACACATATCGCGCAGAAAACATCTTGCGAAACACGTAGCCATCAACAACAAATTATCCCGATTACAAAACCATAAACGGACCAATAAATCCGAGGATTTTATTTAATTAACTCCTCATGATTTTATTATCCTTCTTAGACATACTCCTCCAACCTCCCGCATAATCAGATTCACAGACGGCCAAAAGTAATCTTGTTTTTATCACTTTTTTTGTCCTCTCCTCTCGTTGTGTTCACGATTCTGTTGTTTGGTGTCCGTCTGATGAGAGATGGTCCATCTTTCGCTCTTTGGAAATAAACGCAATCGTAAAAGAATTTAGTGACGATAAACACATCATCAATAAATGAGCGTAGTTAACATAAAATTCGCACTCATAAAACATAAATAAAAGGGAGAAGAAGAAATGTTTTCGAGAGAACCAACCAAGGATGCGTTCACAGCAAGTCCATCTTGAGTCCATCTGTCCATCTAAGAGCATACATCAAGCACCGGGCAAGCTATAAACAGCTATAAAAGTGAACCACAAAAATCCAATGGATGCCGCCGATGCCGAGAAATGGGAGGGTAGATGAGAGGATGCCATTAAAGTTCATTCTTTCGTCCTTGTTTTCGTCCTTTTTTCCCAGAGTGTAGATTTTCTTCTCTTTGGCTAATATTGCACAGAAGAAATCGAAAGTTATTCTTAAGATTCAAACTTGGACGGCTAAAGAGTAGCAAAAGAAACGAAGAGTGTAATGTCGATAGAGTTTAAGGATAATTTATTTAATGCTCAAAGGAAGTGTGTGCATAAATATGGGACAACAACAACAAAAAGATCCATTTGCTGACTTACTCTGGAGTGCTGGTAGTGTACTCGTCGTCGTCGTCGTCATCATCATCATCGTCGATAGGGAGAGTAGAAAAATACCAAAAGTATGATACCACCAACACCACCCACTGGATCAGGCACGATATGAGTCGCTCTTTGCGATGTGGTAGGGCTGTACTTCATACAGCATACTGCTGCTGTTGCTACTACGCTAGGGCCATAAAATTACTTTCGTTCTTTGTGCACTTGTAAGTGGAGTGCTAGATGGCTGTTGTAGTAGTGTAGTTACACTCAAAGCCGGGCCGGGACGGGCTCAACAAGTGGCTCATAAAATTTAAATCAATTCATTTATGTGTTTTTGTGTTGTTTCTTTTATTCGCTTCCTCTTCCTTCCGGTTTCGAGTTGAGTTTTATTTGATTCTGTATTCCTTTTTGGAGTTTTTTTTTTTCTGTTGCGTCTTTCTGCATTTTTATTCACTTTTTTTTTTGGGGAATGGAGGGGTTTATACTTTTCCTCGGTGAATGAATGTTGTCCTCGTTGTGTCGTACTGGTCGTTGTAGTGTGTGATCTCTGGGTTTTGGACTACTCGGAATTCAAGGATGAATGTATGTGCGGTGTTGTAAGTGCTTTGTCATTTCGTTTATGTTTCGGTTTTTCATTGCGAGCAAAGCACTGGAGGGTTTTTATTGGCAGTGTATAGTGGCCGTGGTGGTGTCGCTTTAACAGTTAGTAAATATGTTCCCTGACTTGAAGTGGCCCATTAAAATAGATTTGGTTCATGCACAAGTGTCCATGGAATGTTTGTCGGGCTAAGGGGGGGCTTAAGTGATAAATTCATGTTCCAGCGTTAATGGTTGTCATACTGACATTAAAAATGATGTCCAGATGTCCAGCAGATCACGCGGTGGTGTTTTGTGGTCTAGCGCATTTTATGGCCAGGTAAAAATTTGTACACTCAAATAGGGCAGAATACATAAATTTTACGCGCATATGAAAGAGAAGGCAATTGCAAAGAAACTAATGCGTTTTATGAAACAGGAGTAATCGCATTTATTATCATGCCTAGTTGTTACCTAAGTTTTTTAGATTGGATTTGAATTGCAAAGGATTAAGTTTGAAGAAATATATCCTACTTATTTAAGAGTTCATTGAATGTAAGGTAAAGAGCATAGAGACCTCAAAATCGACATAGGCAACCATGATAGATGCACAAGCCTTGATGCCTTTGAACCTGAAAATGGTTAAGTGTTCCTATTTGAGTTCCTATTTTTGAATTAAGGCAAAATGCCCAAATACATCTTTTGGATTCAGTAAAGGTATACAACGAACTGGAAAAGAATAAAGCAAAGGTCTCTAAGTTGTAAACATTATGCGGGGTGAGATCACACAAAATATAGAAATACATAGCTGAGAAAGGTATGGCAATTATGTATACAATCGAAGAAGATACTCTCACTTACTTACTTCGTTCAGGGTGAACCTGGGCCTCAACCAACAAGCATCTCAAGTTAGCTCGGTCCTTAGCTAACTGCCTGCAATTGCGCACTCCAAGTTTGTTAAGGTTAAGGACTTTAAGGCCTTATAAAGAGTCTCCTTACTCGGGATAGGGTCTGGAACCCTTTCCTGAGGAAGGATTAACTCAGATCTGCATAAATTCGAACGAAACCTACTGATCTGAAACGCAATGTAATGAAGAAAAAAAATCAAAGAAAACTAAATTTAGAAACCTCTTTAGCTCGAATAATGATTCTAGAGCATAAATCAAGCGAAATAATTTTTTAGTGTAATAGACCTCCAATAATCCCAATCCTGACTGTATCAAAAGTTAATATCTCAGAAAGTAAACACTGTGCAGTGGATTCAAACTGACCGGAAGCAAACGAACACCAGGAGTCCCTCCTAATTAACCTTGGGTGCTGCGTGGAAAGGAAAGGCGATCAATGGGTTATAAAACGACGTTAACGGAAAGGGTTTCTTGCTTGATGACCAGTTCGTTGCCGAAATATAACACCGTCTAAAAATATAAAAAAAATGTGCCAAATGAATAATCATGTAGCGATTTTGCATATTGTAAGCGAGATTTTAGATCACGTATCTTTCCTCCATTTTAAATAGCTTTTGCTTAGGAGATCGACACGATATATTTACGTTATAAACCAAATTTTATCGAAACCAGAAGGCCAGAACTACAAACGAATGAACGGCGAATGTTTTTATGTCGAAGACCAAATTAAAGTTTACCTCTGTTCATCCGATAAATCAGAAAATGACGTTTCGTTATGCTCTCTATCATTGTTAAGCCATCTTAAGGTTTTTCCCTACACTTAGATACTAATTGAAGATCAATGATTCTCTCCTCCGTTTATAACTTCCTTCTTTGAATTAATTGATTTGCAGATAATATTTATTTGTCATAGAGTCCACCTATTCGTTGTAACATTTCTCGGAAGGTGGTTGTACTTTCTGTTATTTTCAAAAATCTAATGAATCGCTAGCATTGCCTTCAATTTTATCCTATCGCCCAGCAAAAAAAATAAACGCCAGTACGACCGACCACCCACCCCTCAACTGCAATCAACAATTCTTCATCTATTTAATTAAAAGCGTTCTCACCTTAACCAGATCCTAATTTATGGCCAAGTTCATCAATGGACTTCTTTCCTCTTTCTCTTCTTAGCACTGAGCTGCTTCTGATTGAAGAAAATCAATGAAAAACGGAATTCAGCACAAAAAGGTGGTCGGAATGGATGGACGACACACACCATCACGTTCATATGTACATATATATGTATATAGAAACTTGCAGCGAAAAACCAATCAATTGGTATTTCAAATCATGTTTCCTCTGTCCACGGCAAGCTTAAAAGAGAGATAGAGAGGATTAACTGGAAAGGGGATGATGGCAAACATAAAAATAGAAGGGTGGCAAAAATAAATACCTTAACAACCTTCCCAACGGGCGGTAAATTGATTTTCAAAAATGTCCCCATGCGAAACATCCATGCAAGACGTTGCTGTCGTCGTTTACCATCGTCGTCGTCCTTGCCGTCGTCGCTGTCCATGCTAGAGAGCATTTTGTTGCCAACATCGGCGACATAGACGTGTCGCTTTAGTCATAGCCGTTTGCCGTCAGAATAGCGATTTAGTTCGCTTTCTCTAACGATCTTCCTCCTGTCGTGAAACACGATTCACTCACTAAAGTCCAACCACCTTGCATACACACACAACTATACACCATACTGTAGCTGCTTGGTGTCGTTATTGAATTCAATTGAGTATTTGTCGCCTTTTAACCCATCGCCGACGCGGCGTTTCATGAATGGCGTCACTACTAGTATGTCTTGTCAGTAGTTTGGTTTCATTTAGTTCTCTCGATGGTGTCCGTGTTAAGCATGAAAGAAACAAATACATACTAAGAAAAAACGAGTGTCAGGAAACACGTCCAGGATACACTCGTTCTTGAAACTTAAGCAAACTCTGTGGAGAAGGAGAATGTCCTTTACGGGCCTTGCTAACAATCTAATTTCTTCGTGTATCCACGAACGCGAGACAGCAACGACACGGTGTCTGTGTTCCTCACTGGGACTCCCACCCGAACCTAACTGAGATAAAGATCCTTGCAGGGAAACATCACGGGATATGCCATGAACTTGTCGATGTTATTTGCCCGTCGAGATAAAGGCGAATTTAATTAAAATCCTGATTATCCCGTGGGTTGGCTTCGTTTCAAAATTGGAAATGAACGCGATTCCTGACTCACTGCATGCGTGCTGGGCTTTTATTGTATATGAGTATGAGTGCATGTGTGTGTATGGTGGAATAATTCAATTCAAAGGTATACATGGGTATGGGAGGTCAAGCTTCAAATTATTGATCCGAAAATATCCATCAAGTCAACCTCTTACGTCCTCCTTCCCTCAGAAACTCCTTCGCGTGTTTTTGTGTCCATCGTGGGCATCTGGCATCTTCTCGTCGACACAGAGAGTCCTTTTTGTCCCCATCCACGGAATGTATGTAGGTACATGCATGTGTATATCCTTCTTAGATGTTATTAGAATTGTACATATGTATGTTCGTATGCTGACATTTGGTCGTACCTAGCAGCGTAGATACGGCCAAAAAGGACATTTTAGCGAAGGCGGTTTTTTTTTATGGATGGAGGCATACATTTGGTCTTCCATCCATCCGGTTGTCGTTGTCGACGACCCACGCTCATACACAGATACAAACAAACATTATCCAAGGACCGTAACCTCATACGGATGAAGAAAAGGATAAGAGTACGCTGTGTAGTAGTGCTGTGTTGTCCTTTTTGCCAATATTCGTTGTTCGGCCGTCGTCCGTGTGTTTCCGCGAGAAAACTAGGGGACGAAAAATCCTTCTTATATCATCTATTTTCAACCCCAACTCCTCTGCCGCCCGACATGTACATTTACCGAGAAAAGGGTCTTTCGACGTTGACGGGCCACCAAGGCTATTTCGCCCTTTGGCCGCAAAACTGGAAATTCGGAAAACCACCCCAAAAGATACAGCACTGGGACTCCATGTGTGTCCAGTCCATCGTCGTTGTAGTCGTCGTCGTCGCCGCTGGCAATTTCACATATCCTTAAAACCATCCTGAAAACTCACCCATCCCTTTCGTCGTCCTACAAAACACGCACGTTTATTATACCTATACCTATATGTACATGCGAAGTTGGTCGTCCATTTGGGACGGCGAAGATTTGACACGGGAACACACATTTTCGGACAACGCAACGACGCGCACAAGGCGATTTTCCATAATATCCTTGTGCATTGTATGCGAAATAAGATATTCCTCCTCTACCATCGCAGCCACCCCCTGTGCGAACTAAACAACGGTCACAGAGCCGCCAACCAATATGTCGGAGCGAAGGATACGTTGGCGTGGCTGTATGTTAGCAAGTGTGTTGTGTGTTTCTTCAAGGACCAAAGCAGGCGATTTTTTCTTCATTTCGCAAAAAGGACTTTTTTTCCTTACACTCGTATCTCCCTCTCCTCGTTGTTTCTTTTCGTTTTTTGCGCGCGTGTGATGGGCTGCGCGTTATTTATTTTCCTTTAGCGCTTTTTTGTCGGCCACCCTTGGGCTTAGGTTGGATATTTTATATATTTTTTTTTTCTACTTGGTCCTTTTCCTGCTGCCATCGTTGCTGCTGATGGTTTTTCACATGTGAGCGCTTTTTTCGTGTGTCCTTTTTTTTTGTTAACAATGTACCACACATAAGATGTAGAATAAATTGGAAAAAAGAAGAAGAAGAAGCAGAAGAGAAAATGTTAGGATGAAAGAAGGCTCACCACTGCATGATGATGATTAGGAATAGCGGGTTCGGGTGGTAGTGGGCCGTAGATGGATTTTCTTTTTACCCTTTTGGGAATTCTTAAAACGGCTTTTTTGTGTGGGCTCAACCGTGGGGCCGTTCGACTGAAAATGAAAACGGACATCGGACAAAAAAAAAATTACCAAGGAAGAGAAAATATTTTTCATCTTTCCCAGAGATAGGCATGTATGGTGGGGGCACATGCATGGTCATTGCTTGCGTGTGTTATTTTCATCTCCTCTTTTTCATTTGGACCATTGGTGGTGGTGGGTTGTGGAACTTGGCTGTGAAACAGGCTTGGACTACGGACTACTTAGAAGGTCTCACTATAGTGTGCATGCCGCATTGAATAATTCATAATGTGCGTTCATCCCTTTCGGTTTTACTTTTTCTCTGCTGTGGGGTATGTGCCGCTTGGGTGGTAGCTGAGCGGTAATTTCGGACCGTTTTACTTAAATGAAGACTTAAACGTATCGAATTGTGGCAATTTTTCAGTGTAGCAGAACGCAGTTGTTATTTTTTTTCTGTGAGTTTTTTAGATTGATTTGGGCTGCTTGACCGTTTTGGTTGAAACGTAGGGGGTAGCAAGATGAAATGAAGAAGAATGATTCAGGATAATTTATAATCGAGAGCATGTATTTGTGGTTCATATGTAAGTAAGGATCCTTTTTTTGCTTAGCGGGTAGGGTTAGGTCCATAATATGAGTACTTTATTTGAAAGCGGAAAATATTAAAGTTCAACTTTCAAGAAATGAGTTACGTTTCTTGTGCTTTATGACAGAGACACAGCAGTCGAGCGTGAATCTGGTTGATGGGTTTTATATTTTAAAACTCAAACAAAACGAATTTTAAAGACGCATGCACAGCCCATACAGATTCGTGTTAATGTATCTTCGAAGATTAACTCATGACCGATTTCAAACTACAGTTAAATAGTAAAGAAAACTGCTTTTTTTCTAAGCAAACATAAATATGTGCTAATGTCCTTAAAATCGTATAAAAGAGGGAACTTTTATAGGTACCATCGTACCTTTTATATATTTGTATATGCATATATGCATTTACATATGTACGTATAGATGTACCTCATCTTTCATCTTTTTTTTTTTTTTTTTTTTTTTTTTTTTTTTTTTTTTTTTTTTTTTTTTTTTTTTTTTTTTTTTTTTTAAATATAACCCTTGCCCATGTGGCAGACACTGCGACCTAGAAGATCTATTGTATCATAAGGGTGTTCTTAGTCTAAGAGACCGTCTACCTCCCTAATGAAGGATAGTAGGTCCTTAGTAGCAGAGTTTTTCATTTCTGCTGGCGTACATATTTCTTTATAGAAAATACGTCTCCTTAACCAATGTAATGCTGGGCAATTGCAGAGAACATGTTCGGACGATTCGTCCTCCTCCGAGCAGAACCTACATTCCGTCTCTGAGCCCAGGTTAAGTTTGTTAAGGTGATATCTCAAGCCACAATGGCCCGTGAGAAAGCCCACTAGCTTCCTGATACTTTCCTTATTAAGGTTAAGTATATCCTTATAGGAGTAGGGTCTGATTAGTAATTTGGATTGTCTCAACCCTGGGACATTTTCCCAGTGGTCCAGACGAAGCTTGTGTTCCCAGTTACTAATCAGCGCTGTGGCGAATGACCAGTTAATGCCACAGTAAGGTTCAGGTCCTATGAACGCAGATTCTGAGCCAGCCCTAGCTAGTTCATCTGCTAGCTCATTACCTGCATTCCCTTGATGGCCAGGAACCCATCCAAGTTTTACCTTGTTTAGTCTCGCCAGGGATTGCAGTGCATCGTAGCAGTTTTTAACTGAAATGGAGTCCACTAAATTGGACGACAGCGCTTTGAGTGCTGCCTGACTGTCTGAAAATATAAAAATTCTAGCGCCTTTAATACCCTTACTAAGGTTTAACCTAGCGCAGATTTCAATGGCATGGAGTTCAGCCTGAAATACCGTGGGACACATTCCCATAGGTATCGAGACTTTGGTGTTGGGTCCAAAGACACCAGCTCCAACTCCGGATTCCATTTTCGATCCGTCTGTGAACCAAACTAGACCTCTAGGGTCTAATACCGGAACACCATTAGACCAATTTGCACGATCTAATATTTCTACCTCAAATAGCCTACCGAAACAGTACTCCTTGACCATGGTGTCTGGGATGGTACAAAACATGTCTCTTTTGGGGATTGAGTCAAGAATTTTCAGATGTCCCACATGGTCACCTGATTTATACTTGTATTCTATCTGCAACTTGATAGCACACCTAGCAGCTGTCTTCTTAATGAAGATATGAAGGGGTGAAAGCCCAACGATTGCTTCTAAAGCTGCCGTCGGGCAGGTACGCATAGCACCTGTGATGCCGAGACAGGCAACTCTTTGTAACTTCTGGAGTTTAGTTGCCGTTGTCCGTTCAAGAACTTTCGGCCACCAGATGATGGCCGCGTATGTGATAATAGGCCTCACCATCATTGTACACATCCAATGTATCATCTTTGGATTTAGGCCCCAAGTTCTGCCGTACAGGCGCCTACAGGCCCACATGGCCTTATTAGCACGCTCGATGGCGAACTTGATATGAGAATTCCAGTTGAGCCGTTTGTCGAGGATAACCCCGAGATATTTGACTTCACTGGAATAAGCTAAAGTAGTGCCTTTGATAATGATAGGTCCTAGATTGACCAGTCTTTTCCTAGTAAAAGGCACTAGAACAGTTTTGCAGGGATTGATGGATAGTCCTTCTCTGCTACACCATTCTAAAACATGTAGTAAAGCACCTTGCATGACGCTGGAGATGGTTGCGCTGTGCTTGCCACTAATAAGTATCGCCAAGTCATCCGCATAACCAATGGCGGTATAGCCTAATCTGTGAAGATCGACTAGAAGGTTATCTATGACTAGTGACCATAGAAGGGGGGAGAGAACTCCACCTTGGGGACAGCCCTTAGCTGCGGTCACCGACACAGAAACTCCTCCCGAGGAGGAAGTCATAATTCGACTTTCGAGCATGGCTCTTATCCATTTGCTGGTCGAATCTTCGATGCCTCTGCTACTGATTGCTCTCTCTATTGAGCTGTAGCCAGTGTTATCGAAAGCGCCCTCAATGTCAAGGAAGGCACATAGGGCTATTTCCTTAGAACCAAGAGTTCGTTCGATTTTCTTCACATGATAGTGAAGAGCCCCTTCTGTGGATTTGCCCTTCCTATATGCAAATTGACTTGAGTGCAGAGGGGTAGACAAATCTAACCGACCTCTAATGTGAACATCGATGAGTCTCTCCATCGTTTTGAGAACAAATGATGTTAGACTTATGGGTCTGTAAGATTTAGGCAGCTCACTGGGCCTATTGCCCGGTTTGGGAATAAAGATCACGTTTACCTGTCTCCAGGTAATCGGGATGTATCCCCAATAGTAGCTGGCTCTAAATAAAGCTATGATACCCGGCATGATGAGGTCGATAACTTTCTGCAAAAGTGCTGGAAAGATACCGTCATCGCCGGGGGCTTTGAATGGTTTAAAGGAGCTCACCGCCCATTTATTAATTGCTCTATTAGCAATACCGACCCTATGGTCAGCTGGGTTAGAGTACAAGTGTTGTACATGGGTGGACGAACCTGGAAAATGGACCTCAAGTAAGGTTTTGAGAGTGTCCATACGGTCCGACGTGTAAGTGCCATCAGGTTTTTTTATTAAGCCTACACAGTTAGTATGATCTTTAACGAGTGCCTTATGGATTCGTGCTGCTACTGGCAGGTCAGCAATGTTTTCGCAGCATTTTCTCCATGTAGCACGTTTAGATCGCCTCAATTCTAGATTGTATTTAGTAAGAGCGGACCTGTATTCGTCCCAGCTCTTCGTGCGTTTAGCATGGTTAAAGAGTTTTCTGACTTGCTTCCTAAGTTTGGCAAGCTGATCATTCCACCAGGGAACCTTTCGTTTACACAAACTGGTTTTATGAATACAGCTGTCGTGGTAGGAAGTAAGCAGCACATCATTCAATTGGTATGCCGCTTCATCTAGGTCCCCTATGGACTCGATAGGTGTAACGAGCATATCCAATTTTGAGAGAACAAGTCCTCGATATAAATTCCAGTCCGTTGACTTGGGATCATATCTACTAGAAGCATGTGACAGTTTGCCTTGAATGTCGAACCTGATGTGTTGATGGTCCGACAGCGAGGCTTCGTCAGAGACATGCCAATTTTCAATAAAATTAGAAATAAATGGACTAGCAAGGGTGAGATCAAGTACCTCTTCCCGAATCGCATTTATGAAGGTAGGTTTAGAGCCTCTATTTAAAATATCTACACAACTACTAGTAAGGTATTCTAAAAGACACTCACCTCTTCTGTTGATGCCACTACTGCCCCATATAACATGATGCGCATTTGCATCACAACCTATGATGTAGTGTAGGTTGTTTTTTTGGCAGTGCTGAATAAGTCCTTGGACCTCTGTGGGCGGGATGATGTCGTCGTCGCCGGGGAAATATGCCGAGGCACACACGATGTTTTGTGTTCCCCTCTCGGTCGGGACTTCTACGAGTAGTGTCACCAGGTCCTTCGTGATGTATTCTGGAATAGGAAGAAAGTTTATATTTGTGCTTATTAAGCAGGCCGCCCTTGGCACTGGCTCCCCACACTTAAAAATTAACTTACTTGACCTATTCCGTAGACCTTTTAATTGTCCGCAAATAACCCAAGGCTCTTGGATAAGACCAAGGGTTATGTTTTCTTCGGCGAACCGCTTACTAAGGGTAGCAGACGCGCCCTTAGCATGATGCAGGTTCGCCTGTAGCACTCTTATTGTGCCCATTAATCCTCCTTCGAGGATCTGGCTTGCCGGAGTAATTGGGCCTTTTTAGGACCTTTTCCTCTACGACAAGCAACCTGAGTAGAGAGACCCTGTGGTCTGCTTCTAGTCGGCTCTGGAACCTTCCGATAAGCGTGCCCAGTGGCGCCGCTTGACGGATGAGGTGAACCGGTCACTTTACCGGTCGAAGGGGCTGATGTTTTTCTGCTTTCTTTGCGGTGACCCATTGGTCCGGCTGGCAAATTAGCAGATGTTTTGCCAGAGACAGTGGGACCAGCATGCCCAGTGGCGCTGCTGGTCGAGGAAGTTGGTCTTGGGGCCTGCTTTTTAGGGACGGCTCCGGAAACATTCTGATCACCATGCCCAGTGGCGCTGGTGATGGAAGTGGCTGGTGTTGCTGCCTGTTCCATGGGAGTTGATCCGGAACCGTCAGGAGTAACATGCCCTGCGGCACTGCTACTAAAGGGCAGGGTGGACATAGTTTCCACCGCAGGTAATGGAACAGCCTTCGCTGTCTCAACTGTACCCCTTTCCGACGCTGAAACCTTGTCGGTGCTCTTAAGGATCAGCTTGACATAATTAAACCGGTAGTTGATCTTGCCTTTTAGGAAGTTGAGCCTTTTCATGGAGGCGTCGTCTATCGCTAGCACGAGATGAAGGAGCGCACCTTCCTTCTCTCTCTGTACGACCTTCCATGTGTTGGCCTGCAACTCAGCGTTCTGAGAAGCGATTGTCGCTAGGATCTTCGCAGAGGAGAGCTCAAGACTTTGTGGAAAGAACCCTCGGACGATGTGTGATTTCGGGAAAGACCCCTCTTCCACCAGCGTCACGTTCAGTCCACATTTAGCTCTAATCCTCTCAAAGTTCGAGCGCATCCACTCGGCAGTAGAACTGTCTGCGCAGATGAAGGTTAGCCACCCCGATCTGAGATGCGAGCCTGAAAAGGATGGCCACACGCCACTGTTGCTCATCTCAATCGAGGTGTCTATAACAGCCTCTTGGAAAAGAGCCATCTGCTCATTTGAGAGGGGCTGGGTTGATAGGTCAACCGGGACAACACCCAACCTGACAGCACTAGCCACTTGGCTAAAAGTGGGAGCATCAGGTGCAGGTCCTGCCTTGACCTTTTTGGCGGCCGAAGCCGGCGGGGTCTGATCCTCTGATCTGACCCGCTTATTTTCGCGTTTAGCAGGGGGGGCAGAAGAGGCGGGAGGGGCGGTTTTAGCAAAGATGAGAGCACTCTCCCTATCTTTACCTGTGCGTAAAGCATGTTTAAACCGTCTCTTCTCTGTTGAATTGAGTTTGACGAACCCACTCTGCTGATGCTGGATCTGTAGACCGTCTAGCATCTTCCCAATGGAAGAGCATCCGGATTTCTCCGAGACGACGCTACAGGCATCAACAAGGGTAGATGCGTCAGAATCTGAAGTGGCCGACTCCACTTCTACAGATCTGGGGTCTTGGGAAGGTTCAGATGGGGCCCATATGGCATCGCCTTCTGACTTCCTGACGTTGTTCGGCTGCTCAACAGCAGGCCGAGAATTGGAGGCCGTTGGATTGTTGGCCGATGAGAGCACTAAAGCTTCTCTAGCTACAACGGGTTGCTCGACAGCAGAACCCGAGGTTGATGCGATAATAGATGCATCGGTCTTTAAGTTTTTTATGTTATTTTTATTAATTTTGGACCCACGAGTCTCCGGGAAAGGAGGTCGCCCATGGCAGAGCCCGGCATGCCACAGGAAGGCTGGCTTGAAACCGAAGGTAGCCAGGTATTCGGAGTTCGCATACTAACGACTTAGCACCCTCTTAGCCATGCATCCCTCAGCGTATGCTGTTCCACCTTGGATTAGGGATTTAATATTGGGGTCTACTCCCCTCGTCGCTCACTTTAGCCGGCTTACATGCCGTTGCCGCAACCGTTCAACCGGGGCACAGGAGAGGCACATAAGCACAGTAGCAAGTTCCTCGGCCGGATGGTGACTGCTACAGCATGAGGGCCGTTGCCCGGTGGCCGCCACGAGGAGGCAGTGAGTCTTCTTGAAACGTTTGCCTGTAGGGATCGTCCAACGACTTTACCCTACAGGTACGCACCTGGCCACCTTTCTTTCATCATAGGCAGCGCTAAAAATAATCCTCCACCAAAGGCGAAATGCTAAGAAATACGTACAATTAATGCTTTCTAACAGTACAAAGAAATGTGCACAACTTATTAAAGTCCTGACTCTAGCCCCGTGGGTGCCGTGGCTCAAGTAGTTAGTGCGTTGGATCGCTGAGAGGGAAGTTCGACGTTCGAATCCCAGAAAACACCAAGAAGTTTTTTGACGGTCCAAACGTTCTAGCGTAATAACTGTCATGAAAAAGCTTCTCAATTTGCCTTTCGGATAAAGCTCTAAACTGTGGGCCCCTTCCAATTGTGTCAAAGAATATAACTCGTACAACACGAATGGTTCCGAGAAGCTGGGCCCTGGACCATATATGGTCCGTTGCGCCAAGTACTTATTTTTTTTCGACCCTAGCCCCATGATTGTATAAATCATCTCAATATGTTAGGCTCAAGTGACAGTACGCTTATGGAGAGGTCGACGATCTTGTCTTCTTCTTCTTCTTCTCTATCCTAGCCATTTCCCTATCCGGGGTCGGCTCTCCTCGTACGGAAGCGCCAAGATTTTCTATCCTGTGTTGTCTGTTTGTCGACGATTCTTTGTTGCACGTCCTGTTCTATGGTTTTGCTCCATGTTTTTGGTGGGCGGCCTCTGTTGATTGTTGGCATTTCTAGAGTTCTCTTTACAGCATGGTCTTCAGCATTATATGCCCATACCATCTTAGACGGTTTTCTTGAAGTTTTCGGCCATCGGTGCAATCCCACAGCTTCCTCGTACAAATTTATTTTGCACTTTGTCGAGTCTGGTGACCCCAGCTACATGTTGCCTCTGCTCTTGCTTCTTGTGATCTGGCCAGCACTCTGAGGAGCACATACAAGTGCTGGTCTGACTACAGATTTATATATTTTCCCCTTAAGCGGAAGTGATATTTCTTTTTGTCACATAAAACACCGGACACTGAACGCCAGCTTTGTTATCCGCACTGAAGTCTATGTGACACTTCTCGCTCAATAGTCCATTTGCTTTCCTTTAACGGCTCATTTCCTATTTTTATTTCGGCTTGGGTCACACCCGTTGAGAAGTTGAACTTCATGAATTCGGCCTTGGATGTGCTTTTACGCAGGCCATTAGATTCGAGCGCCTCTTTTCAAACATTTAGTTGTTCTTGCAAGTTCTTCGGGTCGGTAGATAGGAGGGCTACGTTGTCAACATAAAAAAGTATCAAAGGAATGACGTTTTGTATATTGCGGGTAAGAAAAGAAAATCCATTACCAAGTTAAAAAGCAGGGGATCAAAGCGGACCCTCGATGAACTCCAACTTTCACCCGCCTGATATTGTAAGCTCCTCATTATTGAAGCACTAACTCGGCTTTCTATGAAAGTTGATAATATTCTAGCGAAATTGAAAAATAGGGTTTACTTCCTAGCAGTATAATCGATGAACTGCGTTTGAGTGCTCGTTGTCTCCCAAGGTGAAGAAACTAAAAAATTCTCAGGTAGTAATACATATAGTGGGTAACAGGCCATGGAGGTACATATAAAGCTGAAAAAATTGCTGACGAGCTGTAGAAAGCTATAGAAGGATTGCTGCCAAAATTCAGGGAAGCAGATATTTTGTGCGGGTTTTTCAGAAACTTTTTAAGAGCAAATGTTAACAGATAAGAAGTATTAGTTGCACAACACATTGAGATCACATCCAAAAGGTCAGAGAGGTTGTCAGATTTATCCGGCGGTATATGGTAAGCCAAATACATACGAGCGACTAGTGGACTTTCAGTCACATACACCAAAGCTCTACCAATTGGCCTACCCTCGGTGCTTTTTTCTTGATCAGGTGTTGAGGAATTATTAACACTCATTCACAAGAGAGGAAGGATTGAAAAGTTTCAATTAAGCAAACTCTGAAGTTCGCAAATTATTTTTATTCTTCAACTCTAAGCTCATTAAACTTCTTTTATCTGGTCTTTAAAGCTAGTTTTAAAAAATATTTCCTCAAGCCATCAAAAAATATATTTAATCTAACATCGACCTCATCTTTTGTTGGAAATCTCTGTCTTCCCATTGTCCCCATTTTTTAGGTTGGGCGGAATCAGATCAGGCGAAAACGAGTAATTTAACCCTACAGTTATAAATTTCAGCCAAGCATTGACGTGATGTGTGCGGGTGCGAAATACAATTTCACTTTCATGTCAAAAAAATAAACTTACAAGGCTAAACGTCCTTTTATTTCCACGATCCAGTTGAAAGTGCCCCAAGCCAAAGTCTTTAAATAGGCCAACCAGTGCAGGATATTTTGAGAGCGGAAAATGGGTGTACTTATACATATGTATGTACATAGATACCAACGTAAGTGAGCTGATTTTTGTATATACATACATACATACGTAAGCTGCATAGTAACCAGTTGATCAGCTCCACGATGATCCTCGGCATTGATGATACTAATTTGTTTACAAGCCAAGTTGGTGGCTATGCTGATGATACGTAGCTTGTTGCTAAGTGACGTACTTACGTATCTACGTACATACAGACGTAGGTTGACATTGTGTGAGTACTTTTATCATGATGCTGGTCTCCTTACCACACAAGTTTAAGTTGGTTGCTATGCTAATGATGCATATATTGTTACTATGTGACATCTACGTACATACATCCATACAGACATATGTCCGGGTGAAACAAAACTTACTTTTTCACAGCGACCTTTTTGGAGCTCTCCTTTAATTGGCTTATGCAACGAAGTTTCAAGCGGGGGTGACACAGTAATATATTTGTATTAAATTTAATCTCGCAACGCACTCACACTCAATCTAGCTATGTACATTTGACAGCATAAGAAATCGCGGACAGGCAGGTCTTAGGACCAAGTTACTCACAGCCATCTGTCTTGTGCGTTTTATATTTTTCAGAGGAATGAAAGTGACCTAAGTATAACTAAACACAGTGTCTCAAATACCTAGTTGAGACGGACCTTTGTCAGACATTCGCTAGAGGTTTTGTCTCTTGCGACTTGAATGTAGAACTTCCCGTAGAACTCTTAGTGACTGCTGAGCCATACTACCGTGCAAGGGTCTGCCTTAAGATGATCAGGGTGTAAATTGAGCTGTACTCCTACGAATTGGGAATTGTTTTATATATATACCTATGTATGTATATACGCATCCATAATAGATATGGAGCTGTAATCGTTTTGCTGTTATCGATTCAGAAGTACGCTAAAAACATAGGCACTATCTTGCACTTGAAGACGGATCGACGAGTGGTAACAATTTAAAATTCGCTTTGCATAAGGTAGTAGAGAGCTTGAATCCCAGTATAAAGGAAGTCAAACGTAGTGCCAGCCATGACAAAATAACTTTTATTGTTGCGTCTGCTATTTGTAATGTTACAGCAGAACCGTATCAAGAGTCACCAAGAAGCTAAAAGCTGCTCGTAACTTACATCAATAACAGATGAATGATTGGGATGGTTCGTTGGTGGTTTTGGTATGAGCCTTAGCTAAACAAATAGAAGGAATATATTTTCATAGTTTCACACCACATTGTGAATGGGGGTATACCCCGAATTTTGGATGCCAATACCGCTAGGATTCGTATCGTATTTCATTTCCCAGCAACTATGAGATTACTACGGCGGCGATCGTAGCATTCAAATTGCGATAAACCTCGAAGGTAGTATAATAACAGCGAAAATTTAAAAAGTTTCACCATTAACATCTGCGTACCTTCTGCACGTACTCATAGAAAAGGCTTAGGAGAAAGGAACGATTTCAAACTTCTAAAGAAATGCAACCTAACTTAGAATGAAAATTGAAAGGATGTATATCTGTGTGGGAAACAAAACAATCGTCAAATCAAAACCTAAACCAAAAATACATGGTGGGAAATATAGAAAAAAAAATCTTGAGAGATCTACATACATACATATATGAGTTCTACGTACTCCTGGGCTGACCACATCAACGCCTTACGAATTATATTTAAATAATGCGTCCATTACAGTTCCCCGCTGTAAAAGATTTTTTTTTTTTTTTTTTTACAAAGGGAGCTCTGACCCTATACAGGAGGGGTATACTGGATGGGCTGTTATCAAGACCGTAGCTACTTTGGCAAGGGTCGAGAGTGGACGATTGGTCTTCTCTAGCCTCATACCAGATTTAATGAAGGGAAGATAACAAATTTCGCAATCATTTTAACTCCGATGTGTTAATGGCCTGTCAGCGGGGCGAGACCTCGTCTGACGAAATGCTACTTTACACAAAATTAAAACATAGGGATAAAAACAAAAATGCAATCGTTAGGTCAAACAAGGCCTTACGGATCGAATTCACGGGTATGAAGGTTGACTTGAGCCCTCATTTAATATAAGAAGCACCGGAGACACCACTAGGTTCTGGTCTAATATATAGTCCCTTTCGTGCATTCTTTGACCTTGTATACTAGTAAATGGTAGGCCTTAAGTGATTCCGTAGACTCTCCAACTTCTACGTTGGGAAGTTCTATAGTCAACCCTCCACGAGGTCACGAGGTTAACTTATTCACAGCTGTGGAAAATTTCATTGTTTAGCAAAGTTGTTTTAAAAAAAAAAAAAAAAATCGCTGCTAATTAGTGGTGAATTTCTCTGTTCCGAACGAAACTGCTTGATGCTGCAGTTGATGGCAACTCTCTTGTATTTCTTTAATTAAATTCTCTAAGCCATGTGCAATGGTTCTGAAGACTAATTTCTACATATTTGTTCAATCCCACCTATCTAACTATTTCGGAAATTTCGCTCATATGTATCTAAGCAACACCCACAAAAGCAGCAGTGGTACCAACCAACAGTTACTGCATCGTCTTCGCCTTGCACTGGCCAGTCAGGAGAGATTCCGAAGGAAAACGCATCAAATAGAGAAATCCTGACAAAAGGTAAAAAAAAAAGAAATCTGACAAAGGAAACCTAATTCCACACTAAGTATGAGAACGAGAAACTAGGGAGGTAACAAATTATGATGATAATGATGATCTCAATGCAACTAGCGGCAGCCGAGTGGGTGTATGCGGCTAGAGGTGGTAGAAATATTCCCAGCGCAGTATGCAATTAAGCACTGAACTACGAAGAACAAAATAAGGGAGAAAGATCTCCTAGTATCCTTAGTCGGTTAAATTCATCCTTTTATGATGAATTTGGTTTTTGGTCATTCATTTGACCTGTACTCCTCATTTAGTTTCTGGGAGTTTTCTTCACCTAAACCCTCAGCCTCTTAAGCTATGGTTGCCTTTTATAAAATATTTATGGCAAACCAGCTTATGGTTTAGATTTTCACAAAAGCACTAGGTTCAGGGGATAGATTCACGAAAATGGGATTCATTTATGGGTAAGGTCAAGCCCCTTAGACAACAAAATCCAGCCACAGTAACATCTCATCCCTAACACAGAGAAAGAGATAGATAGACAGATAGAGAGAGAGAGGCGTTGCATTGAAGGAAGTGCTTTCGGACTCATCATCATCGTTATTATTATCATCGTGCCGTCTTATAGCATCTTCTCGCTGGCTATGTGTGCATCTTGCAATCGATGCTCTGGGAATTCTAGGAGAGCTAATGTAAATAATAACCCTAGCTAAATGCATTATATTATCCTTTTGTATGCTGGCCGAATGTATGTTGCAGGAAAACATAAACCTATCTATGTGTGTATTGTATCTTTTCACCTAACTGCCACCTCTTATTTCCTGTATACTGACACCCAGGAGATACGCTTTGCCTTCGTTCTTTCAGATGATGTGCGTCCAGGATCAGGAGAATGTCGTTGTTGTGTTTTTCACGACAGTAACATTGGACCTAGAATTTAATGTCCGTTTTGGTAATACCCATGTGTTGCCTACAAAACGCGGGATGCTACGAGTACAACAAAAAACTCACACCAATGCAGAGACGCTAAGAGGAGTCTGAGGACTTCGGGAAGCCATCGAGCGTGAATACACACATTCTTGCGAATACACTTATCCTAAAGATGATGATGGAGGTTTTGACGACAGCAACCGAAAGCAATATGGCTCCGTTTGCTACACAACGATAGTGCTATAGTACATCGGAGCTGAGTGGTATGTATATGGCTTGTAGCTTGTTGTGTTGCTATCGTGCGAGCAAGTGGAAGGATATTTCACTTCGTGAGATATTCCATACACAAAAGATATTGCTCTCTACTGGTTTTGCTCCTTTTTGTCAAGAAGGAGATGGAGTAGATACAACATCGCTTGACCAAAAAGGATATACCTACTGCTATATCTATAGATATACTACAATTCATTATTTTCCATGTGTATTGTATCTATACTGTGAAATTTAGCAAGCGGCAGGATTTTCGAGAACGTACCAAAATATTTTGTACCTCGGACTTTCGGACAACTTCAAGTCGAAGGAGATGTGTGAGCAGCACCATTCCGGTGGCGCACAATTTTCGATAGTCACTCAAACCATCATCACCCACTCCTATTCTCCCAGTGGTTGCCTAGTTGGATCTTTCGAATCTACTAGGCAGCAGCGGTAAAAGCATCCTTGCGAGCAAGGAATAAATTCCCCATTCTACATCTCTGTACCACCCAAAAAGGGTACCAACTACCTAAACACCCATGTATATATACACATACACACACATATAAACTCGATGTCCTGGTCAGTTTTCCATTTGAAAGGCATGAGTTCACTTCACTTCACCTACATACTACCGTTGCGTCCTGCGACTAAGAACCACCATCTCGACCACCACCCACAGAAAAACATAAAAGGAATTGTTGGTGTATATCTTCGTATGTCCAAGTATGTATCCTTGCGAAATTCATCGTCGAGAACATTTGCTTATATTTGGAGAAGGTATACTACACGCTCGTGTGTTATTTTCTTGTCGTACCGTTTCTTTTTTTTTCGTCATCGTCGTCGTCCTGTGCATTGTGAGTGAGAGGATATCTTTAAAGAGGCAGTGAAGGGTTCGGGCCTGAAGAAATATCCGGTTCGCTGCTATGGCAGCGTGGATGTTGAGGCGAAAGAAGGGGCTGAAAATGTTCTTCTGAGCTACGGTAACATTTGCTGACCAAAAACCGAGAGTTCCACATCAAATAGCCAACAGCAGCAGCAGCTGCCCACTATTTAGAAGTGGGATTTAGTGATAGGTGGAAGGAGGTTGGGTCACTGCCTGTCCACCTTCACGACAACGACCACGACGACGACGACGACGTGGTGGACTCTACGACGACGATGACCACGATGCTGATGTTGTTTCGCCCGTTCCATCTTGCCGCTGTTGCCGCCGTTCCTGATGATGATGATGACGACGACGAAATTTCGTACGTAAATTGAAAGGATATTACGTTCATATACACACACACAAACATTTACACATTTCTACGACATACCGAGATATCCAAGGGATTCAAAAGAGGGAGAGATGTGAAAAGTGAAGGTTGAGGATTTTCATAGAAACACTGGAGATGTTGGAATCCTTACATATCGTATACGTTGGGGAACGGGAGGGGGGAAGGGGGGAGGAGCGAGAGGTGAGCAGCGGATGGAAGAAGGACTCTTTGAAATGGACAGAATGGAAATGACTTGGTTTGCTATTGGGCTTGACCCTTTGAAAACCTTTTAAAACCTCAAAGTGTGTGTATATACATATGTATATATGTACCTAGCCTCTGTGCTCCAGATATCAATATATATCTACTCTATCCTCATAGGGATATTATGTGTATGTCGGAGAGTAAAATTTGCCGCGGCAGCCATTTTGATTTTATACTTTAGATAAATTCAACTTCTTAAGCATGCACTGTACATATTGACGGGGCGGTCAAAAAGGAGTAATTTACACCCCCAAAAGGTCTTGCTGGTGTTTTTGCTTCTGGTCAGTCTTTTAAAGTGGCCTTCGTCTCGGATTTGGTGGGACTTATAAATTGGGTTTGTGTCGCTGGGGCAGTGGGGTTGGTAATTAATTTGAATTACTTCGTCCTTTAAAACAGCCAAAGTCACCGAGATTTTAGAACGATGCCATCATGTTGGGTGTGTCGAAGCAGAAAGGTAATTAAAAATTAACGTCACTTGACAGATGGTTTGGTTGAAACAAAAACTACTATACATCCAATAAAAACTGCCACCAAGACGTTGCAGATTAATTTGCCTTTTAAAGTATCATATTCCGTGTAGCCGCCCTTTTTTTCGTTATCCTCTCTTTTTTTCGATGATGTCCTTTGTTAATGATTTTGACATGCTTGGTGGCGTCGATGCCTGTTCATTGAAAGTATCTGGACATGCCACCGTGTTTCTGGCGGCTCAAATTTCCGCCACCGTTAGTTTCCTTTAATAGTAATTTTTTTTTTTTTTTTTACTGGCCAAAATATGATATGAAGTGAGAGTTTTTTGCGAACAGAAAAGTGGAATGTGGTTAACAATATCAATTTGCTGCTTGTTTTGCTCGATTTTTGCGCGAGGTATACGAAAACTCTTTTTTCTTTTTCTCCTCTACGAATATTGTAATGAAATTAAGTTTAAAGTCCCCGAATTGTTACTCCTAAATATTGAGGAGGATATTAGTTATCGACTTGTTAATGCATTTTGAAATCGTATCTAAAGGTCATATGTATAAGGTTTAAAAACACATATTCTTTAAGACACCATGCATAAAGGATCATCGAAGTGATGATCACACCTCTTGTAAGATAGAGTGTTTGGTTGCAAATATACCTATATGTATGTATGCGTGTGTATTTGGCAGAAAATGTCATTAAATTGGCCCGCGAGGGATATTTGTATTTCAAAAGTTTTCGCAAATATACTCCTGCAACGACCATATTCATCACATCACTAGGTCACTGAGTCGTCTCTAAAAATTAAAGCAGAAGCAACTGAAGAGTAAATCCCTCTGAAGGACAACGAAACAGAATTTATATAAGACCCTCATCATTCCAGAAGCTAGACGCTCACAACGTAAGGTCGTTGCAGAAGAAAAATTCAGTGAGTGGTGAACGGTACAGTTTTGTTAATAAAGTGTGAACGAAAATATCCATAGCGGTATATATTTCGTCAAAGAAATACGAATAAAGAGCTATGACATGTGGAGCGCATGGACACAAACGCGTCGACTCAAAAAATGTTTTAGTGGAATATAGCATTAGAGGAAGACCCCACCTTACGCGTGAGTACAGTTACAAAGTGATCTCAACCAACTTGCTTTGCACAACTGGCTGGACAGTGTAGAAGGCCAGTTTCTTCTTGCTGATAACTTATCGATTCGCCCCATCACTTCTGTCATAACATCGAGATGAACGTGCTTGGAATTATTTTGTCGAGATGAATCCGTGAAGCAGAGTCTGCTTTCGAAATGGTGTACACGATAGCAAAGCGGCTGAAACAGTCAATTGCTTCGCTTTAATCTTAAACATGCTTTGCTGAATAAGATGAACGGTGACCTCCTCCACTATCATGGATAAGCTTGGTGTCTGTGAAATATTTTTTTTTTGTGCTGGAACTGTGTCTCGAATGACCATCTTTACCAAAGACCGGGTTATGCCTGTATTGGTATACCTATATAACTTTTTGGCAGGAGACGATCATGTTTGTGATGCAACGGAATTCGCTGGCAGAGGAACGGATGGACTGGGCGAGAAATACATGGCGCTGCCGAGTAGAGAAAGACTCACAAGAAAAGACAGGTTGTAGAGGCCTCCTACATCGTTCTTAAGGCTTTAAGCAAGCACCCTACACTTAGGGAGCTGAGTTTAGGGAATTATTTCTTTCAGATAAATATGTACATAAACTGGGTACTAATGTGACTTATATAATTCAAGTGCCACACCCAAACTAACGAACAAACAGATTCCCTGGTTGACCAATATTAAACATAGCTTCATACCCAGCCTAATATTTCAAGGGACACACATCCATGCCGTGCATCAAATTTTGTCGTCCCAAACAGTAGCCGCAATCGAAGTTCGTAAAAAAGTTGCGTAAATGATTTTTCCCTAAAATCACCACGTGTATGATTAAAAGCATCAACCGATTAGCATGTTATCCGGTGTCAAAAAAAGTCGGTCTAAATATGTTAATTACTGCCACCAACCGGTTGTCAAACAACAACAGCTGTGTCAAGTTATGCATGCTTTCGTCCGTGTATGCCAAAAACAGGATGCACATCAGTTAATCTGCACTGTTGTACAGTGCCAACACATATCGCCTGTCCATCATCATCATCGTCATCATACGGTACCTCCACACAAAAGCATGCCACAGCGACAAAGTGAATAAAAGTGCAATTTCGTCCGAAGCCATGCAAATTGCATGTAGTCCCGCCCGTTAGAACAGACCGCTTTTTACTGTTTTCAATTTTTTATTTTTATTTTTTTCACCTATTCGTTGTTTGTTACCGAGCCACATAAACTCCTTCAACAACAACCTGTGAATCACTAAATTCTCTCCGTCAAAGGACGAACTATACAGTGGAGTGCGGAGTTAACAACACACACAACATGCCAACACCATCATCTCCATCAACGGCCACCGACACACCACCACCACCATCGCCACGAAGCGACAGAACAACGACATCACCTCCACCGATCAACATCAACGCATAGGTCGGCCATTTAATTGGTGTGGTCTTTATAGCACCAAAGTTCCTCCAAACGCAGTGCTCCTGAAACGGGTAATAACAGGAGCAGCATCAACTACAACGCAGTAGTAGCTTTGATGGAACGTTTTTTTTCTCCCGGGCTCAGCAGGGCCAATTTTTTTTTTTTTTTTGCACAGGCTTCACTCCACTCGCACAAAATGTCACATCCTTGTTTTAACAGAAATTTTTTTTTTCATGCTACTGTTAATATTCAGTAGGCTAGAGTACAGCATAACAGACAGGATGGACGGCCATGCCCAGTCAGTTAGTTAGGTCTTTGGTGTGCAACAGGTGCCAGCAATGCGCCGTATGGTGGTATGTAGGTAAGGCTAGCGGACCAACAGCGCAGTCAGTCAACAGGCGTCAATTGAAATTGCACCGACAAGTGATTTTTTTTTCTGGCGGAGGCTTCACGTAAGATTGTTTTTTTTTCTGCATGATGAAGACCATACACGGAGACATGGTACACCTAACTTGGTTGGTAGCATGGTGATGGGAAGCAAAAAAAAAACAGGGAATTAACTCCGCGAAGTGGAAAATGCGCGAAAATGAGTGATGCGTAATTTAATTTCAGTCCTTTGCCAAGAGGGAGAAATTTGATCCTCGACCGTGACAGTGGTACCTGAGGAGACCATTTTTTATACATAGGTTCGATGGATGGATGGTTAGCTGGCATGATGAAGGGCCTTTCGTATGGAGCAGTTCCAATTTCCTATTCCAAGATCATTTGGTGGTTTTATTTTGTGCGGCTACTGGTCATATACACGTGCACAGATGGGACAAGTACGGAGATTTGGATGTGTATAAAGAGAAAAACGAAACAAAAGGCAAACGGTAAAAAAACGCAATTTCCGTTTGAGTCCTTTCAATCTCTGCTTGATATGAAATCTAAAACATGTCGGCATAAGTTGATGGGGAAATGATGTCACGAATCAGTTGACATTAGATCAAAATGTCTGCAATCTTTAAATAGAGGAATTTATGAATGGAATGATAATGTCTGTATGTATTTCATTTGATTATAAGTTAAAAGGTAGTCGGTAATATCTTTCAGTTCGTTGATAACCTGAAGTCTTTACAAATGAAATGCGCTCATTTTTATGGTCATTAAGATTTACGTACAATAATTCTCTGGTATTTGATTTGATTGATAGATAAGCCGAAGGCTGTCGGTACACTTTCGGATTTCCTACGATTTCCATAAAATACATCCATTCAGTGATGGGTGGAATGTTACAAATACTATTTCCTTAAAAATATTTCTTTTGAACAATCTTTCTTACGTCAACTCAATCCTCAAGAAAAGAAACTCTTCAGACATCACCAAATAATGATAAATCTTACTTACATACTTTCTTAGGTGGCGCTACAGTTTGGGGAGAATCTGGTAGTCAACCAATAAGCCTCTCCTATTAGCCCGGTTCTTAGCTAACTGCCTTCAATTGCGCACTCCAAGTTGCTTGAGGTCTCTTCTCCTTGTGCGTGCCATCTAAGGCGAGGTCGCCCTCTACTGCGTTGTCCTTCCCGGTGCCCATTCGCTGTTTTTGTTCTTAGGCGACTGATGCGCACTTTTTGTCGTTGAATCTTCTGTTCTAAAGACCGTCAACGTAAACGGGAGCAAATATTTTACAAATAATTTTGTTCTCGGAAACCCCTTTGACTCTGGCACTGATGTTAAGGGTATTGTATAGAATATCCCTAGTTATTCTAGACGCCATTGCCTTCTCAGCCCAAAGAAACAATGATTGAAAGGTGTTATTATTCGATCAATTTCTGCTGGATTGTTGTTGTCCCTTACTACCTCAAAGTTATAGTTGTCGAGAAGCTGTTGACAGCATATACATTTTGGCAGCTTCCGTTGCAATAACAGTGGCCTTAAAATCGATGAAAAGATGATGGGTACTTAGATTTAGACTTCATTTTCTCCAGAATCTACCGAAGTGTGAAAATTTTATCGACTGTGGGCTTTCCTGGCCTGAAACCATACCGATAGGTAACAGTAAGCGATGTTGAGGAGACTGATACGGAATCAATTTGTCGCAGGAGTAATTTTCTCACTTCCGAGGCTGTCAGGATATCTCAGAACTTCTGAATAGAGGTCCCATCAGTCTCTAAGCATAATCAACAAATTGGGTCTAGTGGAAAGTCTCTTGTGATGGTAGCATATATCTACATAATGTAAGTACCTACTTTACGCTCATTCGACGCTAAGCTTTTTATGGCCCGTAGTTATCTATCGAATGTGTATTTACGAGTATGTGAATTGTACACAATTCTTTCAAGAATGATATAAAAAATTACCTTTTCGTATAATCTCTACGATAAAAAAGATTTGGATAGTATATTTTTTGACTTCCAAAAGTATAGAACTTTTCGAATCTATTAAGAAGAAACTGAGAAGCATAGAAGGGTTTTGTTAACTCATCTCATAAACGCTATCGAATGTGATTTAAAAATTGGTGGAAAGATAGTGGTTATTGGCCTAAATATACTCTGGTAAGAATCAATTAATCATGTGTGTCATTTTTCTCTGATTGATACATACCTTGGCAACTAAACAGTCATGCATCCTCTCTTCATGTTGACCGGGTAAGTGGTTTTCTTCGTTTTCATCGCCCAGCTGGAACGATTCGTTTTTCCTCACTTACTTGAATTCTATTAATTAAACAAGTTTTCATGCTCTCCCTCCTTTTTTCGGATGAATTAGTATTCATGTTTCCTTTTTTGGTCATAAAACTTGTGAACAGCTCTGGGCATTATTGGCAGTATCTAAGTAAATTATTTTGTGTCTGTGTTCGCCAGATTTCTTTTTAAGCGATGGATTTCTCGCCTGCCATCTGGTGAAACCTAGTACATAAGACACGGTATTTCTGATAGCCTCCTGGAAACATTTTCAATGATCTGCCGTATTTGATATTGTTCTCATCTAGAGATAGAGGGACAGTCGATCCACAAAGTTCCTGGCGGATTTAAGCTATCTGTTTACATCTATCGTTTAGTTTTCTCGCAATGCTTTCCGGATAATCCAGTATTCGGGATATCCGCTAGTGTTACCTTACCTGCAGCCATGTAGTGATCCGAGACGTTTATCGCCTTTCAAAAGGTTCTGACATCAAAAATACTGGCCATGAAAGTCAACCTGGGCCTTCAGGGCAATGTCATCACGACCTAGTACGTTTTCGAACACATTGGCGGGTGGGCTATATACATACAATACCTGTATTTCTGTTTTCCTACAAATTAAGCCTGCACTAACTGTTTTATTACTAAACTTGTCAATGACTATCTAAATTTCGTGACTAGAACATTTCTTGCCTGTTCTATTGGCGAGCTGGTCGGAATTTTCTTTGTTAACATAGCCATTCTCCTATGTGGGAGTGTATGCATATATTAACCTAGTGTTCATCAATTTTGCCTTGATGCTAGGGCTTGATTATATGGCTCGCTTATTTCTGTATCTGACGACAACCCCTCATTCATAGAATGTCTCCTGCTATGAATAGCAATTACCCTGATATACACCAGAGATCTCATCCGCTCCCTGCCTGATCCATGCACATATTCTCCTGAGATGATGGTGACATCACTTTAATAACAGTGCAAATCCCGAAGTAGTTGTGCTCATTTCGTTTACTAGGTTGTTTTGTAACACATTTTATCAAGGTAGGTACAAGGTAGGCCCACTTCAGCAATACGGGTGTAAGAGCTGCCGGTACCCCATTAATGGCTCATTCATAACGTCTTTTGCAATACCCTGACTCAGTCTTGACAATTAATGTTGATCTGATCTCCGAATTTGTTGAAGTAGCTCATCACTTATGAGGATAGATCTTCTTCTACATGTTCTAAGGTCAACAAAATATAAATAGTTACCAAGATACCTATAAATGTTTCTTGATTCTGTGCGAGTAGATTGAAAAAATATCTCCTGTCATTGAATTTCAGAGTATGCTCCTTTTTTCTAATAAAAGTCTTGACAAAAATTTATTTGCTCGGTTACCAGATGGGCATAAAGGGGCTAGGCTCTTGAGTGATCTTAGAGCAGTCAATTGGGCTCCAGCACTTGTAGTATCCATAGTAAGAGACTAGTCAGTTACTAGCCTTCGATGATTCAACAATTGGAAATTAGATGGGAGTGCGGGATTTTGATTTGAATTTTATGAACTCGCTGTCTTAGTGCCCGTACGCTAGATTATTGTTCTATGTATTCTAAACGTTAAAATAATTCCCAAACCAAAGCCTAACTTGTACTTTATACAAGCACAATTTGGAACCATAACCATGTGAAGCTCACAAAATAGACGTGATGCGAAGGTGAACAGAAGATTTGATATTAAACTAAAAAACAGTAGACTTTCTGGCAGTTTTCTTCTCATTAAAGACTGGTTAGCTTAATTTTTCATTTCAATAAATATTTGCTTAAATTTATTCAGATCTGTATACATATTTATGTATGTACGAATTGGTCAGAGTGCTCAGCTCAGTACGCCTATAGTACTGTGACTATCAGAACTGTGTGCCAAACTTTAAAAAAAAAAACTTTTTCTTAAGCTTTTTTTTAAAGAAACTTTGAATTCTTAGCGATTGCAAGAAACGATTTATAGGAGAAAGTATGTTCAATTCTGCTATGGACTTTATTAGTATGTACATACATATGTCCTTAGCCTTTTATCTGCAAACTTTAGAATAAAACACATAAGAATAGCGATGTAAGAAAATTACAAAATAGGTATCCGAGAAAATTCTTCATCTTAGAAACTCGATGGAAACATTAAGCCATTAAGTGTCATTCAGAAGCTTTTTCTGACCACAAACAAGTTTATTTACGAGTAGCTAATTGCCTCTAAATACCCCAACTCTCACTTGTCACATTAGCACCATCTGCCATAAACCACAGCCTATCAGTTACTTCAACTTCTGTTTAAATAAAAAATGATATATTACCAAAAAAAAAAATCTCTCCCACTCCATTAAATTTTTATAGTCCAACACGCTTTTTTATTTAAAAAAAAAAAAAAAAAAACCGAATGGATTGCAACACCAAACAGAGTAGAACCTGAATCAGTTTTTATACATACGGGCTATATGTTAAATGTATTTTGTCCTTAACCCAGGAGTAAGAAGAGAGATACAGTACAGAGGCAGACAGACAACAGGTTGTTGCCATGTTTTTATCGAATCTCATAAAATTTTTATGTAACGATTACGTTCCTCTTCTCGCTTTTAGTCCTGGTCGTCTGTGGCCCTACCGAAGTGTATTTGTATTTTGTTTTTCTTTTCGTATTTTGTCTGTGGATGCTCGTTTGGCATGGGTACATGGGGTGTTGGTGTCTCATGGATGGGGTGGGTGGTGGTCCTTTTATGCTATACTCTTCTTCTTTTACAAGGCACACTGCACAAGACGAACGAGCTATAAAAATTATTCCTAAGGACTCCCACCATTTTTTTTTTTTATTGTAGTTCTATGTCTGCTTAGGGAGAAGGGTGCTCTGGGTGACGAAGATGAAGTTGGACTTTCTTTTTAATGGCTACTCGTACACCGGCATTTGTCGTACGTCCTAGGTCTCGTCGTCGTTGTCGTCGACCCTCTAGTTAGTTGTGTAACTTTCTTGGAAATTTTCTGGGGCAAGGTTTAGTAGCCAACAACCCCTCTCGGGGGCCCCCAAGGCAGACGCGGGTATCACTAGCCGGTCGGCACTTGTAGAGAAGAAAGCATTCACCAGTACACCCACCCCCGTTCTCGCATCCAATAAAACGATAATAAAATTTATATGATTGAAAATAAAGTTAAGTGTTTGTTGGATGGTTTGATTTATCGTTCGGTAATTTGTTAATAGAGCATGATTTACCCCGTACGAATGAGTGGTCGTCGTCCTCGGTTGGGGTTTATGGAATCTTCCTTTTTTTATGTCCTTACGTGTTGGTTTGTTAGTTCGTTTGGTTGTTTACGATCTATTAAAGATGTGTTCGTTCTGACGATGATGATGATGATGATGACGATGATGGTGGTGATGCTGATGTGAGTTGTTGTTTGTTGAGTGTTTGTTTATTTATATGCATTTTCTTTTGATGATAGTGGCTGCTTGTTTGCTTTTGATTATACAGTGGTTGTGAGTGAAGTAAGCGATAGTTGATTATTTGGTGATGACTGTAATTAGTGTGGATTGCGGGGTGATGTAGTGTGATGTCTTAGTTGGGATTAGAATTGTCTTTAAGTGGGCAATTCAGGACAATCATTTGAAAATTTTCCTCCCTCTTATTTTGTGTTGAAGCATAAAGTGCATTCAAGACGATTATCCCGTTGAGGTTGACTGCTTTGCTGCTGTTGACCTTCTACAAATATCTTTTGTCGGTTACCCCAGAAATTGTCTACATTCAAATTGGCCAACGATCATATGGTTAACAGGACCAAGGCGTTTTTGTTCTTTTACTAAGCAATTCAATTCTTTTTCTGCCTTTTTTTTTGAAAATTCGTTCAATAACCGTTATGAGCTTCTTGCCGTGTTTTCCAGTGATTATCATTGCATATGAAAATACCTAATATCTTGTGTCTTTGAAAGTCTACGACAGTCGACTTTTTAAAATGAAAGCTTTCTTAGATCTGGCGACATTTTTTAAAAAAATAGTCTTAATGTTTATACATATGTACATATATGTGTACTTTTTGAACACTGCGAATAATGGCATATTAAAGGGGACCAGACAGCTTAAGTGTTTTCTTCTACTCTTTTTTATAAGTGTACCTCTGGGTTTTGGACTGAACATCTATCCGGGTGAAACAGAACTATTCAAGAAATATATAAAAAAAACATATCCTGCAGCGTCAGCTATCTGAAGCAGAAGCCTAGAAAAACGCAAAGAAATCTTGTTGGTTATGCAAGAAAACTATAAGCCCTGAGCATGAGCTACAACACAATACTATGATGTGCTTAGGTTTCTTCTTGGTCTTGGGTAAACAACTAACTTTGTAACAGCTTGCACCTGTCTGCCGATTTAGTTGTTAAATAGCTCTAAACTAAAGGTTTTGGTGTTAGACCGATGTGGGATATCACTTTGTTTTAATCATATGTTATATGGACGCATAGTTTTCGATGTTGCATATGGGTCATGCCTTCGTTAAATCCAAGTTGATTGTGGCACTAAGAAGATATAGATAATTTCTCACATCAAAATTTCCATTCAAAAGTTGGGTTAATTATCTCTGACGATATAAGGCATATAAGCTATATAAGGGTACTTTCGTCAGTAAAAAAATATTTTGTAAGAGAGGTACTCACGTACAACGGTGCACTGCTTAAGAAAGTAAATCCAGGACAACTATATACGTATATTCAAAGAAACTCATCGCTGCATGCCATATACATAACTAGAAAAAAGAGAGGTCGAAGGTGTATTCTAGCGGCTCTAGACATACATTTATCTTGCACTTTTGCGAGTGATTGTAGTATTTTATAGGCCACCGACAGCGGATAGATCCAATATCCTGTATCCATAACCACGCGGCAATCAGTTCCATCACAGCTAACTCAGCTAAATATATGTATAGCTGAGAAGGACAGTCACTCGGGACAGGTTAGCGAATTAGCTCTCAGTGGTTGAACATTCTCTGCTGGTAATTGACAACAGTGCCGGTGCAAACACCTAAGTAGAGATTTTATTTTCAAACTTACAAACATCAATACTCGACACTGTGTTTTCGGTAGACAAGCTAGGAATAGAAGCAGACTATTCATGAAAATATTTTTTTAGAGAACTTTACAATCTTTGAAAAATCCTCTTACAGAGTCAAAGGTCTGAGAAACAGAAGCCTGTTCAATTTAAGACCAGGGATTTCGCTTGCAGTCCTCTAGACGAATTCTAATATCCACGATTGCTTAGTCTTTTATACAGAAGACTGGTTGTTTCTGAAAAGTTTGAATGCAGAAACTGATATTTTTTGCCTGATGTGTAATTATTCACTGAAGTTGGATTTGTTTTTGCCTTCTAAAGTTGTTCATCTCTAAGCAGTAGCTAGGCATGGTATATTTGCGTGCTAATTAGCGGTTTTTCACATGACTTTGTCGTTGATGTGTGTTGATAAGCTTTGAAGTGTTAACAAACCACTAAATCTATCTAGCTGATTTAAAAAAAAAAAATATTGGCGCAATCTTGTTTGATATCTGGTTCCAGCTTGTGCCGAACAATGGAATCAATTACTGTAAAAGGATAATATTATATGCACCTCAATACCACCTCTTAAACAAAAACTGCTTAATATTTTTAAAACACAGTCTTTTTTCGACTCAAAAAAATATAAATTTTCAGGACCACTTCTCTTTTTCATTGAATAGATGGTTTACGCAATGGACTATACATCTAAAATCTCAGCCCTATCTTTCGTAGTTACCCTTTTTCTGCTTTGTTGTTCAGTTGAACTGGAAGTGAATAAGAGCCTGTCTTATTGACATTTCTAGAACTATGGCAGTGGTTATTGTGGGAAATACGTAGGTTGGTTACATGGTGCCCTGTAATAATTGCTGGAATTTTGGCTATCTACACGAGTCTTAAAATTAGCTATCGACAGGAAATGTGAAGTATATTTAACTTAACAGCCCCCAGTGGAATGTTGACTACTATTGGAATAAGCTACCAGGAGCTTGGATCAGCTTGACAAATTGCTGAGTTTTATTCTCGGTCATTTTGACTAGATTTCTTAAGCCACTAAACTTTCATCTAGCGAAATCGAGTAGCAATATGGATATACATATGTATGTATGTATGTACATAAGTATTTAAGTATTTTGGTGTCGCATAACTAGATTCAGTGTATTTGACCCCTAACCAGGTCAGCCAAAGTAACTTTAAATGAAAAGGCAAATAGATTACCACAAAAAAAGAATTTATTAAAAAAAAAAGAAAAAATAGCGTGACTCAATTAGTCTGAAAGCGATTTCAAATTCAGTCTCGGATCCTTGAGCAAAGACTGCTTAACCAAATCGTACTTCTTCTGCGCTTCGTCATGTGTAATCGTCAGTCGTTGCTGCACCATTCTCTTGTTTAACTCAAGGTCCTTAGACTCCTGCAGCAGACGCTCATAATCGAATTCATCAAATTTATTTTGGAATTTATTAAGGAACTTTTTCAGTGATTGAGCCTCTGCGGTTAACTGAAAACACAATAATTGGTTGGGAAAAAGAACTGAAAATATTATGTATGTACACCTCTTGACTTACATCTTCATACCGACGCTGTAATTCATTTAATAGCGAAACAAATCGAGTCTTCAAATCATCCAAACATGAATTATACGCATCCCAAGATTCTTTATGAGTCAAAGGACGACCATGATACTGCACCAGATAGGGAGCCAAAAAATCTGGCAAATTTTGCCATCTTTCCTTAAGTTCTGTTGCCTCCTTTTCGGCCTGCATAGTATATCAAAATACATCATCTTTAAATCTACTTCAACACAAACTTGGACTTTAATCAACTTTAATCGCTCTAATTAAGTTCAAGGTCCTTGAACAATTAACCCGGGGCCAAAAGCCGGCCGCCGCACACATACGAACAACTCAATTAAGTGCCAAATATTGATGCTTTCAATTATGCATTAAGAAGTGGGGCAACAAACAATGGAGTGACACTATCTATTCCCAAGTAATACAAATGCATTAATCTGAATTGCCACCACCTTGGGAGCCTTCGTCGCCCTCGTCCTGCTGGCCTCTCATCAGACAGGCCCCTCATTCGGTAAACAACTTAAATTAACATATATTATGTGGGAGTTAGAGGGGGTGGTGGGCACATGGAAGTCATGTCACAAATATGTATAAGTAATAGCAATTACGGTAATATGAATGCATTTATCGGACAAGTGAGTGAGTTCAATACCATCAGTTAATTAGGTCATTTTCAAGGATATTACAATTTCGTTAGCGTCTCTGTATGTGTATATTTACCACTTCCACTCGTATCTTCCTTGCCGCGGCATTGCGTAATGGGTCAGAGGATTTAAATTTCAAGATCGTTTCCTTTTTCTCGGCCTTTAGAACCTCTAAGATTCCATTTATTTCGTCAAGGTGCTTGTAAAATGATTTTTTGGCGTTTTCCTCCGCCTTCAGCACGTATAGCAATAACAAATATTGTTCCAATTCCGTAGCTTCAGGTACCGCACCGCCATACTAAAATTATACAATCACGAAATAAATTTTATACTAAATATTCCTTTAAAATGAATAATGCATTTTGTAATGCCGGCGGCTTTTGTTCTGGTGCAGTTCTATGGAAAAAGGATTTTTACTTGCGCACCATTGTCCCTTTTGTAAGATCTGGACTGAAAATAATCTCTGTACCATAATCCGGCTTTGGTGGTCTTATGTACTCTCTGGTCACGGCAGTAAGTGCACCATGCAAGTAGTGAAATTGTACAAAGAACTTATTTTGAGTGACATAGTAATGAGTAGTCGCAATATCCTTGTTCGCTGGTTTTGCGGGATTTCGCTGGAATTTCTCTGTCATTTCCTAGAAGAAGACGATTCTTGAGACATGGGTGATAATAATAAAGTGATTACCTTTATTTTGGTCATGGCTGAGCCTGCTTTCGTCACGAATTTCTTATAGTAACACCTGCGAAGGAGAAATGTTAATAAAATGTTTTAAATATAAGTTTCAGATAGCTGAAGAGAGGTCCTAGGTTGAAATTGAAACGTCTTTGTGCAGTTTTCACATGGTAATCTGGTAGTGTTGTTGAGTATAATGCCAGGTAAAAGTGTAATCATGGGGCTGCTCAAAGGATTTGAAAAAATTCGACAGATGAAAACATATCATAAGATAACTCCGACAGGACTTAAAATATTATAGTTCGAGATAGCATTCAGATTTGATTGTACTTCATTTTAATTAGTACCACGTTATAACACCTTTTTGGTGTAGTGATTGTGTTTATTTCTCTGTTTTTGTCGGCAACTTCCCAGGGTGATTCTAAACTGCAGAGGCAAGACACGTTACTTAAGTATGTATTTTGTAAGCAGTCCGAGGACACAACATCAATTTCTAGGCACAGTCTTGTAAAGAATTGAATTAAAAAGGTAATTAATCTTGACTCCTTACTCTTACATTTGTACTGCCATTATTGACAAGGAAATTTTACTAACTGATTATCTACCTAACTCTGGCCTATTCAGGAACTACGCCAACTCATGAACGTCCGGTAAAAATCTGATGACTATTCATCTGCTCTCAGCTTCTCGTACTCTTCTTCGGCAGATTGATCATTGATTTTTATCCTTGTAATCAATGATGCTGATCGCATCTGGTCTACGCTGATGATATCTAGTGTGGTAAAAACTTCTTAGAGCTTAATGTCAACAAATGTCTCCACATTATTCTGTCCATACCATGAGAACCGAGGATGTGCAGGGCAGGTCCATTCCAAGACCCGATCTGTCTGATTGCCTAAACCTCAAAAACGTCGCGATATTGATATTATCTCCTCATCGCACTGTCTATGGTTACTACGAACTATTTTCCAAAATGCTGAGCAAATCAAATAATGCGTCACACATATTTTAGTTGAATAACAGCAAATTTGTACATACTCCATAATCCTCTAACCATGTCTAAATTTCATTCTCATTATTTATTAGCTTTAGTCCAGCTTACTTACCATTTAGCTGTAGTAAGCCTTAAATTAAAACATTTAAATAATTTTTGCTTACATTCTACCTTCTGTCGCTAGCTTTTAAGTTGTTTGTCTTTTATTTTATGTCTATGTAGATAGTTTAAGTATTAAGCTAAATAAAATGCCGGTCAAGTCGACGTTAATTACAATCAACTTACTTTCCGGAAATTTTTTCATATTCCATAATGAGTTTTTGCTCGTCTATTGAAACATATCGCAACGAATCAGGACGTGGTGTTGAATAGAAATACATTATCTTTGGCAGTTTTTCGTCAACGTTATATATGAAAACTGGAAGAAAAATTATTTCTACTGTAATTAAGAAAATATATATTTTCCATTTGCTAACTCACACTTAAGAGAATCCGGACGGCCAGTTAGAAAAGACTCTTCAGATTGTCCGGTCAAAAAGTTAGTTTTCATTTTCGACATCAAATCAGTCCGACTTTCGTACCATGTCCAACGCATCACCGGAACCTCATACTTATCATCCGAATAACTCGTCATTTGCCCTGTTTTACCATCCTTTTGCGAATACGGTGAATATCGCTTGTGCAGTACGCGCTTATAATAAAACGCCTTGTATAGTTTGGAGAATTTTTGGTCGAACTCCTTTTCACCAATTTCTATTTTCTCTGCCCAACTTTGACCCATGTCCAAATGCTTCTCGATACTCATCGTTTCCGTTTTCCCCTCCAATAAATTTTCATCAGATACTTCCTCAATAACTCGCATCTCGGGTGGTTCTGCTGTGAGAAAGTGCTCCCATTTACTTGTATCTCTAAGGTCCCAACTCATTTCATGTATTCGACCCGTTTGCAGATTCGCATAGTAGTTCAGATTATTCCATACGCTTTCGATGTGAATATAAGCATATGTAAACGTGTCATGAATGAAGCCTGTAGTGGGTTCTATAAATGAAGCAGTTGGTGGAGCATCAATTTCTTCACCGTCTTCATCAAGGATTTTCAATCGAGGCTTAGTAGACCAAGGAGCGTTATGCACGATAACAATCCAAGCATGTGTTCGAGGATGAGGATCATGAAATGCAATTTCCTCCTCGAAAGCCTAGACGAACAAGAAAATTAGGTACATTAAAGCGATTCAATAATTTTGTTCATTTTAAAGACTAACCTCGCGTTCATGACGAGCAATTCTCTCTTCTTCGGCCTTTTCTTGCTTTTCTCTCTCTATTCTTAATGCTTCGAGCTTTTCCGTCAAAGTGCTTACCAAAATGGGTTTTGGCTTAAGCTTGTATTTATCATTAACTGTAACATTTTCGGAATCCTCGTCTTTGTCATCATCAATTGGCGTATCTACTGGCAAAGGATACTCAAAATTTCGTTGATCATTGTTTGTAGTCTCAAGTCTTGCCGATCCAGAAACGACCATTGCTGGGAATCCCGCTCCAATCAGCATGCTGCACAGTAAAGTGGCCATTTCAAAGATGTTTCCACGACGTCTTCGAACCAAAGTTGCTGGTGACATCAAACTTGGGGGCTATGGAAAAAATACGAAATCAATGGACTCTATATGACCTAAATATCATTTTAAGCAAAAAAAAAAATATATATATACATACATATATGTGTGTACATACATATTAAAATCCTTTCCGAGTCGTTTCTCAAATCAATAAATCATTTCGAGAGTGGACTAGCTCTGATGTCTAACAATTTGCCTTTGTAAATATGACAGAGTGTTTCTATGTGTTGTCATGTTTGAAGTATTCACTTGCCTTTCTGCTAGTCATCGTGTTGAATGAACAGCAAACTGGACAAAGAGGATAATAAAAGAAATGTCCTTGAAGCAGAAACAATGAATAGTAGTTCAGATTTGTTTTTGTTTCATTGAAGAACTCCACCAGTGAAATGGCATAGCATAAGATGTAACGCCAACATCCCCATTTTTTTTTTTTTTTTTCGTTTTTAGAGAAGATATTAAAATATATGCAGGCACCAAAGTAAGAAAAGAGTTCACCTAACCACGAAACAAATCAAAATAATGGTAAGTACACAGTACACTGTTTATGGGACATATTTTAATGCACCTCTAACGCCTATGAAACGCTCCTGCTCAAACTACTTTTGCATTTAGATGATTTTCATCTTGGTTTTATGTTTTCTATTTGCTTTGCGAAAATTTGTCTGTTTGACGAAAGTTAAATGAGTGTTGTTTGATAAGCCGCAGGGTATTTATCCAAGAGCTGAACTTTTCTCGATTGCAGATACCTGTCTATCTAGGATTGTTTTATATCTTTTCTAATGTATCGTTGGTCTTTAACTTCAGTTATTCAAAACTGGTGTCGCTCGTCCTAACAGTCTTTAAGAGTTTTTAAGTTAAGGTCTGATATAAAGATTGCCAAAATGTAGTGTGGGTCAACAGAACTGGAGGTGCTTTGAATCGACCTTTTAAAAAAAATTAACCTAAGTGTAGGTAGGAACACACAAAGGGAGTAAACTAACAACATTTCAAATAATGAGTGTCCCTCCCAGTTTTTGAAGCTGTCCAACCTTAAAATAATACTAATATAGTATTTCCAGTTCTTGCCGTTAAATATATCGTGTTTTTTCTGGTTGCATAATAAAAATTGTAGTGTCTATGAAAATCGATAACCACCATCTTTTCATCGATTTTAAGGCGGCATATGACAGCCTTTATAGAGAAGAGGTATACAGAGCCATTTATGTAGTTTTGGCATCCCTGCCGAACTCGTCCGCCTGTGCAGGATGACGATGGAGAACGCTAACTGCTCCATTAAGGTCGGCAATGACCTCACGGGGACCCCTGATGTCAAAAAAGGCTTTACGTTATGTGATGCGCTGTCATTTGACTTTTCTAATATATCATTAGCCAACACTAGAGGCACAAACTTTCAAAAGTCTGTGCAATTACTAGCTTACGCCTATGACATCGACATAATTGGTAGAACACAGCGGAGTGTCACTGGCGCGATCGCTAATATTGAAACGGAAGCTGCCAAAATGGGCTTAGCTGTCAATGAGGGCAAATCGAAGTATATGCTGTCAACAAGAAGGGGCACACAACATCGACGAATCGGACAGAACGTCACAGTCGACAGCTATAACTTCGTGGTAGTGAGGGACTTTCTCTACCTTCGCTCTGCTATTAATTCTGACAGTAACACCTCACTAGAAATCTAACGAAGAATAACTCTTCCCAACCGCTGTTTATTTGAGCTGAGAAGACAATTGAGTAATAAGGTCCTATCCCGAACGACTAAGGAGACTCTATACAAGACCTTGATCATCCCAGTCCTGCTTTATGACGAAGATATCCTCGGTCATTTTGAGAGAAAAATTTAAGATATTCAGTCTCGTTTGCGCTGACGGAGTTTGGAGGAAAAGATCTGAGCTTTGCATCGACATCGACCTAGTTGAAAAAACTGCACATCAGACGTTTAAGAGACTGGCTATCTTTAGTATCATCGACAATCATTAAAACAAAATATGTAACACAATGTAATGCGCCATACGTATTTCATGGGACTAATGCAGCATAGACCAAGTCTCGATTGAAGGAGTATTTCCTTTAATAAAATTTAAGAAATTGAAACCTGTCGCATTTAAATTGAACAGACAGTCACAATCCTTGCCAATTTCGTATTCCGTAATCTTTCTAAAAGTCCAATACCTTCAGTACCAAATGTCGAATACCAGTAGCAACGTTGCCCACAAGTCATCAAGTCATATAGAAAATGTTGCTCGCGAGCTCTAGGAGCAGAAGAGACAGCATGAAAACCGATGACCTGGTAGAGAGCATACATCAACTCATTTCAACAATTTGTGTTGGATGAATGGAATATCAACATTGTTTGAGCCACGGCGCCCACGATCATAGGAGAGACGCCTTTTGTGAAAACCTATGGTCCACCATATGAATACAAACTTATTACCTGAAAAAAGCATGAGCTGTGCCTTTAGTCCGAGCAAAAAATGTCAAAATCAGTTAAGGCCATCATGTATGTAACTTTTCAAGCTTAAATATGAAGACATCTTTTAGACAGAGCAAGGATGATAATGGTTTTATATGTTCATATGGACTCACGGGCACTTTTTTTATATTAATAGGAAGCCCTCATCACTGACACTCGGGGCATATTTCTACCAGACAGTTACCTCTTTTAATGTAGTGGTTAGAGAAACTGTGATTTGATTTGGTTTTATTTTATGTGCGTTGAGTGTGGTTCCTGTTCCTGGCGGAACTGTGGAGTGTGGACCGACACATTAATATCCAATTCTAGAATAAGATAATGAATCTTACACGTCGGTGGCAATATGGTTAAAGCGTTGTTCTACTGAACATAAGATTCAATTTCAAACAACACCATAAAGGATTCTTATGGTCCCAAGTTGAGAAGCCTCTCAATCTGTCTTTTTTAGGAACGGCATCAAATTATATTTCCCTTCCATTCATGCGAAGGATATGTAAACAATTGACTGCAAGAAAATATGATCTGGGCTTTCGTATGAACAAGTATATTTGCATACATATAAGTAATAGCAGAATAGTAGAAAAAAAGATCACTTTAAGTAGCAGTATCTTGTAGCCAGTATTCATGTATTCACCAGTATTCATACATTCACTTTGAGAAGTGTATCTCCATCTGCCATTAAAAGCTCGCAATAATAATAGCGCGCAACGAAGGGGAATTGCGCCTTTCTCCAGTTTTCTTTTAATTTTGTACATTGCACTGGGGCAACACAAGGACAACAAAACATAATAGAAAAACAAATTAAAATTAAAACAACTAAAATAAATTAATCTAGAAAGGAAACAAGGTCCACCTAAAGCAGCAATCCATTGCAGAGCGTCCTCCAAAGAGAAAGAGAGCAGCGCATTTCCTTTTGAGTAATCATTTCTTTTGAGTTCGTAGTCCATATCCACTTTGCAACCAACAACGTTGCCAACAAAACCAAAAGAAAAGGATTGAAAAGAAAAAGCATCGCAGCAAACGTCACAAAAAAAGTGAAGCAAAGCAAAAAATTCATCTGCCATTGCACATGAATCAAAAAATGGATGAAAGGCTGCCGCAATATGACAATTACAACGGATTGACTGCATCCTCTACCCAATGGTTCAGCATCACATTCGCAGTCCTTAGAATACACGATCCATAAACGCTTCAGATTAATTCAAGCGGACCGTTCCAAAAAATTTCGTACTTCTAATCTGAATATTTCATCCAACTCCACCCAACCAGGCGAAATATGATGACAGCGATTTTATGTGTGCTACCTTAGAAAACAAAATAAAAAAAAACAATCAAAAAAAACAAAATCCTTAAAAATAAAAATTCCCCGAAGGATACTTATCAACTGCAAAACCCTAACCTCTGTAGGACATGCATTTTCTGTATTTTAACTATCAAATAATTTCCAATGCTTCCCTCCCCGCCCACCAGGACGAAAACAAAAAGAAAGGGATATGGAAATAAAACAACAAATAAGTAACTCACAAAGTCCAGTTAAATCATCTCTCCCCCACCCCCCTCCCCCCCTCCAGCTTTTGATATCCTTTTGGGGGCTGTTATACTCAGCGACCGTGGGTGCAAAGAGAACGACGATGACGATGTAGCCTTACACATCTTCTAGCTCCCGTGTGGGGACTTGAGAGTTTTTCAGGTGCACATGCAAAGTATTAAATACTCAAGCCTTTAGCTTGATTGTAAATAGCAGCAGCCGGTGTAGTAGCAGCAGAAAGCTCCTCGTGGGCGCTATTTAGCCCGGGGCCAACTCAAAACCGGACGTTCTACTTTGGCAACTGGACGCTCATCATTCCGTCGCTACTACCCATCCTGCTGCTATTGCTTCTGCTGCTTCTATTATTCCGAGGATTGGTGTAGAAGTTTTTTTTTTTTTTTAGAATATATGTAGTTTTGGTCGTTAGGAGAATTTCTTGTTTCTCTTTTCACTTTTTTGTACTTCTTCCTATTTCCCTCCACTCTCCTGCTCATGATTTGGCTTCCTTTTTCTTTTCGCATTTTCTCCATATGGGTTTTGTGTTATTTAATTTTTCCTCATATGTACCGGTAGAAACTGAAAGATGGGATGAGTTGTGTGTTCCTATACCAATAGTGTGTTACCCACAGATGGCAAATAAGGACGAAACTTAGAGAGCACACACTGATAAGGGTTCGACGGTGAGTGAACTTAATAAGTAGTTAAATTAATCAGATTTACGATAAAAGTGGTTACGGTTAATGACTCACTATGTGCTCTTAGAAAAATGACGTTCCTTAAACATTTCTGTGCGTGCTCTTTTTTGGAAGTTTTATGCAAGTAATGAGTGTAAATGGGCGCCATACTAATTGAAAGGAATTATTATGTTATTCTGGATGTTTTAGATGCATCAAATCGCACTCCTTCTCTGTGAGTTACAAACAAATGAATATGAAAGCATGTATGTATATAGAACAATCAAACTCATGCAAAGCTAACCCGCTTAGATATTGAAAACACATCAAACCTTCGTAATACGCTATTTGATTGTAATAAGTCGTATACATACATACATACATATGCACATATATTGCCAGTCGTCGGTAGATGCGTATACTCTGAAAAGTCTGCTACAGGTTGCAATAAATTTGGCTGGTATTAGTCATAGTATTAGGCATAAGGAATAGGCGTACATCCCCGCCTAGAGAGAGTTAGGTATAATGGATGCGCTAGCTTTTTAACTTTCTACCTACCTACTACCTTCTCCAAAGCAAAGTAAATCCTGACATATCTCCATTAAAATCGTATGATTGTTTACAATACTTGTACGATTCACAGCTCACCTTAAAGATCTGATCAACAGAATAACAGCAATCTGTTTACTGTAGGTTGACTCAGAACCTGCATGCGGCATCCTCGTATCTGTCTAATCTAAGTCTCTAATAAAACTACTCTCAAATATCCCATCAGAGAGTTTGAAAATGCCTACTGTTCTAGTTTGTGCCTTAACAAACAATCACCACTATCCTAAACCAATCCTTAGCAAAAATAAGATTGCGAGCGAATGCTAAAAAGGAGGACTTATTTATCAAGAAGAAGGTTAGGTTAGGTTGAAGTGGCTGCCAGCTAGGAGTCGCCAGCACACTTAGACCAATGATAGATCCGTTGTGATACCACATGGATCAAGGGAGAAAGTTTCTCTCTACCTACTCGTTTTAAAACCAATTAGAGATTCTTATGAAGCGATATTCATCATGTCGATATTCATCAGGTCGCCTATATCGTTATAATAGGGAGCTCCTAAGTGGAGTCTCCTTCTACGGGAGAGAGCTGGGCAGAAACAAAGAAGGTGAGGAATAGTTTCCTCCTCTTCTTCATCCATGCAGCTTCTACAAAAGTCGTTCGAAAAGAGGCATGCTTGCCTATTAGACAGTGTCCAGTGGTGACACCTATTGTGGTGCCGATATGCAATCTATTGAGAGAAATCAAATTCTTAGACGAACGGCAGTCTAGAGCTACTAGAGAGTTTATAGAGGTCGATTCCAGGGATTTTATTGCTGCCTGGCTGTCTGAAAAGATGCAGATAACTCTAGCAGATATCACGTTTTTCCTAAGCCAAGATAGGGCTTCTTTGATCGCCATTATTTTCGCCTGGAACACGCTACAATGATTTGGAAGACGGAAGGAGAGCTTAAGGTTAAGCTTATCAGAGAAAACATCTGCACCAACTCCGTCTTTGGTTTTTGACCCGCAAGAAGAAGGTACTGTGTTTGAGAATTATCACCACTATTGCCTTAAAAAAGGAAGTTCAATGATGTAGGTTATGTTAAAGGTGCCGTGACGTAAGGCCGTGTGACATAAGACCATTTTTCAAAATATGACCCCATGACGCTTTCACAAAGCGACATGAGGCCATTTTTCTAGGTATGGCCTGGATCCACGCCATATTTCTGAGCCTTATATACTTTGTGAAAGAGCCATATTTTGAAATATGGTCTTATATCACATGGCCTTATGTCACAGCACCTACATATGTGAACAACATTGCGATAGCATATGCGAAGGGACACGATGAACTAAGTATTAGACTAAGTTTAGGTGATACAATCCAAAACGGTGCGAAACTAAATTCACGTTCTTAGGGATCGATCTCGAGAAAAAAATTATTCACTCTTCTTTCTTTTAGGCTGTTATCCCTCTTGAGGCGTAGAATACTAACCACGCCTCTGGTGCTTACAAATTTCTTGTAATAAAACAATATATTTTGAAGTACCATTATAATAGCAGATCAGTTGTGATCTTCGATCAATTGACAGTAAAGCGATTCGGAATAACACTGTCCCACTTCTGGACGATCTTAGAGATAATATTGATAAGATACATTTGTTCACCGGCAGGGTTTCCTCAAGACGAACAACAAGTTTTTATTTGGGCGCCGTGACTCAAGTGGTTAGTACATTGGATCGCTGAGCGGGAGGGACGACGTTCGAGTTCCAGAAAACACCAACAAAGTTTTTTCACGCTCTCACCTCTCGCGAGTGGTTTCTTAATTTGCCTTTCGGATATGGCTTACTGTAAGTTCCTTCCATTTGTGTGAAAAAAATATAAAACGCACAACACGAATAGTCGGAAGAAGGTACATATGTATGTAGGCCTGGACCACATACGGTCTACTACGCCAAGCATTTGTATTTTTTTTGTGTGTATCTAGTAGTTTTTATGTATTTCATTTGCAGTATTTTCCAAAAAAAAGGTTCATGAAACTGACAGATGAATTCATATGGCAGAAAATATAGCGAACAAGAAACCGCGATACTGTAAGATAGTCAAGACACTCCCAAGGATGCCTTCGAAACCAGAAAAGTTTTGGTACCCGCTGAAAGAAAAGATTTTCGCTTATTTTATTGACCTGCATTATCAGGTAACATTATCTACATTATCGGCGAACCCCACAGGCGGACCAGTAGGGATGCAGTAAAGTGGGAGGGTTATGATCCCTATAATCCTGATCATAACCTCGCCGAACAAAAGGAAGAAGAAGAAAGATTATCTTTCATTGCGTTGAGGTATAAAAATAAAATTGTTCTTTACGTTATTATGTAACGCCAAAAATTACTTTCACTAGAAACACTGTAGTTCTTCTCTTAAGTAACGGTTTCGAGGAGATCTAAGCCGAGACACTTAAGGTTACGCGAGGATATTTCAAACTCACAAAAAATACCAAAAAAAGAAAAACAAATTCCGTATTGCAACTTTTTGAACTACATATTTCTACACCATCACAAGCAATATATCCCTATCTACATACAATTACCTTCAGACGTGTGTAATCGAAAACGGTTACGCAAAAATAAAATTACACCAAAGACAAGAAAAGGGGAATGGTCTTCTGCACCCTATAAAAGGCTACCTAACGAATTATGTATGTAAGTATGTACGCGACGCTATCTCACGTGGACTTCTCATATTCCTTCTAGAGTTGTGTATCCACATACTACACCCCTTATCCATATGGAGAAACGAATCTCCAAGTAAGGTTGCCATAGTCGTTTAGATTGTTTCACCCGGCAACGGAGTGGTCATTCCAATCTCTACACATGCTAAGTGGTTCTATAGTAGAATTTCTGTAGGAATACATAGAGCCCAGAACTGGTTTCTCGAGTTAAATTCCTTCATAGTCCCCAACCTCAACCTCCAATCATACATCTCACACACGAAATACAAAACTAGTGAGTTTTATTTACATGCGATTTCGCAAGGATGTGCATGAGAAATGATTGCACCGTATACATATGTACATGTGTACATGCATACGTACTAGGACGAGAGTTTGGGCGAACACAGCAAGGAGATAGTGAAGAAGAAGAATAAGGAACAGCAGCTGCAGAATTGATAAGGACATTAAGAGAAGCAACGTTGACCGGACAAAAGCTGAACTACACACGATAGTACTGCTTCTTGCACAGAATGCATATTACCGGGACTCATTCCGTCCGTTGGTCAGAACTAATGTTGTGCACTATCTCGAGAAGAAGATGAGCAGCAGAACCAGTGCTGCTGACTGGGAGATGTACAGGTGCGTGTGAACTAGAAGAATCCTTGCCTTGCCTTTATATGTATAGTAAAGTGTACCTTGTTTAATTCTGTCAAGATGGCTACCGCGCGGTGATTCTGTATTCAAAACGGTTTGAGGTTTGTCATCCCCCAGCCTTGGTCGCCCCCAGAGACTTGGCGAAGAGCAAACAAGAGAAGAAGTATTGTATTCCTCATATCGTTCGTCGTCATCGTCGTCGTAGTCGTAGTTATCATAGTCGTCGTTGTTGTCCTCCTGTCCAGCAGCAAGCAGTTCTATTCTATTTCATTCTCTTATGCAAACTTTTGAGCGGATGCATTCAAGAGAGAAACTCATGGCACCAGCATTACCATCAGCATCACCATCGCCTTCCGTAGAATTCCTCTCATCCCATAAGATGTACCGTTCAACTTCCTCAAAATTGGTGCACATATAACGTGGACGTCGTGTTTGACAATATCCCTGGCAACGGACGTATCACTCCACACTCATACCCACCTTTCGCAATCTCACTTACTCACCCACTCACTCATTTACTCTGTTTGGATGACTATTGCCAATGTCGATGTACGTCCATAGCTCGCTATCGCTATCGTCCTCGTCCTCGTCGTCGTCGTAGTCGTAGTCGTAGTCGTAGTCGTAGTCGTTGGCATCGTCGTTTTGATGGTGGCAGTCGTGACCATTTGCCGCAATATGCATGTCCACGTCTGATTTCCTAAGACCACCCACACTCGATTTAATCCTCGGCATCCGATGCAGAGAAGGACTAGTGCACATCAAATGCATTAGCTAAAGGAGCCTGGGATTCACATCTTTCTTCTTATGCCTGCTGCTTGGATGGCCTTCGTATTTTCTCCACCTTCTCTGACCAATCGTCAGTATACAGAAATGAGGATAATTCGTTGCTGCACAGTGGGACCAAAATCCTGATCCTTATTCATGATAGATATGCACAGAGTGTCTCTGAAACTAGGTTATAGCAGCAAGGGAATAAAATATTTTTCTCAGTTCGTTCAGCTTGAGTTTTTAGGGAGGGATCTTAATCCTAAAAGGAAAGCCGGGCGTTAGGCAACTACTAACGAGCTCCCATTGATGACGAAAACCAATCCACCGAATTGGTTGCTACAGCATATTGGTGGTTGCATGCTGCATATTGGTGGTTGCATGTTTTCATGAATTTTGAATTTCTCGCAAAAGAATAGTATTAAGTGGATCTGCGTTTTTGCGCAAGCAGGAATTTCAGAGCGCTGAATATATTTATAAGATACTACCGTGGCTCACACTTCGAGAAGAAGCCAGTTTTTAAGCAAAAATTAAGCAGGTGATTACAACGACACTCTACCCAGGTCTGAAAAATTATCAGAACCACACATTTGAATGACACAAACAGGTAGGTACTAAGAGGAAGATCACGAGACGCAAAAACCCTCCGATAAGGTGGAAAAATTAGCTTTCAAAAAGCGTTATTACTGAAAGGTGCTAAAAAGGTGTTACGAAGTCTAATGTCATGGAAACACAAATTATTCTGCGGGACAGAGACAGTAAAGGCACATTAGTTGCCGATCTCCGCAAAAGAACCAATGAAGGCAAAGCAAACATTGGTTTGCATTAAGGTCACCTCCAAAATGTTGATGTATGTAGTTCCCCGAGGAGGTTCGTTCTATTAGCCTTAAAAATAAAACCAAATCTTAAAAAAACGTGAAACGTCACTCATCATACTCTGTGGCGTACTACGGAAATGAATTAAATTAATAGACGAGGCTTTTTTCATAACGGATAACGTCCTATATAATGTATTGCTGAAATATCGCTGAAGCTAGGAACTTCTCCCGATATTGATAAGTCTTCCAATTAGGTAAGCTACTGGATTGGATTTACGATCAAGTCACCCATCATGAACTCAACTCAAAGTGGTGTCATCTGAAAGAAGCTAATTCGAAGCGATGTTTCTAAAAAAGCGATATTTTCTTGTGACTGATATGGCTTCGCTTAGTCGACAAGATGTTTAGAAAGCACGCATAAAGTAAAAAACTTGCTCAAAGCTACGCAATTTTGCTACAAATAACTGGGTTAGCAGCCGGTAATCTTTCAAACATTAAACTTACACCTTTGGTCGTGGAAAAGTATTTTCTTAAGTTTTAAGTACATTCCAAATTAAGTGGAAAGAGAAGATTCGAGATTTCATCAAAATGGCATTTATTGCACTATACTGTGACTTTTCTGCAACAGTTCTGGTTTTAACCCGAAGATCAGGTTAATCTGGCCTGAATTGGTTTATCCATCATCTACCAAATGATGTCAAGTCTTATCTCGCTGTATCTCTGCTATAGGAGCAGAATCATGAAGATCAAGCACGTACATAGGGATGTGTAGCTTTGATCTGTAACGAATATCTGAAAAAAATTCCAAAAGTATAACTTTCATGAGAAAGTTTATCAATTCCTCAATGGCCTTAAAACTGTTGGTCAATTTCAATTGTGCAAATAGATATAACAGGCATAATAGAGAGAAATGCGTCGTATATTTATTTATTTATGGACTTATTGCCAAATGGCTAGTAAGAGTCTGTAGTCAGTTAAATGAGAGTTAAGTCGGAATCCAATGAAGTGATACTGTGTCGGGGGTATTTCGTGTATGAATTTGCGGGAAAAGGCTCAAAAATTTCTCATTTGACAGTACCTATCGCTGAATCTATAAAGCACACATAAACTTATCAAATACACCCTCTCAACCTACCTGACAAGATATTGAAGTTTTTTCAGAGAGTCATAAGAATTAGTTTTGCCGAAAACACAACTTTTTTTGTTGTGGACTTTTTTTTATTCCAACATTACAAACTAATACTGATTTACAACTAATTAGGTGGTATACGCCTAAAGACAAAATCATTCAACTAAAGATTTCTTTTCACGGCACGTTTAGAACTCCATAGATATGTCTACCCTTGAAACCAGACCGAAAATAGTAGATAGTGACAGCAGCCATTGCGATATAAGCCTCCTTAAAATTAGCTTCGGTCGCACAGTCTAAAACCACTATAATCAACATCGTGATTTTGGAAATAGTAGATTCATCGAAATCATCAGCAGAGAACCAGCAGCATCGGCGGCAACCGACAACGGCGGCAAAAGCAGTTTCCAACATCAACGGCTAACGTATGTAGATGCTGTCCACCTATGACCATGTTCCTTCCTCATCCGCATTGCAAGTTTTATGCATGTCCAGTAACTATATACATATACATATGTACATATGTGTGTGGATGCCTGTGTATTTATAAAATCATTATGTTCATGTCTAAGAAGAATAGAAGCAGCAGAAATCCTGGAATAGCCCAAGAGTCCAACCAGTGGCCTTTGCTGATGCGGCATCTGCTCTTCATCCCCTTACACATAGATTGAGTTTTCTGAGTGGGTGCTGGCCTGGACAGGGATGCATTTGAAATTTCTTTTTATTTTGTATCCTTTCTTGGAGCGTACACACTCTACTGCCAGTGCCATGTGTATAAATTAGAAATTGGGAAGTATTCCTCCATCTGCACCCAGGTAAATGTTATTGGCAACGATATGAGAGCATATGAAGCTCCCCTCTGACACAAAGCCCGATGGACGTCCATGGAACAAATAGTAGACGATGAAGAACAAGATGAAGAAGAAGAAGTAGAAGAAGAAGAAGCAGTAGAAATAGCAAGGATCTGTATGCATGAAGGATTGTGTGAGCGCGCGCATTCAAAATTTCGCATTTTGCCAACTTTCAACGTACAGAGCACCATCAGCCTGGGCATCTCAAGTACGGATGTATGTGACCAAAGACCAATGTCCAGTTAACGGGTACGGGGCTACAATATACATACTATATCGAACATACACGAATCACCAACAGTCATTCTGCTGGCCCACTGGATTTTCTAAGTACTTATGCTTGTGTGAGTGCGAGTAAATGTGCAAGTATATCCCGAAGGATACATACACCAATCATTCCATTCCGTCAAGAACAAGAAGAATCGTCGGCATCGCTGTTACCTACTGCTTATTTTTGCTCCTTGCTATGGTACTGCTGCTGCCGCCAACGTCGCCACGGCCACCCACTTTTGTGTGATTAGGTCGCAAAAGGGTGGGTGAGCTCTGAGATTCTCACTGAACGGGGAGATTTTAAGCCAGCTGCTCAAACGGGACGTCACAGTGCTGGTGTTGGTGGAGATGGCAGTGGTTGGTTGGTCAGCAGTCAGGAGCGATACGAGAACTGATGCTGGCGCTGCCTTAGTGGATCATAAGTTGTTGGTTCCTTTCTCTTCATCATCTTTTGCTTCTTCATAGTCGTTGTTGTCGTGCTCGTGCACACGTCATGTGTATGTCCATTACAAATTTAGATTCTCGGGTGGTTCGGTTTAGGGATTCGATTCTACACTTACCATCACATCTCTACCTCAGCCTCCCACTTTGCCACCCTAAGTGTGTTGTATAAATTTAATGCGGGATAGATTGCGATTGCTTTATGATACACAGCGGCAGCAGTGCCACCCGACGACGACAACGACGATAAGGACTGCTGAAGTGGGTGCACGCTATTTCAAGAGAAACCATTCTAATACTGGACCACGACGAATGTTGGTTCCTCGATGAAGGGGTGGAATGGTCAGTTGGTTGGTGGTAGATTGGCCAGTTTTGAGTATCTACTTTCCTGTCGGGGGATGGACTTGGCATGGGGATGGAAATTCAGAGAAATGCTAATGACGACTCCACTTGCTGGATGCTGTGCAGATTTTACGGACCGAAAATTTGAATAAGGTAAGACGTGTGCTCGTATATGCGCTGTGGCCCTCTCCTTAGCCAACCCCATCTTCATTCCTCTGTTGAAAACTTAAAAGGACCACCACGACAGTCTACAACTGTAGGACGACGATGGAAATTTCTAAAGTTCCCGTCATTCAACGGATGGAATGGAATAGAAAACGAAAGAGAATGGGTTCGAAGAGGACGGGAGATGAGAAAAGTAGGTTTTCCGATGAAGAACAAGAAGAAGGCGAGTTAGCAATCTAAAACCACACACACTGGACAAAAGGTGGACGGACGTTGGTTCTCCAGGATAAGAATGTTAGCTACACTATTATGTATGTATATGTGTTTATTGGTGTTGGAGAGTCGTTGTATGCGATGCGTATATGTTAAAATTTTCGATATTTATCCCATATTTACACCGACTTTATGTTTCTATACCTTTGGCTATACAAGGATGTTTTCATGTATTCATTATCCTTGGCAACAGAAAAGAAAAAAAAAATGAGCCAAAAGCGTATAAGGAGTAAATGAGTTTGGGATACCGAAAACTTGAAGCTTTCTGACTTCTATCCCATCCTCCAGCCTTGGTCCATAGTGCTGCATTTATGAATATTGAAAAGCGATTGCTTAAAGGCTTCTCGTTATTTTTTTTTTTTTTTAAGTAAATTCATGTTAGTGACCGTGTTTCGTTCGGAGATGACTCCCTTTTGCCCAATCCCATTGAGGCTGACTAGCATTCGCCTGTGGTCCAGATGGGTGTGGTAATTTTCCGGATTGTATGCATGTAAATTATTAAATCAAACGAGACTGGTATTTAACAAAAAACGGGCGAGAGTATACAACTTTCTGCAATATAACAATGGTCAAGTACACTAGAAGATGCGAGGTAGAACTGCATTCCCCGGAACGGTGTTGTTTAAATTTTATGGTAAATTTTAATAACTTTCTGAAAAAATAATTAAAAGGTACAGATGTAGTTTTTGATATTTTAAAAATAAAATACATGTTTGTTAATAATTTAGAACAACAAACTTAGAAAACACATAAACATCACATATTTGAATCCGTTGGAGATGGATTAATATCTACACATGTACCCACGCTTAAAGCATCTGAATAGCTCCCTTAACATACTTTTACAAATTTCAAATTCTAAACTTTTAAAAGTCAGTGCACTGCTTGGACATTGGATGATTTTTCATTGTCAGGATTTTATTATTGTAAAAATATTAATATCACAAAAATGTGAAAAGTTGTAGGTAAGCCAGAACTCGTAGTTTTAAACATCGCTTGAAAACATTGGTTTATGAATATATAGGTTAGGTTAGGTTAGCTTACATACATAAAACCGTAGACACTGTAATTACTTTTATAAAAAAAAAAAAAAAAACAGAAACCCAAAGCCTATAAGAGTTTAATTTCTCTGCAAAATCTAAAAATTAAATTAATTGTACCAGGTCACATGTAAAAGCTTAAGTATTTTCTATCGTTGCCCTCATATGATATTTATACGATATGTCACCTACAGCTCATAGGTTGTTTCAGTATTCATACGTGCGCCTCCGTTAGTCCGGCTTAAATTTTTGAAAATGGTATTACTTGTAAGATGTTTTTTTCTTTCTCTTTGAGATGTGTAATCGAAGGCGACCAAAAGCGGCAACAGTGTACCAGGCCATGCTATGCCTCTATAAGATATGTATTGGGAAACTTTTCATTTTCGCAAATGCTATGTATACCTTAGATGTGGAAGATCTGGACTTGTATTTTTAGCAAAATGGGGCCACAAACATATAAACACATATGAATGTCTTGTCCCAAATTTACGCTTACAGCAGTCAAAAGAATAATTTAAATTTTGTGCTAATTTTTAAAATGTCAAATGCTGTCACAAAAGGAAGAAGCATAAAAAATACACTAAGTGAAATGCAAACCGTTTACGGAACCTTCTTGCTCTGGTAAATCCATGGTCCACAATTGGTCGGGCTTATTTATACAAGGTGGAGAGCCATTAAAAGATAACTACCCTGGAAGACCGAGTGACTTCAAAACACATGAAATGGATCAAAAAATCGAATATCGCTTATAGAGTATAAATAACTCAGATTTAAAGCAATTCCTGAAATGTTGAAAACATCCAAAACAAAGATTTTGAAAATTCTGCACGATCATCTTTGGATGTCAAAAATCAGCACCCACCTGATTCAAAATCAAGTAAGTGTCTAGCAATATCGTGTAGAATATGTAAGTGGTTTTCAAGACAGAATTGGATGTAGAAGGAGTGATCCAGCACAGAGCTAAAGATCGTACCAAAGATTAAAAAGATCATGGCAACAGTAATTTGGGACTCTGTTAATATTTTATAAACTAAAAGGCAACAGAATTAGAGAAAAATACTACACCAGGCTTGTAAGATGCTCAAGAGAGCCAATTAAACTAAAAAAGGGAGGGGAATAACAAATTACGTGGTCTTACTTTACAACTTCATTTACATACCTTACAGTTCTGACTTAATACCTAGTGATTATTTTCTGATCCAGATTTTAGGAAAACAAAAACCACAGGTAGCCATAAACGATCATTTTGATCATGATCTTCTTTTATATCCCCTTCGTAAACCTAAAAATTACCAACATATTTATGAAACTGGAAAAACATAAAATTGTTATTTTTCCAAAACCAATTATTGCCGTCAATAACCGGCAAGTGTTATGAACCATGTCAAGATATGTACAGTGAATCACAAAACTAAGTATACAACCTCCAGTCGAATCCATTATTAGTAAGAAAAGGTAATACCCGTTAAATATTACTACATAGTAAGATGCACCCTAATTGTTTTTTTAAACCTGCCGAGTCAGTCGAAATAAAAAAAAATACTGAAAATTTGTAACTATCTTGACGAACGATCGTAAACTTCACAACAATACGTAAATTCACATCACAAAAATAAGTACACACTCAATTTCCCTTTGAAAAGGATCACTAGATAAGCTATTTGTTGAACTTGAGGGGTATTTTTACGTGTGCATTTATTTAGAGATTTATTGAAATTAAAAAAAAATTGCTCCACCAGGAAAAGAACTCTTGAAAAAAATTTGGTAAAAATATATTACCAAGAAAAAAAATTATCCCGCGACGTTGCAAAAATTGTTGAAAAGAGTCCAGCAATTATTCAAAAAATTATAATGTTATTTTTCCGAATGAATGCAAATTCAATATCCACGGATCAGATGGGAGCTTGATCGAAGAAATATGACGGCTCTGTTATGAATAGAAATGGATACCTCAACATCGTGAAAAACAATTTGCACGAGAGTTCGAGAAAATTGGACTTGGATCGGTCAATTTTTTTGCAGCAAGATAATGACCCTAAGCATACCTCTCATGTCGTTAGGGAATGGCTGTTGTAAAAAGTACGAAACCAGCTACAGATATTACCTCAACTGCCTGATATGAATGTAATTGAGCATCTGTGGGAGCGTATTCAGCGACAAACTAGGAAACACGATATCAAAGCAAGAGATGATCTAAAACGTATCCTTCAAGAAGAGTGGTACAAACTTCTATGTTAGTGAATATTTTCATTACTGTATACTTACTTTTGTGATGTGAATTTTGTAGTATGTATTTTTAGTTAAATTTAGTTTTTTTTATACAATTTTATTTTTGTTTCTTTTGTTAAAAAAAATACTCTGTTTTTTTCTTTCTTCAATTAGTTTTGATTTTCAATTCAAATATAGTGAAGCGACGGGTGTATACTTATTTTTGTGATTAACTGTACATACTTTTACAAGTTACCGGAAATAAAATAGCAGAATGAACTTAACTGAACTTTTTTGAACCACCAATCCGTAAGTCACCAAAGTTAATACGCATCGAGATCATTCTAAAATTATTTTTTTACAAAAAGAATCATTCGAACTAAAAGAATCATACTGGCAATTCGCAGAAGATATTATAAATGAAATGAACGAAAGAAATAATTCTTTGAACCTATCACAGCTCAAGGACATCAAAGTTCTAGTAAAAATCTTCGCGAAAAATGCCTTGAACAATAACTGGCCGACATTTTTAAGCGCTTGAATTGAGGGGAGATGCGTTTTTTTTTCTTTGGGATACAAATATCAGAATGTTGAAGATAATCGCAAAAGAGATGTACTCAATTCTTCTTGATTTTTGTGTAACGAGTTTTGGAAATATAATTCGAAAAAGTTAAAATCGCATACCGCAAGCAGAACACAGGCGAGATTGATGGTTGGTTAATTGATAGTTGAAACAACAATCAATGTTAACCTTGAAAAGTAGGAGGAAGGTGTAGAAAACTTTCTCTGCAACTGCCCTATAACAGCGAAGTTAAGACAGAAGATACTGGGCTCCTCAACGATACTGGATCTAACACATCTCAGGAAAAAAGGAATCAGTGACATATTGGAATTTGCTAGGCGATTCCCGATCACTAGGCGATATAATGCCCTTTTATACTCCCCATCATCCTAATATCTACATATTTACCCTCTCAATACACAATTTCTACATCACATACAGTTTGACAAAACGCCTCCCAATGGTGGCCTAAGTGAAGAGCGTAGGCTCACACTTTAAAACCAATCAACCAACCATCTGTGTTTTATGCATAGCACATGGACCTTGGATGAAAATCCGCACAGAAACGAAAATTTGGCTCAGAAAATACACACTCTGTATTTTGCAAACATCTTGTTTCTTTAGTAAGCAAAGTCTAGTGAAGTAGGTTATTACTTCGGCTATCTAACTGCTAAAAGAAACCCTTTAATAACAGGAATAAGGAACACCGAATATAACAGTCATTACGAATATTACAGTCATGATCCGAAGAAACCAAAGGAAAATGCATTTGAAATGCCGAATGTCTGAAGGAGCTCAAGCTCTATCTATAAAAAAAACTAGTGACGAAACTCAACAATTCAAAAAGTAATAGAGCTTAAAATTTGACAGCACACACCTATAAATGCCATAAAAATCAGAATTGAAACAAATCCAAGCACTTCGTGTCCGAATATCTTGGATAATTGATTAAAATTATATCATTCTTATGTAGGGGTTATCCTAATTTTTATTTTTTACTAGTCTTATTTCAGTCTCTCATAAACATAATAAAGTGTTCCGAAATTAGGTTTTTAGGTTTATTTTACTTGAACAGGTTCATAAACATGGAGAAAATAAGGGTTCAGCATCATACTCATTCAGCATTTGAACAATGAAAAAATTCGGGTCGTCCAGTTCAAAAGCTTTCAGAGCAAGCCAAATTATTTTGTTAGGGCAGAACTCTGAATACTATTGCCCCTATTAACGTCAATTGGGAAAGTGATTCGGTTCCAGCGGACATGCTCCTCTTTCTTAACCAGAAAAAACAGAAAACCATGAAAAGGTTCAAGTAGTGGAGATTGAATATTTTAAAGGCTTTGTGGAGTTCTTTTAAAGGGAAGTGTTACCAGCCCTTGCAATCAGTTGCAATGAGAGCGTACAACAAGTAAAAGCTGAGGACAAGGACGGTCTATCTAAGCTAGTTTGACTTCGAGGGAGTAGGAGCATTACATTAATTAAAACCAGCTGCCTAATAACAATTTTCCTCCATGAGATCAATCTAGCTACCATAAGCCGCACATAAATACCTCCAAACAAACTGCTTCCAATAGCACTTAATGAAAGTTAAAGGAACTTTAAGTCATTTAATTCAATAGCCTTCCTGTTTTCTTTTTGCTTAAGAGGACTAGCATCCTTCTTTCTTCAGTTCCAACATGACATACTTTTATCAAATGCACATGTAAAAGCACCAAACTCACAATAATAAAATAACATCCCATAAAAATCAAATAAAACCAAGAAAAACTCAAGAAACTCTCTTTCAATGTCAGCAGCACTTAAACAATAGCAAAAGATAAACACTGGGCCAACCCAGCAGAGGAAGGAGCCGCAGACTGCAGACTACTTGCTGTAGCCCTTGCAAAAGAACTAAAGTGCACAAAGAGTAGAACTTTCTCTGGTGGTAAAGGACAATAACTTCTTTCAAACTGGAGAAAGTTGTTCCACTTTTTTTGCAAAAAAAAAGCTAAGCATTGCAAAAACCAAGGAAAAAACCAAAGAAAACCAGAAGACAAGTTGTTGCATGAAAGAAGGGGGACGAAAAAAAAAAATACACGCAAGAACCAACCATAATGAGATTTATGTCCTTGAATCATAAAACGAATTTTTCGTGCATATTACACAGCTATACATACATACGTACCTCTGGCTATAGTCATTTTTACTACTCTACTCTACTCTACAACTACTATGTCTGCTCTTACATATACACTTACATATACATATATGCATGTATCAGAAGCAAACACATTATGAATGTATATATTCTGGCTTCTCTAACCTGAATTTTATTGTCCTAGGTTAGTTTTTATCCTTTTTTAATATAATGATATCTATGTTGAACTTTGCTTCCTGCATAGCCCTACCCACCCACCCTCGTTTTCTTGCTTTATGTGGCCATAAAAATTTTTCTTCAGAATGTTTTTTTCTTCTCTTTTTCCTCCCCCCTTTTTCTATCGTCTTCTTTGGCTCGCTTTATCATCATTTCATTGCTTTTGCAGTATCTGTCTGTCTGCTTTTCGTTCTTTCGATCTTTCTACTTGCATACACATACAAAGAATGTTCTCCAGAGTTTCATGAGAAAGAAAGGGACCAAATAATGGGCGGGGTGGGGAGTAAGAACGACCTTCCACTCATTCAGAGACTTGCAATAAATTTTTCATTCATTCATGTGCTCCTTAAGCACAGGGCCGATGGTGTGCCATATAAGAGTGTTGCAACATTAAAAAGGGCCATAGACCTCATAGACTTTTCTTCCTTCCAGACGCACCCATCCCCTCATGACCCATTCAATCGACAAAAGTTTACTTTTATTTTATTATTATTATTTTTTTTTTTTTATTACTTCCTTCTTATTTCATTTCCTTACTACCATACCTATAGAAACGACTGACATTGAAAGTGGTGGTTAGCAAAAGAAAAACTTCTTAAGAGAGAAACTTACACAAAACGTTTCCAATGCACACACATTCGCAGTCACATCATTATCCTGATGATGATGATAATCATGATGGCATATAGATACAATGGCTACATAGAAACGATAAAAATGTATGTGCGGTGAGAAAAAAAGAAAAAAATACACATAATAAGGACGAAAGTCTAAGAGGGGATTCTTTCGAAAAGAATTATATATTATTATGTCCTTTCGGTTTCTATACAGCTTTGGGAGCGTAGTGTAGTAAGACGTTTTCTTTTTTTTCGATTCTATCCTAGACTCTCTTTCGCCATAGCGTTTCATTCATTTTTAGTCTGTTCCACCCACACCACAGCTATTATTATCATCACCGCACACTAACAAGCAATTGGGAAGGCACCAACCCCAAAAGAGAAGGGAAAATGCAACCAGAAATTACTGAATTAACCTTCAATGAAAGCGAATGGAGAAATGGGAAATAAAATAAAAAAAAAATATACATATTCTGTTACAAAACTAACACAAAAAAAGTATCCCTTCAAGGACTAAAGAGTGCTGGGGAAAAAATGTGAGAAAAAGCTTCGCTATTGCCAACACATACTGCAACGAAAGTAAAAGTTTATATTTTTTATTGTTACATGAATGGGAAAAAATCCAACACGAAAAAGGACTCGTTTAAGGGTCATTAGGGTGTCATAGTCACATGATTTTTAGATCTGTTATAGAAACAAGTATTACTCGGAGTATTTTTTTTTTTTTTTTGTTTGAACTTCAGTTATGTGGCACTTTTAATACTTTTTGTTCCTCAGTTATTAGGAAAGTAATTCATAATTTGCTTCCCCTGCATTGCATTTTAAACCACCAAAGAGTATGATCTTATTTTTTTTAAATCTATTCCAGTTATTATAGTTTTTTAGTTTTAGTTTAGTTTAGTTCCCTGATATCGCATGAGATCGGGAGTTCTGGCTGATGAGGTATATAATTCAGTTGTCACATTTCTCCCCTTATTTTGAATATTGTACTAATCATATCCGTGGAGTTGCTGTGTAAGAAGTAATTATTTTTGCTGTACTACATTCTACACTGCAATGTCTGATAAATTGTTTCGCCAAACAACCAGACCAAGTTCGAAAAACTCTTTCGATGCAAAACTTAAATAAAATTGTTGAGGGCAATTGTAAAAAAGAATTAAATTCTATATACATATGTACTTATATTTAACGGTTATAGACGATCGAATAAACAAACCAGAATGTTCCTTGTTTGCTCTATTTTTAAAAAATAATTCTTACAAATTTCATATGGACCTACATATGTACATACATACATATATAAGTAGAAGCAAATGTTTCGATAAGTAAATATGGAATACTGAACGAAAGAACAACACTTTATTGTTGTTAACACTTATTATAAAAATTGGGAAAGCATTATAAAAACTGAAAACAGTTCGTGAAGTTTTGGTCGAAATAATGTTCCAAATAAGTCAAGCAATTCAAAGACGATTTACAGAATAAAACTAGTTCGACGGTTATCTATGCGCCGTTTACTCGAAAACATGGCCGCGGTTAGAGAAAGCGTTACTCGAAACGTAGGGATATCAATTCATCATCGTTCAACGATAACGATTTCTTATGAGATGTGTGCATCCGTATACGTACAAAATCTAACTGAAACCAAAATACCATTTAAAAAAAAAGAATTTGTTAATTGCTTTCTGAAACATCAACTGATGAACGTAGATTTTGATAAGAAAGTGATCTTTAGCTATGAGGCACATTTTCAATTCAACAGCTGCGTTAATAAGCGAAATTGTGGAATTTGGCGTGTGATTCCATAGAAGCCAATGCATTCACCACGTGCACCTGTTTGGTGCAGTTTTAGGATGGTAGAATGTAGGTTTTCGCAAATGCACCGGTAGTGGTAGAGAAGCTCATATATCCCCAAGGAGTGCGCGGGTTTTTGAGTGGTAGCATCAATGGTTCTTAATTCTTTGGAAATAAAGCGAAGTGCGCTACAGAGACATAATACTCATAACAAATTTTTTTGTAACCGCAATTCGCTGATCTGAACTTGGATAACTTTGTATGACTCCAGGATGATGGCGCGACTTATCACACCAGTCGCCGATCAATCGATCTTTTGCGCGTTAAGCTTGTAACTGTTTTACCATTCATTTAGAAGACGTACCTACTATGTCACAACAGAGCTCCGATGAAACGCCTTTGGTACAATGTTTATGCAATTTTTACTCTAACAATGTGCAAGCAATTGAGGCCCTTAAAGAAACATTCATATTATACAGAGTTTATCCACTGATGACACGAGCCTAAGCATGGATAATTGGATTCATCCTGTTCAAGATCATGGACTATGGTAAAGTACTGTATCTGTAGCAAAAACGACCAATAGACTTATAACTTACTGAAGTAAGTTAGTATAGTGAAGAATTCACTCCTTCCATGGCGAATCTGACTTAGGTCTCTTTCGCTTCAGCTTAAATTGGTATATTCCAAGAATATTTCTGTGAAAATAAGGAAAAACAGCACAAGTCGTTTTTTACAATTTTTCAGGAGAGTCCTTTAAAGGTTTGTTATGAGTTTACAAAAAAAATTATCCACAGTATGAACAAGTATTTGACACAGAAATGAAGATGATAAAACATTAATTTCTGTACAATTCTATAATCGATTATAGAATCGAGTATGGAGCCTTCGATTGTATGATAGCTCAATTTTGACATACATACATAAGTAGACTTGTGCTGTTTTTCCTTGTTACCACAGATTTATGAATGTAAGTAGGTACAGAAGGTTTTGAATTATGACTTCCTCTTATCGTAATGAAGCTTATATTTATTATGTCTATTGCCTACGACCTATGTACATGCATATTTCTTACCAATTCCTCAAACAAAGCCCAAACACTATCTCTATCTGTGGGTTACTACATAGTATCGCTCTATCGCTCACCTAATAGCACCCAAGCAAAACTATTCATATATGTTATAAACTACTAGAATTTCCTCGATCTATGCACATAAATACATACATACATATGTATGTGTAAAACTTAAGTTTGTTTTCCCACAAAGTTTAAAACCAAAGTAGTTACAGTCGAATCCCTTTAAGTCGAACCTCCTCTAACTCGAATTTCCGTCTAACTCGTATTTTTCGACCCTTGTTTTTGCATTCCCTTCAAAAAAAATATATGTTAATCCCTCCCTCTAACTCGAATTTTTCCAAAAATCCCTTTAACTCGAACTAATTTTGATCTCCCTCGAAAATTCGACTTAGAGGGAGTAGACGCGCTACTGCACGCAACTTAAACGTTAGTGATCGTCATTAGAAAGGTATAAACTGCATTGCAGCCAATGCATAAATATGATACTAACCGACTGTATCATCTCTGCATACCAGCAAATGAAAAAAAAGTGAACAAAATTTATCAACTCACAAACTAGAATTTCCAACCAACCACTTTTATTGGGTTAAGTTTTTCACCCACAACTTAAATTCACTGCCACCACATCCTTTTCGTGTTCTGAGTTTCTGTCTCATCGTTCGTATTCTTAAAGACGATATACACTGAAAGTAAAAAGAAAAAAAAACAACCACCGAAACAAGAACTTTGAACCATTTTAGAGTTTTTTTTTTTTTTTGTTGGTCAACTCAAAAGAAAACTTCTGCATCTGACATCGTAATTTCCCTTCCACGCTTTTTCCTCTAAGATGGGCATTTTCTGTACTTCAGCCCATTTCTATGTGGACTTATGTACACTTCTTTGTCGCCTTCGATGAGTCCACAACTGCGGACACATTCGCACCGAGGCATTATTTCAAGTAAAGTATTCCGATGCCAACGAAGGACAACGAATTCCATACTAACTTATAAATAAACACAATGGACAGTCATTCGGCCACCGCAGATGCCACGACCACTTCCCTTACTATGGATGCCATCCTATATGGCAATATCACACCAGACCCAATACTGGCTCCCACCCACTGTGGCCACCTTCAGAGATTAGATTTAGGCGCTCCGAATTGCTACACAGTGGATTGGATTCCTTGCATCCAAGATGGCATCCGCAGCCACTTCGAAGGATGAAATTCAGTTTGATGCTGAGGGTAAATTAATATGTGCGTTCGGTTTGCGGGTAGGCGCACACATATTGCGACCGCAGGAATGAACGACATCAGTAGGACATTGCTCAATTTAGCTTGGCAACGACTGCGACGACGACGATAACGAAGGGATGGAGGTAGAGGAGAAGGATAGCGACGACCATGACGATAACCCCAACGCAAGGAGTTTCTTGCAATTTCAGGCTGTCCACTTTGCTGCGGTATACATAATTTAATAACATGCCTCACATTTACACACTTACATTCGATGTCCTGTATATCAGCGCGTGACATCGTATTGTAAGGATCGAAAAGTTCATTGTCGCACTGTATACTGACCAAGTTGGCAGGGGAACTTTTAAATCAAATTAAGGGTAAGTTATGGATTATTTAAAGATCGTTATGTTGATGAATTTAGTTCAAGGATAAACAAAGGATGCTGATTCGAAAATGGAGTTTGAATGAGCAGATCATGGGTATACAATAGCTTGATTCTGTTTGGAGAAGAATGTTAGACAAATTAAGTGGCTTAAATGTAGCTATGGAGCAAAGTCAGTTAGATTTGAATTGATAAACGTTTACATATGTATATGCATGTACATAGGTACATTTTTATACATCAATAATTAAATTCGAATTACCCAATTCATGTGATAAGCCCCCGTAAAATAAAAGTAAGCTATCCAACCTTAAAAGCAGTTTATAATCAACAATCAACAGGAATTGGATATTACAAATCGTATAGAATCAAAAAGATTCTGAGTGAATTCAAAGGGTCGTACCGTGAGATCATCATTAGTGCGATACTTTTGAGTCTCATACAAGGCCCTACTAGCTGAAAAAGAAATTCTTTCCATCAACTTCCAAACGATCAGATAGATGACTTCCAAGTGGAGATTTTCATACGAAATGCCTTTGTAGCAGGAATATAAGTTCTAGAGGCCCCACTTAAGAGAAATATCAAGGCATGTGGCATATTGACGTTATGCTACAAATAAGTCTTACCAACATAACTTCCTATTATTTGATCTCGCTCTCGGACTGTTTGGATCAGTTTACAAATCGTAGGTAGATGGGCAATCTCAAAAAAATCCCTACCGGATGACTAATTCCGCTCATCTATAGCTTTGACGGCACTTGTGTTATTCGCAGATGGACACATTTCCTAATTACCTGAACACTTGCAGGAACTGACAAGATCAGGTACTAATGCAGGTAATGTGTAAACTCGAATCAACTAAAAGGGGTATTAACTTTCTGTTTGAATGGTTTCAGCCAGTTTTCACTGCACTAATCAATCTACGTTATGTGAAATTTTTATATGCAGGAAATTCCGGTACAGACCAGCGGATTTAAAGTTGATGCCATCATACTTTTATTGACTTTAAGGTCGTATTTATCGCCTTCTAATTTAAAAGCCGACAGCAGCTTCCTAGACTCCAAACAGCCTAGTTCTGCATGAGGAGGAATATTTTCTTGAAACAACATTCTAGAGCACATAGTGCGCCAGGCAGTTATACACAACTGTATACAATTATCTTATGGTAATTGAAATACACAGATGCTTTTGACAAGGTGCTTGGACAATATGTCATTCTCAACAGGTACAATGGAAGAAAAGAGTTCGTCTGAGTAAGATAAATGCCACAAATAACTTCGTCATAAATTTACTGTGAAAGCGTCCATGGTTCGGTTTAGCAAAACAACTGCTTTTATTTGTGTACTTTCTTCTAGAAGAAGATTGCTTGATCCCTTTAGGGAACAATCTGATATGCAATCGAACTGCATTGAATATAGCAAAAGAAGAAAAAAACAATCCGTCCTTATTCAAGACCATAAAAAGAATTCATAAGACCGATCTCACAAGAGACACAGAAAAAAAAAATACAAATACTAACCTTTATACAACGGTCTATAAGGATCCATGACTATTTCTGACATCGTTGCCAAATTTGTGATTGATATTGGAAAATATTTATTGCTTCTTCAATGTCAAAAAGACATGTTCGAAAGCAAATCTCAAATCTTTCAAAACTTTTAAAATGTACCCGACTGATTTGAAAGAAAAGCTTCCTGTGTGATTTTCGGTCCTTTTTGTACTGATGGAACTAAAGGCGCTATACTGCTATATCGACCAAACGATAAAGCCACATAGAAAATGTAGAATGATTGGCTGAAGCGCTCTAGCAGAAGAAACGGCGCAGGAAAGAAAGATCACACATTGGCCAAAGCCCTATCTGACTGGAGTTTTAACTGAGGTTCTGATCAATCTAAGACTATGGCACCATATAAAGTAAACCAGCTTCTCTTATCCCCTCTATAACTTTTAAATGGTCGCGAGAAGCTTTATATTTTTGTATTCACAGTAATAAAGCCTAAATAAAATTTGTCACTCCTTGTGCAGCCCGCAATCACCATTATCCTTCGAAATGAAACGGTTGATCAATGGCCTTCTGAAAAAGCTTGATCAATAGTTTCTTTTCTGGCTTATGTACATACTGAGTATCATAGGCCATAAACAATTATTTGTTCCTCTAAAAGAGTGTGTTTAAGTTCAACGGTTTTACGTAATGGCTACCTCTATAAATACTACAGTCTTGGCATAAATATTATGATGTGCTCTTCTAGCACATGCTATTAATGCTTCTCCATGACAAAAATAATCTAAAGGCAAAAATATCCTACCAACTATCTACCTCCCATTTTTGGTAATTATAATAAATTATACCGTACATACATTATGTATGTGTTGTATGTACATATGTGCCTCAAACCGTCAAACAATTAACTTACGTCTGATAACATTACCCAGTTTAGAATTTTCATCAATTTCGTACAGGGTAACTTGTACTAAAAATAGCTTCAAACCATCATCCAAACTCTCTATAATATGGTCATCAGCAGAAAAATCGTCCAGCATTCACGCCCCCTTACAAAAATGCGTGTACATTAGATTTTCAAAAAAAAAACAAAAAAAAAAAAACTCGCATCCGTTCCTAATTCTGTTCACCGTAAAGTGAAAGTGGAAAATCCTTCGCCACGGATAAGCATCATCCTTCCCCCACTGCTACACTCATCTAAACTTCTATCCCAAATGACACATGAACCACCCCAGTTCCAGAGTTCTATCCCCTTCCCCCCCCCCCAAAAAAAAAACACATATGTATGTATACGCATGATACTCTTAACCAGAGGCCGAAGCTGTATAAGGCCTGGAAAAATAGTTATAGAGAGGAGAAAGAAAAAACCTTTTTGGGTGAAAAATGGCCACGGGCGACGCGCGTTACAACGCAACTTAACTAATTAGACTCAACTCACATGGGGAACTATTGTTTACATATACGTATGTACGTGCGTATGTATGACTGCGTAGGCATACATACATCACGCACACACTAAATGTGGAACAGGACATAACATATAGTCCTTATCCCATATCAAGAAGAAAAAAAACGCCAACCTTCAGGGACATCCACCCGCCGCGCCGTCCAGCAACGAGAATGGTGTTTTCTGTGTTCTTCAACCCTTGTAGCGAATTTAAAGTAAAATCCCCCTATACAACCGATTTCTGGATACGGGATGGAGTATAGGGTGAGTGTGTATGCTTGGTCCCCGCGACATATCCTTACATCACGTATGGTCTCGCATGGGGGATTTGCAAAGTTTTCCTCGAATTTCTTCGCGTTGCGCGCGTTCCTGTCTTTCTTCTTATTACGCTTATTTAGCGCGAGTTTTATTGTTCTACACACACCCACACAGACAAATACGTAGAGACAGCACTTTGGGACTCACATGCAGATCCGTGGAATGTGATATACCACGCTAAGGGGGTACAAATACATGATGATTCCTTCTATATTTTTTTTTTTTGTCCTTCGGTCGCCCCCTTCAATTCTGTATAAGCGACTCAATTGTGTCAACCCTTGGCGGCAGCGAGTACCACGACAAGGATGACGATGACGACGGCTATCTGTCGGGTGGTTGAATTGCTGGAGGGAAGCAGCATGTGCATATGAGCCGAGTGGCTTTGTATACATACATACATGTATATCGCGCTTATTATGTATCATTATAAGGATCTGTGAACTCGGTGTCCCGTGTTTTTGCAATGCGAAAATCTTTTCCACGTTTTTCTTTCCAATTTTTTTTTTTTTTTTGTTTCGTATTTCTGCTTTTGTCCTTTTTTGCCCATTTAGTGAACATACAGTTACACAAGGACAGATCCTTATGAGCGGTGTAGTAGACTCTCGCGTAATTTGAGATTTTCTTTTCTGTCCTAATTTGACACGTTGCGACAACGACAACGACAACGACATTGATGTATCGCATTTCGCGACGTTCGGTGAGCGACTTTGAATTGGGGTTGGCGAACTTTTTTCTTTTTTTTTTGCTGTAGTTCCTTTCTTTTCCTAGTTTAACAGGATTAATCTGGGTAAAGGGCTACTGATATTCATAAAACGTATTGAATGAATGTGTTTCAGAGAATGTGTCACCTGGATGGGAATTTGCTTAAGAGGGACACATTTTATTCGGATTCGATGTTTCGATAATTTGGTAACCAGGCGAACTTTTGGCATCAGGAATACCTAAAGGAAACAGATACCCTAAAAAGGGATACAGGGTAGGTTCTCACTCAGTTTACCACAAATCTTGAGATTTTTCTAGAAAAATAAAGCAAATATAGCATATAATGTCTAGGTTCCTTTGAACACAAAGAACAAGTCTAAAACATACGAAGCTATTCAGTAAAATGATTGTTACAGAAGTTCGCCAAAGCAGTAAATAAATGCGACAACAGAATCCTGTGCCAACTCACCAGAAATTGTAAACGGTTATAGTCTTATGTAGTTTTAAAAAAAAATAAAAATGCTTGGCGCAGCAGACCATATGTGGTCCAGGGCCTAGCTTCTCGCAACCATTCGTGTTGTGCCTGCTATATTTTGACACAAATGAAAGGGACACCTACAGTTTAGAGCCATATCCGAAAGGCGAATTGAGAAGCTGTCTCATGACAATTCTACTCTCGGACGTTTGTCAGACATTCGCGAGAGGTGGGAGGGACCGTGAAAAAACTTTAAGGTGTTTTCTGGGATTCGAACCTCTAGTCTTGGTTTACATCTTGCGAATAATTGAATGGTGTTTCTGGATGAGGATCAATTAATATGATAGATGCATAGTTATTCCACCTCGAACAAGAACAAGAACGATCAAATAATTAAAACTAAATACATAATACAAATTCAAAAGCATTTTCGGGCATACAAAGCTTAATTAACCAATTTAGCGGGCCACTCATAGTAAAACATTAGAAAACGTACCACTTCACTGAAAAATAAAGAAAGGCTAATAATATTTACATATTTACATATATACATACATACATAGGTATGTCCTTCAACATTTATCACATCAGCATCTTATGGATTACATTTCCCATTTGCTTACTTTTCTATACGTCGCGAAAGCGTTTAATACAAGGTACTAAGGCGCGATATATAACGAGCTGCATTGGATTGTTGAAGTAACTTCAGATACGAGTCTGCGTCGGACATAGTTTTCTAATGGGGATCAGTGACAATTCTTCGGAATGCCCTGTCACATTGAAGTGATGGAATTCAATAGACTCCAATAATGTTTTCTTAAGTTTCGCAATATGCGGGGTTTTTAATATTCCATACCTGAATGAAATGAGCGTCTGTTCGTCTTTCTATCGAACTCCAACTTTTAAGCAAAAAAAAATCAAAAATCAAGATCCCTAGTTCAACCCAAGTTTTATTTATCGGCAATATAGTATGTAGCAAGTTTTTCAGCGCTTCACTTCGAAAAGTCGTGATCGTACACTTGACCATCAACTCATTAGGTTCTCTCGCGCAACTTATTCAGTTCCTTCAAATGGGATTTCTATTTCAAAACTGGTTAGTAAATTTCTATGGCTTTTCTGAGTCCTAAACATTTCACTTTAAACGAAAACCATATGAAAAAATAATGTAGCTTAGGAGGGATGATGCAGGGATTAAAGATTTTGCCGCAAAAAAGGCTAGACAAGCTCGTTTTTTGTCGAATTTACTTAGAGGCCTTAAGCTCCAAGGACCAACAACAGAAAGTGTTGCATAAGTGACAACACCACACTTTACGTTTCCTTTTATCGATAGAAGTATTTTAAATTATTGATTCCAACGAAGATGGGACACCTACACCTACATGGTCAAGGTGTGGATTTTTCATAAATTTTTACGCTCTGCTTCTAAAAATTTGATGAATGGACGACTTTACTGGTCGAAACTGCGCTGAACATCGAATTGGTTTCGGGATTGATATTTTAAGCTAAGTTTGCAGGTATCTATCGTTCATGTTGAAATTAATTTAAGCAGACGTAATATTTTCCCCAACAAATATGTACATATGTATAATATGTATTACTTCTCGTCTTTTATAAGCTGCGATACTTACATATGTACCACCTACTTGTCTATTTCTTTATTTTGGTGGTTCTAATTCAGTGGTATTTTTACGGGATATTAATTACGTATAGACACTTGATTATTGGTCTACATGCGCTAATTCATATTCTCAGAAGGTACCTATCTACACACCAAACTCTCTACGTCGAAAGAAAAGAAAACTCCAACGAAAAGCGAATGATAGCGTAGAGATTATTGAAAGGACATGATTTCTAGCCAGAAAAAAACGCAGGTATTAGGTATAGTTAGTGCCTGAAGTATATATGTATCCGAGAGCAAATTCACACATACATACATACATAAAAAAGGGGCGTCAACAACGCCTGCGCGCCATCTTGATCGGAGTTCTGCAACGCGTTTCAACTCTCTCCAACTCATTCCTAAAGAGCTCGATTCCTCTTCGACTGTTCTGCGCCACGTATGCCTAGGGCGTCCCGCTGTTCTGCCAGCCTGGGTGAGCGGATTCCACTGCATGGTGTACTTCGCAATGGAATTGTCTTCGAGCCATAGGGTGTGTCCAATCCACTGCCACTTTCTCCTCCGTATAGTAAAGTCTATAGGTTCTTGGCCCGTTCTTTGATAAAGCTGTTCGTTGGAGATACGGTTCGGCCAAAAATCCTCAGGATGATTCTTAAACATTTATTTACGAAGACTTGCAGCTTGCGGGTGTTAGTGGTGTCCACCTTCCAGGTACTGCACCCATAAAGCAGCACCGATTCTACGTTGGAGCGGAACAGTCGCAGCTTGGTTCTTAAGCTGATAACATTGCTTCTCCAGATTTTGGATAGCATTCCGAACGCAGCTTTAGCCTTCCCGATTCTACTGCACACATACAGTTCGGTGCCACCGCGGTTAGCCGAGACCACACTTCCTAGATAAAGACAGTTGTCAACTTTCTCGACTTCCTGTCCGGCAATGTTGAGTTGAGCGCGGGTGACAGAAGTACTTAGGGGTTTTGTTTTGGCTGTGTTTATTTTGAGCCCCACTTTGTTTGCCTCAGCTTCTAGATTGTGGGCCATCATATGAAGGTCCATTATCCGATGTGAAAGTAGGCAAACATCGTCAGAGTAGTCTAGCTGTTTAAGGTAAGATGTCATTGTCCAACGAATTCCATAGTTGCCTTCCGTCAATGCTGCATGGAGTACATCGCTGATTACCACCAGGAACAATAGTGGTGACAGTATGCACCCCTGACGTACTCCACTTTGGACTTCAAAATCCTCCGACACCTTACCATTGTGTAAAATGTGATACTTAACACCCTCGTATGTAGCCGGCCGGGAGAACGCATATACCTCTCCAGTTTCCACAGTCCTTCAAATTTCCCTTTTTCGGAAGCTTAATGATCATCCCCCTTTTCCACTCCTGCGGAAATTGTTCACTATTCCACGCACTCCATATGAGCGGGTGTAGTAAATCAGCCGATGTATTTGGCGCCGCGCCGCTTAAAATAGTTCGGCAGGGATGCCATCAATACCCACCGCCTTGTTTTTCTTGAGGGACTTGATTGCGGTTATTATTTCTGTTTTACTGGGAGGTCCGGTGCGTATTCGAGAATTGTTGCAAATCCACGGTAAATAATATTGGGCTTATCTTAACTACATATGTACATGTAACTATTTCCTTATATACCAGCGTTTATCACCACCGTCAGCCATATAGTAGTCACTGGGCATACGTCAGACTCAGTAGACTCAAAGACTATTAAATTATCCGAGAGAAATTTAAAACGATGCTCTGGCACCTGGTAGAGCAGATGCCCAAATCGGGGTACACTTGCTTCATATAGACTCTTTTGGTGTAAGGGTGTGAAGAGCATGTTGGTAGGTCTTCTAAATTTATGGTTGTACGAGTACGCACATACATCAATTTATTTAAAGCGTCCTGTAAACTGACGATAATCAAATTCAAGGAAAAAAATTAAATACCCTTAATCAAGGTAGTTCTCTAGTACATATTCAAAGAACAGAAAACAAACAGAATACCCACTGAGTAAATACGAATTGCACAATAAACAGAGTTTCACATAAAAAAAGGCAACCAGCAGCGTTAAATATCAATTGTCGTAAAACTTAGCGGAAGAAAAATCACCACAGTCACCTTACGACTTGACTTTAAATCCATTCAAATACTGTAACCATAAATCACACAGGTAGTTGTAAATCACACATACAGACCATAAAATCACGGGCACACACTTCCCGCGTTTTAGTACGCGCCCATAAACGCGAACGGGTCCTAAACCAACGCGGCGATTGATTTACAAGTGCTGAAAATAGAAATAAAAATTCCTTTAAAGGTTATAAAATCAAGCGGTAATGTCTGTCATAAAATCACCGTGCACATCCCTGACATCCTTTCAATTCCAAGGATATTTCTGGTAGCAATTTCCACAGTATGCCCACTATAGGATTCACTCCTCCCCACACTATGAAGTGTCCGGTTTTTATGGACAACGGCGACGTTAAGAAATGGGCTTAAGGATATTCCTACGCACACGCTACGTTGCCACACTAACACGTGCACACGGATACGCGGGTATTATATGCCTTTTTGATGTTCCTCTGCAATTAAATGCGAAACCGTTCAAATCGCATCCCATAAAAATGTCCTTTTCCACAATTGCCTACATTAGGACATATAGTCAATCTTGAGTTATTCATTTGGTCACGCTTCCAATTCCTTAAGCCCCTGTCCAACTTATTGTTGTCAATTGAATTCGGCGGAAAATGTTTTTTTTTTTTACAGAAAAAAAGATTCGTCCCAGTGAGGCAACTAATTCTCTGCTTGATATGTTCTGCGAAGGCAGGAAGTTTGTACCCTCACAGCGTTTTTAATACTCTCACAGCGGGCCCAGACATAACAAAAAAGTGCGTGTGTATTGCGCGACTATCGCGTCCTTTTTTTGCTGATGATTCCTCAAAAATTAGGATCTCAGTTTTATTAGCCCTACTGCGTGACCGTCTGGTACCTCTTCGATTAGCAATAGAAATTTATTGATCCTTGCTGAAGATGTAGAAAACGAGAGCTGACTGGGGGTAAAAGGATTAGATTTTGCTTATGTGGTGTGTTTTTCGCTCCCTTTTCGTTTGAAAACAGGGCTAGAACTAATGCTTAGGCAATTTTACAATTGGGATGCGCTTCGTCTCTAGGGAAAAGAGCGCGAACCACGCGAAACATCATGTCCGTTTTTCTGGGGTAAAATGTGGAATTTATTAGATTTTATTTGTCTTGGTCTACCCCAGGATGTAATAAGGACGCAGTGCAGATGTTTGATCTTTAAATGGATAGTGAATAAGCATTTTCTTTGATTTGAAATGAATGACGAGTTAAATTACTGGGATTGAAAGGACGATAATGAAAAAGGTGAATTAGGGAGCAGTTAAGATATGAATTTACTGTATTGTTGTTTGTTATATATTTTATACATTTTCAATGCTTCGGCGATTCGTGAAAATAGTGAAATCAAAAAGAAATGAGACAACATCGAACAATAAATTTATTATGCGAATGTTTTCCTACAGGACGTTTCCATCCATTAGCGATCGGACGTATAACATGCTCCCGACGTCTGTGTATACATAGATATGTTTACATATATGTATATATAAATATACATGTGTATATACGTACATATATTACAAGTTTTTTTTTTTTGTTGGAAGTTGCTAAAATCTACTTATACACTCAGACTCTCTCGTACTAACTATGTAGACACATATAAGACGAGAAGAGGCTTCAGTGAAGAAGAGTTTAGATGGTCAGAACTCTCAAACGTCGGCAAAAAGGATCTGCCACCTCGAGCGATCAAACGCCGCGCATGCATCGCAGATAGTTGTATCTCTAAAACCCAACAGGTTTAGATGCTTAGCGAGAGAAGTGGCCTCTAAGGAGATCCTCGATCTCCTAGTAGTTTTTCCATCAGATTCAAAAAGACTTTGAGTTCATATGCTATTTTGTTGGTAAAAGAGTGCAAGGTTAAGCAGAGCATGTAGTTAAGTAGACCTGAGCCATGTGCTAAGGAAGACATGCCGTTTTTTGGAGCTTAGCAAAGAAGTAGTGACACAAAGTTATACATATGCAGATGGTACTTACGTCCATAGCCCAAATTATACGGGAAAATAACGTTACAATGGTATACTAAGCAGTAGGAGATGTTGATATTAAAATTTTTGGAAACAACGTTCCATGGGTAGTAGATGAACAAAAAAGAGGTTTCACCTACCTCAGAAGCAGTATGAAATCTTATGGCATCCTGACTGTCTGACAAAATTGGTCCGAACACTATTGCACAAGTCCTTTCAGCTGTTCTCGATCCATCGGTCTGCCATTGGGTAGTGTCTAACCCGTACATGTACATATGTACATTGCTGATGTAAGATTATGAGCTTCTTGATTTGAGATCTTTGGGAACTTCTGTTCATATCTGATGAATACTAACTAAGCTCAGGTAGCCTATGAAAATAACGCCAAGAACTATGCTGAATTAGACCGTCCGACTTTGGCAACTAGAAAAAGCTTACTTGGGTCAATTTTAAAAGAACCTTTGGTTTACAAAACACTATCAGACGCAAGTCCTTACCTTTTATCATAGCATTAACTGACCAAACACCTTAAATCTTTTTTTTGGCTGTTTTCACATCTAAGTTCCCTTTCTGATTTTAGAATCAAGCTTGGACTTATTATTGGACTCTTAGCGAACGGTTTTCAGCCTAGCATTTTTAATGAGGATTTAGAAAGGACCTGAGAATTATCTCTATTTTTAAAAATCCAATATTAAACGCACATACTGCATTCGTATGTAGATATGTATGTATATCCAAAGTAAGGTTCCGAATTTCCTTCGCCTACCTGTGAACCTTGTTCATGCTATTAGCAAACTAATTTAGTATTCTAAACCACCCTCCATTCGAATAGCAATTGCAAAATGTTTTCTTTTTTCGTTTTTCTATGTTCCTTCAAATCATCCATCATACGCTCTCGTGACGGGATTCTCGAAAATAACGGCTAGTCCATAGAAAATATCATAAAAACACCAACACTACTTTCTTTCGAAATCAATTGGAAAACGTAGAAAATCAGCGAGAAAAATGTAAATGGATTTCCATTCTAAATACATACATTCAAATGCGTTATACTGTGCAGTGCTAATGGAATTATCGTCATCCACCATGCATGCGAACCCTAGGCGATCCTGGACACCCTGCTGCGATTGCCAAGAAAGGACTGCTTACTTTCCGCTTGCGTTGTCAATTTAGGCAGCGTACAATAATAGCACTATGTCCTGCAATTACCCGCACCTTCGCTACAAAGATAGACCACCAATACCAACGTACGAAATTACTTGTTCCCTTTCATCGTCCTGCTGGTTTTCTTTCGAGTCCTTTTTTTCTGGTGAATCTTCTAATTTTTGGCGGTTTTCGGATAATTTATCCTCACATACCCGGCATTGATGGGAATAGCGTGCAAAAGTTCTCAACAATAATGCGAGGGATGGTATTAAAAATGGCATACATCACATAGAACCCAACGCAAACAAGAAGAATAGAACGATAGAGAAAAGGGGAAATGCGGAAAATAGTTCAAATCGCGAAAATCAGGCGGAAGTTAACGTAAAATATATATGTACATACATATGTATGTATGTATTCACAGAACAGGCACAGAACTTCGCACTAGAAATGTCTCTATTTGTGAGAAGTATTTTGTGTTCGCTGCACAATTGTATTTAGGGTAATAGGAAATGCGAAAACTACGCCCAAATATAACCCTATCGAATCTCCTAATCCTTTTCTTTTTTATTCACTTAATTGGTGCATTTCCTAGTTCTTCCTAGTTCGATCCGTTCTACTTTTTATTAAGGCCTTCTTTGGCGGGGTGTGCTATGAATTATTTAATGCCACAGCACAAATAACATTCCCAAACCAAGCACAAGGCAAAGAGAACAAAAATAAGAATCCTTGCAAATAATTGATGTAGAATAAGTGTCCTTTACAGGTAGATTGCAACATTGATCGCCCAAGCAGTAAACGCATAACCGATTGTGCATTACAGATCGTCCTTAATGGGAAGGTTTGATCGCCTTAATACCTTGAAAGGCTCTCCTATTGTATTTTTTTTACCTTTCACCGTTTTGTGGATTTTTCTTTCTCTTCGTGTGTATGCACTGGTAATATTTTTCGCGCGTTTTTCTGAATATCCTCGTACATAGTGCGTTGCGATTCTTTACAAAGAATGCATTTTTTTGCCGGTGAAATTTGAGGATGTTTCAATGTTTGTCGGAGGCATAAATAAATAATTCCCAAACGAGGACGGAAGTAGTTGTTATTTATTGACGAAGCAACGATGAAAGGAGAAATTCCTCATAATGAGTTTGAAAAAAGAGGAAATAATGGCGGCGGCCAACGTATGAATTTCGCATGTAAATTAGTTTCATGGCGAAATTTATGACATATTGGGCGTTAATTGTAAAAATTTATTGCACTTATGAACTCATAATTTGCAGTTTGTATAAATAGACATGCCCAAAGCGGCAGCCTTTCCATAATTGAGTTGTTAATTTTATTTAATTGAAGAGTCTTACAACGGTATTTAGGTAAGTTATGAAATGCATTCGTGTGAAGTATATAAGTACATACAATCTACGAATGATACAACGATTTACCAGAGACCACTGCTAAAATTCAATAGGTTTCAATGCCTATCCATTAAATCTTAGGTAAATAAGGGTTGTTGACGGGTGTTTTTTACTCGTACTAAGTCACACGATCTTAAAGATCACAGAAATAGTATTCTTCTTTCAATATCTATCGGTCAGTGTTTGGTACTAAGCGCCACCTTGCTGGAACCACATATGTATATATCTTTAAGATTTATTTCATTGATATTTGTAAACAAATAATCTGTGATCATAGTTCTACAACGAGTGGTATTAACGGTGACGCTCTGTTCGGCTTCATTTTGAAAGAAATAAAGCCCAATGTTGCCTGCGCAGCCCACTTCATGGGTGAGAATTTTGCCTTAAGCCATAAACGGGCCTCATCACGGAATACATTTTTTCGGTAAGACAGATGGACCCCAAGACCCCAATCTCCAAATATTCATCGCAATATATGCTCTTTAGATCTTAAACTATTTGGGTTTCGTAATGATTCTTTTTCGCAAAATTTTCTACATACTTCTCGGGCAAAGCCCAACTTGTTTTGAACGAAGTCGTATATTTCGATCTTCAGTCATCTTCAGTCTTCACAGCAGCGATAATATTTTTGGTATGAACGATTCTACTCATAAATGTTGTTTGTGTATCAATGTAAGGAATAATCTGTCCGGAATCTATCGAAGATTCTTCAAATGTAGCTCCTATGGCTGATTATGACTATTTGAGGTTCGTGAAGTGTTCTATAAGTTTGGCAGTCAGAACACTGATTTATAAAATAAAATTTTACATTTAATAAGCGTTGCTGAGGTATGAAACATTCCATGATAGAGCACACACATTCACAGCTGACAATAATCGTCTTTAAAAGTTGTGACGTGTGCTGGGAAAAAAAACTCATTGTACATACATAAAATAAACAACACGTGTAAGAAGAACACTGTCAAAAATGACGATCAACACCATCACAACACATCCGCGTATCAACTTCAAGGCAACCAAAAGTTGTGACCTCAAACTTCACAAAAAAGCGTTTGAACCGATCTTGTAGAAACCACGACATGTACTAAATATGAGGCGAAGAAAATAGGAATGAGACAGATTTGTCTGTTATGCTATAGCAATAGAGATGTTTGATTCCTGAGGTTGCCTTGGTAACAGATTTATTGCCGAAATGAAGTGTGTGTTAAAATTACCTCAGTCAGAATAATTGTGTGGACCCATTTTCATTTTAAGTGCATTTTATTTCAGGAATTCACGATATCTTACATACTAGACAAAAACGTTTAAAACTAGCTTATCTAACTTAACTACGTTATATACCAACTTACCGGCCCTATGCGCGCACTCTAAGCTAAACAAAATGCTTATTCTACTGTCTTACAACGTACTAACTTAAATTGAATTACTTAACAAACTATTGAACTATTACTTAGCAAACTATTTCTATCAAGTTTGCATATGCAATTGTATTTTTTTGTCAGCACCACACTTATGCACCTATAGAGCAGGTTGAATGTGGCAGCAAGTTTGTAAATCCCTAGAAAATACGCTCAAGTCTTAAAAAAAGTCAGGGAATCTTGATTTGAACAAACATCTCAAACAAAAATGGCAACTATATGTACATACATATGTATCTTGTGATAGAATTAAATCTTCTAACTTCAGTTTCTCCCGTAGTTCATTATGCGATATCCACGGTATCTTTTCAAACTTAAACTAACGTTCTCAGTCTACAGTTTCATAAAATTTATATTTATGGCGCTTGATTGTCCACTTGCTCAATAAAAACAATTTATGTACATACATATGTACACATGTATATCGACCATGTCCATGAATAACAGTGCCACGTAACCGAATGCGTCTAAGCAAAATAGTAGTTCAGTCATCGGACGAACACACACCTTATATGTATCTAGTGCTTAATCGATGGAAAAGTTTAGGGTTGATTAAACTTTTTGAACACAGAAAATCCGCATTCAAATTTTCTAGTTTGATGCATCACTACTTTCAAAAAAAAAAAACTACATGTGTATGTATTTCAACGTCTGCTTGTCACCATCAAAAGATGAACGTGTGTCACAAAATCATCCACACATACCTACAAACTGTTCTCTGCGCTGTTTGTGCGGATAGTTTTGTTGCATCTCTGAGATACTTTTAGCCAGCATACAATAAAGACGGCTATCCAAAGACACAAGAAGAAAAGTCGGGATGAAAAAATTAAGAATAAATCTGTCTGGGCGATGATTACAGCAGACTTGACATACGAGTACATGTGCACATTACTAGTACGTCCCACCATGGTGCATATGGCACCCTGGTGAGACAAAAAAAAGTACAACAACAAAACAGGAAAAAACCCAGCGGCATTTAGTAGTGTCTTTGTTTAATTTGCAGACAAAATGTGCATAAAAGATAAAGTCACCCTCCCTCTAGTCCATCATTCGTCGTCAGGTTTTGAAGAATGTCCTAAAAAAAGTAAACTATGACGAATGATAATTCTGCAGGTTTGCGTTGTTATTATCTACCCCTTCTTTCTGGTAAATAGCACAAGTCGCGAATAATGAGACAAAGTCAAACAGTTTTACATGATAAAAATACATGCAAATGGTACTTAATGTCCTTCTGGAATGTCCCTTATGAGAAATGAAAACGTACTTATCGTATTGACAAGTTGCATATGTGGCTTTTGTTTGTATTTGCTGGATTGATAGCTTTGAAATAAAATGAGATCTTATTCTTTCTCCGAAATCATACATAAATACATATGTATGTACATATGTGTGTATTTAGACAAAAATATTTGTTGTCATGTTGTCACGAGGGTATCAGCGTTTGTCTGGAAGTTTTGAATCTGATGATGTTCATTTTGACTAAAAGCTTTTTAAAATTCTTTTTCTTTTATCAAATATACTTACAAAAAAAAAAACAAATACCTACTTGGCGCAACAGACGTACATATGTATGTGGTCAAGGGCCTAGCTTCTCGCGACTATTCGTTTTGTGCGTGTTATATTTTTTCCTTCAAATGGAAGGGACTTACAGTTTTGAGCCATATTGAGAAGCTTTCTCATGACAGTTATTACTCTCGGACGTTTGTCAGACATTCGCGAGAGGTGGGACCGTGAAAAAACTTTTTGGTGTTCTCTGGGATTCGAAACTCGAACCTCCCGCTCAGCGATCCAACGCACTAACCACTTGAGCCACGGAGCCCACCTCAAATCTATGTGATCAAATATACTTAGATTCTAGAATTCTTAACAGTGATGACTATTAAAATCCAGAGCTCGACAACAAAAGTGAAGAAAAGAATAAAAAGAAGAAAAGAAAACTTAAGAACTTAGAGGTGATTATTCTTCTTCAGATGAAAGTATGGAATGGAATGGGACACTAATTGATCCAAAAACTGGGTTACTCCTGAGAACTCTCTACCCAAAGATCTCGAAAACATCATCAAACATCTTACAAATCTTTAACCAAATTATTCTTTCCTCATAAGTACGGCAAACAACCACCACCATGGTTGTAGGCGGCTCTCTAAGTGGTGCTCTAAATTGAAATTCATACAAAGTAACTTCAAAGGAAAGCTCAGCTCAAATTTTTCAATTTATTTTCCTTTAAGTGGTAAAATTAAAGAGTGTACTAACATGTATATGGAGGTTTTCTATAGTCATCTCTTCATCAAGTTCGATTATTCAAATCGGATAGTTTCTTCAATGAAGATTCTGCTCAAGTATATGTTACTGGATACTCCTTTGCCTAGTAGTTTTAAGGACAGTACATACATACATCAACGTCAACGGCGTGTCATACTTACTTTGATTGGTTGGAAATACTTCTACATTCGTTGGTAAATTCCGATGCAAAGCCCTATGACTGCAAGGAGTATAGCACGGTTGCCTTCTTTGAAATTGAGGGCATTATCAACAAACGTTGTAATTGCACGTGAATTTCAGGCTTTAAGATACGGACTTTGCTTGACAAACTGACAACATAAATCCTTACGGGCTTTCAATAGTATTAAACTTACAAGTACGTCTAGGCTGAACAAAATATGCTGATATTACATAATTCTTTGTAATCGCTGTCGTAAATACTCGTATAAAAGGTCGCTCGTGTATAGATCGTTTTTTATTGAGATTTTTAAAGAATTAAATCTTTGTGCTAAATTCCAGGATATATGGATATGCCAAATGAAATGACTAAAGGACCAACCACAAATTTTTTACTCGTCCTTATGAAGCTAATGCCCGCTAATACCTTCCACGAGCCATACAGAGTTCACCCACAATAATAAGTCCTCTGTTCATGACTTAGCGCTCAGTTTAGTGAATTTGCAACACGGTTCTGTTTTTACCTTGACCTAGTCCATTCAAGGAATGAGGCAGACGAAAAGATTCCTATTGCACTTAAGTTTCTAGAAGGCATTTGAGCCTCATCCTATAAACAATACGAAATTTTCAGCTTTTTGATATGGACTTTAGGCTTCTGAGTGAAAAAAAAAATTACAACTTCTATTTGCTCTTATGATGATGAATTCTGTAAGTTAAAAAATGTAATTAACAAGGACATGTTACCTCACCTTACAATTGTAGATAAGAAAACCGTCGTTCCATTCATGCGATTCATGAATGTCAGATTCTATGGAAGACAGGCAAGGAATTTTCCGAAGTAGGTACATATTACTATTCTCGTTCACTTTCAGGTAAATGATCTTAATAGGTGCTCTACAGCAAAAACAGGACGAACACCATCAACGGTCAACTAACCATGGACATAAGTGCACAGTTTCCACCGTTATACTCCAGCACTACACAACATACATAAATACACTCGGCTCTGACCAGCACAAAGGCAGTTTCATTTAATGACATGGAAATAATTTGAATAGGTTTATGCGGAGGACCAGCCGCATAAACTTTTTCTGGTTCCATCTAATTTTCTATTTTCACTACTTATTCAGACTGATAATAATCTAAATCCCAGGACGAGGATTCTTATTTTTTTTCCGTTTCGTTTTCCATCCGCTATTTGTTTTATTTTTGTCTGCTACTTCATGTGCTAATTCGCATCAGTGAGATGGTTTGTTGTGGCCTTGTTTTTCTATTTTTCGCATTTTTTTTTTCTTATTGTGCAAGCGAAATTTTGAAAAGAAGATGATAACATCCAGAATTTCACAGTCAAAACTTCAAGTTGACGACAAAGGTGCACAGAACCCAACATCATGTATGCCACATGGTGAAGAGAGCATTGCATACACACACACACGAATATTTTCGCGTCCAACAGTGGTTTTATTTTGTTTGCATTCTGCAGGATACGACTACGGCTTACCTTTATTTGATGAGTGAACGTTCTAGATTTTCTGGTCATCGAGTCAACAACACGCTACTACTATGTATGTGCACTTTCTTTCCTTCTGCCGGCTTAGATGAGTATTAGCGGCGAAAAGGATACGCCTAGTGACGTGGTCCTTATTTTCGCAAAAAAAAGTGTTGATTTTGCAATGCTGCTGGTGCAGGATTTCGTTGATTTTGAAAGAAAAGGTGCTGATGGTGGGAGATTCAACACAGACAGGTAACATATGCATTCTCTTAGTTGAGTCCATTTTCTTCTGTGTGTGATTTTTTTGTTGGGTTGGTTTGCTTTATTTTCATTTTCTTTAACTTTGGATTCAAAAATTCTGAAGGATTCTTGGTAAGGATTGCTAAAAAACAAAGAATTCATGATTCATCCAGTCAACTCTAAAACGAGTACCTACATGTACATATGTATGTAGAAATTTTTAGGGTAGATGTACATACATACAGTCACTGGCAAAATTATTTGCACAATGCAATGTTTACACCATATCATTTCAATAAAGTTGTACATCTTTTGAAAAATTCAATATTTCAGTTGTGTTCTTATTTATTATCAATCTTTTAAGTCCTCTTGAAACGGTAAATAAAAAAACAAAATCCAATTTTTAACAGTAAACGTTAAAACCATAGAAAGTGGCAAAATTATTGTTACAACATTAAACACCGGCAAAATTATTTGCACAAATGCACTTTCCTTCTGCTTACGCTTCTGGAAGCCGAAAATGAGAATTTTTTTTACATTGACGCAATGGTTTTGAGGGCATAGCATTATCTAATAAGTTTTGTTTCCTCCTTTTGCCGCAATAACTTCTGCGAGGCGCTTTGGCATTGGGTCTATCAAATTTTGAATTTGCTCTTCCGGAATGGTAATCCAAGCTGTTATAAGATCGTTCCATGTTTCATCTGCAGATCTTGCAATGTTTTGTGGAATTTTGGACTTCACAAGATGCCATTTCCTATTACCTAAATGTAAGCCAGGGCTTTGTGGAGGCCATTTTAAAGCTACTTGTTCTACTTCCGTTAAAAACTTTTTGATGTTCCAGGCAGCGTGTATGGATACATTATCATGTTGAAGGATGAAATCGCTCCCGATGAATATTGAGAATTCCACCAGTGCAACATCATTTAGTTTCTTTAAATAATGTGACTGTGTCATATGGTCAGAGCACCTCATAAGTGGTCCCACACCACAATACGATATGCATCCCCATATCATAATTTGACCTCCTTTGGAATGCTTTGGTTGGTTGGTTTGGTTGCTTTATGGGTTGTTTGGATATTGTTTTTGAATTGCAGAAATAAAATTATCGACCATAGCTGCCGTCCAAAGAACAAGCAGTCACGTCGGTTCAGAGCACACTTCTCCAAACAGCTGCTAGTTTGTCAATATGCTGCCTTGTAAACTGTAGCCTCAGCTGCTTATTTCTTGATGTTATTTGGAGCTTTTTTTGTATGAAGTTGGCTTGAATTTGGATTTTCTTTAACCATATTCGTAACGTTCTTTCACTAATATTGTTCTCACTATCCTTGTTTAAATCCGTTCACACATTTCGAGCCTTTTCACGTGGGTTACTTTTAAAAGAATGATAATTCAGCGGTCTTCCCTTTCCGAAGTAACCTTTTTTCTGCTTCTACGGGTTCGTTTTTTTATAGTTCCATTTGTTTTTTGTTTTCCAATTTTGTAATAAATTGTTCTACTGCCGAAGCACCGGTTTCAAACTCTGCAACAATAGCCGCACGTTTCTCCGTTAATAGTTCCCTAGTTCTAGCCATTTAAAAGTTTTAGAAATTGGCTGAAGGAAAGACGCTAAACTTCTAACAATGACTAATGGATTTGTATCGAAAAGTCGAAGAATTTAACTATGGGTACATATCCAGAACAGTTAATTGCATTTGCGCAAATAATTTTGCCGGTGTTTAATGTTGTAACAATAATTTTGCCACTTTCTTTTCTATGGTTTTAACGTTTACTGTTAGAAATTTGATTTTGTTTTTTTATTTACCGTTTCAAGATGACTTAAAAGATTGATAATAAATAAGAACACAACTGAAATATTGAATTTTTCAAAAGATATACAACTTTATTGAAATGATATGGTGTAAGCATTGCATTGTGCAAATAATTTTGCCAGTGACTGTACGTACGAATATTCTCAAGTCTTGCTTTAAATTTGTAATGTGCGAATAGGAACCGTTGTAGAGTTTTATGAATGCGAATCGAATGCTTTGCTTTCTGTCTCCAGGGAGATGTAAGGTGGTATGCTGCACGTTGATTAATAGACACTATTTGCTAATTATTATCGAGTTTGGATGATTTGTTAAGCATTTGTTAAGGATGTTAAGCCTGACGTATACGCACATAAACACATATGTATGCATGAACGTGTTGACTGTGTAAGAATGAATGATATTTTTCCACATAGTATTAGAATGTTTTTCTCCTATCAGGATTTTGGTAGTGTTGAGTGATTTGCTGAGAGTCGTCGCCGTATAAAGGTAGCGTAGTGATACGTGACACTTACATACATATGTATGTCACTTTCGATGCAGATTCGCGAAGACTGAGTTTCTAGAACAATAAGAAATTTTATTTTACGGTTCGTGAGTATCGTGATTATCTGCGAGAAGTCCAAGAGTTATTTATAACTGTCCTGGGGATGCATTCAATTTTGCATTAATCTGTAGTGAACTTCCATTTGTACAAGACCCATACGGCCTATTTCAGTAGATAATCGTTTTTGTATTTGACCTAAGTACGTATCCTAGTACGTAGGTAGAAAAGGTGAAGTACACTAAGTCGGCAGTGACAGATAGTTGGAGTGACAGCCAGCCGTCAGGTCGAACTGACTTTGTTTAGTTCTGGCCCTCTAAAAAACCGAAACGAAATGAATCCGAAAATATGTATATTCCTCGCAAAATAACGGAACTAAGCACTTGTCTGTACGATTTTAAAGTTATTTTATTTAGAAAGCCTATTACTCTAAGTTATGATCAAAGGATTCCTGTTGGGTTGCAAAAGGTCAACCTTTAAATTCAAAATATGGTACGACATCAAAATAAAATAGCAAACATCCCCGAACTTGCGGTGACGTCAATCCGACATACTAGCGTTGGCATTTTATTGAGATTGTCCGGTTATAGATGAAATTCAAGCAAGAAATATTTTTGGCATCCAATAGCCAAATACATAAAGATATACTCTCAACCCTTCACATACGATCCACACTTTAAAATATCCTTGGAAAATGTCGCGCTAAATCCATTCATCCATAGAATAGAGACATCTACACACATCGCTGTCATTACCATAACTAGGAGGACAAGAAAAAAAAGACAAAAAAAAGCCAGACATCTCCTTCACTTGAGAGCAAGGACATAGTATGCTTATACATATGAACATTTATGTACATACGTACATACACATATACATATGTATATGAATATAATAACAGTGCATATGCCCATGCAGCAAAAGCGGTGGCCAACAAATTACGCGATCCGACTGAAAACCGGCCAGGGGGTGAAAATTAAGAATACCCTCATCACATCCCATCCCGAACTACTAGACCTTGTATGTATGTATGTACGTTTCTTTGGTCCTTTCGCTACTCACAGTGCCCAGAAAATCCTGAAGTGTATAGATACAACTATCTGAACATAAATAAACCTGCTACTGCTGCTGTTACCGTCGGCCGCCACCAAGCCGCTATTGCTTTCAGGACACACTACCCTTATGTGGCGTTTTGGCGATTTTCTTTCCACCACATCACACTCACCCTCTCACAGTCACGTTTATCCCTTTTTCGCTGAATGTCCTTCGCGACAGAACACACAAAATCTCTACCCTCCTCTATCTCCATCCACCCACCTAGCACCGCGCGTCGTCCACCAAAAAACTAAAGCAATCAATATATGTATAGAAAATAATAGAGAAAGGAAAATATATCGTGCTGGGAAACGTTCATATGTCCTGTGTGTATGCCCATGTGCATGTGGGTTCGCTAAGCCGATAGCCCACCCATACATATACTTGACATTAAATCGCGTTTCGCGAACTCTTCGCAAACTGTCCGTTCACATGCGGAGAAGAAATAAATACAACGACGACGACGACGACGACGATGAGAATGCCCGAGGAAATGAAGAATACGGAGAAGCAGCAGCAGTAGAGTATGGAGGATGTGTGGAAATAGGGGGAAAATGAGAAAATAAATGCAAAAAACCTAAACGCCAAACGAAACGGAGAGGACATGGGACGAAAAGATAGAAAATCGCTTTTTGGGATCAGATCCTTTTTTCCGTGGATATAGCTGCTGCTGCTGCTGCTTCTACTATTCTCCGAAGGACAGAGGATAAGAGGAGATTTCGCATTACTATAACTGTTCATTGGTGTTAGTGAGATATATCTATGTATGTATAAAGGCGACTTTTGCATGTTTCAGTTTTTTTTTTTTTTTTCTTTGGATAATGGCCAAGGATGAAGAAGGGACAATGATTAGAATAAAAAAAAACACGAGGAGATAACGATAAAGGTACAAAATAGTTGTCAATTAATCCTGTTTAAGGAGAGAGCCAAGAATGGATTTATGTTTAAGGCTTTGTGTCATGCAGAGCAATAAAAGAGGAGTTATCACATGACACGCAGGATAACGCAGAATAATCTAGAAGAAAGCGAAGGAAGACAGAAGAGTTAACGGGTCCTTGAAACAATATATTTGCAATTTTATTGTCAAAGGATTCAATATTTCTGTGAAACACATTACATCGGACGAATTTTCATTACAGGAAATAATTAAGTACCTGAGATGCTTGCGCATGCGTGGATGAAGACAACACTGTCGACACATTCATCCATATTCATTTCTGTAATAAAATTGGTTTTCTTTTCTTTTCTTTTTTTGAAGGTCGGGTGCAGTAGTTTCTTAACGAACAAAAAAAGTTAGTCTTATCTACATGTACGTATACATCTCATCCCTATTCACACTACCATACTGATAAATAACAAAAATGGTGAATAATGTTGGTACTCTTGGGCCTAAAGGAGTCCCCGACTGCATGTAAAAGCGGTCGGCGCAGTTTATTCATCTTCTTCTTAGGTGGCGCTACAGTTCGGGGTAAGCCTGAGCCTTAACCAACAAGCCTCATCAGTTAGCCCGGTCCTTAGCTAACTGCCTCCAGTTGCGCACTCCAAGTTGGTTGAGGTCCCTTTCTACTTATGCGCACTACCTTAAGCGAGGTCGTCCTCTACTGCGTTGTCCCTCTGGGTTAGATTCGAAGACTGCGGGCGGAGCATTGGTGTCCACTCGCTCTGCATGTCCTAGCCAACCGAGGCGACTGATTCGCAGTTTTTTGACTAGATCGATGTCGCTGTTCAGCTGGAAAATTTCGTCGTTCAATCTTCTCCTTCAAAGCCCGTCAACGCAAACGGGACCAGTATACCTTACGAAGAATTTTTCTCAAAGCGACCAAGGATATCTTCATCCGCTTTCGAAAGAGTCCATGCTTCAGCGCCATAAAGCAGGACTGGTATGACTAAGCTGTTATAAAGAGTCTCCTTAGTCTTTCGAGATAGGGCCATACTACTCAATTGCCTTCTCAGCCCACATAAACAGCGATTGGCAAGAGTTATTCTTTGATTAATTTCCGCCGAGATGTTGTTGTCAGAATTTATTGCAGCCATGTGCATATAAGGCTAAAAAACAAAAAAGCCGCCGGCACCAAAGGCCAACCGGTCTATGGCCACGGGGGTGAAGTTTTGGTAGACCGCATACACCAAATGTGAAATACAATAGTTAGACGAAAGTATACTAAATGTACGAAATATCAGCCTTATATGCCCCATCTACAAAAAAAAAATTAGCTGATGTGTTATATGAATTATTTTTAAGAGTCCTGCGTGAATGTGTAAAGCCTTTCTGCACTGTAATAATTTGCTTCGATTCAATCTTTTACTAACCTAAACCTTGGAAATAACTAATGAATTTCAACTTGTGACCCATCATCCATCGACTTTAAAGATGTCTGTGCTAATGAACATGGTTATCAATTGTACCAACCAACTTCGGAATCCCGATCTGATAGCTGGAAAACAACTTCTTTCCAAGTGATCCAAATTGAGACAAGTCGATTCGCTATCAAGTGATTTCTTCAACGACATCCATCACATCCCCGCAGTGGGGTTTTCAGAAATGGACCTGGCCCTCTAGGTTGGGGATTGTGCCGTTGAGGTAACTTCCCTACCACGGAAAAAAAATGGGTTATGGGAGAGACCCAACATGCCTCGGACAATGTACCTCCTCATATAACAATACGACCCGGAACATCAAGGGAATACTAATTAAGAGTATTCACCTGGAATGTAAATACATTGCATACCTCCGATGTTCCGATGCTTGAATCCGTCCTGGAGTGGTATAAGGCAGATATTACCGTGGTCCAGGAGATGCGAAACAAAAACGACCAAACTGCGACAGCTGCCACAGCTGGCAAATCGACTTCGGTCCAAGGATATTGATTTCAAGCCGGTAAACGATCGCTTTACTGTGATCTGCAACACAGGCACATTCTACAGCATCAGTCTCATTTTTGCATACGCCAAAACGCCAATAAGATTGAAGATTGCATCAAGGATGAAATTTACGATCTCTTGAACGGAGCTTACTGGAGTCTGTCTGGAGTATGATACAAAAAAGACTGGATTTCGAAAATCGGTAGCACAGCCTCGACGACACGACAGAAGATAACGGCTTCCGACTAATAGAAAAAACACCTGCGCAGGGCACTATTTGTATCCGTCCAGTTACGCAGATGACATCGACATCATAAATTCTTTCACGGCAATTCTAGAGCAGGCAAAACGAGTTGGTCTTGAAGTAAACGAGGATAAAACCAAGTATGTTTTGTGAACAAAAAAGGCAGCATCTGCCCACAGCCTAGGACAAAAAGTCACTATTGACAACAGTAACTTTGTAGTGAGATTCGACGAAGACTAACCCGCTGCTGCTGCTCCTAACTCGGAAGACGAAATGTATGCTCTACAAAATCTTGATCCTGCCAATTCTGCTCTATGGTACTGTGCAGAGTGTTGGACGATAAGAACACAACATATTTTGAATACTTTGGAGAAAAAATTCTTTGACGAATATTTCGTCCTAGATGCGAGGAGGGCGAATGGAGAAGAGGATACAAACGCGACTCTATGAGCTGAATCATATGGGTGTAGTCCGAAAAACCATAACACGTCGAATTAATTGGCTCGACCATATCGATCGAATAGACAATAATGTCCCGATCTTTGAATCCCAGCCTCCAAGTTCGAGAAGACAAGGAAGACCGAGTCGGTGTTTTAAAAACCAATCTCGAAGATTGAAAGATCGAAGAGGATGAAAGCCGGCCGCATCTCAAACAGGGACCGTCTACAGGTTGGAAGTCCATTAAATAAGTAAGTATTTAGTTCAAATTAAACTTAACAAACTGTTTGACGGCTGAATAAAGCATTTTTGTACTAGAGAATTTGGCCTGTTTTTCTCATCAAGGTTTTTGTTGTATTATAAACCCTTTTTGGTGAGATAGACTATAGGAAAGCACTTTTATTAATTGGATGTCCATAAAGAGAAGTCCTTTGCAGCAACAGCAAGCAGAAGACCAGTGGTTTTTATTTTATCTGTCAAAAACTATGGGCTTAATGCGAATGCACATACATATGTATATAAACGCAAACCAAATTGAAACCTGTAAACCGGCGCTTCAAAAAGCTCAAGTGGACAAATAAGTGGTTAAACTAGACCTCAACCAACACAATGAGATCAAATATCTTTCAAAACGGGTTAAGAGTTCACGAAATTTCGCTACATGATCTCAGTCTCAAGGACAACCAATCAATTTAAACCCCCGCGCCAGAAAAAAGTTGAAATTACCTATAGAAAGGTTTAAATCCTTCAATGCAGCTGGTCCTGATGGACTTAGGGTAGATTTGCTAGAAAATTTTATTTCTTTGAGTCAAGAGTTAAGAGTCCAGTTATTATGCCAAACCAAAGATGCAACGGTTTCCGAGGGCCTATTCATCATCGGGTGTTATTTCTGAAGTTGATACATGATAGGTGACCTCCCTTACTACATCGAATTTAAAGCTGAGACCAGAAAAATTTTGTCTTAAACAATTGATTAATGCTACATATGTACTTTGTCGTATGTATGTGATTTTGTCCACGTCCCTTTCAAGGCCAACTCATGAGTTTCACCTGATCTTCAATTGCCGTGAAAACTTAACGACAGCACCCTTGCACCGCCCGATGTTGTTGAAATCGCCTGCGTTTTTCGCCCAGGAATTGGTTGTTTCAAATGACGTCATTGTCGGTTGTGTTTTGCCTTTTAATCGTGAAAAACGAAAAGTTTCAACAAAATGCTGAAATTTTAAAAAACACATTAGAAAATTTCGTGCTCTGCTCGCCAAACGATGCATGAGTGGAATTTATGTGGAATTTATGGCATCAGCCCCTTGTTGATAGCTCTGTTCGGCACATTGTAGTGAAATTTACTCGATCGAATGAGAATATTGTTGTAAAGTTGCTGAGATCCGAAACCTCTCAGTTTTTCTTCGTGCACAAGAACTAGGCCTTTTATAAACTCTTGAGTCTTTATTCATACAAGAGTCGAGAACGAAAGTCACAAGACCAGAGCTTGCATCGGATATTCGCTGACGATGATTTATTCACATCACAAATGTTTGGCTAAATGGTTTCATAAATAGTCTAAATTGTTACACGTGAAACGATGCCAATCCGCAAGAATTCCACGAAATAAACATCAAGTGCCCTTAATGACGGAAAGTTTATGTCGAACCTAATTTCTGTAAGTGCTTTTAAGTTGGAAGCTGGAAGTTTCTTCGGAAATTGCCGTTTGGAGAGGGCGAATGGCAAGTCTCCTGTGTCATTGTAAACAGTTCAAGTATTGGTTTGTCTGTAGCCTTACAAGCCTCAACAGTAAAACATTCATTGCCCCGAAACGGCAACATGCGCCTCGGACACGGAGGGATACTTTGTTGACGACCATTGGCTATCGATCACGGACAACGATAGGAGGCCCTCCTTGACAACGGGAAGAGGGTCCCTAAAATTTTAAATTCCTCCAATTACAGCGAGAATTCATGCGGTTCAAACTGGACATCATAGGAGTAATTGGTGGGGACACGGCATTCAACCCTCCGAAACTGGCAATAGCTTCCTGGTCTACTCTGGAAAACCAACGAACACCACTCCTAAAGCTAGATACAGCCTACTAGGCGCAGTCACAAACTCAACGCCTACCGGAGATATCGTGATCGTGATGAGAGATTTTAACGCGCAGGTAGGCAATGGCAAGACCATGCTCAAATATGTGATGGCACCACACAGCCTCGGGTAAAGGTTTGTTGATTTCTGCAACGTCAACCGCTTGATCATTGGAGGCACACTGCTTGACCACAAGGATTGGCTCAAGATTAGCTGGGTCTCGACTGATCGACAATGTACATCAAACCAGATCGATCACTTTACCATTAACCGACGCTTTAGAAATTGCATCCAAGACGTCTGTAACAAACGTGGAGCTCACATAGGAATAGAGAGGGACCACCATCTATTGGTAGCTACTAAACGTCTTCATACTACATCTGTCAATAGCAACCGATCCAACTTGCTAAAGACACGCAGGTATAATACCGACAGATGCGCCAACAGATAAGGGACCACCTTGCCACAAATACAATCACCGGAACGCTGTGATAGTATTACTAACGAACTTCTATAGTATTACTAAGGACCTCGCTGGTGAGGCTTTCGCAGCAACAACTACACGTATTCAGTACAAAATCGAGCTCTATTGCGAAGTACGCCATGCAATAAAATCCACTTATCCAATCAGGCAGACCAGTGGGCCGCCCTAGGCAGACATGAAGAGGGACAGTCGAGGAGGCATCTATGTAGATCATTGGGAATGACTTGAATGGAGCTCAAGAGCGTTGCAGATCTACGAACACGATGGCGCGCAGGCGTTGTTCACGCCCTATGCTACAGGAGGGTTCAGAGGACCTAAGTAAGCAAGTAAGTAACTCGACAAGAGACAAGGAGGTTCTCTTGCCAGCTTTTTTTAGCTTTCATTTATAACAGTTACATAAACCTGAAAATATGGTCGGTTTAAATGCACAAGCCACAAGCAAGCTTCTATATCAGGTTAAAATAATAGAGTCAACTTATTAAGCAAAGCAAGCAGTACCAACTGTATACGATGGGTCATCTACACTATCACTTATGAATCTATGGAAATGTACATATGTACATTATACAATTTCCACACCTTTAGAAGTTTTTAACGGGAACAGGGCTTAACAATGACAAATCCGATATAGTTTCTGAATATTCCTTTTAAATGTCTTCTTTAGACAAGCAAAACAATCATAATCAGGCACTTTAAGTTTATCCTCAATACGTTCTTTTTCTTATTAATAATTTATTAACAATTGGGTAGGTATCCTATCTTATTCTCTTTTGTCCATGGACAAAAACTATCAAACATGATTAAAAATAATAATCCATCTAATATCGTAAATATTTTAGGTAAAAATAATTAAAAACGTAGTTCCTTTCTGTCAAAACATGTGACCCCTTGCATACAAACAAAGAAATGAATTTAATTTTACGAATCTTCAAGCCAGTCGCACCAGCAGCTTGTCCTTCTCACATAACGAACCAAACCACCAGCACCACACGACAATGGATCACATGTTCATCCAGTGTGTGCAGCAAGTGAAACAATGCGCCCGTCGTCGTCATCGGCCTTTTCACCTTAAAACGCAGTATTTTCAACCCACCTCCCTTTCAGATCCCCGTACTTTAAATTATTTTCGACTCGTTTCTTATTGCGCAAAACCTGAGGAGGACTTAAGCCCGAACGTAAGGAACTTCACAAGCACAAAGGATGTCAGCCACAGAGGCTAATTTCAAGTGGACGTTTGTTCGTTTTTGCCTCATGTGTCCGGAGCGTGTGTATACCCCCGAAACGAACTTGGATGCTAAGACGACGTTTTATATTCGTATATACACATATGTACATATGTATGTACCTACGTACATCAGTCCTCGAAATATCCCCGCCTGTCCGCTAGCCCCTACCCACTCCTCAATCCTGGTGCTATCCGCTTCAACTAGACATTTGCAAAGCGAAATTCTTCGTCGGAACTGACTGGACATTCGACCCATATCAAATAGAAATACCATTACCACCGAAACCACCCCAACTCCCAATATTCACGAGTGTTTCGTTCGTCAACATCTGACACCACCCCACCACCGAACTACAGCAGTGTACCTTCCCTCCTAGCCGCCCTCACCAGGCGGGTTCTCTGTTCGCTGACCACGTATTTGTTCATCCCTCATCCTTCGTATCCCGAAAACGTTACGTTAATTTTCCCAATCTTCTCCTTCTTCGTCTTTTGCATGTTCCTTCGCTTGACCCAACTCTGACAAGCGTCCGATTCCACTGCCTCACTCCCCAGTCGGTCACCGGCCGTCTTTCCTCTCAATCGTCGCTCCGGTGCACAAATGTGTGTCCGGCCAACGTTCGTATACCATACTACAACCGAAAATGTCCTCCCTTACCACCAGCACTCCCACCCCTTAAAAGCAAATGTACACACAGTGCAAGAATTTTGAAAGGAAACCCGAAGGGGATGCTAGGTCCATTTCGTCCACCTAAGTAGTAGGTATGTATGTATACATTCGCTGAGATCTAGGGGATACCGTTGCGATAGTATCAAAGGATACACTTTGCCTTCGCTTGCCAGCGAAAGAATTGAACACACACTCGAATTGCGCGCCCATCTCACCCACTGCCGTCGCCGCCATAGCTGGATGAAACGAAACCAACGAGCCATTCTCCTTCCCTTCATCCATCATCCCACGGAAAAAATCCTATCGGCACATAATGTATCCATGCGGCGGCTGATAGGCACAAATAGCCTTAAAAAACCACCTCTCTCCCCTCTGCTGTTAGTCGCAGTCACATTGCATGTATATTGCTGCAATGGACGAAAGACGCGAATAGAGTACGCGAGGGTAGTCGCGAGAGAACCACTACGCTGGCGACGGCGACGGCGACGACGACGACGACGACGACGACGATGCTGTATCCCTGCTCCGTTGGAATTCTGCCACCACTGCTGGCTATTCTCTTCCATATCATCATCTTCTCCTTTCACATATCTAATGATGGCCGGCAAGGATTCGGCGGCTCTCATACACTCATATATGCCACCTCCGCGTTACCCATCCTTTCATACATCGTCAACCCCCGCGTAGCAGCAGTATCTGAACAACTTTGAGTTTCTCATGCAAAGATAAAAGATGGATGCTTGCGGACATTCGTCCTTACACGTGAACGTTTTTGCCCGTTGTATCTCCTTCGCACATATACACACATGCCCATATGAAGTACATGTGAAGACGAAGGATATGCGGCCATAACGTCCAATATGTTGGTGGCAACCTTCCTGCTGGTCATGTGTGCACACTTGATGTTTGACTGTATGGGTATGGACTATCGGACTATAAAGGGTTGGAAGGGGGAAACTTGTCCTTTGGCAATTTAAAAGAAAGCGAACGGGATATCCACCGCTGGACTGTAAACTGCGATGTGTTTAGATAGGATGCCCGTCTCTATGGCATTGGTACTCTCTCTCTCTCTCTCTTGACTACGTGTAAGTAGGATGGGTAGCTAGGTAGTAGTGGTAGCCGATGATGGTGGTGATGGGATGGGTATCCTGCCGCCAACTGAGTGGTACAGAAGAAGAAAGGATGTTTAGTGGGCTGAGTGGTAGGTGGTTAGGGAGGAGAATACGTGTTGTTTTTGTTTGCTTTTGTGCCTGTGGAGCTTTATTCGCTTGCAAAAAGAATAGTACCTTTGACAGGTGTTGCCGTTGGGGGAGTAGAGATGTCGTAGTGTGTAGGAGATGTGATTTTAAGTGTTATTCAATAGCAGTACGAAAAAATAATGGAAAGAGCTGGCAGATACTGTTATTGAATATAAAATTTAGCATGAGGTCGACAAAATCGACGAACATAATTAAGGGAGTTGATTAATGGCACATGGTACATTATAAACTCACAGACCACTGACTGCCAGTTCGCAATAAATCCACCAAACCATTAAAACAGCAGTCCAAGATTGCGAAAATACATTTTTGGAACAATACCAAACTTACTAAGATTGATTAAATTCATATGACCAAACCTTCTTACGAAAGTGATGTTTTCTTCCTATAGGTACAAGAAAAGCCAGGTAATACAGACAAAATCCCTTGGCAGGCACTGGACCACAATCGGTCCGTTGCGCAAATATTTGTATTTAATATGTATACATATGTATGTAGATGCATAGGTACTGGTAGGAAACGAAGTAAAACAGCGTCGGTGAGGCTGGATAGGCCACACTATAAACAGACCTACAGACCTTAGAAAGAAACACAACATAGTAGCAAAGGGCAAATAAAGCCAAGAAATACCAACTCAATGGGAACAGTGGTTCAAGAATGAACTCAGAATGATATAGAAAGAAATCGAAATAATGGTGAAAGGTTCATTGTGACCTAATCAACATATTTTTTTCTACATCGTGTTGCTAATCAACGCGCTCTTAATAAATGGCAACACTAATCCGCCGAAGAAAATCTGTTTCCCACCAAAGTGTATTAAGTAAAGCGCAGACTACAAGTAGCTCCTGCAGCATTTTAACCTATCTACATGCGTTTGAATACATATGTATATGTATGTATATGTACATATGTATGTACACATATCCCAACTAGAATATAATCTTCTGTCGTTCCGGCGTTACCGGCAGGCTGCATATTCACATTCAAAGAAAGTACAAAACAAAAACAAAAACGCATAAAGGACTCTTGAAACTATGCTGAGCAACGCTAACACAGCGCAACACATCGGATCCCACCGAACCAACAGAAAAAAAAAAGAAAACAGAAAAGAAGCAAAACAAGGAAAACAGCAAAAACTTTTTAAAAGAAAGGAAAAATGTGCACAAGTGTGGGCATAGCGGGGGGCTTAAGAAGAAATTGTTAACGTGGGTGGTTATGGGAGTTAAGTTTCCTTGTGCTCTGGACACATGACTAGACGGACACATGCAGCGAATGTACATACCCACATGTGCACGTATAACTACCCTTTGCAGCAAGAACGTGTGCTCGCCTTCCACTTGAGCACAGAAAAAAAAGCGCCATTCTCTAGATTCTAACCCTACAGTCAGTCAATGTACCTACATCCGCAAATGTAGGTTTTTGAAGAGACTCCACACATATGGCAAAGCGAGGATAGTCCTTGCTATTACACGAACTCTACGACAGAATGCTATGCAGGACGATAGGTTCCCTTCTCCTATTCAACATGAATGGGCGAATTCTTTTATTCAGATATCCGCCAAACTTTGTAGTGAAAGGATCTAACTCCAGTTTCTGTGTCTTTTTCTTTTCGAGTTGAGAGTTTTAATAGTTGCCAAATCGAAAAAGACTAACGAGTAGACAAGAATAACAAAAGGGGATACGTACCCTATACTCAAAAAAAAATAAAAAATACATAGTATGTACATACATATGTATGTATGTACATGTAAATTGTTTGAGGTGCCGGTACAAATACCTTTGATTTAATTTTTTTTTTTGAAATTCAAAAGGAAAATCTTCCGTTAAACACACACACGCAAAAAATATCGGTTAACTTCTAGTGGTTATCCGCAATTTCTAAGAAGTAATTATTATCTCACGAACCCAAAAAGGGACAGGGGACGACAACACTTCACACCGGAAAGGACACGCCGAGATTCGAAATGAGGGGTTAAAATGTTTATTTTAAAGCAAACACAAGAAAAATAACAAACATTTCCACAACAACAACAACACAAGGTGAGAGGACATCCACACCATTGTGCGCGCAAATCGCATTACAAGCAAAAGAAAAAGAAAAGAAGTACAGACCATAGGACAGTCCCAGGATAAACATTGAGAATACTTTCTACTTGACCAGTACGCTAAGGATGTGTATGCGAGGAATATATATGTATGTATGTATGTATGTAGAAATCAGTACACATAGCAATTCTTACACACGGCACACATACTGCGCTACGGCGAGCTCTCATGCGTACGCATACGCACATTGTGTGTGACTTTAAATTGAATGGTCACTCGACGCAAGAAGTTCCATTTCCACCACCACCAGCTCTACCGTCGAATTGAAATCCTTGACTCGGTGGGCTAAGAGGCGGGTAGCCCAAAACTGGACTAAGCCCGTGAACGTTTATATATGATTGTATGTGTGTAACAGTTTCGACTCGAAAAACCACCCCCAATTGCGAGCAATAAACCACCCCACTCAATCGGTGGACAATTTACATAATAACACACACGACTCGCGAGCGAACCCACCAAGGAGAAGAACAAGAACACGAAAGGACACTTGCGGCAGAACATTTCCAAAAAGCACTGTCCACACACGCACACGACTGTATATAGTTAAACTTTAAAGTACAACACACATCCAAGGAGACTAAGTCCAAGAAAGCGATACACGTGTATATATAACCACCCTTCCACCTCTCTGACTGACCAGCGCGAAATCGACACAACACAACGCCATGTGAGAACGGATAAAGGATGCTCCCCCACCCAGCATCGGCCAACATCTTGCGCTCGCCGCTCATCGAAGAAGAGAGAAACAGCACACAGAATCGCCGTCGCCGCATATGTCCTGTCCTACCCCCATTAATCGCATTCATATGAAGTAGCACACATAAGCAACACAAGCTTGAGCTGTATTTGTGAGATTTTCTAATGTAGTGTTTGTGATCCGAATGGACACTGGTCAAACACACAAGAATATCGCAACAACTACAAGAAGAAGAACAGGGACAAGAAGCAGAGAGAATTGCGGATAAGAAGAGAACCAAGATATACACTCTCCATCTCAATTTATTATCCTGCTGTGATTCTCCGCCGCGTCAAATGTATGTAGTATGTGCCCTCCTCACCTTGCGTTGCCAAAAAATCTATCATAGGGACATCCTTACATGTGTGCGAAGACGAGCTCAAAAGGAGAAAGAAGGACACACAGCAATAATTATTGTCGCGAGAAGCCAAACAAGAAATCAAGTCCCCAGGACACACCACCACACCCACTGCCCATCATCAGAAAACAAACCGTATAGTAACACACGGCAAGAGAAAGGACAATAACGGGAATATGCCACACGGCTGGAATTTCTGTCGTTGACTGGACCGTGGTGTCGCGCACACATCGCAGCCAACAGCAGCATCCAGCAACATCATCACCGTTCTCATCATCATAATCGTCGTCGTCGCTGTTGTTGTCATCCACCACCATCATCTTCGTAGTCTTCTTGGTCGTCATCCTCACATATCCTCACACCGACCCATAGTCGTACAGGAGTATTAGTAGGTCCTCTTCGTGCACACTTCCACTACTATTCTTCTTTGGGTTTTGTGTGTTGTGTTCGCCGTATCATCATCGCCATCGCCATCGCATCGACGTCGTCCTCCTCGTCCTCATCGCCACCACTGACGCCGTGTAGTTGTCGTATGGTAGTAGATTTGGTCGCCGTCGTCGTCGTGGTCGTCTCATCATCCATACGTGACTTGTTCGTCGATCAGTCAAGTCAGCGCGAGAATAGCGAACAGAGAGTGGAACACAAAATACCAACAAACAACAGCAGCAGCACAACGGCCACACACAAGTACTACACAACAATAGCGGCGCAAAAAGGAGTTCTTATAGTGTGTTTTGGTGGTTGGTCGCCTTTGCCTTTCCTTCCTCCTTTTTAGATGCCTTCAATCCGGCACCAAGTCATCGCTATTAATCATTGTACATTTGGCTGCCGACAAGAAAAGGCGGTGTGCGCTACTTACACTACTATTCATGTGTTGTCCTGTGCTGTGTTGTAACTGCCACACTATCAACGTTAACATTCTTCTCCACAAACGATAGGAAGGATACATGTATATATATTTTTTTCACAAATTTCGCGAATTGGAATATTTGCATTTTTGATTCAGGATTTTTTTCGCTTTTAGTGGATTAAACAAAAATAAACCCAAAAGGATTACAAAGTGTTTTAGTGTTGATTACCAAAAGGATACCAAACAAATAGAGTGCGCAAAAATTCAAAGTGTAATCTCTTCCCTAGTGACAAAAAAAGGATGTGCAACAAACAGCAACAAAAATAATTTAAAAAAATCTCTTCATTTTATTATCAGTGATTAATCAACAAAAACACACAACGCTAGTGCAATAGCAGCAGCAGCAGTGGACTTGGTGCAATTAATTTGATCAATTAAGAGAGCGAAAGGGGAATATAAACAACAACAGTACAACACCACTAATAAAATTAAAAAAAAAAACTCGTAACACACACGCGACAATTTGAATGACATCGCGGTGATTTTGACGGATGCTTTATGATTTCTTTTTTTGTTCAGATTTTATTTGGGAAAGTTCGTGTGTTTTTAGTCTTCTCCGCGCAGAGAGGTTAAGTGATCTGTGTGGATTTCGTGAATTTAACAAAAAAAAGAAAAAAATTGTGACGATCGTGGATCATTAATTACACACAACAAGTGTGGAGCTTAAAAAATAAAATAATAAAGAAGATTAAATTTGAGTGCTTCTGTGGCGGCTCTGTTGTGGATACACTTTGGGATCTGTCCTCGTCAATATCATCAGTGTGCGGGGCACACATCAGCCAAAGGATTTTTGGAGGTCTAGGTAAGTGGACATACATAAGTGCAGATCAATTTGTGTAAAAATGTGAAGGAATGAGTTGTTATATGCTTACTTTTTTTCTACGGTATGCTCCTGGTAAATTTAGTAGTAGAAATGGATCGATTAATTTTATGTGATCGTTTTTTACTTCCAATAAGGCAAGTAATCTAGTCTCCTGTTTCTTATTGTTAGAGTGAGAAAACATTGTGTGAAGAAAAACCTTGTCAGACTGACAAAAACGCTAGAACTGATATCCAAATAAGGTGTTCAAAGTTTTCCAGACTTTTCAAGATCTATCCGCACAACTTTGTGGGGAAAAAAATTTGTAGATATCGCTATATAAAAATTATTAACAATCTTTAAGGATATATGTATTCACTCATTCCCAAGTGAATGAAGATATACATGATAAATCTTCGATACTTTGTTTTCGCAATAAATACTAACATAAGTAAGTGTCCAATTTGAGTTCGATGACATTAACTAAAAAATCGATTTTATTGACAGAATTTTTTCGTAAATTTAAAATATTTAACGACCGATATAACGATTTCTATTTCTACCACGATATAAAAAAAATCTGAATAAAATGGACTTATGATATTCCCTGTAGTGTTTTCTAAGCAAATATCTATGGATCATATCATAGTTTTTTTCTAAATTTGTTAAAAAAATTCTTTTTTAAATAGTACTTACACCGTAAGTTTTGACAGTGAAAAGATACAGATATTTGTTGGGACAAATTTTAATTTTTAGTTATTTTTTCCCCTCCCTACGATAGTGAGTTTCGTAGGTATTCGAATTTTTGGGTTTTGCTAAAGCCTATATGAAATGGAGTGTATGTATGTATGTATGTATTTATATGTATATATGTATGTACATACATAATAAACTTTTTAATACAATTGTTGCATTTAGCCGTTTTAAATTAATATATCTGACTAATGCGATGATTCCAAACAGGTATCCACTACCTTTGTTTATCTAGGAAGAGTACACTTTTAGTTTTAAAAATAAGATTTATTTTAAATACATATATGTTAGCCCCCGATATATGTACATATGTACACATGTACGTTCGAATGAATTTCCGTAGAAAATGTTTTCTTTTCAAAGAATTGCAAAATTGTTGCATTTTTGGTATTCCGGTCAGAGTCATGGCTTTTTCATACTTTTACCTGTTATGTACACATGTAACATCTTAAAACTGCCACCAAACTCCCTTGTTCTCTATCGACTATTGTAACATTTTTATTTTTTGAGGCACATGCTAAAAATCAACTTCTCAAGAGAATCAGGATCGCATCAAACACATACTAAAATCCGTTCCATGGTTCTTGAGTAAGAGTTGTTATAAGCGTCCTTTTAAAAAAAAAAAATGCTTGGCGCAACAGACCGTATGTGGTCCAGGGACTATCTCCTCGCGACCATTCGTGTTGTGCGTGTTATACTTTTTCACACAAATGGAAGGGACTTTCAGTTTAAAGCCGTATCCGAAAGGCAAATTAAGAAGTTTTCTCTTGACAGAGACGTGGACGTTTGTCAGACATTCGTGAGAGGTGGGACCGTGAAAAAGCGTTTGGTGTTTTCTGTGATTCGAACGTCGAACCTCCGGCCCAGCGATCCAACGCTCTAACCACGGCGCTCTCATTTTTAGAAATACTCCAGGATTTTTTCCCCATTTGGTCACATTTTCTTAATGTCTTGGATTTTCGCAGAGAATCGTCTGCACTCAACAGATACAAATTTGCTCAAACTTTTGGAATGCCTTTTTTTTAGTTAAATGTTCATCTTATTAGACAATCACAAATTTTTTTGACTTTTGATGGTCAGCTCAAAGAAAAAATAATCAATACTCAGCTTCCAAATACGATCACATAATATTCAACTAGTTTTCGAATAATGCGGAGAATTGCTCCAAAGACTTAACATTATTTACCTTAAGAACCCATGAAATGCAATTTCTTTGTTATCAAACATTTCTTTTCTCTAGTCTGCTAGGTTTGTAAGAGTCTATTTTTTTTCATAAACATGTCGATATATGATAACAAAAAAATAGGTAAAGTACTTTTGGTAGGTTGTATTCTCTGTTCTGAGGTAAAAACCGACTAAAGTAAGTTACTCAACAGTGAAGGAATTCATAGTGCTGATCTATAAAAGAAGTTACTATCTAAGGGCGTACCTTTTATCCTTAGCAGACCTACCATCGCTAAATCACCTACAGATCATCAGGGAAGTTGGACTGAAAGATGTGCTCTAGTTAGAATAGTTCAGAGACTAAACCTCCAGGTCAGATGAATGCACAGTAGATCTACAATACTAAGGTCTCAGTCCTCTCAAACTGATCGTTCTTAAAAATATATTTAAGATACTTAATATCATAAATCGTTTCCAGTTCTTACTCAAAGGTACCTTCAAATGAAAATTGGTCCCAGAAATCGTCGACTTTTTTGTCAAGGAGTACAGAATGTTGAACTACTGTACTGAGTATTAACCTACAAAATGTTAAATTGATACATTTTGGAAGAAACATTCTCAATCGACATACATACTATTGATGCAAACTGCGAAAAATATTAAAAAAAAATCTAAAAGTCGATAGCACTTTGCGGCATTCTACTGAAACCAAAGCCCCTCCAAGTCCAAATTGTCCAATTCGGGCCACAAAAAATTGGTTTTCATGACTTTATAGCACATTTTGCTCACCGTTACTTTGTTAGCAGCTCCAAATTCAAAGAACTTCGGACCAATGATGGCACCCCTCCAAAACCCAGACCAAACTGCCATTCTTTAAGGATGTTTTGGCTTTTCTATATCTACGAGGTTTTTCGAAACTATTGTCTACGAGATGAAAATAAGCTTCGTCCGAAAAAAATATTTTGCGACCTAAATCCCACACAGAGAAGCGCTAACGAATCAGATAGCTATTGTGCTGCTTTTGTAGAGTGAATTTGAACTTGTAAGTTATTAATCCGATTGATATACATACATACATATATAAAGTTATTTAGTTGAGGTTCTTGGGTTTTTAGGCATACTTTTTGGGCACAATGGACTCTTAGTGGTCTAAGTGAGCCATTGACAATCCTGTCAACAAGGGCACCCATTTACAGCAGGATTTTTTTTCGTCTGTGTGTATCGAGCAAGCAACATACATATGTAGATCCTTTCTGTTATCCATAAGCATGCCGGTTTCAGAAACTTTCCTTACACCAGCCGCTGACAGAGATTCGACCAAAATTTATTTCCAAATTTCGCACAGCTTCTGCTACCGGCACGCACTTTGGAAATTATTTTTCAATATCCCAACGTTGTTAAAACACATAATGATCCACTTCTTATTCTTCATGTGAGTACTGTAGTGTTACCAACAACGAAATATTAAGCATTTCTCAAAGAAACCAACAGTTGGCCTACCATTTATAAGCCTTATTGCTTGAGAAATCTATTTTACCCGATTTTACCAACAGAGGCACTATGCTAAGTACTGATTTATATCTTTCATTGAAAAATATTCATATAATTATACCGAGTACATATGTATGTACATGTACTCCTAAATTTGTATATTTTTACAAATTTGTGCAAAGTTGAATTTTTTTTGTAAAGCACTGGAAGGGCTAACATATATCGTGCAGTTCGAATGATATTGATTGAGATCAGACATTCTTTCATAATTGGTGGTGCGAGACATCAGTTTTGTTACTTTGAGCCATAAAAAACATTACAAAGAATTTAAGTCTTTGTACGTATTAAGATACCTAACAAATAATTTATCAAAACTTCTTACTTCAACTACAACCAGATTCAAAAGTTCGTACACAGTTTGAAAATATAGACGCTAGTTATTTTTTATTTTTTACTGGGTTTAAGGGTTTTGAACGTTCTAGTCTACCCATATAAAATAAAAATAAACAATAAGCTCTAATTGACGACTTAACTTTTGTGACTGTCGTGATTTTTGAAAGAACCAAGAACACCTGCAAGAACTAATTACTAAAACTTTGAAACGCTTAAACGAAAAATACTTGTAGTTAGATTGCGACTAGTTCTGATGAGAAGCATTTTTTTTTGTCCGTGAAAAAGTTCTAAGGCATAGAAAATCAGACTCAGATGTGTTCAAGAAGAAGAGGATCATCGTCGCAGTAGTCTGGAAGCGGTACAATGATATCTTGTCTTCGTCTGTGGCAATCGTAAGTTGATCATATCAACATCTTAAAAGATTAATGAATGCTAAATATCTGGAATTATTCAACTCAAAAACCACTGACATATATAAATACAGTGGCGGATAACTAAATAGCACTATCTAATACCCCATATTAAATCACATCTATTTTCCATGAAACTGAAACTAGCGTCGTTTGTTTTCGTCTGCACATATGTATGTATGTCTGACACAGATGAAAGCATAACGGTTCCTTTTTGCTTATAATGTACCTCTTGTGCTATTTATATTTCCATCCTTTTTCAAACGATTGAATGCGTATTTTATTTTTTTGTTCTTACTGTTGGCAAAATGTTAAAAATTGTTTTTGAATTATATATTATCGTTCAAAATTGAAGTATATGTAAAACAAATTATGTATGTGAAAACTCGAGTTTTTCTTATTTTAAAACTTCTACAAATCTTAGTTAGGTATGAGTGCTATTTATCTTTCCACCACTGTATGTAAAAGAAGTGTTGCCTCTATGCTTTCTTAGATAAAAATGTGTTTTACATTTACATAATTAAAAGTTATACCCAGAAGAATATATGTATACTCTTAAACATTTCCCCTGATAAGTTGGAAGTTTTTGTGTCGAAATACAATCGTTACTAACAATATATTCGCAGATTATTGAAAATGTATTTAATGTTTAATCCACACATTCTAAATCGTTATATTAAAGAAAAATAATTTTTAACTTGCCACCACTCGTACATCTTTCAATAAAAATCGTTCCCTTTTCGACCAGGATATCTAATATTTTCTAGATATATCTTGTAGACTTTTCGCCTACTGCGATCGATGAAATAAAATGAACAGATTAAGGTTCGGATTATATATCTTATGTTCTTAGCATTTAAATTTTTGAACACAGCTTCTTGTGTAGGTCTAAAATATTAATATGTACATACACATTTTTACAAGACCTTTAGTAAATATATGTATGTACATATATGAGTAACAATGAATGGCATTCATGTCCTGTATTATACTCTTCATACTAATGGGTAGTTCATTATTTGAAAACCTTAAATATTTGGCAGGTACATATGTATGTGCATAGATGGTTGTTATTGTCATTTTTTTATAATCCATTTCATGTTGCTAATCCATAGAATCGGATTAATGTTTCGACAGAAAACAATACAAATATTATATGGCATTTGCTTCTGCCGTCTTATATTCTTTGTTATAGAAAAATGTCGTCATAATGAACATTAAAAAAAATACATACATATGTATGCACATCAAAATGTTTGTTCTATGTCTTACGAAGTTAACCCAAAGCAATTTAGATTATAACGCATCGTAAAGCGGTTCTCTAAAATGCGGTCGAATTACACCTTTTCTTGCAGGCCTGTTACTACTGTCCAGGTTATTAGAATTTATATATGTACATACATTTCAGAGTTGCCACATGTACATATTTATTTGAATTTTGAAAATTTTTTCCCCTTCCACAGTTTTTCGGAAGAGTAGCTTGAAACGTACGAGGGTGGGTCAATAAGTCGCTGAACTTTGAAATAAGAAACGCTCTTGTCCGCAAAAAAAACGTTACAATTTTCAACATAATCTCATGCAATTTTGTCATTGCGACTGTGGACTTGTTCGCCAGTGCATTGTCCCTGTGGAAGAGAACTTTTGTCCATTTTTACGAAAATTCTCTGTCTGAAAATTTGGGTGCATTCTTTTAAAAGATGTTTCTTGATAAGCCAAATGTTGGACTCGGGGTGGCAACGCCATCTGTTTTAATTTTCAGGGACTTATTAAGCCAGCCTCGTACTTCAAAGCAAAGTATGAAGTTCATAAACTGAAATACATATGTATGTATCGTTCCTTTCCTAAAATAACAAAGAGAAAACCTTTAACGAATATGTTCAAGTAAAAAATAGAACCTAATGATGCTACACAAAATTATTTTTGGTTTTTGCTGACATATGTATGAACCTGAAACATCTTGTTTAGAGGTCCAATGCACTAATTAAAAAACCATAACCATCTCGAACAAAAACTACTGAACCGATTTCTATAACACAAAAGCAGGTGGTCGCCATCTCAGTAGTGGTCACCGATATGTTTAATGACCACTAGATGGTGCAAGAAGTGCGCATTCTTGTTTGTATATTATTTAAAACTGCTGAGTTAATTAAGTGCATATGTACATATTTCTAGACGGAACAATACACTACATAAATTTGCAAGCTACATATGTAAGTATTTGCCTCCACCAATTGTTTCAAATCAATCACCTCTGAATCGGTTTCTTGGATCAATACTGATAACATTGAGTTAAATAATAATAATAATAATAATAATAATAAAAAAAATCATAAAATCGACTAAAAAAGTGAAAAATCTTAATGCTTTCCATAAATTTGCATCTCATAGAAGCTCATTTATAGATTTTATCACACTGATGTTTGAATTTATCAAAATAAGTTCAAACTTATTCTCTTCCATGACTATTATTATTTACAGTGTGCAGCGAATTCAAGAGATCATATCCATAAATTGGAAGCATGAAGCGGCAAAATGTCAGCTACACTGCCAGAGTTAAATCTGAAAAATACATTACCTACTGCTGGTATGTGCTAGTGTGCGCGTTTTAGTTACTTTGTTAATAACTTTGCATTCATATAGGCATAAAACTCTGAAGTATGACTTAAATAGCCGTCACATGGGACACACTAAGCGAGTTTATGTAACATGCATACATATGTACATACATATCTATCAGAGGTGTAGTAAGCCAAAAATTGTGCAAACAGTAGGGTGTCCGTCCATATAACTATTTTCTACCAAACAGCAGAAATTTTTTTAATTCATTCATTCTGGTTGTTTTAGAATCTTGTGTCTAATAGCTCATCTTAAATCCAATAGAAAATCGGTGGATACGACTCATATCCTAAGGTATTTTGGGATGCGGCTATTACTAAACAAGGAGCCTAATTGACACTACGCTTTGTTTTTCTTTCCTTCTTACGCAAAGCTGAGTCAGTCAATGTATTTTCGTCCTTACTTCCTTTATTTTTCCAAAAGTAGCTATTACAATTTATTTTTGCATAAAATGGATCGTTTTCCTTATAAATATTCGAGACCTTTCACAACTGTAGATATCTACATACATATGTATATGCATATGCAGCTACGAACAACGAGAAAGGTTCTGATTCAAAGAGTTCAAAAACAGAATATTGTAAATTACCATATCTCTCTTTGAACTTTCATAACTGTAGTCAAAAATTCAAGGAAACGAGAGATTTTCCACTTGTAGCTTGTATAAAACAACATCATCGTCAATTTCATTCCCAACCACATTATGCTTGTATCTTTTATCAAAACAAAAAAATGGGACACCAGTTGACTGCACTCTAGGCAAAAAGCTAATGCGGTAAATATAGTCAGCATACGACCTAGCGAAGTATGTCTCCCGCAATGAAATTACACGAGGAGCTCATTCCTTCGAACACCCCCCAAAAACAACACCCAAAAACAACAAACTCACCAGTAAACAAACGCACAAACTTTACAGGATTCCGGACCTTAAACATACATAAATGCATAGCATACCATGCATTGCAGTTTCCACATACTCCCTCCAGAACTCAGCCGGCAGACAGTCAGACAAGACAGGAGCTGTTGGATGGGTGTATGAATCCTAAAAGTCACGTACAAAAATCAGCTGATTATTTACATAAAAATCTCATAAACATTTTTATACCCACACATAAAATCAACTACTGTTCCGGCGAATTCGGTTGTGTTACTGCTGCACATACAGTTAACGGTAGAAAGGACAACATCATTATCCTTTTTTTCTCCTTTAATATTGTATGTATGTACATACATATGTATGTACATCTGTGTATCCATTTTTTTTTTGTATTTCTTTCGTGGGTTTGAGTAATTTTTATACGAATTGGAATCACATATAAGGAGGAAGTAATTTTTTTCCTTCCCTCTTTTGTAACGTTCTTGTTAATCTAGTAATTCTATGGCGAATAACGGATCAGATACCAATAAAAAAATGTGTATATGTAAGAACAAATTGTAAATGAATACAATTTTTGTTCATTTCTTTTGGAAGTATACATTGTGTGCTGACTGACTGGAAATGGGGAAAAAAAAGAGAAAAAAATAGAGGGACATAGGAAATAGGAAGAGAGCAGGTTACATTTTTACAATGCACTTTCATAATGATGTTAAGTGGTGTTATCCTTTGTGCGATGGTAAGGGGAAAAGTGTAATCAAAACAAAAGAAAAGAATTTAATAGTGAATGTGGAAAAGAGAAATTACCCACGTGGCAGTTGTGGAGTCGTTTTTTGTTGATTTTTTTTTTGTAAGGAAAAATTCTTTTTTTTTAGACTTTGATTCGTGGTAGGGCATACTCATACATAAATCGCTAAGATTTCTTACTTATAACTCGTCTTAGATACATATGTATGTACATACATATGAATATCAAATACTTACATATGTAAAGCGGGCCGTAGACACTCGAATATGGTGCGAATAAACTTGGTATCTACGCGAAATTTGTTCGAGTTGAGTTTCCATGTCTGCGGGCTTGTTCGAGTACCAATTTCGTGGTTCGAGTAAACCGAAAATTTGGTCTCACCAAAATCGAAAGCACTTTGATATTTTTCAATGTTCGATGGCGGAACTACGTGTTCGTCGAACCAAATTCGAGTGTCTGCGGAGTAGTTTACTCGTTACTCACTCCAAATTATGATGTTACACAATTTTCTTTTTGCAGCCATTATTATAGAAACAATATAAAAAATGGATCTTTGCACTTTGACGAATCAACTATAAATAATGATGAGTGCATAACGGCTTGTATTAAGCTTAATAAAGTGCCGGTAGAGCCGGCGTCAAATGCAAATGCAATAAATACGCAAGGAAAAATGAAGTTCGAGTAAATTGGTCTCACTGTCTGCGGGGCTTAATCGAACCAAGTTTACTCGCACCGTGTTTGAGTGTCTACGGTCCGCTTAGGTCTAAAATGTATAAAAAGATTCAAAAGCATAGATAAACATTTTCACTATTCAATGATAATTTGATTCCGAAGAAGTTATATGAATTATGCAGATGATATAATAGAAAAAGGACAGATATTGTTGCATAAACTGCTTGCATCATAGCTCTTGAGCATAAGTGTATCTAGGAAATTTTGTTATACCAGACAATGAATACAAGTATGTATCGGTTGAATGAGTTTTGGAATACTTGTTAAGCAATTGTTAAAATCAGCAGTTCATGACCAGTAATAGAGCAGGATAAAGTCCAGTTCAAAACACAGACATACCCCCATACATAGGTATGTACATATGTATGTATACAGGTACATAACATCAGCATATTGATTTACACGTTAACTTCATATCTTGAAGTTGATACATTTTTGTTACTTTTGGAAGATATGTACGTACCTAAACCCAATATGGTCCAGAGCCTAGCTTCTTGCGACCATTCCTATTGCACAATTACAGAGTCATATCCGAAAGTCATTTTTGTTTTAAATTTAGAAGCTTTCTTATGGCGGTTATTACTTTCAGGTGCGTGTCAGACATTCGCGGGAGGTGGATCCATGAAAAACTCGTGTGTTTTCTGGAATTCGAACCTTGAATTTTGTTCAGTAATCTAACCACTGAGCTACGGCGTTCATGGTGTGCACACAGCCATTTAATTATTGAGTAGTAATCTAACAGATTGGGACCAAGCTGTCTGAAAATCGTGTCGGGCCTGTAGTATCTACTCTTTATTACAGTTCTCATCTTAAGGCAGAATTATCTAGCTAATTTTCATTATTTGATTGATCTATCTGGCCATATGCAATGTATTCGAGGAAGTAAAATAAAGTAGAAAATTTAAAAATTAACTTCACTAATAAGAAAACTTTTTTCCTTAATCTACTTCCGAATTTCATCACTAGCATTATTCCTACGATGAAAACATTTAGAATTTCTATAAAAGGTTATAAATCTACCAAAAAATAAAAATATTTTAGAATGAACTACTTGTAGTGCAGTGCAAATAATAAGGGGGTGTATAATGCCAATAGTTTACAATATCTTTCTCCAAGTATTGTTAATGTAATTACGTACTAAGTTGCATCTTTAAGCTCCCTTACAAAAGGAGGAGCGAAAACAAAAAATGCAAAGACTTCAAGTCCCCTCAAAAACAAACCTAGGGTTTTGCACAGTAAAAAAATTCATTCATAGATTTGCCATAAAGCAAATAAACAAAACCAACCACCAAACATCATCGCATCTACACAACTGCAACTTCCAGTATCGAGAACATATTGGATGAGTATCGCCGTAGACTGTAACTACTGCAAAACCATTCCAGAAAGAGAGTCATAAACTACAAAAGAGAACTCGCAGAAAATTACTCTTATTTCTCCCACAAAAAAAGAACCCAAACACTTGCAAAACAAAACGAAATGAGAAGAAAAAAAATCCTAGCGCATGGTAAACAGGTTCATATCACTACCACGAACGCATTCACCTCTACTGGTCATACCGCCTCACTCCAACTTTTGGGCGGAGTTACACCGTACACCCTACACATTCACATGACGCATGCAAACTCATTGCATCTGTGTATCATCTGCACTTATATATCCTTTTTCCTTTGTTTTTAGGGCTGTCCCCGCCACCACCACTACCATTACGCAGGCAGGTAAACAAAACATAAATCACAGGAGAATCCGTCGCTGTTGCGGCTATAGCCAACCACGTGCTCCTTTGCCATTCGTTGTCCATTCGTGCATCGTGATTGTGGCGCGTTGAATTCATCTTTTTCGATACGATACCAATTTTGCAGTTAGGCTTGAAGTGCGTATACGAGTACACTTTTTACTTTATTTACAGCATCCTCTCCGTCCATCCTGTGTGCGTTTTATTCGTCATACTGTGCAGTTAAATATCAAGCAGGCGTATCCTTTTCTGTTGTTTGTGGGTTTTGTTTTTTGTTTTGTTTTTGCGAGGGGGCAATTTGAATTTTTAATCGCGACGCGAATCGTTGTGATTCGTCGCTGTAGCTGTGACTTAGTTGTTGTTGGGAAATTTTCATTCGCTTAGGTAGGCCAAATGAATTTGCTTTGGAATAATTAATAAAATATTTTTTTTTCTTTTCTCTTTGCAGATATCTATCCTACATCCGCTAAACTGAACGGCCTAAAGTTGGATATATCCACATACCAACAAATGAACATCCGGATGACGACGAAGGGCAAACGCCCCTTGCGGAGCTTGACGCCTAGCGACAAGATCCATGCCATCCAAAGGATCCACGATGGTGAGTCCAAGGCGTCGGTTGCACGTGACATCGGAGTTCCTGAGTCCACACTACGTGGTTGGTGTAAGAATGAGGATAAACTGCGTTTTATGTCCCGGCAATCAGCATCGGATAAAATGGCTGCAGATTCGTTGACGGATAAATTAGTTGATGGTGCTGCTGCCGCAGCTGCAGCTCTTCTTGGCGGTGGACCTCCTGAGAAGCGCCAAAAGATGGACTCATCGATGCCGTTGAATTTTTCCAACAAAATGAAGTATGAAGACTTGGCCTACAAACGCAGCCCATTGAATGGACTGGATTTTAGCACAAACAAGGCACTATCAGATCTTAGCTTCAATGGCTTGGGCCCGGACTATAGTGCGTTTAAGAATGCCGAACTGGCAGCCATGAATGGGGCAAAAAATAAAGGCTACGGTGCAGACTTATCACGACAAAATGATCCCTCTCTTGCTGCTATCAGTCCTCTGTCGAGTTTGAGTCACCTATCCGGGTTGACAGGCCTCGGGCATAGTCCTCTCGCGATCAGTTTCAGTGAATTGACATCGAATTTGAACTTAATTGCTCAATTGAACCCAAGCCTGGCGGCAACAATGTCCAGCCTTAATGGTCTAACGGCAAATTCATTGCGAAACGTCAAACCCAAAGGCCAGTCAATGCATAGCCCAAGAAGTAATGACGGTGACCGTGTGCCGCAGGGATTGTCAGTGAAAAATTGGGCAAAACAGAAGAATTCCGGTAGCGATAATTATGGTCTGAATCTCAGCGCAAGTGAAAAAAATAAAATGAAATGTCCATCCCCGTCACTGGCACCCTCCCTAGGCACTGGAGTTCCTGCCATGGACGACCCACTCTTATACTGGTTAAAGTCCCAACAGGCTATGTTAGGCCTGAACAGTTTGTATCCACCGAACCCACCAAGTTCGTCTAGTCCACCGATTCGGTCGTCTACTCCTCAGCAACACGCACATACCTCTACCCCACCAATTTCTTCAACCCCACAAACCCCGTCTTCAACTCCATCGGGAAGTCTCGACGATAAGAATTCCGCCTGGTTTAACTGGTGCAAAGCATTCGGTGCGAGTTTGAACTCACTGGCCCCGCATAGTGCTCTCCAGCCGTCGTCAACAACCATGGACGGTGGCAGCTTGAAGCCTCAATTTGAGAATATCCTCTATTCGCACCTGACCAAAGAATCCAGTTCTCCTCACAGTACAGATGCCATGAATAACAACAATAACAACGAAGTTACTAGCAATTCCAAACCAGAAGATCTCTCAGCAAAATCCTCAGCAGCAAAAACACCCAGTCCAGCACATAGCCCAATAGTTAAATCTGAGGCAGATACAGCATCGATAAACACCTCTAAAGATGCCCTAGACAATTTGTTGTACAAGTTAAACCACAACAACAACAATAGCAGCAATAATCTCACCCCTACCAACAATGAAAACTGCGGCGACAACAATGTGGATGCAGATCGCGAGGTAGAGAATAACAGCAGTGCTAGCAGTAGTCACAATATGCATGTAGGCAGTGACAGTGATGCAAGCTACAATAGTGACAGTCTCAACAACAATGACAACCATAATAACAATAACCACAATAACAACAACAACTCGAACAAAACTGACGAGGAAGAGCGGGCCAAATACACCTCAGACTGTGAAGATATGGAAGCTATCGAGCACGGCGAGAAGTTCCTTAAGTGGCTGGAGAATTGCAGCAATCCACGAGTAACATCTGTTCAACTAATGCAGTTGCGTTTTCTTATCTCAGCGATAAAATCCGGAAATGAAAAGCAGCAGGCTAAGGACAGCGATGAAGAGAACAAGGTGGCAAAGATACGTCGCCGTAAATAGGAGCAACCGAAATTGGCGCTAGACGTTGGAGTGGCGACAGCAACATCCGATGAATGGGAAGACGACAACAACATTGATGATGAAGAATTATACGAAGAATATGACGATGATCTAAGGCAAAATCGGGATCATGATCAAGACCAATTGCTGGCATGGCATCAGGATTATCATCGATATACATTCTCGCCACCAGCAACTCTGTTAAGCACCTATAACATTTATCCCTATTGTGATGTTGTAGAACCGACAACCATCGATAGTTGTAGCCCTTTTCGAGCAGATGATGATGTTGAAGAAGATGAGCAAGTAGAAGAATGTTCCTCCTCCAGCGACACCTCGGAACCATGCTTAACAACTGATCCGTGTAATGAGGCGAATGGTTTAAATCAATTGTTTTAACTTAAATTTTTTTAATTTTTATTTTTCGTTTTTTTGTTCTCTGTCATTTTTTTGTAGTTAAATATTAATAAAAAAAACGTTTGGTTTATATAAAGAGCCAACACGTCTGATCAGGCAAACAAAACCTACTCAAAGGGTCGACCAGAATCCTTGATATTATAATTTAAAAAAAATAATACCAAAAGAAAAAAAAATAAGTGCTGTAAATAACTATTTTATTCTCTAATTCATTCCTCATAGAAGTAGAATTTTAATTAATAAATAAATATTTAAAACAAAAGAAAATTACTAGACAAATGTTATCGTTAGTTAAATTATTAAATATTTATAAAAAAAGAAAAATTCAAAGAAAAAAAAAATCTAAGAAGACTTTTCTACATTTTTGAATATCCTTTTTGTAAAAAAAACACAACAAATCTTACATAGCTGTAAAAAAAATTACTGATTCTCTCTTAAGGTTAAAATTAAAAGTAAAATCATCATCTAAATGTTAAACAAAATAATAAATTTAATAAGCAATTTATTTAATGTGTATAAAGAACATAAATCACTTAATAAATAACTAAGTTAATTTAGTTGAAACAAAAACAAATCTCATTAATATATCGAAATACATATTCCATAGGTCTATAGGTCTACAACAAAAGAAGGCTACAAAAGTTCTACATGTAAAAAGAAATACGAATAAAAAAATACAACTTCCTAGGTGTTGACAGTATCTTTTTGTTTTTAATTAATTTTCTTTTAAAATATTTTCTTGCATTCCATAACGAAGTATTTTTTTTTTTTATAAAAGAGACTTTTTTATTTATGAAAATGAAGATGTTATTTTTACGTTTTTTTTTTTTAAGTTTGCTTTGTTTGTTATACAATGAAGTCTTGCATTTGAACTCAGTTTTTTTTTCTTGTACTTTTAATAGTATTAAATTGACGAATGGCATGTGTGTATTTGTTTTGTTTTCTGATGGAAAATGTTAAAACCAAAACTAAACAGGAAATCTAAGAAAATAAATTATATAAATACTATAAAAAAATTACATTTTACTGATGTTTTTCTTTAAAATTATGGAGATAGATTCTTGGAGTGGTTGGCTTATTTGTGGCTTTCGTTCACAGAAGCGTTTCAAAGTTTAACAACTACGTAATTAATCATACTTTGTTTGAAGAATGCGTCTTAAACTTCTTTAATGAGACCAAAAATACTCAATTTTATGTGCCTGAAAATATGGCTGAAAATATGTTCGAAAGTTATAGATAGTCCAAAGAATTTTTGTTGAGATTGCCTAACTTTCTTTACCTTAAAAGCATTTTTTTTTTTGTAGACAAAAAAATTTAAACTAATACTACGTGTATTTTACTGACATACACGTAGTTTACATTTTTTTTTATCGAAAAGTTACATTATGGGCGTTTTTCCAAATGCAGTACCGCCTGCATTGTGAATGAGCAAACATTCTTAAATGCAAACCCGAAATTATGACTCAACGTATTACTATAATTGTAAAGCAAATGATTAATTATTTGAGCTGTTATTAATTTGTAAAACATTGTTTCGAATTCACAAAAAAAAAATTGTCGGCATCGTATACGTTTCAAAGTGTAATGACTCAAAACACAACCGTGTGTGCAACGTAACATAAAAGCATCGTGTATTTGCATCGCCGATGCAAAGTGGATTCACAATGTGCATTTTGTTTGAATTTAGAAAGTCAGCCTATTTACTAAATTTGGGTAAATTATTCTGTAAAACATACTAGGAATATCGTTTTAATTTTAAGAGTGTTCCAAAGTTTTCAAGTGTTGGAGCCATCCACTTTAATTTTTCGACCACTTTTTTTTATGTAAGTTTTACGTAAAATCTATCATTTGTCATTCTAAAAACGCATATGTAAAAACAAATATGTATAGTCCATACCACGACTGGCACTGCTTTTACTCTTTTTAATATTTTATCTTGTTTCGCTTACTTATCGAAAAGGGAAGTAGAAAGCTATTTAGAGCAATTAGAAGACTCTGGAGATTGCTATTATCTGTAAGTCTTTAATATCTAAGAAGAAAAGTATAAGTAGTTTTAGACCAGTTCATCAAGTAATTAAGGATCTTGATGACCTACATATATGCGATTGATTTGAACAACTTGAAAAGGATGATAATCCGGTTTTTATATTTCGAAACGTAGGCGATAATAGTCAGGACTCAGTGGTTAGTGCTTTGGATAACTGAGCCAGAGGATCGAGGTTCGAATTCTAGAAAACACCAAAAAGTTATTTCACGGTCCCAGCTCTTGTGAATGTCTGACAAAAAAGCTCAGCATCGTTCTGCAGCAGATGATCCTTCTGCTCATAATTCTGCAAAACTCAGTTGCTCAAAATAAATTTAATAAATAAAGGCAAGCTCAATTGCTTGCTGAATTTTTAGACTATAGACCACCACATGATCTTTGTTCCTAGTCAACAGAAGTAAGAAAATAATCGAAGCAACTACGCAGCCATACCAAGGCTTAGTTGGTGCGACAGATATGAGCCAATAAAAGAAACTTTACAGCAAAGATAAAATTCCAAATTTTATATTTGTCTATCATTCCTTTGAATGACCAAAATTTGCCTAAAGAACATCCGCAGCATGATGTTAATAGACCGTTTCGGCAAAGCCCGAAATCAGCAAAAATTATTTGTAGATGAAGAGATGAACATATGTATGTATACACTGAAGATGAACTACCATATTGGATTATATTGGTAGCTTCAAGCTTTTCCTCACACACAACCGCGTTATGTACAGTGTGTTGAACAAAATACGGCAAATTATTACTAACAAATCCTGAAGTTAAAAAAAACGGGATTTTATATGAATATGTAAACCCTGAAAGGTAGTTTAATAGCAGGTCATAAAAGCGAAAAGTGTGGAATATTAGAATCAGTCGGAGGCTTTCTTTCTAACACATTATTACAAATTACCTACGGGATTAAAAAAGGCGGTTAATTACCTGGGAACTACCAACAACTTTAATTAAAGATAATTAGCCGCTGCGGAAAAACAGGAAACGTCGATGGTAAACTAGGTAGATGATCAAAATGGACAACCACAAACTGCACCCAGGAGAAAGTAGTGCATCTTTTCAGAGTACTGTAAAGAAGCCTTTTATTAGCTAAAAACACAATAAAAGATGACATTGGCGGGCTTAGGACTTGCAGACGAGTCTTAGTCAGGAAAGAATGTGAAACTCCTCAACACACTGTTAAACATTCTTCAAGAGAACATCTTTATGGATGCTTTTGAACGTTAGATCAACGAGAAACTTTTCGGGACAAACAATCAGAATTGGAAGTTCCAAGGTCATAATGATACAATGCATACCAGTAGACTTTGTTCTCAGTAAAAAGAACCATGGTCCGTGGTCATCGGATGCCAATTCAATAAAAAATGTGTGAGCTCTAATGAAGCTTATAACAGACGAGAAAAAAGTAGGGTTCAGTTACTCCGGATTACGCGTCGATGTCATGTCATGAAACAATTATCAATACTACGTATTAAATGTTAATTTTTGACTTACAACTGATTTTTTATTTAACAGAGTGTAAATCGCTATGAAATCCATTTAACTACACAACTTTCAAGGAGCGCATCGTTTATATGTCCAAAATGAATTCGAGAATAAACCGTTCACATACATGGGTGGTGTTGATCTTCGTTGGTCGATACAACGTACTAATAAAAAAGCCGTAATTGGGGCACGCGTTTGATTTATCATTTACCTAATTCGAGTTGTACTAGTTCATGGATAACGCACTAAAAGATTCTCAAACAAATAAACTTAAAATATAGGATTCTGAGTCTTGAGTTGAGTCTTGAAAATATATTTAGAAGGGTCAAGCTATTCCTCACAGCGTCTGGTTGTTCAAGCTCAGAGAGGGAGCTCGCATAAAAAAGGTGGAAGCTTACGTAGCTTATTCGAAACATGTCAGATCAGACTTAGCTTAGGTCAAAAACTGTTTTTAAGAAAATGTTTGTTGCGTGATATTAGTGTTCATGCGCGTCGTTTTGATATGAAGTCGGATACGAATCCGAAAATAATGTAAATTTATGGCCTACTACTTCGTAAGTATGTATGACAAGTTTCGAGAGTGGATGGTAAATCATTTAAACAAAACGTCCGGATTGAGGTTATGGCATACAATGGTTTATGGAAAATGTATGAAGTTTGGAATTTAATTGTTACTAAATACATAGTTACTTGACGAAACGTGGGCATTATTTGCGACTGAAAAAAGTTATACATGTCTTAAAAATTGTCATGAAATTGATTTCTCATTGTTCTTATATGGCTCTTAAACGATCACATTAGTCTTTTCGACTTTGTTTTGTGATCGGTGCAATAATTCAACCATGGTCTGTTGCACTTGTACTTTTGGGATCTATGTAACTATGAACATTCAAAAATGCTTATCACGACATATCGGCTATAACCGCCAATTTTACAAGCGTCAACTCCATAAAATTAGAACTAATTTTTGGCATATTCGTTTTAAGCATCACATTACTTGGTTCCTGGACCAGCTTACAGTTGTTTTTCTGCTCACAATCAATTAAATAGATTTTATATTCGTTTAACTGATTACCAAACAAATCTGCTCACTTTCATATTGCTTATTGCATTAATTTGTATTACATATTTAGTACTTTTGCATTGTTGGGATACTTTCAGGGGGTTAAATGTTACCCGGGTTTCGATATTTGGATCTCATAGATCTCATTTTAACATCCAACTTGATTTCATATTCGGAACTAGACACTTCTAAATTCTTGAAAAACAAAATCTGAAAATTATTTTTCCAAAAATAATGAAGGTAATGACATATGCGTAAGTGGTTTTTTAGATACACTTTTTAAAAATATCAATTTTGCTAGTAAAGTGTCAATTTTTGGGCGATTTTCAATATAAGCCTACTCACCAAATTCACAAGACGTTAATAATGCCTGTGCTGCTTCTGTGTATTGTGCCATAGGCTGACAAATTTCTGAGACCTTCTATCAACTAAGAAGTCACTGTTACGTATACCACTTAGCATTGACCGTTCTCAAACGATTAGCAATAATGATGTATGAGTTATTAATAAGGGGATGAACAAAGCACAGAGTTATCTTGATTTCTTAAGCATTTTCTAGCCTTTATGCTCAGCTTCTTTACTTTTCCGGAAGAACACCAACACATTCAAAGTGCAAAGTAGATACGTTTGCTGATGACACAGCTATAATTACAGCAAAACGAAAACAAATCAACTGAATTTCTACAAACCGTTGTAGATGAAGTTCTCAACTGGACCCAAAATAACCCAATTCACCTAAATATTTTAAAATCACAAATAGAAAAAATGCCCATAGGGCAATATTATTTTTTTTTCTCATATTCAAGATCCTTCCTCTACAGGTAAGTATCTATGAATGGATTAAGATGCCAAGTTAAAATGAAAGGAACATGACAAAAGGAGTTTAATATCAAATTAAGTAAATTTAACTGGCTGTTACATTACTCGAATAACTGCTATACGACTAATGAAAAATGCATTTATGTCTTATCTGACAGTTAACCCCTATCTGACTGCTTATCTGACTATTGAAAAATCGGCCCTTAATGGTAGAAAATCACATACGTAAATACATAACAAACTTTTGGTATACAAACAGATATTGAGACCAGTATAGACGTATGATAATCAGCTATGGGGATATACTTCTCAATTCCAAAAACGCGAGACGTACTTCATAAAACTGCTAGGCTAAGTGAAACCGATCGAAAGACCCGAAGACTCAAGTGTGTTAAACCATACAAGTTATGGGATAAACTTCTGGATATTTTCACTAAAAAATTTTCGATTTTTAAAACATATTGATAGCATAAGTACATATGTGTTGCATATAAAAAAACAAACATGTTCAAAAGAACATTACCTACTCTTTACCAATCAAAATGCATAATCATAGTCAAAAGAGCTACATATATTTTATTTACGTATTCTCTAAGGGAAACTATCGTAGGTCAACTTTTTTTCGTATCTTGTAAAAAGCAGTCCTATCCAAGATTCTGGCTAGGTATAACATGGTATTGCCCAAAATCTGAAATTTGACTTCACAGTATTTTGAGTGAATTTGTAAAAATAAAACTTTTCCAGTTACTGTTATGAGAAGCTTTATCTTCTCATCGTCATCTTACCAGTGACTATCTAAAAAAAGGGAATTCTGACAATTCGAAATACATATGTATGTATATACGAGGTGCAAGCTTATATAATTTGATTTAAAAGCAACCAGGCGAAAAAAACTAAAATTTTTATTTACGTTCTGATTTTGGCGTACCTTAGCAGCCCAATAACAGCGGTATAGTTGGCCTTTTTTTTGCCAACAATGTCTCATGGACTTTTCTGAATTGAACTGGCTAATGACAGGTATAAGCCGGGTTTCTTTGTACAAGACTTTTCTCAGACGAGACGCTACAATGGGAAACGCGATTTAACTTCTTTCTTCAAAAACCGCACCTTGTCTTTGTAAGTGAACTATCCCATATCCCCCTTCGCGAGGTTCGAAATGAGCAAAAGTTGTGATTAAATTTTGAAATCTTTCAGACAAAAGACTGAATAAACTCCAAGTTTTGTCTGTACCGCCAACTTCTACTCTCGATATGGGATCCTGTATAGTAAAAGACATACACAGACATGTATATATTAGCTTTGTTCAATGAGGCTGTCCAGCTTAGTCCAGTACATGTAATTTACAGGTTTTCGTGTTCAATGAGAAAAATTTCTGTCCAGCTCATGTTCGCTTTTTGTTCAATGACTCTGCCTGAACTCTGCCCTGAGCAGAATTTCTGCACTTACTTTTGAGGTAGAACAGATTTGTGAGAAACGTCAAAATCAGCTGTGATTGCAAATTAATTGTTTTGTTCTCGAAGTGAAAAGTTGTCACTTTCTGCATCCATCGCCTCTAATACCATTTGTTCCAACAAATTAAGTTCCATTATTTTATTGTTTTTATTTCACAATTTTACTAAACTTGTAAATTCAAATAATTATCCAACAATCGAAAATGAAGTTGTCATTTTTGACAACTAACATATGGCTGTATTTTTCTGTTCTACCTTTGATCTGACATTTTTCACAAATCTGTTCTGCTCTGCCTTGCCTTTTTTCTCATTGAACAAAGCTAATATCTGTTGTTGTCTACTGTTAAAGACAAATGTCTACATTTAAATGAGAAATAAAAATTGTTTGAATTGATTTTGATGCGAATTTCATCAGTTAGAGCGTTGAAAAAATTAAAAAGCGTGTTAGACTACTGAGTGGGAGGTCCGAATCCGAGAACATACAAAAAAATTATTAATTATTTTTCACGGTAATAGATAATAGATAACTGATAAAAGTCCGAGAATAATAATTGTCGGGAGAAAGCTTCATATGTAGTTTGCTTTCGAGCTTTAGGTCCTTCACATTTGTTCGAAAGAATTTAGGTATATAACATGCACAACACATCAACATGACTTATCTTTCATAAGTTAAATTGATTTAATTATTCTAGGTACTCCTTCTATGTCGAGGAAGAAATGGGGTCAAATTAATCAGTTTGAAAAACCAGTGTTTTATACATATACGGTAAACTTCCATGCACAAACAGCGCTTCAGGATAACTAGGAATTTATTATGGACTTCTCAGGCTGTTTCAACGTGCCAAATTATTTTTGTGCCTAACGAACCGCTTTCTTTACGTATAATAATACAAGGGGCACGAAGTAAAGCTCAAAATAAGTACTTACAAGTGTGAACGGATTCTCCAATTGTTCATATTCAATGAAATCCGCAACAAAGGTTGCACATCCCTCCAAACTTCCAATCAATTCTGTATGTAAAAATGCCGTCGGCCGAATGGTTGTACACACAAGTTTCTACAGTTAATAGATGTCAAAACAAAAATGTTCACTTAAAAAATTATTGACTAACCTGAACTTCGCATTCATTTTTAAGCACAAGAACCAGTGGCCTTCTGTCAGGATATTTACTACGAAATTGTCTGCGAAAATTCTCGGCATATAAAAGCAGTAATCGCTCTTTTCCAGATAGTGTATAATAGCTGGAAGGATAACATTCAGATGATGATTCGTATTCCAAATGCTCTGTAAAAGCCAAATCCACTTCGCCGGTAAGATGAGATTCGAAGAATTCTTCAACGGTCATGGCTGGTACAAATACCTCTTCTTCCGTCATTTCTTCTTCTTCACCTTCAAGTTCCTCTTCATTCATTCCTTCTACATGTTCGCCATCAGCCAAGTCAGCGTGTTCCGCATCATGTAATTCTGATTTATCGATAAATGCTGCCTTCTTTTTGCCTGTGTTATCTCCCTGGCCAACATCAATACGAGTTTCTTTCTTTGACATTATGTATTTATTTTAATTTAAATATTTAAATGCGTATTTTTGAAAACGAAAAATAAGAAAATAGGAAATAAACGAAAGGCGAAATAAACTATTTTTAAAATTCTGATAATATTTAAAACAGTTTTTAACGATTCAACCGAATGTCATTTTTTGATTGACATGACAATAAATGATGACGGGGTGGTTGTCATAGTTAAGCAGCATTCCGAAAATTCGGAGTTAGGTGCATTCTATACTCGAACCAAATTCTCTCAATTCAAATCATACACAGCGACATCTAGGTCTCAGAGTATGATACACAAGTTTTCTGTTTTAATATGGTTAATGTATATGGTTAACAACAGTAAAGTATGTACACAATACCAACAGAAAAGTCAAAGAAGAAATTCCATTCGTGGTTCATTTGCCTGACGCACTAAAATATAAAAGTGTAAACAAAACATAATCACCGACTTCTTAGGTGCCGCACGTGTTGGTTGCTTACTCATACCTACACAATCATTCGCACACAGAAACGCTTAAAACTTTTTATTCATTTCCTTCTCACTCTCCTCAAATTGCTTTCTTCTTTGCAAGAACAAGTTTTCTTGTTTTTTTTTATCATTCTTTGATTTCTTCTTTTGCGTTCACAAGACTTGATATGCAGCTGATCATATTAGAAACTTTGGAAGGCGACACGTAGCCAGTGGAGAATATGATTTGAGTTTGTTTAGATCACGGCTGAGGTAGAAGTTTTAATATTTGTTCAATTTTGCAATGAAATAGTTTAAATTAATTAATTTAGTTGGTAATATTAATTTTCGTGTAAGATGTGCATTAAAAGTGATTTGAAGAGTGAAAATCCGTGCAAACGGCGTGACTGTGAAAAATTAACGTTGAAAAATGCAAAAGATGTCGAGAAATTGTAAGAAAAACAAAAGAGTTGAGCAGGGAACTTTTCAATATTCTTTGTTTCCTGCTTTTGTGTGTTGTGAACGTTTTTTTCTTTTTATTTAAATATTGCAGAAATTGGTGGATTATATTTGGTGCGGTCTTAGTTTTGACAGCAGCGACAAGATATTATAAAGTCACTGAGCCGGATCATGTGTGGTAAGAGTTTCTATGATTTAATCACATTCCTGAGATGGTCGCATGCGGAAATCAGTGGCCTAATTTAATTGGCTGTATACTAGAAAGTAATCAATAACAGATTAATTATGACTAGGTACCTACATTTACATATCACATTTATTTATATAAATTAATTGCAGAGGCTCTCTGTTGTTTGAGTGTGAAGTTGATCAGAACTCTAAAATGTAAACTTAAGTAGAAACTTAAGTATTTATAGACGCAAATAGAATATACATCCCTGTAGGCACCTCTGCTAAAATAAAGTACTTATGTACACTGCTTTCAGCCTATAGAATGAACAGAAAGACAGGAAATTCGTAATTACATATAAGGAAGTAATAACAGCGCAAATAATTCAGCGGTACCCGAAGAAAAGACTAAGATTGGGCGAGGATAACTTCAGTAGAGATTGTGGGATGATGAAGTTTCTTTCACCCACACCATAGCTTCCTGGAAAGATATTTTCTTAAGGGTAATGATATCCACCGTCGGCTCAGGATTCCTTAAGATAATGGTACAGCTGACAACTTTCTCGAAATTCAACTTTGCTTGCTTTGTTTTCAAAAGTGCGGATTATTTGGTTCTATTTCATATGAAAAGGTGTAAACGTTATCAATCTTCGGAGTTTATTCATCAGAGCTCTATGGAGAACATCTCTTATAATGACTAGGTATACAAGCAGTGACAACATATTAATTTGTTATGTACAAGACTTGACCCTAGAATTCTGTTGCAATCGAGGGTTTAATCAGAGTATAAGCAGATGACCAATCTCAGGTAACACTTGTTGATCAGAATTTCTACCAATATCTTATTAATTACATGAACATACATATATAGCTAGAGTCTCGCATCTAACGATTATGACGATGATACGAATGCATCATCGATGTCTCATCCATGTCTCCCTTATACCTCATTGCTATTTCCAATTATGTATATAGTACACCAATCTAAATTTATGAGACTTGCCACAGTGAATTTATCCAACCGTTAGCAAATATGTGAAGTACCTTAAAATATTTGAAATATGTAGGAACTACCTACCAGTGTTTATTAGTTTATCTAATTTTGGCAAATGACTCTAGGTCCTGGGGTGTGACGTTGTGCACAACTCTAATATTCTGCTGATCAAGAGTTGATGGAGCGTGAAGTTTTATGCTTATTCTTAGATATCTCTTACAATTCTAGCTTAGAGCTTGGGAATCAAAGTCGAGGTCATGTAGGAACCTGAGATCGTTCTTGTTAATGAATAATAATAAATACAATAGATATAATAGGGCATTCTTTTAACTCTTTGTCTGTCCTGCTCTATACATTTTAAAAAGGCAAATCATGAGTCTAAATAGCTTGTTAGGTCTTAACGTCAGTAGATTAGACCATTTGTGTTTGACTAAAAATGGCTCCAATAATGAGGAACAAACGCAGCGCAAAGAGCAACCGCTGCGGTTATCTAGGAGTTTTATCTCATATAATCCGTAGCTCTACAGCCATTTTACTTATGTTTTGTTATTTGGAAAGAGAAGTAAGTGGTGAAAAGGTTTGTCAAGATCTTTGCGTTATGCTGTGTTGAGTTTCATACAAAGAGTTTATATGGAAACTAAAAGTAGCTTTTTTATATAGCCTCATGCTTAAAAGGTCTATTGGGTGAGATTTGTTTGTGAGCCTGCAATTAACTTACTCTAAGTTTGAAGTGACATACATATGTATGTATGTAAGTTCGAATGTGAAACTGTAATCACTTGCACCTACAACTCCCTAACGTTTTTGATGTAACATTGCCTCGCATCACAGGAAAAATATTTGATTTGAAAGATACATATGTGTATGTATGCATGTTTATATTTACTTCGATTAAAATGCATTCTTATAAAGATCAAGAGTATCCGTACAATCCTATTTGACAGTGATGAACAAAAAAATAAATACACCTTAAAGTTCCTTCATTAAATGTATTACTGTGGGTTTTAGTTGTTAAATAATATAACCAAAAGATAGAAACATGTGTAGGACGTTAGTACTTATGTGCTCAGCCTTTATTTTTTATGGTTTGGGCGATTCTTCTAGGCATGGAACCAACAAGTTGCTGGCATGTCTCCAATCCATTGATTTTCTATTGGATTTAGATCCGGCGATTGAGCAGGCCACTCCAGAAGAGTAACTTCATTACCAGCAAACCATTCCTTCGTATTTCGGATCGTTGCCTTATTGGAACGTTCACACCATTTTCGGCATATGATAAAATTATGGTCTCGAGTATGTTTCTAAAGGTTTCCTTCGTCATAATTCTATCTACAAGGCGTATGGAACCAACTCCATACCAAGAGAAACATGCGCATACCATAATGTTTCCACTACCATTTTTGACGGTGTTTGTGGTGTACCGTGAATTGAATTCTGTATTGGGTGGATGTCTCACATTGTGTCTGCTATCAGATCTAAATAAGTTAACTCATCACTACAAAGTATATTTCGACACTTTGATCGCCGGACCAAGTTTTGTGCTCAGAAGCGAACGTTTTTCTTTGCCTAATATTTTTTTTTGCTGAGTGGTGGAACCTTCCTGGGTGATCTAGATGGAAGATTGGACTCAACTTGTCGTCTCCTGACAGTCCTTGCACTGATGTCGAGGTTGGTTTCTTTTAAATTTGTTTTTGGAAGAAATGAAGGTATTTTTTTGCTTCGAAAGCGATTAAACGGTCCGCTTTCTTGGTTGTTTTCGTTGCACGTCCTCTGTTTTCTTGCAATGGTTTGGTTTTAAAAGCATTTTGCACCATTCCCAAAGAACAACCAATAATTCGTGCTATATCCCGGTACGAATGGCCCTCACATTCTGCATTCGCAGAGGAAGTGCTCGAGGCTTTCTTCCTCTTCCTCGCATCCCGAGCAAGTGCTAGATGACACTAGTCCCAGTCTGTAGGCGTGTTTGTTCAGGTTGATGTGGCCGGTGTACAGTCCTACAATCTGTCTTAGTTGTCTTCTGCCTAGATCGAGCGCCCTCTTTGCCTGATTGCGCTCCATCATGCCTTTGGCAGCTTTGCAGGTTTGCAGTCCTTTCCACATGTTGTCGTGGTGTTTTGCGAACGTGCTGCTATATGCGGTTTTAGCAACTTTCAAGGCTACTCCTATGGTTGTAAGCGTGGGTGTATTCGTGTTACCCGCCTCTTCCTCGCCAGTTCATCCGCGGCTTCGTTCCCTGGTATGTTACAGTGGCCAGGTACCCAAACCAGATTGACCTGAGAGGAGGTTGCCAGGATGTTGAGTTTATCCTTGCATTCCCTCACCAATTTGGATTCGGTTCTTGGGTTTGCTAGTGCCATAAGGGCTGCTTGACTGTCCGAGCAGATGCTAACGTTATTGCCTTGGGTTCCAGTACTAAGTAATAGTTCCACCTCCTTAAGTATAGCGAAAATCTCTGTCTGAAAGACAGTCACGAATCGTTCCAGATGGACTGCGTGATTTAGAGGTGGCGTTCAGCAGTATACCCCCGACCCGATTCTCCGTAGATATGTGATCCATCCGTGTACACCTCTATTCCGTTCTTGTTTGGAATGATAGTGTCCTGCTGCCACTCCTCGCGTTTGGGGAATAGAACTGTATACTTTGTGTTGAAATTGTATTCCTTACATAGAAGGTCGTTCGAATGTCTAACGAGTCCATAGGTCGTCTGTACTTCCTTTCAGATAGCCCTGTGTCCCGTTGCGGTCCATTCGTTGATATGACCTAAGGTTTTGAGTCTAAGAGCCGCCAGTCCGGCCGATCTCTTCACCTCTAATCCTATAGGGAGTATATTCAAGATTGTCTCAATGGCTGCTGTGGGGGTACAAAATTGTGATCCAGTGATTCCTAGGCACGCCATGCATTGGATGGAGGGCGTATTTCCTTTCTACTATCAGCCACCATACAAACACTCCGTAGAGTAGAATGGGCTTGACGATGCAAGTGTAGATCCAAAAGAATTGTTTCGGCTTCAGGCCCCATGTCTTACCGAAGGCCCTACGGCATATCCAGTACGCCCTTCTGGCTTTCGTGATTCTATTTTCTAGATTTCTTCTCCAAGTTAACTTGTTGTCCAGGATGACCTCAAGGTACTTTACCTCGGTTTTTAGGTCCATTTTTACACCCCCTAAAAACGGGACCCGGAAGTCATCTAGCTTGTGTTTTCTCGTAAAGAGCACCATATCGGTTTTTTCCGGGTTAACACCCAAACCGCAGCGGTCTGCCCACCTTTTTGTGATGTGCAGTGCCGATTGCATGAGCTCACCCAGTGTGTTTGGATGTTCCCCTGTAATAAGAATTGCGAGGTCATCTGCATACGCTAGATATTTGAGCCCATTGCTTTCTAGTGATTTCAGGAGTTCGTCCACTACCAGTATCCACAGCAAGGGCGAGAGTATTCCCCCTTGTGGGGTCCCGTTCTGGACTCTGGCTTCCCTGTTTTCACTACCTAGATCTGCTTATCCGGTTGGATAGCATGTGTTCAATGAAGTTATTTATAACCTTCCTCTTGCTGTATCTGGAGAGGGCTTCCATGATGCCTGTGAACTTAATATTGTTGAAAGCTCCTTCAATGTCCAGGAAGACGCCAAGAGCCGCTTCTTTATACCTATGGGCATTTTCGATGGTGTAAACTACTTCCGTGAGAGCTGTTTCCACGGACTTCCCTTTGGTATAGGCGTGTTGGTTGATGTTCAATGAGGAAGTGGGTAGGTTTGACCTGATGTGTTCGTCACAGATCCTTTCCAAAGTTTTTAATAGGAATGGGGTTAGACTAATTGGTCTGTATCCCTTTGCCGTACTGAGGTCTTTTAATGGCTTAGGTAAAAACACCACCCTAATTTCTTGCCATGAGGTGGGCGTGTAGCCTAACGCCAGGCCTACTTTAAAGATTCTTACCAGATGGCGTGTTGGAGTCCTAAGCCCTTTCTGGAGAAGATCGGGAGTATGCCATCTTTCCCTGCTGCCTTGAACGGAGCGAATGAGTTGATCGCCCATGTTATCTTGTAGGAATTAACAATGTTGCCGGCTTCCTCCCAAGATTGCTCCTCCGCTTCTATACCCGTGGACCATGCCTGTGGTGAGTCATTGAAGCAAGCTGGAAAGTGTGTTTCCATTAGCGTTTCAAGAGTATCCCCTGATGTTGCCCCCCCACCATTGACTAGAAGAAGCTGTGGTTGGGTGTGCTCCTTCGAGAGGATCTTCTTAATACGCGAGGTGCCCACGGCCCCATCTATTTCACTATAGAAATTTTTTCATGAGTTTCTACTAGCTGTCCTAGTCAACTTTTACTTGTTTTGTAAGCTTCCCAGTCCTCGTTTAGTTTGCTTCTCATGTACTTATTAAAAAGTCTTCCCCCTCTTGCTTTCTGACTGTTTTAAAATACGCCTTATATGATATTTTTACCAAAAGCACTTCACTTTAAGGCTGTGTTTATTTTTTTGTCCAGACAACAAATGACTCAAAATGACATTCAACGAATTTTTGTTCATAACAGTCAAAGATCCTTTTTTTTAAATCAGTAATGGTTCTAGCAAAGCCTCGTGCGAAACAAAAAAAAATACTTTGAATATCTTTTTGAGTTCCCCAGTACAAGAAGAGTAATAACTCTATCCACTGTAAAAACCGCAAGCAAATCCATTCAGTCGATCTCGAATTAGTAGCGAATTTATGTACGCATATATGTATGTATGTACATACATGTGTGCAATAGGGCGAAGGAAAAATATTTTGTACACATATGAAATACATCCCTTAAACCCACAATGAGATATGTATATTTATGCGTCCGAAAGTTACGAAATCCATCCTCTGCGATAGTTATTATTGTATACCAAGGTCAATCTCTGAGCAAGCTACTTGACATTTCCGCAAAGAAAGTCCCCTCTCAGGAAAAACCCAAAAATCGATTTCTCATTAGTTTATCGTTTCGCAAACATCTTTCAGCTGGGATGAAACCCATTTTGGTAAAATGGGCAGTTGGTACATCAACCGGACGTTTTTCTTCGACGTACACCCACCCCTGGGCAAGGTAAGCACCCGAATTGCAAATATTTCCCATAACCCAACAAATATTTGCTTTCAAAAATTTAATACAAACACCCACCCACCCTTATTCAAATAAAAAAAAAAATCAACATTTCAGATGTTAATTGGCCTATCTGGCTACCTGACCGGATACAATGGAACGTACCCATTCGATAAGCCTGGCGATAAGTATAACAGCACTCGTTACGAAGGGATGCGTTACGTAAGATTTAATTTTAGATTCTGTCCCCCCACTCTCCCAGAGAAAGTGGTCCCTCTTATTTTCATTTTCATTTTCATGAGCATCAATTTGCAGTTTTGCACCACCCTGGGTGCCCTCATCATACCGATGGCCTTCGACACAGTACACGACCTGACTGGATCCAATGAGGCAGCCCTTGTGGCGACAGCCTATTTGATTTTTGGTAAGATACCGCCGACTCTTGACTTGTTCAGGATATAATTCTTTTTGCGTTCACCCACAGACGTTGGACTCATCACCCTGAACCAGTACATCCTGTTGGATCCGATTCTGCTATGCTTTATGGTGGCCTCAGTCTGGGGCATGGTCAAGATCTCGAAGGCGACACGACTTGGCGAATCATACACGCGGAGGTGGTGGCTTTGGTTGTATTTCACCGGAACCATGCTTGCCTGTACGATAAGTGTGAAATTTGTGGGGCTTTTCATTGTGCTGCTAGTTGGCTTCCATACAATCAGCGAGCTTTGGGTTATCCTTGGAGATTTGCAGAAACCTCTCGTAAGTAGGATGTTCGTGGCATATTTAGTGTATGTGTGTGTTTGATATTTGATGTTTGACATTTATTCTGCATTTCATGTTTGGTCCTGATCCCATCTACATACATCAACTACCAATCGATGTTCCTTTGGGTGTATTGTGATCCTGGGACAATGACACCGCCTGGATACTATTTATCAGGTGGAAACTATGAAGCAAACATTCTGTCGTGCTCTTGCATTAATTTTATGGCCAATTTTCTTGTACATGGTGTTCTTCTTCATCCACTTGTCGGTGCTGAATCGCAGCGGCAACGGCGACGGGTTTTATAGCTCCGCATTCCAGTCCCGGCTCATTGGCAATTCATTGTATAACGTGAGCATGCCGCGCGAGGTGGCATATGGCGCTGTCGTTACCATTAAAAACCATAAAACAGGAGGAGGATATTTACATTCGCATTACCATTTATATCCGAAGAATGTTGGAGCCCGACAGCAGCAGGTAAGCGTGAGCGTCGCGTTATCCTCTGATCCTGCCGGGTCGTTGTGTGCACGTGTGTGTGGTAGGAGTGAGTGAGTGACTGTGTTTTTTTCTCGTCGTTTTTAAATTCATTTAATGACCCAAACTCCCGCAAGAGAAAGGAAAACAAATAAAAGAATAACTGTCCCGGTGGGACGATGTGAAAAGACTTTTCTCCGCGCTATACAGGATGAAGGATGACGTGCACTGGAAGGTGGGATAGACCATTAAGAGCGTGAGGACAAACGTTTTTATTATTAAATATTTCCACTAGCTGGCAGGATATTTATCGAAGTTTGACGATTTACGGCTTCCGTGGATACGTCGTCTTTGAGATGTACATACATATGAAGGTATGAGAGCAATGAAGTGGCAATACGGTGGGGGGCAGTTGCGCTGCTAGATCGTATATGTCTGCAGTGAGTATTTTTTACTTTTTATTGCGGCTGACTGAGCTGGTTGGATTTTATTTTCGACGCAGAGCTTTATATGGCGTATTGAAATGCAATAAAAACAGTGAGAGATAATATAAAGGGTTTATTCCGACTACAGATTAGGGCACTTTAAATGGAGGGATTTCTTGGTATAATTTAAAAAAAATTGTACTATAGGAGCGAATTTGAATAGGAATATTTTTGTATGTATTTTTTTTTATTCAATGGAATGAGTGAATACCAACTCTCTTTTGTTTAAAATTATCATGGGTCGAGTTAATGGTTAGATAAATACAAATCGAGCCACTTCGGTCTTAATGTTACGGATATCTGTTTGTGGAGGATATCTATGCAAATGCTACCTGGTATCATACATTCTAATGAATCCTACGGAATACTTAAGAAGACTGATGAGCTGGAAATTTACTTATGATGAACATTGTAGTAGCAGACTTACTGTGGAAGACTTGTGATCAAAATAGGTAGCTATGAAGCCAGTTCCATTCATAGCCAGCTTTCTCCAGTTTGTGGTTTTGCGGATATTAAAGTATGAAAATATGTGCTATTATGTTTGCACTGAGTCCGTTTACGAAATTTAATTTTATTGCTCAACATTTAAGCGCCAAGAACTAAAAAAAAAACTTTAGATGCTAAGCGAGAGGTTCCAAGTTGGAATCCCAGAAAACACCAATTAGTGTGTTCTCTCGCGTATGTCCGATTAATGTCCGGGAGTTATAACTGTCATGAGAAGGCTTCTCAGAAAAAATAAAAGACTTTCGGATATGGCTCTAAACTGTATGATCTTTCTGTTTGTGTGCAAAAAATATGACACGCACACCACGAATGGTTGCAAGAAGCTAAGCCCTGAACCACATAGACCGTATGTTGCGCCAAATATTTGTATTTTTTTTAAGAAATAAAAGCCCTGTTATTTTGATTCATGAAAAATGTAAAAAGTTTTAAAATCCGTTTTAGGATATGGTCGTCTACTGAAAATTTTCATTTTCAAATATTCTTACTAAAAACTAAAAAAGTAAAAAAAATTTTAGAAAAAGAAACAACGAATAGGGCACTATACGGGCAGCTTTAAACGGACTGTTAGTTGTAACTATTTTGTCCACTATCGACATTCGATAAATGGTTTCAGTAATTTTGTTTAATGCAAACCTTGCAAGAATAAGATGCCTCCTCAAAACTCATGCAAAGAAAAACAGAAAATCTACAGAAATTCTTCACAAATAATTTACATCTTTTAGATTACAATTTGAAATTCAAAATCTTATCATAACAAACTCAATTTAATTCAACACAAACCAACCAGTAGTAAGAAATACTGATATGATCTTTCATCTCTAATATAATTTCACAACATCTCTGTTTTATATTTGGCCGGTGTAATACAGAATACACTTCCCTCAATTCCAAATAAAATTTAAACTTCACGTCCCAATTGGAGGAATCTTCCCAAGGGTATGGCAGTTCCGGTTAATTCAGTCCATTGAGATTTGTATGTAATTCTCTAAAACTGAATTAAATAAAAAAAATAAACCTAACAAACGCAATTCTATTTATAGAAACAGCAAAATTCCTGAAATACCAGAACAAGAGATTATTCACTGTGAATACAAGTAGAAAACTGCAGCACGACAAACTAAATCCTGGTGGAATGGAGGAAGAACAACTTCCACATTCAATTAACCCCAGTTGCACTGGTCAACTGAGCTTTGATCATTTTTAACTCCTGTCCACTTGAACCGATTCTTTTTTGCTCTGAACTTTTTTGCAGATATTTTTTTTTAGGATTTTCCCGGGAAACTTGCAGACGATTTAATTAATTTTTTTTTTGTATTTCGTTTCTCCTTCCTTAGATAACCACATATACACACAAGGATGAAAATAACAAATGGCTTATAAAACCGTATAACGAAGAATCCTACACCAATGTCCGACTGCTTAAGAATGGCGATTTGGTACGCCTGGAGCATATACCGACGAAAAGAAATCTACACTCGCACGGAGCACCAGCACCATTAACAAAGAAACACAATCAAGTGACCGGTTATGGTGAGGTATGTACAAGCACTAGTTTGAATTTGGATTTGTGAAGCAAACCTTGGCAGGACTTCAGGATTCACATTCATGAGTAGACGTATCATTCTATGTGCGGAAATTTTTTTGGGATGGATCATTTTCATGAGATTAATTTTCTTACTCATTGAAAGGACCCTGTTTTTTTTTCGTAGTTTAAATGTCGTTTTATTTATTTTTAATACGAAGGTATACGAACTACACACTCTGACAAGTAAGGGTGATAGAGCCACTTTGCAGTCTTGCAAGTATAGCACAGACAGATTTAACTGCAACTAAACAGTAGACACATATGTATGAGTACGCAAAATTATTCTGAAAATCACTTTAAATATAAAAGATACATATGAATACTACAAGAGGGTTCATACCCGAGTTTTCCGAAAATTCTGCTATTTTGCCAGAATATTCTGTGATAGATTCGATTGCAGGATGACCTAATGCTCGCATCACTTAGTCTGTGAAATCAACTACATATACACAAAAATGGCAGAGGCAAGTTCATGAAAATTTTTGCAGTCATTATGAGGAGAATACCCACTCTTCGTGGTGAAATAGTGGTGCCTGTAACAGTGTCTTTTCATTAATGTTGACAATATTGAAAACAAATCTGAGTTTGTTTAACTCGGCACTTTCTGGAAGGGAATTTATGATATTTTTTTTTTTTTTTTTTTTTTTTTTTTTTTTTTTTTTTTTTTATAATTGGCGCGCACCAAAGGGGGTATGAATACCCTTATTCTGAATATTCAGGGCACGGGCGTTTGGAAAGAGGGGAAAGAGGAACAGAGGAGATACCGGTGCACGTTGGCTTTAAATGTTTGGATGTTGTACCGATGAGGAAATACAGCTCCTGGAAGATCGTTCCACATACGTGTCGTACGGCTTATGAACGAATCCCTATATTTGACAGTATGTCCGAAGTTGGGCTTGAGGGTGAACTGATGTGCATTCGAAGCGTGACGCGTATTGCTGGTGAAATTTTGAAGGGGAGGAATGCAAGTGGCTAGTTCGTTGGAACATTTTTTGTGGAATAAGCGATAAAACAGGGAAAGACAAGAGACATTTTACGATGTTCAAGTGAGTCTATAGAGCTCACAATATCTCTATCACCTATTAGTTTTATCGCGCGGTTCTGGACCCTATCTAGAATGTGCAAGACGGTCTTGGGTGCACCAGACCAGATATGGGCGTTGTATTCCATCTTTGGGCGAATGAATGCCTTATATATTGAGGCCAAATCAGACGGGGTGAAAAATTTCTTGCATCGCTTAAGGAATCCTAGACATTTTGCAGCATTTTTGGTATTTAAGAAAGTCTTTTATTTAGGTATATGCTTAAGCGCCAGTTATTACGTTGAAAAGACTGACAGTGGTTTTTTTGGCCGATGGTCATATATGTACGCGTTGGTGGTATGATGAATAAATCGTCACAGAAGATCGGAATTAGGTGGAGCAGGTATCTTCTTGAAAGAATTAAGTCTGCTCTGTCAGTTGAGTCTGAAAAAAAACCAAACATGTGATAGTTGCTTTACTACATGCACCAGACAACTTAAAACACAGTATTAGGCGACGGAAAAAAAATGTCCTAATAGGACTGGACAAATCAGGGCCATGAGGCGTTACTGGCTCTGGAATATGATTCGAACGAATATGAAATTTAAACAAATTAAGTCGTGCTGGGGTCAAAAGATACTTGAGTGTCAAAGAAAATGATAAAGTCAGTCATTTAAAATATTTTCACCAGAAATCATTTACTATACAGAAGCGGTGAGCTGTTCTAATCATTCTAGCAAGAATTATAAGAAGCTGTTAGATGTAAGACTTTTCATCAAATTGTAATTTGTTTTCAACGGGTTAAGCTATTAAGGCGACTCTGCTATCACACGAGCTGATCGGGATACAGTCATTAACTAAAAATGCACTACCAACCCTTTCTATTTTATTTCACTACTTTGAGTTTGCGGTATCCTAAGGTTTTATAAACCGAATATATAACATTTGGTATGAAATGAAATATTGATATTGCCTTTGAAAGCATTTGGAGAGTTCTTTTATTGTACTTTTTTTTGCAATACATACTGTATTCCTTTGACGTATGATAGTAGATAAAAAAAAATCTTTTCAGGATGGTGTCGGTGATGCAAACGATGTGTGGAGGGTTGTTATCGTTAGCGGAAGTGACGAAGGCATTGTCCAGACTGTTTCGACGAAAATCTTACTCATACATTATATGCAGAACTGTGCGCTAACTTCGACAGGGTTGCAGTTGCCAAAGTGGGGTTTCGAGCAGCAAGAGGTGTCGTGCAATCCAAATTTGCGCGACCGAAATGCGCATTGGAATGTCGAGGATAATGTGAACAAGAAGTGTGAGTATCCCTTTCTTTGGTACTTTATTAAATTCTATCTCTCTTCTCAAAGGATAATGAGTTATTTTCAATTTTCAGTGCCCAGTGTGAGTTTTCATGTTTATGCGCCAGGATTCTGGTCGAGATTCATTGAATCACATGCTGTGATGTTCCAAGGCAACTCTGGACTAAAGCCCAAAGAGGGCGAAGTCACGAGCAGACCATGGCAATGGCCTATTAATTACAGGGTATGTGCTGCTCAGTACTTGTCTTAAGTATAACAAAGTGTACGAGAGAATGGCTTCGCATTTAGTTTTTTTTTTTATTCCCACTTTCCTTCTTTTCCTGCTTCCATCAGCCATGGCAGTGTGTTACCTCGAATTCGTCTTTGTGAAGATGTATGTACCGGAATCCTCATAGTTGATGGGGATTTTCGTGTATTGAAATTGATGGTTTTGTTTTTCCTAAGGTTCTATATTTGGGTTGTTAAATTTGTCCTCGTTCATTGGAGAACAGCAGAGGCAGGACGTGTTTCCTAAGTTAGCTTGGCGCACACAGAACGTGCGAGAATTTCCGGACGAATTTTTTTAATATTAACGATCGCAATTTGTGCCTGTCGTTAGGGTGTCCATTGAACTTTATTATTGAGGATTTTTTAACACAGTTAAAAGTGTGCGGTTATTTATTGTTGCTTTGGTTGGGAGGGCAGGGCAGGGCAGGCTCATGAAAAACAAAAGGTGCTCTGCGCTATGGAGAGGACTTAGTACGGAGGTGTGTGATGGCAAGACTGATGTTATTGGCTTACGGACGGTACAGAAGAAGGATAACGAATGATGCGGCATTATTAAAATTTACTGAGACGATTAGGTGTGTTAGTATCGGAGCGATGTTCCTTGGTCGTTCCGTAAAATTGGGTTAAATTTATTTCGGTTATCGATTAAGTTTTGTTTACGTAAGTAGGCGGAACGTTTAGGCGGAACGTTTTATTGCTGAGTTACGCTATTTTGGGTTGTTTAATACCTGACAGGTTGGCTAGTCAGACTTTCGGAAAACTTGAGTGAAAAAAAAACGAGAAATATTTGTATGCACGGCTTGTTGTGAAGAACACTGACAAGGGCTTGTTTGGAGCATATTACCTAGGTGATTTTTCTTTGGCACAACAAGAAAATATTTTTGTCGTTTAGTGATGTTTCTATATTTTTGAGGTTTGGTTGTTATTATCGTCGTCAGCGTCATTATCATATTTGTTTCCTAGAGTTAATAAAAGTCATGTGTGATAATTGGAATTAGATTCCAATAGGATCACGGCGAGAAAGAGAGAATGAGTGAAATATGCTCATCCAAAGTATCTCAACTTGTTTTTGTCTATTGAACTTCTAGACAGAAATCTTTTAATGGCGAATGAGTCGTAGTCCATTTTAATATCTACTCAGTATTGACACAACAACTGCATCAGATATTGTGGCAGCAGAAATATGTAAGATTTTGGTCTGAGGGCTGATTGCAATATTAATGTCATATGACATTTTTTTAATGACAAAAGTGTTTTAATTCTCGCTGATTACAGGTGCGAAGATTTCCAATAAAGTGGTTCCTCTCCTGTTTGTTTTTTAACTAGCTATTCCTTATATCATTATAGTCGTCGGTGTCCTCTCTCAAGTATTGGTAGAAAGTCAGCTCAGAAAATTTTCGAATTTCTTGATCAAAATGCCTGGTCCACAATACGAGCTAGTGGTGACCACGAAAGAGTGGTAGTGTATTTGCTTATCACGCGATCGGTGCAGGTTCGAGCATCAAGCAATAAATAGGTTTGAATAGAATCAACGTTTTTCAAGCACTACCTGAAAAAGTGATAATTTCCTGAAAGTATAATGGAAAGAGATGGATCTTATTTACCTACAGAACGTGATATTGGTACTTGCACAGCTTGGCAAAGGCTTAAGCTTTGCTGCAGTATGTCTTTGTCAATTTTGAGCATGCGCCAGACGACTCATACTGCTCAAATGTTATGTATCCTTATGAGACTACTTTTTACTGTTTCCACTGGTAGATTTTATTTTAGTATCCTCGTCTGTAAATTGGCAGATTTCTTGAGTTCAATAAGAAGGTCTTCTTTAGAGGTTTTCGTTATATGGTTCATATTCTAGCCTAGCTTCAAGGTTATTCTCTCTACGAAGAAAACATATCGACGAACCTAATTTTGCCTGTTGACTTCGCAGCCACTCCATCGGTGTTGATTTCTTGCATTCCCTAACATTGGCCCTTGTTTTGAATCAGTCATATTTCACTTGATTTGCTTGGCCTGACATCTGGCTCATTATATTCTTCTCTTGTTCTTCTTTTGTTGTAGTTATGTTTTTATTTCTGACACATTGAATACATACATACATGGATAAGGCTGTTCTAAATCGTCCAAGTTTGTTAAAAACATCCAAAGGAATATTAATATTATGAGTTTGCAGAGGAAGGTCGGCAACAGAACACTTTTCTTATCTTCGTTTTTTCGGTACAAACTTTTTCTGCTTTACCGCCTTTACAGTGGCACGATTAATCTAATTTTACAAGTCCTCCTTGTGTTTTTCATTCTGCTCTCCAAATTAGGATACTAATCAATTTCTTTTATTCAGGCACACATTCCGCAGATTTTATCGACTAGTAATGAAAATTTGTATGTAAATTTATTTCCACTTCAGTTTTAACAGAAGACACCTACAATCCTGCTATTCACTACCTCTCCTCCTTGTTTATTTTTTAACAAACGACAATAAATCAATGTGCCATCCCATTCCCAACCTGTATAAAAGTTGTACTTTTTAGTGTGTTTCCCGTACTTAAACTCCAAATTAATTATAATTAAATTCCCGCTTCAATTTAACTTCCTAATTTCACTGGCAAATAATATAAATTAAGAGCCCTCTGGGTACTCTCAACTAATTATGGCGATATCCACTCTTCTTCTACTACCTCTTGTTATCCATGCCATGCCGATGCTACTCTTTCTTATTTCACTTGCTTGTTTTTTTTATTTGTCTTTTTTTTTGTAATATTCTAAATTTTGTGTTTTTATTTTTGCCTTGGCGCACCCCTCAAAAACAACAACGCAAACAGGGGCAATTCTTTTCAGGCACTGCTTATCGTATATACTTATTAGGAAATCCAATAATCTGGTGGAGCAATCTCATTTTCCTGGCGCTGTTCTTAATCGTTTTCTTTATTACTGCCGTTAAGGAACGCCGACAAGAAGGACAACAACAACACCACCAACAGCAACAAAATAAACAACTGCAAGGACACACCAACACGTACTACTTAAACGGTGGTGCCACTGCCACTAGCACCACTGCCGCACTTGGTGGCAGCAATAGTGTTACTCCTGTTGGAGGTATAGCTGCTGCTGCTGCTCCTACAGCTACTGCCGCTTTTACTCCTGCTAATAACAACAATGGAAATGTCGGCGAGGAGAATGGTAATTTTATTCGTATTGAAATTTGCATTGAAACATTAAAGTACTAAAACCTCTGAACGCACTCTGCTATATATTTTGTGAACGATAGAATAATGTTAACGTGAACGCACACTTTGTTCAATCATTTCCTTTTTTGTGCGAACCGTCCATTGCACAGCATACACGCATTAAAGTTTTGTTCTGAATTAGTTACCTACGCTGTTTTATTTTCTTTACTAATTCTATAAGGTTATGGGCCCAGAGTACCCAGCTAAAATAATTTACGCGTACCATCTAAAAGTGTAATTAATTTTAATAATGGAAAAACCAGCGTTGGAGCATTCGATGATTTCACATCGATTGAATGGCAGTAATTTCAGAGCATGGAAATTTCAGGTGAATGCAATTCTTCGTAGCCAAGAATTATTGGACGTAGTTGATGGAACAGCAAGCAAGCCCGCAGATAATGCATCGGCAGAGACAAAATCAAAGTGGTCCCAGCGCGATGGCAGAGCGATGGCAATTTTATTTGCATCTATTGACGCGGGGCAGTCGTCATACGTTCTTGATTGCAAAACGGCAAAAGAACTAATGGACATGCTGGAGAGTATTCATCAAAAAAAGAGTGACGTCCGAGTAATGATGCTGTATGAGGATTATTTTAGCCTAAGAATGGACGACGATGAATCGGTAACTTCGCATGTGTCAAAAGTACGTCAAATTGCATCGGAATTAGAGGATCAAGGCGAAAAATTATCAGACAACCTAAAAATGTGTCGTATAATAAGTAGCTTGGCGCCGAAATTCCAGAATTTTCGTACTGTTTGGTATAATATAAAAGAATGCCGAACAATGGAAACGCTTTTGTCAAAACTACAGTTGGAAGAAGATCAGATGCAGAAGGCAGAGCGTGACACTACACAACGTGCAGACATAAAGGCACATGAAGCGGTATTTAGTGCAAAGCACACTGGCATAAGAAAGAAGAAGAAGGCACCGTTGACAATTAGTGAAAGAAAAGAAAAGTCGACATGTCATTTGTGTGGTCAAATAGGGCACTGGAAACGTTTTTGTCCGGAAAATAGAGACAAAAGTAGAAACAGTAGCAACAACAACAAAGGAAGCAAATCGGTTGCGTATGCTATAACGGACATTGTTCTTTCGGCTGACTATGCTGATTTATGGTTAGCTGATTCGGCGGCAACTAGACACACAACATTTCGACGAGACTGGTTTGTGAAATTTTCTTGTGATGGAGGGCATAAAGGTGTGAAAATTGCCAATAATGAGACTCTGGGCGTTGAAGGATCAGGCACGATCGAAATCGAAGCTTGGGTGAATGGAAAGTGGGAATCAAGAATCATCGAAAACGTTCACTACGTTCCGAAAGCAAAAGTGAACTTGTTTTCCATTGTTCAATTAGCAAAGAAGGGCTTTGAGACCAAATTTACGAAGGATGGTTGCATCGTGGTTAATGGATGCGACAATAGCTTATCTGCTGTTGGATACACGGACAGTAATAGCTTAGTTCGGATGGCGTTTAGACAAGCAAAACTGGAGCGCATGTGTTTTTCTTCAAGCGAAAATATTTCGCCAAGCACTTTGCAGCAATGGCATCGGCGATTGGGACATGTTAACGCTGCTGCTATCAAGTCAATGTGCTCAAAAGACGCGGTAAGTGGCATAAAATTAACTAATCAAGATGATTTCTTTTGCGAAGAATGTCAACTAGGAAAAATGCACCGGGCAAGTCATCCTCTGCGTGAGAAACGCATTTCTGGAAAGGGCGAATGCATTCATATTGATTTGTGCGGACCTATGGAGACAATAGGAATTGGTGGCGTTCGCTATTTCATGTTAATGAAGGACGAAGCTACTGGATTCAGATTTGTTTACTTACTGCAACAGAAATCTGAAGTAGTCGAACACTTGAAGGACTTCCTGGCGCAAACCAAAAATGTATGGGACTGTCAAACGAAGAGAATACGTTGCGATAATGGTACGGAGTTTGTCAATAATGCTGTTTTGAGTTTGTTGGCGAAAGATGGAATCGTTATGGAACGAATTGCTGCCTACACCCCTGAACAAAATGGTTTCATCGAAAGGGAAAATAGAACGGTTCAAGAATCAGCGCGGACTATGTTGATTTCCAGTGGTTTAGCTAAATCACTTTGGCCGGAAGCAGTACGGACAGCGGTGTACATACTTAATCGGACTTTAACAACAAAAATTGCAGGTCAGACACCATATGAGCAGTGGTTTGGGAAAAAGCCACAGTTAAGCCATGTGAAAGTTTTTGGTACCGCTGGATTTGTGCATATTCCGAAAACCGTCAGTCGAAGAAAATGGGATGCTAAAGCAAAAAGGATTCACTTGGTTGGCTACGAACCTACGCAGAAGAATTTTCGACTCTATGACCCAGTATCGAAGAAGATTATCATTAGTTGTGATGTCAAATTTAATGAGAACTTTATTCGAAGCGAATATGTCACGTTTTCTAATGACGACTTCCAAAATTCCAACGAAAATGGATTATCGGATCGAACTAGTGCCAAGGATGTTAAGGAGGAGGACGTGAGTTCATCTTCTGAAGAGAGTCAGAGCAGCAGAAATGTCAACGAAGAAAAGGAGGTTGAAAGACGTTTACGTAGCAATCCGAGAAAAGTTATTCCATATGACGCTGAGAGTGGCTACATGGCTATGTTTGTTGAGCCATCTTCGTACGAAGAAGCTATGCAATCGGAGCAGCGTGCAGAATGGAAACAGGCCATTGACGAGGAGTTACAATCATTGTATGAAAATGAGACCTGGGACATCGTGTATAGACCAAAAGATTGCACAAACGTTGTTGGTTTTAAATGGGTTTTTAAACTGAAGACGACGCCAAATGAGGATCCCAAATACAAGGCACGGCTTGTGGCCAAAGGTTATTCGCAGAGCTCAGGAACTGATTACAACGAAACTTTCTCCCCGGTTGTACGCTACGATTCTGTTAGATGCGTTTTGGCGCTGGCGGCTACGTATGATATGGATATCGTTCAATTTGATGTAAAGACGGCCTTTTTGAATGGAAATCTTAATGAGACGATATTTATGAAGGTTCCGGATGGAGTTAAGCACAAGGAGGGTCAAGTTTGTCGGCTAAAAAGGAGTCTCTATGGATTAAAACAGTCATCGCGAGCATGGAACTCGAGATTTGTAGCTTTCATCAAAGATTGTAAATTAAAACAATCACAATCGGATCCTTGCGTATTCTTTGGGAGTATTTGTGGCGAAAAGGTAATTCTTTTGCTATATGTTGATGATGGTTTACTTTTGTCGTGCAGTAAGGCAGTAATTGACTCACTGATCAAAAAGCTTGATAAAGAATTCCAAATCACATTGGGTAGAGGCGATTACTACGTTGGAATGGAGATCAAGCGAAATCGAGACTTGAAAACCATAAGCATTGGCCAGGCATCATACGTCGATAGAATTGTTCGCAGATTCAATATGGAAGCTTCCAAACCCGTCTCGACACCGTCTGATGTTGGAACCTTTTTGACGAAAGCGAGTGATAGTGACACAGAGATAACGTTCCCGTATCGACAAGCATGTGGATCGCTTATGTTTGCTGCGACAGTTTCAAGACCGGACATCTCATATGCAGTGGGAGAAGTATGTAGGTTCATGGAAAATCCTAGTCAGATGCACGTCAAGGCAGTGAAGCGTATATTTCAGTATTTGAATAGCACGAAAAATGTGAGTATCACTTATGGTTCAGATTGCTCCAGGTTAATTGGTTTCACGGACGCTGACCATGCAAGAGACTCTGAAACGAGTCGTTCAATAACGGGGTATGCTTTCATGATCGGAAATGGCATAATTACATGGAGGAGTCAACGACAGTCACACGTCACCTTATCCACAACAGAGTCGGAGTACGTAGCGTTGTGTGAAGGTACGAAGGAGGCGATTTGGCTTCGCGAGCTTCTGAAAGAACTTGGGTTTGAGCAGTGCGGTGGTACAATAGTGTTCTGCGACAATCAAAGTACAATACGCTTGGTAAAGAACCCAGAATATCATCATAGAACAAAACATATAAACAAAGCTATGCATTTCACACGAGAGAAGTACATGGAAGGGGACATCCAGGTTGAATACGTAAAAGGCGAAAACCAACTGGCGGATGTTTTTACCAAACCGTTGTCAACGATGAAGTTCAAATCCAATATTATTCGACTTGGCCTGGACAACCGATATGAACACAATGAAGTCCAATACAAGTAAATTTTTCATAATATTTTGAAGTCTTTGAATTAGTTAAAAAAAAAAAAAAAAAAAATTTTTAAATAATTGTACACAGATATTAAGAGAGTTTTAATTGTTTAAATGAGTGGGAGTATTGAAATTTGCATTGAAACATTAAAGTACTAAAACCTCTGAACGCACTCTGCTATATATTTTGTGAACGATAGAATAATGTTAACGTGAACGCACACTTTGTTCAATCATTTCCTTTTTTGTGCGAACCGTCCATTGCACAGCATACACGCATTAAAGTTTTGTTCTGAATTAGTTACCTACGCTGTTTTATTTTCTTTACTAATTCTATAAATTCGCATTTAATGTTTTGCCAGAGACGTGCACATCCTTGAAATCGTGTGCTTCGCGTAGTTCTTAGCCATAAGTTTAAGCGCTTGTTGAGCCTTTTTTTCTGTTGAATTTTACATTTTAATTTTAAATCTCTAGCTTTCATTCTATATCTGTATTTCGAAGTTGGCAACGAAGATGCCAGTTAGAAGAGCCGTTGGTAAGTCATTAGATTGTGAGTTATTGTGGTTCAAATGAGTTCTGGCAAATAATTTTAGGCAGTCAACTAGTTTTCTAGGAATTAGGATTGATCTCAACAAATTTTTCTTTCGACATAATTGATCCTTCTAGACAAATTTATTGATCACCTTGTAGTTATGACTACGCAACATAATGCTTTGACCAATGACAAGTCTCGTTATTAGTGACGACGCCAGTGATGAGCCGCTTATTATGTTTAAGGTTCTACATATGTAATTATGATTGAAAAGCTACAAGGCAGAGAATCGCGATTTCCCTATATTGAAGTTGTATTGCAAGTCTCTGTAACAACTTTTCAAAATTGGAGGGAGCAGCGGTTGATTCTAATATTGACATTAGACGTAGCTTGGTATAGCTCATCCCACCACTACCATAAGGGGCCTTGGGTGTAAATTTGATATTCCTCAGTTTTCTTCAGAATTTGGCTCTGGGTGAAGATTTACTTCTCAGTTTCAGTCGAAAACCATACTGAGAGATACCTATTAGTTTGTCGACAAAGATGCTAAGGCTCACACATAATGCACCAGGATCTTACGGGGATTTTCAAAACACTAATAATGAGAATGGTGATCGTATCTAGCGTCGTGGCTTAATGGATAGTGCGTTGGACTACTGAATGGGCGTTCAAAACCCAGAAAACTCTAATTCACCTTTCGGTTATAGCTTCAATCATTAGGTATCAATTGAGCGAAAAACTATAACACGAATATTCGCGAGTAGCTAGGCATTTGGGCCCAACAAATTTGTTCTTTTTTATCTCACCAAGTACACATACATACACTAAATAACTGAGCAAAGAAAAAAGTACAGAATGACAGCTAGTGTATGACTTATTTGTGTTTGCAATTTAGAAGTTCGTTCGAAATTTAGGTTCGAAAATTTCAACAGTTTCTAGGAATAAACTTCAATACTTAATTCATTCCATTTCTTATATTATTCACAGAGCTTCGAAGGAGATCACTCCAGGGTGCTACGTGGCTTTTCTTCGGATGGATTCTCCACTACCTGCCATTTTGGGCAATGGGACGAGTTCTGTACTTTCATCATTATTTTCCAGCTCTAATTTTCAACTCAATGCTCACAGGTAGGTGCATACATACTTTTCGACTAACTTAGAGTCTTATAAAATAAAGTTTACCTTTCCCATCAACTTTTTCATTTGCTCACCACCAGGTTATGCGTTCTCATATCCTCTATTGGAGGACTAAAAAAAAACCAAACTTTTCCTATTTTAGATCGTCGCCGTGAGGGCAATGCACGTTTTTTAAGCCGGATGGGTTTAAGGGACTTTTATGAAAGTTCTATTGCGAAAATTTGTCACAAGTTCACAAAGTTGATTTAAAAGTTATGTCCTTTACGGATGACGTTGCATTAGGGGCCGGGTTGGTCTGCAAATGACTACAGCGCGACACGATGCCATGAAAGTGTTTCTCACTTAAATACGCGAAGGTTAATTTTCTTCTCCAAGCCAATGAACTAACGAGGACGAATAAAGTTTTCCCAGTTGGATGGAAATTTCGTTGAATTTTTGATATTGGATTTGACGGGATTCATTGTTGCAATTTTCTGCTTCCTTTCGACCTGTGCTTGTGTCCGTTAGAGTGGGTTTCTAAAACTTTTAACTTACCTATGAATACATTTTCGGAGATAAGTTCATCGACAGGCTTTTAAATTTAGGTTAACGGAAGGAAAGCCAAATGAGAAAGGCTAAACCAACCAAGGGTAGGTAGTTGAAATTAAATGTTAAATTCGGTCAAATTTGATTGCTAAATCCGAACGTTGTTACATAGATAAACACAAAATTTAATTGGTTTGTTACCATTAGTTGGATTTCCCACGTTTTTCCATTTGAAAACGAGGAACGAAATTACGGTTCGGGGAATTTTTAATTAAAATAGTCACGATAATAAGTAAATTAAATTTATATGTATATATTTGTATTTTAATTTAGTGATACAAATTTTCATACAGTGAGATTATAAATCAATGAATTAATTAAAATAATAATAAAACGTAATTTAAAGTTAGGTATCATTAGGCTTGATAAATGGGAGAGATATACGACTCGTGTAAACAAACATATAAATATTTATTATTTTTGATTTGAAACAGGAGCAAAACATACAAAATATCTAGAATATCCTTAAAGAAAATTGCTATAAATTTATTTTTTATTCGAAGCAATTGAAACAGAAATTTGTCCTTGTGCGTTGATGTTTTAAGAATTGTTTCACAGCCTACACGAAGCGTAGCATTTTGATTAATACTTGGAATCCAATTGATAGTGTTATTAAGTTGCCGATTGACATATTCCTCCAAAAAAGAATACTCTGGAAAGATGCGCAAATATTATGGTTGGGTCTGTACGTAATATATAAAGGCGATAACAGACCGTAGAGGCTAGTTCTTAATATGAATCTGAAATAAAGCGAGATTGAAGTGTTCTCCAAAGATTCTGTGGATCGCTAGAAACCTGGAATCACAACTTAAATATTTACAAATAGCTACAATGAGAAGAAGCTGATTATATTTAGAAATGGAGTTAAAAATTTAGCCTTGGCAGCAAATGGTATCTGATTTCAGTTTGCGCTGCTGGGAAGAGCTTGCAAATTGATTTATTCACTGCAGGCCTTAACGTCATCCATAAGATTTATTTATGGAAATTTATTTTCCAATTTATTTAGCATTCTCGACGTAACTGGAAGAAGAATATCCAAGTCGTTATTGTTAGATTGCATGAGAAAGTAAATTATACTATGAAACAGTAGTGCAATATATAAATATAACGATGGAACAGTTTACATTCTGGGTGCAAAAGTGAAATAAGGAAAGGTGGTCTTTGGGAATGTGGGCTGGACAACACTTTTACTTTAAGCTAAAAACTAATTACTACAGAATATGAATTCCAAGAATATCCATTATTCTCTCGAAAATTACCACAAAACTTCCAATCTCTGATTCACCCTAACACCTCTGATGATTTAAAGGAATACTTAAACACACCCACTGGACCGGTCAATATTTGACCTTCTCAACGGACTTTGGGCCCTCCAGTCATTGCTGGGAGGCTATCTGCAGTTCAACATATTTTCCTCTGCGTTCATTTAATTATTTTCATGTGTAAATTATGTATAATATTAGTCCCTAACACTCTCGCAATCTCTGTACACAGTGAACTGATGTTGCAAATGGTGGTCCCTCCGTACTTGGCATCGCTTGATTGGCAATTTTCGAACTGAATGCTTGAAAAATTCATTTTTCGATAAGGATGAGTTTGGTGGTATGTGAAAATTATTAAATTTTCGTCTGTACAGTGCGTACCCATATATTCATTTCACGTCTGACCATGGGCTCGAGAATGCTTTAAAAATCTGTGGAATGAAATCGAGTTTTTGGACAGCTGCGATCTCGCTGGTGGGTGCTAGACATCCATTTGAAGTCGGTTCTTTTTTTTCTATAGGGGAGAGTTTGATATTTAGAACCGTAATGGTATACCTAATGTGGGAGCAATAATGTATGGACCTATGATGCACACATTCGTGATTTTGAAGAGTGGCGGAGCTCTGTGCAGAGAGCTTTTGGATTTGCCGTGAATTGTTTTGGCTAAAAACTAATTGAATTTTGGATGAACGGTTATTGTGTGTGGCCAAGTGGATAAACCACAATCCAGTTTTGCAAGAGAAAATTTGCAAACATTGCAGGAATAAATTGTTCTTTCTTTTTTTTTACCATCCACCATTTTTGACGTTTCCGATGACTGTCTGTAGAGTGCAAAAATAAATTCGAAATTGTGGTTGCCATTAAAATTGCAATAAGATTAATTGCTATGAATTTACGAATTTTAGAGTTATGTGCATTATTTGTTGACATCAGGAAAGGCGTTGCAAATCCATTTTGCGTTTGCGTTGTCACCTTTTTGGATATGTAGAGTCCTTGCAAGAAGATTTACATACATCATTTCGACTGAGATTTCAAACTTCTTTTACTTTTTCCTAAAATTATTTATACTTAATTTGGCAATTTGCACAAGGCGTCAATTCCATATATACGATTTCTGTTTATCATATTTTCATCCTTGCAACTATGAAAAAGGATTAAATTTCCCACTCAGACAGTGAAAATTTCATTTGGATTGATGAAAAAGATTTCCTTTCTTCCTGGATACAGCATGCAAAAATATTAACTAAATTGAATTTAGTGAAAATCCATTTTACTGTCTGCCTGAAATCATAGCATCATCATAGCCTCGTGCCGCTTCTGTCGTTTCGGGTGGGGGCTGGATAATACACATACATACATATACTTTTGGATTAAATAAAATTCATGCAGATTGTATGTGTGCACAGATCCTGTGCCGTACTTGCACCAAACTACACGACAATCCATGAGCAATTTTTCAATCTAAAAATTCTCGGGGCGGTTATTACGATGGGATAATGGATGGTGTTTCGTTGTTGTTGTACTTCCACAGATCGTTGGATTTTTATTTTGAATAAATTTATGTAAAATGAAATAACGTTGGTGAAGTGCGGGGATAATCAACAGATAAATGTCTGTAATTGAATTTGTTTTGAGGGCTATAGCAGAGAAGCTAATAAACATACAGCAGGAGGATAAATGTAATCTGAGTGTACGTGGTTCCAACCTTATTTGTACATACATATATGCCAATCTAATATTCACTCAGCTAATGAATAGAATTTTCAGACGACAAGTCCTGTTTTAGCTGATCAATGAATACTCATAAGTAAATGTAACATTGATGTTGAATAAATAAAATTTGACAGAACTTTACTCGATGGGTTGATTAGTGCTAGTCGAACAAACAAAATAATATACCTGTGTTCAATTCTGGTGGATTTTTTCTCAATAAAGTTTAATGAGATTAATGGTGAAGATGTGATCTTTCACTTTTCATTTCACTACTTTGGCTAAACTATTTATAATTGAGTTTTATTTTCTCCAGAATTATTAAAAGTTCGTATAATTTGTGCTGTAATCATTAAAATATGCTACAAGAAAGTCAACAATCTGTGACTTTAGGTTTAATTAATAGATTTTTATTTCTGCAAAGATATACATGCAATGAGAAAGAATGTCCCAGTCTTGCACCTGTTAGTTTTCAGGGTTCCGTATATATGTATATAGATCATAGATCCCTAATACTTTCCTTCGTGTATCCGTCTGTCTGTCTGTAATTTCCTTCTAACTCTTAACTTTTAAAATTAAACATTTTTACACACAGTACGTTAAGCGGTGGGCGCCGTAGCTAAGTGGTTAGTGCTTTGGATTACTGAGCTGGAGGTTCGAGGTTCGAATCCCAGAAAACACCAAAAGTTTTTTTCAAGCTAGGCTCTGGACCACATACGGTCTGCTGCGCTAAGTATTTGAATTTTTCGTAAAGCGATGTACATTACATACCAAATACAAAACCATGAAGGTATTTAGCGCCAGTGCAAGTAATGACAGCGAAATATACTTGCTCGTTAGCTTTAAAACGTTTTTGAAAATATTCCTTTGAGTAAAATACAAAAATATGTTTTCTAAAACAATTTTAGTTTTGAATATAGCTTCATAATTCATGAATTTTTTTCAAAACCTTCTTTATATACAACTTTCAAACACCTGTTAAAAAAATTGTCTCCAAAATTTTTGTACAGAAGCGACTTTCGGCATTACGTCTCAAACAAGAATTAAGGATATGTCATTCTGAATCCTGTAAGGAACAATTTTGTGCGATCAACCAAAAGTAGACAAAATGAATTATTTTCGGTCTTTCTTTACCCTTACCCTAAATATTTTAGAAATACATTAGAGAGTAGATGCACACTACCTGAAGAATTTTTGTGTTTGGATGCTCATTATTTGCAGCTAGCTAACTCAAGTATTGGAAATGATAAGCAAGCTTTTGACGATTTCAAATGGCGTGGTCTGAAATTTATTTACTGGTCGACTTATTATTGCTCTTTAGTTTAAATAAATATTAAATCCGAGAGCACTGCTCATTGAAAGAAGGTTTTAAAATTGGAAAATAAATAGTTCTTGTTTATATATAAATTACTTGTATAAGATACATAAGGTTTGTAATGTATTATAGCCCCTCATTCTAATATGACAGAAATTGTTGTTACATGCACTTTACATCTATCAGCACATTTTATACGGATTATTCTTCTTACATTAAGTTATTTATCTTCAAAGTAAATCCTATCCGGAAGACAGCTTAGACAGGTTCTTTATGCAGGATCATTTCTCCAAGGCTTTGTCTATTTATTGACAAGTGAAATAATGCTGCTTATTGCCTAAGTGTACTGTAATGGTATCCATTTCTAAGTATCTAGCCCATTTCATATCGCTAGAGGACTTCTGGTTTTGAATTTTCAATTAAACTCTCCTTCTCACTCGAAAACAATTCATTTGGGTACTATCCAATATTTCAACATGTTGAAAAGCCATAAATTACACGAAGCTAAATGCGGCCCTACTCCTTCGTCATCCCGTCTACACAAGTTTCAAACACCCACACATAAAATACCAGCACATGCTAGCAGCCCTAATCGAACCTTCGATCGGCTTTGCAAATCACCACCACAAGCCACTTGGGGTTGTTAACTAGCCGTCAAATACATTCGTCTAGTTCCCTAAATCATACCACCATGGCAATAGACCGAATTTCAAAGTCACCCCGAGGTAAAATTCACATGTCCAACTGAAAGCACTCGTATCCATATTTGTGTATGTGTGTATGTGCCCGTTTGTAAACTCAATGTGGATTTAATGCTAAATTTTTCTTCTTTCTTTTGTTTGTTGAAATTTTGTAATTAATCCTTTATGTGTCCTTTTTTGTGCAGGGATAATGTTCAACTACCTAACGAGTCGCTTATCAAGATGGACGCACCACATACTGCTTGGGACGCTGCTGTCAATATTGGTCTACAGCTTCATGTTGTTCTCACCGCTTGCATACGGAGCAACTGGACCGATGGCTAATGAGTCCAATTCAACAATGCACGGCCTAAAATGGCTACCATCGTGGGAATTTTAATTAGGCGCTTGCTTGCCCCAACTTCAATTCCCTACCACCATCTACACCATCAACTGGAATCGTTCATCGTTACGAAACGGATAGCTGCCACCCTAATTACCTCCCCAGCGCATTATCTTCAACATTGTGTAACACGAGTTTAACACAAATACGAACACCGACCGGTATCATTATCATCATGGCCTACGCATCGTGGACTTTTGTGTTGGTTGTGGGTATTGAGTAAATGTCCTGCAGTTCAGTTGGTGTTCTCCCATCTTCCACTTGTAGTACGTGACAGAACACAGCTTTGCCGTTCATTCCACGCATTTTGGAGCCAATTTCGTGAATGGTTGGAAATTCTTATTTTTTTTTTTTTTTTTTCTACTTAACCAGCTGGATGATGAATGGTGGGAGGAGGTTTTTGATTCATTCGGAAACATGTACATATAAGAGTAGGTAAACAGTATTTATTACATAAAAAAACACACAATAAATAATAGAAACACTGTCTTATTTTATACAAAATTTTTGGGAAATTGGTAATGTATGTACATATTTGTGTAAATGTTACGTATACGCCCCATTAGATTAGAACTAAAAGGCAAATCCTGCTGAATAGGCGTATACAAATTTTATTTTATAATTTTACTCTATTTTAAGAGTAGACTGTATGTAGTAGTTGGCGTCTTGAGTATACCTTTATACTAAACCTCATTCTGGTAAAGAATAAAAACACAAGTTAATGTTTCCATGCAGTTATTTTAGAATACAATATTATGTTGTTCTTTTCAGAGACTGTGGCAGAGTGGTTGGAAGGTAGTAGTCCTGTGAATATCTGACAGAGGAAATCTATATGGAGTCCACAGCCTTGGTTCTTGCAAATGGAAGGGACTTGCAGTTTCAAAGCCATATCCGAAAGAGGAATTGCGAAGGTTTCTCATGACAGTTACTCTTGAACGTTTGAGATGGGACCATGAAAAAAATGTTTGGTGTTTCAGTTAGTAGTCATGGCTTTCTAGTTTCTTATTGCAAGCGGAGACCGTTGTCTATGCAGTCAATCTATCGGGTTCTTGGTCGTTCGTGGTACCCGTTGTAAAACCGTGTACTCAATTTGATTTTTTTTGTGGTCGGTTTGAATGTATTAAGGCGCCAATCCACTGAAGACGTAAGGCATTAGCTATATTTCGTGAGATATTAGACGTAGAAATTAAGTTCAGAAATTATTTAACTTCCACTGCCTTTAAGGCGATCATTTCAGGCATTCCGATAGCCGAAGAGAGGGTGAGGGTATTAGATATATGCAGAGAATATCTCTATTTATATCGATAGTCAAGCAGTACTGATACAAAAAAAAACTTGGCGCAACGGAACGTATGTGGTCAAGGGCCTAACTTCTCGCGGCCATTCGTGTTGTGCGTGTTATATTTCTTTACACAAAAACTCTACAGTTTAGATCCATATCCGAAAGTCAAACTGTCAAATTATCAAAATATTTAGGTGTCAACTGATCTCTCTGTAAGTATTCCCCTTGCATGCACAAGCTTGAAGCAGGGAATTTAGCCACAAGAGAGTCGAACTTAAGATGAAAGTCCATGGAAACGTGTAACATCTCAAGAAAACTATGGCCATCGTTCGATAGAACAAGGACCGAAAGACTTATACGAAATCTCTCTCTTTCTAATCTCTTTCTCTCTCCTTAACTGTCTTTTCGACGCCCGCACCACGTGAAAACATGTATTCATAACTCCTTGAGTGCGTGTAAATTATATATAAAAAAAAGAAAGGACAGAGGATCCCTTTCTATCCTCGTGGGTATCATCACGGGGCATAATAGTTTGCGGTACCACATTAAGAAACTGCGCCGGACGAAAGAAGAACTTTGCAGAGGCTGTGGCGACGAGGGAGTTTTCGAGGATACCACCCACTTCCTCTGCCACTGTCCTAGATTCCAACATTCCAGTAACAAATTCCTCGGTAAATACTTCTTCTATAACCTTGAGGAGCTTTCTGGCGTACCTACAGACAAGATGCTGAACTTTGTCAAGCCATCAAAGTGGTTTGTACTCGAAAACAAGTAAGTAGATTAGATATTTACAGGGTTTCAATGGGCGGAGGAACACCTTTTCCCTCCTATGGGTAACACAATGTGTCAACACTGACATGAGTGCGGCAGGAGGCTCTCTCTCTCTGCCAGCCCCCTTCCCCAACCTAACCTAGGTGTCAGTTCGTATTAACTTCATCGAAAAGGAAAATACTCGGCTGAGGTGTACCACTAGCAGATGTAAGGGTTTATTTACCATTGAAGTTTATGAATTCCGAAAATAGCGATCAAATTTTTGACTACATCAAAAAAACAGGTGAGTACGTAATCAGGCCTGTAAAACAACAAAAGCCTTATGGTTAGTAATTAACAACAATAAAACAAATAATTTATATACTCTGAGCAGGTACTCCATATTTGTGATAAGCGAAGTGATAATGGTACCCAATCTGTTCAGTAACCACTTGAGTCGACAGATCGTCACATAGGCAATCAAGGAAAAAATCATATTTGAAGCTAGCAGCATAGTCTTAACCAGTCACGTTCTATCTACATCTATATAAGTGGGCTGAAGCTACAATTTCTTTCTTAGCCCTTCAACCCAACCTAACCTTATGCCACTATTAACAACTATTTATTTGGCGATATTGGTTCCATGTAGTTCCAGGACGTATAGTGACTGTTGAAGTCCTCAGCATGTTGATAAATGAATAATTTGCTTTTGACTGAAAAACATATGTAGTCAATTAGTCAATCAATCAATATCTTTCTCTATCGAGAAGCTAGGTTTCAGTATGCATTCATCCTGCAATTAGTTTACCTAGCAATTCTTCGTTTACGTAATAACTTGTATTACATACTGTTTGTCATACGTAAGTACTTTTCTCTTGTGAAACTCTGCGACCAGCACAACAAATTAAATTTAAATAAAAAACACCAACGAGTCCTTCAGTGGAAATACAATACCTACTGCACGAAGTATAACAATTGCATCCTGAGCTAAGGGATGCATTTAAATATGTATCACGCCCCTGACAAGGACCTGTTTGCGAAAGATTTATTTGCACACTTTGATTTCGCATTGTTTTTAATTTATATATGTACGTACATTTTTTTTTTTTATTTTTGATACCACCCTCCTGTGGAGAACCAGACAGCATTGGGTACCCGAATGCAATTATTTTGTTGTGCGAGTTATTATATGATTTTAATTTAAATTATGTGTGCATATATGTGGTCCTTGTTTTTGTCATTTAATTTTTAATTTATTTCGAGATTGCTGTATATGAGAGTAATTGAAATGAGATTGGTGGTGTTATGGACAGCAACAAACATGCACAGTGGTGTATGATGGCAGTACTCGTAGGTGGAGAGGCGGTGGCTTAAATAAAATTTTAATGGAAATTCTTGTTGGTTTTTGTATAATTCAATTAACGGCGGTTGGGTTTGTCCTCAATCATGCGGGCATGTTTTCATTTTTGTCGAAGTCGGAGATGGGGTAATTAACATTTACGGTTCCGATGTTAAAATTGTAAACAGGGACAGTAATAGTATGGTAAAAGGCCGTAAAAGGTGAAGTTGATCCAAAATGTTGAGTTGGCAGTACAAGGTATTACATACAGGACTGAATGTTTTATCAAGTTGCGTGCATATTGCCAGTGTGCAGATAGCTTTCTTTAAATCGTGGAAATTAAAGGAAATTGTTGGTGGGTAAGTAACACTTCAGCTTCCGAGGTCATCAAGAAGTCGTCAAATGGTGTCCAAAGTCATTCACTCACTAGGAGACGCCTTTATTTCCTTCGTTTATACGCCAATAAGTCCATTTGTCAACGCCTATTGATCAACCTAACGGCTTAACCATGACAAATTCAATTTCTACTCCTTATTATTCAAAGCCACCAAGTTTGTAAAAAAAAGTCGTTCAACCAGATTTGGAGTATATCTCTGTCCTTTTGTTAGCGGGAATAACTTTTTCGTTATATTTCTTTTAGTAAAAGGAATTACTTTGACATCCCTACGACTATACAAATGCCTGTTTCTCCATTACATCCTTCAAAGTGAATTAATGGGGTTGCAAATATTTCTTCTCTTTCACAAACCGAACACCGGCACCCACACAAACATACATACGCATTTTGCTTTCTTAGGTGAAATCTTGATTATTTGAAATAAATCAAGGTAATCCTGTGGGGAATACCTTTTGCAAAGGCTTCATCAGTTTCATTACGATATTAAGGAAAAGCCTTATATTGCTGGGCCCAGCTCTCGGGAAGATTCCCTTTCTTTCAGTTCTTATCATCTCTGTCGAGTTGACTCGACGGCAAGAGCCGGAAAAAAAGTGTAAATGGGGCTTTGAATTTCCTATAGTCGCTTTTGGTGCGTGTTTATTTGAATTTGAATTTCTGCGGATGACAGCAACAAAATGTACCAGGATACTACTGCTTTTCACGAGATTACGCTGACGGATTGATTTGTTATGGTGTGTGCGGAAGGAGGGATATTGTTGATTTATTTCGGAATTGTGTTCTTTGGATACTTGGATTTCAATTAAATATTACTCACTTTAGAGGGAAGTTTGCGGCAATATTATGGCTGGAGCTGTCTTATCGGACGTGAACAGTTATTAGCAGTATTGAAATGATGATGACAGGCGTTTGATATTACAAGAAGGCTAGCAAGTCCAGAGTTTGAAAATTTTGATATACTGCGGCATAGAATTATAAACCGGGATGACAGGAGGGAAATCGTTTTTCAATATTTCATTATATTAATCAGTGCAGGGTGGCTTTGTATGTATGTATGTCCTCAGTGATGCTGCGTGGGAATTTACAATGAAGTGTTTGGAATTTAGGAGTAATTCAGTTTAAAGAACATCAAAGGTCCTTGGAGGTTGACAATAATCAGGGTACCGCTTCAAAAGGCCACAAAAACAGTCACCATTCTCATAGAAAAGTCGAAAGATTGCTTATCAAGAATCAATGCAGAGGAAATAAAATAAAATAAACTATTAAACCACACAAACTAAACAAATTGGGTAGAACAAATAATATTACCCTCTACAGGATACCAGGCGAGTCATAATAGAGGGCAACGAAGAAGCAGAGCTCTTTGTAGGACCTGATCCTTTTTGTGGAATAGCACTCAAAGCTAAGAGACTAATAGGGAGCTATAAACGTAAAAGTTTTGAAGCATACATGGGCTTAAGAAAGAATAGCCTACGCATTCTAAAAGGGTTAGTAACGGTTCACTGCTAACTCAAGTCACACCCAAGGAAGGAAGGTCTCTTCAGATTCAGCAATGAGTCCCGAGAGAATCCGGAATACTAAAGTTTTCTGGTGCTCTGCTTCATAAAAGAATGAAATATCTGTGAAAGTACCAAATCTCAGATGAGGATATGCCGTCCATGGACCCGCTTCTCATTTTCAGATCCCGTTTAGAATCAGGGCAAGAGAGAGTGCTAGGGTTGATGATTCTCGCCTTGTGGGTTGAATTATTATGCGAGTGGAACTCAGAGAAAAAAACTAACCTCTGCAAGGCATTTGTATGTAACACAATAGACCACCAGGTCGCAGCGCAACGTACTCTTTTAAAAATAATAATAACAATTGAGAGCGCACTGTGAATCTCCTTCATATTCCACTGTTCATAACTTCGGGCGCTTAAATTTTGCTTATTACCTACACCCACTCTGCGCACTTCAACCAGTGCTAAAGATTCCCTAATGTAAAATTTTGAGTCTTATTCGAATCGTTTGTGTATAATGCCATTAAAAAATACGCAGAATCAGGAATTAAGTGATTGTATTTCTCCTCTTCTCCTATACTGATCACAACCCTTAAGTTTCCCATTTATTTTGCAAACTATTACGAGTTTTTCTTCATCCGCAGGCCAGACAAACGTAACTCTATGTTGTGATAGCAGAAAAAAATCTCGATTCCAAACTCAATTATCTTTACATTCGTATGTGGTGAATGTTAAAACCCGAACATTAAAAAAAAAACACACAAATTCCGATTCAGATTATTCCACCCATTCGGTGGAAACCACTGAAAACCCTGCAGGCAGACAGACATACTCATACTTAATGCGGTTAAGTGCAACAGTGTAAGAATTAAAAAAAAAGCGAATTGGGATCAGACAGGCTCAAATCAAACAATTGAATAAATCAACGTTCACACCGCTATTGCACCACCAAACCAGTAGCACCACCGCCTCTGGTGGAAAGTACATTCCGACAAATCGCTTCATAGTCGGAAAAGAGCCCCTTCCACCCTTCAACCACCAAAGGAAGCTGTAAAAACTCGCATTAATAATTACATTTAAAAACATTCAATCAAAAAATCAATCCTTCATCGCCACCATCATTGGATGCCTACGTCGACTCAGTGGAAATGGAAATTTTCCATTTTCATTTTGCCATTGATTCCGGTAGCGGTATTCAATGAGCGAAAGATAAACGCGCTCCCGCGGGATATGCTCTCCCAATACCCGACAACATACAACTACTCGTACTTCGACTGCCAATTCGATTTCAATGGAGTTCTGTATCCCAGGCCCTAGTGGATGGATGGCGGATTTTAGCAATTGGAACGTGAACTGCGATTGTAAAAAAAATACACACGATTGCTATAAATATTTCTACTTGGACTAAAAAAAATTTAGACCGAGATTCCAATCAACTGAAAAACCAAAAAAATTCCATCAAAACTTCTACACGCAAACAAAACCAGAAAAATGTTGTCCTCACACCCCGATTGCGGATTGTACGAGTAGTTTTACCACCATTCCCCTAGTGGAGGGTGGCTTTAGCCTCCGAACAAGCCTTCCAATCAACTCTTTCAACGAAAATTCTATGAGCGAGTAATTTACCTAGAGGCCGCTGTGGAATCATTGAAGCTCATTAATTTTTTGTCGGATTGCGTTTCATGTAACGCTCAGGTATCAACACCAACTCACTCCACATAGCCAAGTGGAGCAGTTGCAATTATCGCCGCAGAGGAATTCGTATCGAATTTGTGAGAAAAATTATTAAAAATTTATGTATATAGCTAGGGAATTACCATGCATACGTATATGTATATATATATATATCCATAATAAAATGTTTTATATGTATATCATGTTCTCTTGCTGATCGCAGTTTATATAAGCAAAAGGAATTGATGAGAAGACCTAGAGAGGCTGTGACAAGAAGATTCTCTGGATTTGGTCTGGTACTGTCGAATGTACTCGAATAGTGGGTTGGGTACTCCCAGAAAGACTACTCTCATCACTTCTTTGCATTTTAGTAGTGACTGAGGCACTCGACTGTGGGCGCCGTGGCTCAAGTGGTTAGTGCGTTGGATCGTTGAGCGTGAGGTTCTAGGGTTCGAATCCCAGAGAACACCAAAAAGTTTTTCACGGTCCCACCTCTCGCGAATGTCTGACAAACGAAATATAGCACGCACAACACGAATGGTCGCGAGAAGCTAGGCCATGGACCACGTACGGTCTATTGCGCCAAGAATATTTATTTATTTTTTTTTTTTTTGAGGCGCTCGACATCATAAGAGAGGAAGGATGCTAACTACTTTAATATCGAATTATTGTTATTTACAGAAAGGTACCAGCTAAAGATTTTATACGATTATAGAATTTTAGTTTGGTGCTTAGTCAAGCGCTTTATCGAAGTTCTTGAAAAGACGTGAGGTAACTGTACATTTGTATACGAGTATAATACGTGCTTGAAATTCAGTAGGGGCATAAAAAGGCAGTATTACCTGTTTGCCGAGGAGCATACCTTTAGAATTAACTAAGTTTCAACTTTTCACAGAAGCCATTGTAAGTTGGCTAAATGGTGTATGTCATAAATCCTGCGGCTGTCCTGGATTGTGAGAGGCTTTAATCTTTGTATTTCATTAACTTTTTTGATTCCATAAATTTATGCAATTGTCAACAGTCAATAGTCTCAATCGTACGACTAAGGTTAAGGTAAATTGAAAAACTGAGTTTTCTGGTATTCTTCTCCATTTCAGCTTGTCTTTTAAATGGCAGTTGCTGTAACATCCAAGTGTCCATAGAGTAAAAACAGAAGACAGAAGCCTAGAAGCATTGCCAAACGAGAATTCCACGCCATTAACTACACAGGACTCTTCTTACTGCCTCAAGTAACTCGCAACATAAAACCCATTCAATTAGAAAATAATAATTCACTTGGGCAATTATCGAAAAGTGCAACACCACACAGCTGGAATACTGTACCATTCCTGTGCTATTCGACGACAATGAAGAAATTTAAGGATTCCCCCAAGGACAATGATCGTAATAAATGTTTTACGCTTGTCTTAGTTTCTCGCTTGCTTAATTTTTAGAATTCACCACCAATTTGAATGGGGTACCGATGAGACCGAGAAACATGCTTCCAGCCAGATATCGAAGCACGAAGCGGTGGCGAAATGCTGTGCAATCCATATCAGGAGGTGAGAAGGAAAAACTAGAGCGCGCAATGCCAAGTGAAACAATAAAATTGAAGCTGATTGAAAAAGTTTCGCCTGTCTTCGCCGTTTTTCGGATGAAAGTTTGGTGCAATCGTACAAACACTTCCATTTGGCGTACGGTACACGTACACACGTACTATAGTTGTCGAAGTGGGTACATTTCAATTTCCGGTTTCGTCGCCAGTTCAATATGGTCTCTTTGCTTTCTATACCCTATCCTCGAGATTTTCCTGTGGCTCGCTGCAGGAGTACAATACCGGTTTGTGTGTATATCCTGGCTGTTTCGTTGTCTTTCTATCTCTCCGCGAGAGTGAAATTTCATCCTATTAACGGTAGACCAGATTTAGTTTTTCAGTCTTGCCACAGAACATGCAGCAACAGCAGCCACTATTTCCATCAACCCTCAAGTTCTATCGTCACTTGTAATGGGGGTGTGCGCTTTGGTTTCATGGTGCAACAGTGAGAATCGCTTGATTTCGAGTTTCCATTTTTTTTCCGCCACTTTTGCTGGATTTTTTCCAAATTTCTTTCGAAGCGTGAAATTGAGTGCAGCACTAAGCTTTGGGGGGTGGTGGTTGATTTGTTTTGCGCTGTACCAGTAGTGATAAACGAAATAAAATGCGTGAAACTTAAATTGAAATTGAATTCGAATTTAATTGGACGGAGAGATAAGTAGTGCATCTCAAAAGTTTTTTTTTTTTTTTTCGGAAATAATTAGGTCGCGTAGCAATTACGAAATCTGAGACTCTCAACGAGTCTTAAGGACTTGAAATCAGAGTAAGGACAAACCTTGTACGGAAGGAGAAAGTAATTCAGTCTAAAGTGGTACTTGAAATTCTTTGCGCGTGGCATACAGATTATTTCGATTTAATTATACAATATGCCTGGATAAGATGGATCGAAGTTTATAATGATGACACATGAGAATATATGCGTATGAGTATCTGAAAAAGTAATGTCAGTTAAAAGTAGTGTCAAGCGATGAAAGGTCCTTATATTCTTCTTCTGAAATCGTTGAGAAGATTAAATGAATGTGAATATTGAAGCAATAAGAATTCCAATAAAATTTGCCATCTTAGGATGCATAAAGTTAGAAATGCTTGTTAAATACATATGTAGAAAGAAAAGTTTTTGAATGAACATATTAGAGGAATTGGTGGTTTCATTTTTTATTTGGTCGATAAAAATGAGTATTTTGACGTAAGACGTAACCACGGAGAGGTGATCGATGTGAGAAACCTTTAGTTTGATCCTCGAGCATCGTTAAATGTGAGTTAGACTACAACGTTGATGATCGACCAAGTTTTTCATTACATTCAAATTCCTAGAAATGCATGCTTATGTTTGTTTTTAACTACATATTTTTAATCCATATTTTTAATCCTAATTCCTTTGGGAATTTGTACTTACTGTAATATCGCGTTTTGGGAAAAGATCGATGCATTAATACGAGCTTAGATGGGTCGTCCAAAATGCATTTTATATAAGGATTTGTTAACAGAATCATGTATGACTGCTTCGTTGGACAAATTGCTTTAATGTCCTTCAACGAACTTGCTTAAGTAATCTCTATGATGATTCGATTCTAAAAATAAATTGAAGAGGTATTGTCCTAGTTTTATGAATCCACAAAATAATTGCGGATTACATTTGGAAAAACTTCCGAATTCCCAGAGCCTAAAAATTTGTGCAAATATTTTTGCTTGCTTCAACATAATGGAGATTATATACATATGTATGTAGTTATCCAAAGGTCTTTTAAACACAAAAATAACTCCATTTCTCAATTTGCCATTCGAATGTTGCCCTTGCCCGCGATCTGGAAGACATAAGTGGCAAGTAATCGCGACCATAGCATTGGCTCATCTTGCTCAGTCGTTATTTTCTTATTTTGAAATTCACAGCCATTGCGGCAGCCATCAAAACAATGGATAAAAGGCGATTTTTTTTAAAGTGGGATCTTTTTGCCGAATTTCAATACTGATCGAAAAATTATTTAGTATGGCAATCGCCCTTCATGGTTTTTGAAGCTCAGTCGTTATTTTCTTATTTTGAAATTCACAGCCATTGCGGCAGCCATCAAAACAATGGATAAAAGGCGATTTTTTTTAAAGTGGGATCTTTTTGCCGAATTTCAATACTGATCGAAAAATTATTTAGTATGGCAATCGCCCTTCATGGTTTTTGAAGCTCCAAAATAATTTAAAGCTATGTGGCCAGGAAAAATGTTTCCCAAACAAGTTGGTATACTAAGCAGTCCGTATCTCGTTTCTATCACACTAATGCCCGTTTTCACAGTGCGAGCTTAAGTGTCGATCCAAGGATAAACTCAGGATCAACACAAATTTCGTTTTCACAGTGGAGGTTTAACGATAAACTCCACTTAAAGAGTGGTTTAACTTAAACCACCGACTGCCGTGGCTTAAGTGTCGATCCAGAGAGTACATAGTTGCCATTAGTGTACTAAAATAATATTAACCACAAAATACATTACAGAAAACCTGCATAAGCAACCAAATATTTTGTCTGGCAATGCTGTTGAACTCAAATGTCAATTTAATTTTTCTGTTCAATTGTAAAGAAATCGAAGTAGTTGCTTGATTTTCGTGAAAGAAATTAAATAAAGTAAAATGGAAGTGATAGACTCGGATGAGGAAAATATGAGTGACGAGGAAAAGTACTACACCATCGTAGTGCGTATTTCAAGAGAAAGGGTTATTCGCACTCGAACAAATCATTTCAACATCTGGGACGATGTTTCATTGGCATACACTCTGTCTGTACTTTTATTCTCTATTATCTTTCGGTGTTTCACTATTATATCTAGTAAAATTTCGATTTCTGCTACACTAAAATTAGCACTTCTTCTTTTATCGTTATTCTCCATTGTTTTTTGAAAAGAAGGCACTTGATACAATAAAATACAAATTTCGTTTGACATTTCGTGTCCAGTCACAATAATTATTTTCCATAAATGGTTCACAATGACACTCAATCCATGGCTTAACTAAACCACCCTTAAATATTGACTGTGAAAACGAAATCTTGTTAAGTGGAGTTTATGCTTGATCCTACACTTAGCTAAACCAACACTTAAGCTTGCACTGTGAAAACGGGCATAAGACATTTCTGAAATAAGCAACCCAGTAACTGACTCTTCCTTTCCCTGCAATTTTATTGGAAATGATATTTTCGGACGACACGGGAATCAATTTTGTCTTCCAATGAGCTTTGCAAAATAGTAAGTCCTTCTACTATCAATGTTCAGTTATCTCTCCTCAATGAGTGCCATGTCTTAAATGTTAATACTTTCTGCATTCTTATATGGCTTACACGTCCTTATGTAAATGTATATAATATAAGATTAAGCCAATTTAGATCGGACATCAGCAATAAGGAAATGGAAGTATTTTACACATACATATCTATTAAAACTTTTGAGAAACGTTATTATATAAAATATATAATTAAATTAAGCACGTTAACGGAATTTAATATTTTATGGTAATTCGTTCGCTCAGTCGAACCAATTTAAATCAGTTTACTGCGAAACTAGTCAGAGAGAGTAATGAGAAAATAATTAAAAGCGCTATTGCCGAGAATGAAGAGGATATGAAAATCAAATTTAGATTATAATTTCCATTATCGAAGAATTAATTGCATAGCTTACAGCTGATGAGGAAGTCAGTTGGTAAAAATTGGAATGTGCTGATGAATTTCTTGCATTAATGAGCATAATGGTCTCCATCCATGTATTTTATCTTAGTTTAGAAGGGTGGTTAAATTATTTATATTCTTCGATGCCTTTATAATAAGCGGTGAACATGCACCTTCATCGACATGACTTTTAGCCAGTTGTTCCAGTTATGTAAATCATGTTGGCTAGAGTGCCTTTTAAAGTGTGCTAACTTGGCACTTAGTTGGCGTTTTCACACCGTGGTAGGTTCAAAGGCTCTAAAAGCCAAAAAATTGGTGACAATCTACACTGCATATACCTCCCATTTTTGAGAAAAGTTGAAAAAGAGAACCCCGAGGACCAGATCGATGAGATCGTGTCTTCTCCTGCGCTAATGATCTATGTACATATATAGACAAGAATCAAGAGCATTCCACATACTTTCAGTTAAATCGGCGCCTATGCACAATAGAGCTGATAAAGGATGATCAGAATTTTACACAGTAGATCATCACTAATGTAAAATCTTATTGTAGATGAACTCCTGCAAATGAAAACAAACATAGGCATAAACTGTCAAGGGTATGTCAAAAACATAGCTACCATTGTGAGAGGAAAATTCGAGGATACACTCTGTGAGATAATACAAAGGCGAATAAAAATCATACAAGAGTTGTTCTTAACCTAAGAACAGAATATAAGCCCTACCAAGACCATAGTCGTGCCTTTCACCTGGAAACCATTCCAACAATTATCAAAACGGGCGTCGGGAAATTAAAATGCATCTCACACAGACAGCGAGATACACTTCCCAAATCAGTCCTGTCCCAGGGATGATATGGTTAAGAAACATTGCTTCGAGAGAAAGTTCAACTGGAAGTGGAGTAGCAAATAAGAATGGAGCAGTAAAATCGGAATGTACCGACTTAAACAAAATACAGGGATGGATCCAAAACATTCACAGGAACTGGATGGTGTGGATGTATATGGGCCCAGAACTAATAACTCGGAAGCCATGAGAACATACCTCAGTATTTTTCAAGCAGAGAACTTCACGCTCGAGACATGTGCCTAATTTAATCTCAAAAGGAAGTGTCACTGACAAAACATTGCTATACTGCCGGATAGCCAGGCTGCCATCAAGAAGTAAAGCTCTCATAAATTCAGTTCAGCACTGGTGTGGAAGCGCTTTACTAAGATAAATCGTCTGAGTGAGAATTAAAGAGTCTCCCTCTACTAAGTATGAGGCCACAGATTAGAGGGAAATGAAGAGAATGTAGATTCTACGGAGTTGTTGAGCACGGCACCTTCTTAAGCAGTGTGAAGCACTAATCTACAAAAGAAGGAGACACCCCTGGATGCCTATCAACTATCAGAAGAAGATCTACCATCGTTGGATCTGCTCCAGTTACTCCGGTACATCAAAAAATTTGGACTGGAGGAGGTCTTTTAAGTCGAGTAACTCATCGACTAGACTAGCTCCAAGTCGGGGGAGCAGAACAGGTACTAGTGAACATAGTTGCTCTCCACCTCACAGTATTCTCCGAAGAGGGCACAGAGAGAACCAATTTGTTCGGCAAAGAAGTACAATTTTCTTACGCATTCAATGTTTTATAAAAGCGACACGAAAGTAGGAGTTTGTTGAGCTTCGAGGTCATACTGGAAGAAAAATTTTGCTTTACAATTGGGTCAAACAATTTCTAACATTCTGGTTTTGTCTACAAACACTTCTAAGAGAAAATAATAAAATTGAACACGCACATACTAATTTTTAAATAAAGATATTCTGTGAAGTTTAAACGGCTAAGAAAAACTGCGAATATCTTTGATTTCTACAAGGATATTGCAAAGTCAAGGAATTATACGTCCTCATTGCGTTTGCAAAATTCTATTTTAGGTGCGGCAGGAATGTAATTTCTTGTTTACACATCCAGTATTTCATTCGAATCAATCCTACGTAAAACAGTTTCCAATTCCATACTTGCTTGGAAAATTTACCTCGCTATACCGATTGTAAAACAAACTATACAAGGTTACATATCGGTGTTTTATTCCTGCAAGCGAAATTTCTAAACGGCTTCAAAAACTATTCTCGAAATTTTCGCTGCGAAATTAACGGCTCCGCTCATAAATTCGACTCAAAATGCATTCAAGTGCATTTCGCCAAACGCAATGAACTGCAGTCGAAATTCCCTGCAGAAAATTCTCATAACAAGTGCTTGGCCGTAGACGTTTATGGTGTGGCCGAATGAAACCCTTATTGATGCACCCCTTAATGGTAATGGACGTTTTACAGTCCGACGAAATGAGATTGCGAGCCCAAAAACCTGTCATAAATTTACCCGTAAACATGAACTTCCGGTGGCGCCGCGCAGAGAATACTGTAACACCATTATGCAAGGACTATATGCAATGAAATAGGACCAATGCGACAGTAAATTAGACAATTTCCGGCAAACGAATGGCGAGTAGGACTTTGCTATTCGACTGTAATTTCCGTTTTGGTACCTCTGTAATATTGCTGTGTTAACAGGGATGATATTAAATTAACGCTCGCTCCCAGTTGCAAGACCATTTTGGAAGGCTTTTCACTTTTGTGTGATTAAGAAGCGTATGTGTGGAAGTAATTAATTTATGATGTCCTTTTAGAGGCTTTGCTTTAAGAAAGTTATGACAGGATGTATAAAACAACGAAAATAACTTTAAGACTTTAATAAAATGCATACAAAAATTATAATTTGTTTTTTTTTCTCAGTTTTCATCATTAACCAACCAAATATCCGAGGTACAATCACCACCAGGAAAACGAATTTCATGAGGTAATGAGGGTCCGTATGGCTCCTTGCCAAAGTCGACCAAAAAATTTTCATTGACCTTCATTCCACCGTTTTCATGATCAATATCTAGCAAAACGATAGTTCCGCCAGCGGCAACCATTTCGGGATAGAACTGTAATTACATAGAATGTTTATATAAGGACGTCTCTGTTTATTTAATGCGTTACTGTCATACCTGTTTATCCCATGGTGAAAACAATGACGAGGAGATATAAAGACGCTTTCCATCCAGCGACAGTTGCATCATTTGTGGACCCCCTTCTAGACGACGTCCTTGGATTATACGTGGGGCAGGTTGTTCCTAAACAATGAGTGAAATAATACGATATTCTTACTTTCAATTACCATTACCTTCAATTCCTTGTCCTCGATAACTTTAACCTTGGAATCAGTGCAAATAGCTCCGCCTAAAAACACCTGACCAACAAGCTTGGGATTCTCCGGATCTCTGATATCATATTGACGAACATCACCATGCAACCAGTTATTCACATACAAATACCGATCGTCCAGCGATAACAGGATATCTGACATCATACCACCAATATACTCTGAGGCAAAACCTTCAACTTTCTTCTGTGGGACATTTACTACTAACTTGACGGTGAACTGATCTGAATCAGGCTGCTTCTTAAAGTGATAGACTTTCGAGTTTAAGCAACAACCTACAAAACCCTGTGGCTGTTTTGGGTCATGCAAGAAACGTACTTCCAATGGAGTAGCACCGTCGAGACCTAAGTCAATGGTCTGCAGCAATGTTTGGGTTGACCATTTATAAAAGTTCAAGCGGCAGCCATACTGAGACCAATCATCGAGGTCACTATCCTTCCACCCACTATTGCGAAAGGAGTTTTTCATTGTGAAGTCGGCACTGACCATTTTTAACTTACCGACGCCATAATTTTGGAGCACCCCATTCGGTGGAGACCATTGCATCAAAATACGGTTGATACCAGAAGTCGTAGCCACAGATCGCTTTGCGATCACCTTTGGTCCATGTTCCCAGGCACTCGAACTTTGAGTTGAAAAGGATAAAATCACCTTTGGCGTTTCCATCTTTGTCGCCCATTGTGGAGATCATAATATTGCCATTAGCCAGACAATGCGATGTATGCGGAGCTGTGACATTATTCTCTTTAAGGACATCTCCACTGATTTCCTTTACTATTTCAGGCTTTCGGGGATTAGCGCCGACATCTACAACATAAACATTGTCCGATAATAAACAAGGCATTACGAGCTTATCACGTTTTGGAATCACTGTGGCATTCTCATCGACGAAATGACAGCTGGAACATGCGTTCCAACCAAGGTGATGCAGTTCGTTGCCCTTGCGATTGGTGTAGGTGCGATGGATAACCTGAAAAATTAAATATAAAGACGACATCTCTTGGGTAATGGTTTCAAATAAGTATATGACTAGAAGCTTTAGATTCCCATTTATTCCAGAATCCTTCCCAGCAAAGAATAACAACTTTAAAAACAGCACCTACCTACAAATATTTACCAACTATACCTAAAAGTGCATACTGCGTGAGCCTGAATATGCACGGGTTAGAGGCTTAAGACCTGGTGATCCTATATATATAAGGAAAAGTGATATGACAAGCTGTAATAGCGGATGGGGTACAAGATTCCATTATCTATAAACGACTAGTTGTAATGTATGTGTACATTTTTGGTCTTTAAACATAAACTGAAAGCTGAAATTTGCCTGATTAGTTGGAAAGCAAGGCCTGTGGAAAATTGCTGTCGCACATTAAAGGCAGCCTGGAAGGTAAGCGTGCTATGTTGTATTGCCTCACTCAAATCGTTGTGAAGCTATGGGAGAAAACGTAGATTACTGAGCCGCGTTGTCCAGTACTTGGCGCCGTATATGATCCAGGGCCTAGCTTCTCGCGACCATTCGTGTTGTGCGTGTTATATATTTTTTCACACAATTGGAAGGGACCTACAATTTAGCCATATTCGGAAGGCAAATTGAGAAGTTTTCTCTTGACAGTTATTACTCTCGGACGTTTGTCAGACATTCGCGATAGGTGGGACCGTGAAAAAACTTTTAGGTGTTCTCTGGGACTCGAACTTCCCGCTCAGCGATCCAACGCACTAACCACTTGAGCCACGGCGCCCACATATCTCTGCTGCATCTATTTTTCATTGACTTGGAGACTTGTGAAAATAGAGTCGATATGTGTACTCGTATCTATCGGAATAAAAGTAATTCTGATACAGTGCTTGTCATTAGAATATAAGTAAGGTATGGACGTCCGAGGTGACATTTCAATGTCTCAGTTAGGCAAAGATATGGAGATGATCTAAGAAACATGTACTCTGGCAAATATAACGACTGTCTTAGAGTGTAAAGTTTGATCTGAAATAAGGGATATTGTAGCAAGCGGCCCTGTATTTTTGATTTCAAATATCTTTGGAATATAAGCTGGATCTTTTCAAATATTAACTCTGACCACCAATTTTGAATTTATAAATTCTTATAATCGTGATGTTCTCATAGAAAGCATAACAGAAAAAAAAAATATTGCTTGCATTGTAATTTATTTTAATTAGCTAGCGAACAAAACAGTTAATTTGATTGCCTTGCTACTGTAACACTTAAGATGTCTCACGACGTCCTATGATTAGATCAATGCTCCCTAGCACATCATTTCTTATCTCTACTTTACCTCATAAACTGTCACAATAGCTGGGTTCATTTCAATAAAATATACATATTACCAATTATTTGCTCTTTACCTCGCTGAATGTTGGACTTTCCGGGTCAACGTCAATTGTAGATAAATAATCTCCATGTGGCTCATCTACATTCGGTTGAACGGTGACAACATACAGAAGCTTTTCACGTGGACCATTTTTCATGGCATCAAGCGGTGTCGCATATCCCGGACCACCGCAGCATTCTAAAATGACCCAACAAATATACACGTATGTCTATTAGATTAAAGTCTTTTTAAAAATGGTAAACAAAATATTATAAAAATAAAAAAGTACATACCTAAAAGATAAGAGATTTTGATGAAAAAAACACACGGTAATCAACAAATATATTTGCTAAGTAAATTATCGCTTTGGGGGCTTGTTAACAACTCTTACTTAATAGCATGGATTAATATTTTTATCAAATGGCATGGGGTAAATATTTATTTTATTGGAATGGGAACAGATACTGCGGTACGAATGGTATATGGTATTGCTTAGTACCACAGATGGTATTCCAAGATCAGTGTTAACCGAATAAAACCCTATTGAGTTCCATTTTTTTTTTCTTTTTAAAAAAAACGTACATACATATGTATGTACATATGTATATTTACTTATATAAAATGGGGGACATACATATTTTTGAAAAAGTGCTTGGGTTTACATTCAATCATTAATTGACTAAGTCCAGATGTTGCCATTCAAATAAATCTTTATAGAAACTGTTGATCATTGTGTCAGTCATCGCACTGCGAATTTCACAATTTTTATTTTGATACAGTACATATGAAAAGATTAGGCAGAGATTATCGCAGCAAGAACAGTAAAACAACTTAAAGATCTTACTGAACATTCTGTAGCTGTTTTTGTTTTTGTAGACAAAGGCTGAAAGCAATGCAAAGGCCTGTGGAAAATCAAACTGTTTAGAACCCCTTAAATTTTGTCTAAAATTACTGCATATCACCCTGACAGGAAAGTTTTGTTCATATACAAATACTGACGTGGTTCATGAAACTACAAGTCTTGCAAAATCTTACGTATAAGTGAGACTAAAGTATGGAACTATATTCCTACGAGAGTACGCACTAAAATTCTTCAAGTTAACAAGTCAATCACTGTAAGTTTTTATTACGTAACAACAAGTTCAAAAGTTCAAGGTCAATTAACCCTTCTAGTAAGTTTCGTACTTGACACTTGTTTAACTTGCGTAGGCTTTTTAACTTTATTCGACGTGAAATAGATCAGAATTACAACTTTTCCAATTCCATCCTTAATAACAGAGTAAATTGAATTTCACTACAAATTGAAGTTAATAAAATTCGCCAAGCGCCACACTTCACAAAAAGGAAAATCTATTATAGAATCGCCGTAGCTTAAAAATGTCTATTTATCTAAATATTGGTAGGTTGTGGATAACTTTAATGACTACGATCATGTCCGGATGCAATCGTACACATTCAGTTTTCCTCAATTTTGGCTTCTTGATAAATAGAGTGACGTCCAACGAACGGTATACCTATGTTTTTTTTTTTCATTTCATTTGATGTTCATAAGAAATTGTAAGAAAATTTGCAATTTTGCAATATTAATTCGAGTTAAATGCATTATTATAGTAAGCTGGTCTATCTATTACATGTGCAGATATACGTGATTACTTTGCAGTTTCTTTGTATGGTCAAATTAGTATTCGCACCACGAAGTATACGTTAATCACTTTGTATTCGATAACGCTTAGATAGATTTAAGAATAACATCATGAATATGGAATTCAAAGTGATCTTATCTAAGAAAATATAAAAAAAAACAATATTTATGAATATAAAATGTCTCTGAATGCAACTCCTGATAAGACCTTGAAATCTTTATTAGGTGGGATACATATGTAAGCGACAAGAAATAGGAAGTTTCCACGAGACTATGAATTTGGGATAAATAGTAAGAGTGCTCCTAGTTTATAACCGGCTTTAATTATATGATTATAAGTACTCACTTTTTCCCTTAACCATTTTAATTCACTGACGCAATTTAATATGATAAAATCCAACCCGGTAAAATTTAAAAACAAAACAAGTTTCAGACTAAATAACAACACACTTAACAAACCGGACTGCAGACGACCACTGGCAACGGGCAACTAAAAATAGCAAGTACCTGCCTTCAGTTTGTGAACTGCGAAGCAAAAAAGCTTTTTAGATCAAACGCAAACGTTGATAAAAACAAAATAAATAAAATACATATACAGAAAAGCCATATGAAATAACAAAACGATTATGCGATCAAAACTTGATCGGTGTAGTGTTGCCAGATTTGTATGGGGATACTCAATATTTTGAATATTGTTAAATGTGGTAGGTGGCTACTACGTCAGAATCCATAATACTGACTTGCACTTGGGGGTGTACAGTACAATTATTTGCTTCATGAAAGCCAAATGAGGAGTTAACAGGTAAAAATATCACTCCAACAGTAGAGCATGGAGGAGGGAACGTCATGGTGTGGGGTTGCATATCAACTAGAGATGTCGGAAACCTGGTGTTTATCGACGGAATCTTGAACCAGACATCATATTAAAAATTTAAAAAGAAAATTTAAGGCAATCTGACGAAAAATGGGAATTTCGCAAAATTTTTAGTTATACCAAGCCAATGACCCAAAGCATAAAGCCCATACTGTTCGTGAATGGCTGCTTTATAATTGTCTAAAAGCGATCGGAACGCCTGCCTGCCCAATCTCCTGATATTAATCCTATAGAGAATTAATGGGATTATTTGGATCGCCGTATTCGTGACAATCCCGTATCTTCTCTAAATGGACTGAAAATAGGACTACAGGAATAATGGGACAAAATCAGTATTGTGTACCAAGAAAAAATTATTTCTAATATTGCAAACCTTCTTAACGAGCTTATTAAAAATAAGAGTTACCCCACAAAATATTAATAAATAATGAATTTTTTTTTCAAGCATTTTTCAAACAACATTACGTTGTGACACTTGTTCAGATTGGTTAGATTAACCTAAAAGTGTAGTGTCTTAAAAGTTATTCTGGTCAGGATCTGTACTGCAATTTTTTTTTAAACTTTTAAAATTATTTTTTGTCGCAATGCTTAGTTTTGAAAAATTTGCCTGGCAACGATTTATAAAAACAATTAATTTAGCTTTCTGGAGGTATAGCAAGAAAAGCTCTCTCAATCACAAAAAAAGTCTAAAACGAAGCGTACTACACTGTTAAGTAATTAGCCTGTGGCTTTAACTGAGACATTTTACCTACGGAAAATGAATTCATTGTATTTTGAAATATATTGAAAGATCGTATATACAATACATACATATGTACATATGCGAATGCGGTGAACCTCCTCCTTTCCAGATATTTTAAAATGTTTCTTTTTATAGAGAAAGTCTAGGGATATGGCAATATCAGGTACCAATATAACTTATGTATGTGCAAAAAAAATTTAGAAATTTTTATTATTTGTATCTACATATGTACATGCTCCCACTTTAAATGGTAAAATAATATTATGTGTTGAATTTTTGAATTTGAGTAGGCTTTTCGCCATACCTATGCTGAAATCTGTGGAACTACTCAAAAAGGACTTTTACTAACAATTCAGGAGAAAATTTCCATTTGAATTACCGCAAATTTTCTTAATTATACGCATTTTAAGCCGAGTGTCTCGCTCTGTGCGGTACAATTTAAAGGCCACCCTCTGTATGTATTCATATACCCACCATCGAGTGGTGGAATGTTGTTATGATTGCCTTTTTTTTCTTTGCCTCCTTCTTGGAATTCTGCACAAACTCATTAAACTTGGAAAACAGTTAATTAAGTCTAAAGATGTCATTTCGACGTACTACCCCTAGCCGCCCTTGCGTTCCGGGGGTACACTTTGGAGCTCAATCGAAATATACAAAACGTTGAGTCATAAAAAATATATTGTCGAATGGAAATTTTCCATTTTCCGTTCATTTTTATTGTGCTATAGCAAAGGGCGAACGAAACTCTCCGGACAGACACAGTACCAATTCAGACAAACCCGAGTTTTCGCCTGCTAATTTAATTTATCTTTTTTAATTGCATTAGGAGTGGGGACGCGTTGAGGGAGTTGAAAAAAAGGAGGGACTCGGCACTAATGGCGGGTGTTTCTTCCGTGGCCGTTTTAAAATTGAAAATTATTTTCGAAATTGTCAGCAAATTTCCTGTGTACAGGGACATTATAATGAAATTATTTTTATTTCATTAAGTGAAGTCGCGCGTACCAAATTAAGCGCACAGCAGACAGTGTCGCTACGCTGCAGTCGGTGTCACCAACACCAGGAGCCCGTTATGAGGAATGCTAAGGAGGAGATCGTTCGCGAAAACGCTTTCCTGTTAAGTATGTGAAATTTATTTCATGAAATTTCGCTAATTAAATTAAGAATTTGATGTAATTGCGAAAATTTTATAGGCTCGCCTGGAGACAATTGGAGGTGCGACGTAGTCATGGAATATAAGGCGTAAAGAAAGAGGGACAGGTTTATTCATGTAGAAATTTTCTCATTAACTTGTATTATTACTAATAAATAAATGAATGTTCCGCTTGTGTGCCACAGAATGTTTGCAATTGGTATAAGCAAAGCAATTGGTCATGTCTCAGGAGTGTCCAGTTTTCTTATTCCACCTGTACCCTGTTCGAAGTGAACAAGAAAAAAATAGTGGGATGGTCGTCCAATAAGAACAAAAGAACACACAAGACCTAAAATGGTTATAACTAAATAATAAGACCTACCTCATATGCATTAAACGTAAGGCACTGGCTTGACTAGCTAATTTGAAAATTTCAGGTCATAGAATCGAATATTCCTTTACAAATACAATTAATTGGCGCAACAGACTGTGAAAAACTTTTTGGTGTTTTCTGGGACTTAAACGTCGAATCTAAAGCTAACCTCTTGAGCCACGTTGTCCTTTAGTCATTTCTTTAAATACGCAGGGAATCGAAGCAATGCATCACGCAGACAATGTGACAACGTTAATGTTTTAAACAACCATCTGAGAGTTGTGTTGAAGGTATTCTTTGCTTCATTAGAGCAGAGTCTAGGTAGTCTATAGATCCTCAGCAATTTTAGCATATTTTCTCAGCGTCCTTTTGATAACATTTTAAATCGTCCATTGATCTCTAAGACTTTTAAGATCATACCTCTGATGTGACGGGCTTGGCAGTGATGCCAAGAATAGACATGACCGTGCATTTCTCGTCCATTTTCTATAGACAACTTCAAAATCGATGAAAAGCCAGTAAGTATCAACTGAAAGCGTTTCTTTTTGTTCAAGATATGTATGTCTCAATGTGAAAACTCGTAGTGATTAATTTTATTGACATAAAACAGATTGTTGATAAACGGTTAATGAGCTCATATGAAAAGGCAGACCCTTATTGTTGATGTGTATATATGTAAATGCCTTAATTGTAGACACAGTAGGGGGAACGCCCTTTCATAAAGAAAGCACAAAATGCACCTCGCGCGCAGAAGAATGAAAATTGAGTTACATACATAAATAGGACAGATTATAATGAAGTGGAACAGGTGTATTAAGTTAAGCATTCCAGATTCGTGTTGTATGGGCTGAAAAAAGAATTCGTATATTTCACAGTGCTCCCAAAGATAGGATTACGGGTGAGTCGACAGCAGAGCAGATTATACGGTTTTGTGAAAAGAAACAGAAAACAAAAACAGGAGAAGGCAATGGTACATAGGCGAGCATATTGAACTCGCTTCATTAGCTTCAACGCACGGTTTTGGATCCTGTTTAGTGAGTGTATTGGCTGAGGTTTCCAATATAGGAAATCGACTTTGGACTTTTTTTTTTACTTATAATTATAAATTCTAAAATATCCTGTGTAAAAAAATTGGAGAGTAAATTGGTTTTTGTATTTTTTAAAGTTTTCGGTTTTGTCTAGTAAAATGCATGTTTGCCTCCTTATTTACTCAACTAAAGGGTGTTTAGTCGACTTGTAGTGCTATGTTTACTCAATTTAACATAAAGGGACTTGAAACGATTCTTAACTTTTTCTTTATTGGGTGTTACAATTAAAGAAAACATTAGTTTTAACGGTTTTTATCTAGAAAATAAGAATCTTCCCCGATAGCAGGCATTTTTCTGAGAATTTTGATTTTTGACTGCACTCTAATAAACTCAGCCCCAGGAGCCTGCCTGACAGTTGTTGGCATACCCTTAGCGAAGCGACGAAGTCGCGTGAGCGTCTAAGCCACTCCGGAAAGCAGAATTTATAAATGAATCGCTCGAGTTAGTTAGTTAGTTTTGAAGGGGAGAACCTTTTCGAAATAACTACCAAAAATCATCCAAATTTAATTTAATTTTAATTGATTAAAAAGAATAGACTGGATCCTTTGAAGGAATTATTGCAAACCGTTTACCTGTTCACGGGAATTTTATTTTTTAAGTACATACATATGTACATATGTATGCCTTACATGTATGCAGATCGTAACCATATAAGAAGTGATTAATTATGTATCGTTTAAGAAGCGTTCTCTGCAAAATTTGGTACCAATTCATATGGCTTTTTTGAAACCTTCGGGTGGGTCACGCCTCATTTTTTCATTTCCTGTATACTATATATTAATTTTTTTTTAGAAATGCTAACGGCATTGTACCTCGTGTTACAAGAAGTCATTGAAGTCAGTATTCCAGCTAACCAGTTGCATAAAAATTTCCTATTCCTATTCCCTTATTGTTGAGTTCCCAAACTAATGTTTTGTTTTTTATAATTGGAACCATTCAATAATTTCAATCTTCATGCACGTGGTAGCCAATTTAACGCCTGAGTAGAAATGAAAAAAAAACCTCGTCATGACACATTATTCTTATACCTCAATTTTCTTAAGAAACTGTCCTCTCGTTACAATTTATGCGAACATCTTTTCTCCAGCATCTTCGAAGCCTATCATTCGCTTACAAAAGCATCTTTACCAATTTCTCATCTTCTACTTCTCCCTATTTTCCAATTATCCCTATACACACAAACTTCATTCAATGTCATTCTATGGGAACTCCATAATCGCCCAGACATACAATCCAACTGATCATTGACATCAAAGAAATCACCAACAATATGCTCCTTACCGGCTTGGAAAAAAAAATTTGAACCAGGAACCTCCCCCCCACAAAAAAAAATAAAAAATGGGAGCAAAAAAAGATGGCAAATCAAATTATCACCAACCTCTCACACCTCCCACATCAATGACAAGCGAATGGAACTGTCTGTTCCATTTTATGTTTGGTTGCATCGCAAACAGAAACAAATTAAAATGCGAATCAGCATCACCACATCCACAACATAACATGAACCGACTCTGAAAGAGAAGCATTCCTTGCAGTACCAGCACTCCTCAGCACGCCGTCACCATTATCCTCAACCTTGAATGAATAATTCCGACAGCTGCATTGCACATGAAAAGCAAAAGAAAAGAAACCACCAGTAGCTACAACAACAATACAAAAATGAAACCCAACCAACCAAGAGTATTCACCACCAACATCATTCATGACGAGAGCCCAGTTTCTTTCATCCCCATCCATCCGATGTGATGTGTGTTGTACGAGCTATGTACACACGTCCGCAAATTTCCCACACACATCATAAACTTTCAAATGCTAATTTCTCTACGTAATTCATCCTGTTGAATAAGACAGCTCATCTATGAAAAATGCTCGCTTAATCCCCGCAACAATATTTAGGAATGGAGAAAAAAGGACCTTCGTTGTTGACGTCACGTCGCGCCGCGCCGCACCGTCGTCGTTGTTGTTGTCGTCAGCCTCGATGTGGGCTCCTCACTGAGCCTTTTGTCGTTTGCAAAACACACGTTCTTTGTGTGGAGACTTTCGAAAAAGGATATTGTATAGACCTCCTTGGTGAAGTACTATGCCCTGCATTACGGTACGGAGAGGCTGAATCTGAAAATCCCTTCGACATCGTCATCTACATCACCATCATCGTTATGTTCCTCTGAGAAGATGATACAATGTCAAATTGTGACTTTCGGGACTAAGATCCCTTTCAGCTTCACACAATATCCTCTTGTAAGCCATGCTTCTTTACAGTTCCACAGAATATGTATGATATGCGCTTCGTTTTAAAAACACTCCACTTCTTCTCCCTTCTCCGCATAGTTCCTTTCAGTGGGTAGGATTTCGAAGTTACACATTTTGAATATCCTTTTTGTTTCGCTTCAAACATGGGGATGGGTAAATAGAAAATGCTCTACGTTTTGTCATTCTGCTTTGAGTACCTACTACTATTTCTGCGACTGAAGTTAATGCTTGAACTTTTCTAATCCCGAAAATTGTATAATGTATTTACATACATACAAATGTAACAGTTCTGGATACACACAAGCAACTTGTTGTTCTAGTACGCGAGTGTATGTGTTTTCACTCGCGTGTATGTCACTTTGGGTCGCGTGTTTGGGGACGGAACTGTAACGCGTAATTGATCCTGCCAATTCTTTCCGCAACAAGGGTCTACCTACCTTTCCCACATCTGAACTGGTGTCAAATGTCAAATGCACGGAGAGTAAAAAAAAAGCTTGAATGTCACAGATTTTTACTTTTTTCTACTTGATATCGTTTTTCTTTTGGTTGAAGTATAAGTAAACACAGCTTATTAAATTGGAGAATTCTTGTAGACTCTTTCACCACATCCACGCACACTTGCTGCTTTTATGGAAATTTTAATAACTTGTGTCCCTTTTGCTCGTCAACAAAGGATATTCTATGAGTTTGATTTTATTGTTATACTGACATAAGGACGAGAAATGGGAGGGCATCCACAATAGTGTACCTAATCCGAATATAATATTCGCTTAAAGGGATGTTGGAGACGTATGCAGGAAAAAAAAATTACCCTGTGGTATTTAAGGGTAAATAGAAGAAGGACGGGGGATACACTAGACAAGTCTGCCTTAGTATGACATCACTGCGGGGTGCCCGTTGATATGTATATATGTACATAGTTTTGATTTCATTTCATTCCGCATTCTTGGAGAGAAGTGCGTAGGGCGCATGTACTATGAAGTGAAGTAATATGGGAATAAGAGAAACACCAGACATTGGGGTGAATGCTCTTTAGATAGTACTAGCACTTTTTTTTATATTATGAAAATGAACTGAACAGATTACAGCCGGTATTCAAAAACGTAATCCTGTTTTTTTTAAAACCAATAGGGTCACTAGGTAGTGATGATAGCTGTTAGTATCAGCAGGTTGGAGAGAAAAAAGAACGGAAAAAAAATATGAAAAAGAATTGAAATGTGCAACCATATTTTTGTCGGATTTAAGTGGTTGAGACATATGTTGGACTACTGAGTAGGATGTTCAGGTTCAGATCAGGCATTTTTATGCCTGCTGTCAGACTCACAAAACGCTCTATGATTTTATAAAAATTAGGCTGGGCCATCTCTGTCTGTATTAAGGGACCATATTAGGATCAATCCAATATAGATCCTTAGTTAAACTGCCACCAATTATTATTTCAGATTCACATAAGTAGTCCAGAGTCCTCAAGTTCGCTTTCGCTTGTTTTGCACAGATATCGTTGCCTACAAGTTGTCGGTGGCCCGGAACCCAAGTAAGAAGAATCCAGTTGTATTTGGAAAGTTTATTCAGTATATTTTCAATGTTAGATTGATTCTTTGGAACCTTTAATAAAGCTTGACTATTGCATGTGGTGGTATCTCTGTACAAGGTCTTCTCCATGATTGTGTAAAACTCTGCCACATTTCTGAGAGTCCGAGTTAATTATACTTGTGCATTCTCTGACTAAATAATTCCTGGATATTCAACTTTAGTGATTAGTTGAAAGATAATATCATTCAACGCTATTTGGGCCTTCTCTTTCAATCAAATCAAATAATACAAGGAATCGACGAAAAACAAATTTATACGTAAATAAAAAAGAAGACTTTCGCCATCCTTGTACAATGCACCGTAAAACGTGCCCACTAGTTTGAAAAATCAAATGAATCTACCGTCAATGACGTACTTACTAGCATTAAGGCTTTCCTCATCTGTGGTCTTCTAGAAAGGGATAACATTTTGCTTAAGTCAACATTGCATAAGTAATACTTTCGCCAAGCATTGCGAATTCGATTACTTAATGGAATGGTGATATGATAGATATTCTGCCTCAAGGAATTGTTTTGCCTCCAGTCATATTGTTCTATGATATAATCTACTTGTACTTCTTTGAAGACGAATGCTAGTGATTGCACGGGCTATGTGGTAATAATAGTAGACGACAAGATTAAATTCTGCGTATCAGAAGAGCCATTTTTTTTATAATTTACGCTCGCCAAAGGAGGTATGAATAGCGTTATGCTGATTTCTCAGGGCACGGGCGTTTGAAAGAGGGGGAAAGAGGAACAGAGGAGGTACCGGTGCACGTTGGCTTTGAATGTTTGAATGTTGTAGCGATGAGGAAACACAAAGCCTGGAAGATCATTCCACAAACATGTCGTATGGCTTATGAACGAATCCCTACATTTGACAGTACGTCCGAAGTTGGGCTTGAGGGTGAACTGATGTGCATTCGAAGCGTGACGCGTATTGCTGGTGAAATTTTGAAGGGGAGGAATGCAAGTGGCTAGTTCGCTGGAACATTTTTTGTGGAATAATCGATAAAGTAGGGAAAGACAAGAGACATTTCTGCGATGTTCTAGTGATTATATGGAACTCACAATGTCTCTATCACCTATGAGTTTTATCGCGCGGTCCTGAACCCTATCTAGAATGTGCAAAACGGTCTTGGGTGCACCAGAGCAGATGTGGGCGTTGTATTCCATCTTTGGGCGGATGAGTGCCTTATATATTAAGGCCAGTTCAGATGGGGTAGAATCTTTCTTGCACCGCTTAAGGAATCCTAGACATTTTGCAGAATTTTTGGCGACCTCGAATATGTGATCGTTCCAACGAAGATGATTGTTAATACACATACCGAGAATGGCAAGTCTTTCGGTTTCTGCGATAATATACATATGTATACTATATGAAATACAGCTATGATGTCAAAAAGAAATCTTTTTTCTAAACCAAAATAAAAGGTCAATTGAGCTTCCGATCTATCCCATTCTTACATGGCGTAAATAGCTTGGGGTGAACTTGGATAGCAAAATGTCCCAAATACCAGTATCGCCGACATAGCAAATAGAACGTTATGAATCTGCCACAGAAAATGGAGATGGGGTTCCAAAATCAACTTCGGATCGTAAAATTTTTTGGTAGGAACTCATTTATGCTGCTGTAGTTTGGTTGACAAAAAATACACGCTTGCCGAAAATACAGGCATGTATCCCGATATGTCTACGCTCTCACTGCATTTGTTCAAGCCATTCTCGTCTACCCCCGTACTACCTCCACATTGAAATGGAAACTAGACTTAACCTTCACACACTAGTCCACTTTAGCAATATTAACATGATCACTTCAACTTCGCAGATCAGTTTGTGGTTTATAGAGCAGATATTGTTAAAGTGAACGAGCCTAGCTTCCATTTGAGTGTTCATGTTTATCGGGTGAATTCAGCGAGCTCTTTGACGATTTGCTCCCTGAGTCTAGTTTGAAATAGAATTGCTCTACAATTGCAAGCTTTGACCATTCGAATTCGTTATTATCTGACAAACTAACGGCATCAATATCGACAACGAATCTGTGTCTAGAATTTTCGGCTTCAATTCATTCACTTTCTAGGCAGAAAATTTTTGCTTTAATCAGTGCATAAATCATATCTTGTATTCCAGCATAAGCGCCACAAGTATCTTTATCTTCTTTACTCTGCAAACCAACAAAGAGAATTTTGGACATTTTACATTGGATCCAAACTCATAAAGGTGAAAAATTGGCCCAACTGAAATAAAATACAGTTCGGATAGATACTATAAGACGAAAATATTTGTTTGGTGTTCTATAACAGAAGAGATCGCTATGTCTTGTGAATATGAACAAAAACAAGCTCAGCGTCTTAATTAATTCTTTAGTCATCATTGCCTTATAAACGTAGCAATTGCCAGCTCAGCGATTTAGTTTTTAATACTACTTCTTGAGAAACTGAGGTCCATAATTTTTCCCCAAAATCTTTAACCTAGTTGAGGAATGAAAAAATTTTCGTATCACACCATAGAGATGGTACATAGCACAACTGAATAAATCAGCACCGGGTGATTTAGAGTTTTCGGTCAACATGTGGGAGTCAAAATTCCAGTTTAGGCGAGTGGCCAAAAGATAAAGACATTTCCCTTAAGACACATTACAACCTGAAATGTTATTGAAGGTCTTATCGAATCAATATAGGAACATTGGATTTCGCAGTGAATATGGCTTAGTCACTATACTGCTATGTATATTTGAGTTAAGGTCAAGTCCTCTCTGTGTAGACAAGGATGAAAATTGGAATAAGGGTAACTCAAAATCTTGTTACGGTAAATGCCTGTTCGAACTCAGCAACACTGTTTATTTCATTTTACTACCACATTCCTTGGCATAATCTCAAATAAAGAGAAAGCGCCTACACTCTTCTACCAGGAAATTTCCACCCCCAAAAGAGAAAATATTCTACCCTTAGCACCAAGAGCCCTATTATTCCCTAATCCACACAACAGAGCGAATTTTCCAAAAAAAGAAGAAGGAAAATACCCCCAAACGAGACCATGAAAACATATTGACTCACTTGATGGCTAATGTCATCGTCAGTTGGTGTTGAGTTCTCGTGCAACTTGGACGCGCGTCAAATTTTGCTCCCGCTCGCTACCCATCCGCAGTCAATCTCGTTAGACTAGACTTACACTATTCCAAAATAAAGCCACGAAAATTGAATAAGTGTTCTGTCCATCAACATTCAGTAAAAAAAAAATGAATTCTATTTATTCATCAAATTGATTCAACTGGCTACATCCTCTTCTGGAGTGGACAGCGTGTGTGAAAGTGTGTCGGGAGAAAATAGTACAATTCCAGTGTAAACACAAAATTAAGTCCGTCCACGTTTTTATCCAATGCAAAGTGATTGAAGGAAAAAACACGGTAATTTTTCTGTGCGGAGGAAAATTTGAAATTTCCCAAACCACCCCCTCGTTGTTTTCTAATACCAAATCATATGATCGGCAATGTGACAGGATAATAATTCACACTTGTAACCAAGCAACAGTATTGAATGGCAAACATAAGATAATCCTGCTGCTTTACGAGTACTACTTCTGTTTTTTTTTTTAGGTGTATGTGGAAATAAAAGGAAGAGAAAAAAAGAAAACACGTAAAATTCCCTCTGCCATTGCGCAAATTTCCACATTCTGTGTGGAGGTAGTTCTATCCTCAATTTTTTTGTCCGCCGTTCTATCTTTCTGAGTGTTTTTTTTTCCTTTTTAGTGGCCATAACAGAGAATTAGTGTGTGGCACCAAAGTGAGTCTTATGAAGCATCCCCCCATCGCCTAGCACATAGTAAAATCCACCTATTCAAGTAAAAGAAGACAAAATTCTTTTTTGTTATTCTTTCAAAGGAACAAAAAAAAAAAATGTTTTTTTATTTGTTTGCGTAAAGGATAGGAAAAACCGAACATACAAAAAGTACCGAGAACATCCTTCGTCCTTGCACGTTGCGATGTGAAGAACGTGCTTGTTACAGTATCACACACTTTTTAGTTCTCTTTGGGAGGATAAACAAAAATTTTTGAGAGTCTATTTGAAAAGGGGAAATGACTCCACTCTCCCGCGGATAAAAAGGATATTTGTCTCTTTATAGAAAAAAGAGAAAATTTCATCACGAAAAGATATGTCACCCTCTGCTTGCACACACAGTGGAATAATGACAATACAACTACCAATGGCGCCAGTGGGACGGTTTATGAACACATGCATATAAAATCGATTTATTATCCTTTTTTCCACATTGTTGTCATTATTATACTTCTTCGGTTTCCTTTTTTTGTTTTTCTCCGTTTCCAAGTGAGCAAACATAATTGCTGCATGAAGCTTTATAATTCGATGGCTTAAAGACGATTCTATGTCAAGCTAGACAAGCTTCTCTAAAAGAACTCACAACGTTCCATGAGTTACACTTTTTTATGATTTAATTATGAAGTCCAATTTGAAAAAAGGGCACGTTTTTGTTTTGATTTCCATGGAAAAGAGAAAAAGGATTAAATTCGTTTGACCAGCTCATCTTTCTATTTATAATTCACGAGCTTGTTCTCGGTGAATTTCGATCGAATTTCGTTTGTTGTGAGGAGTTTCAACGGGTTTATTATTTATTTATTTATTTTTTTCATACCAATCTTCACTTTCACTTCCGAAATTTTTTCATATTTCCCTGCGCGGAAAAAAAATTGGGAGAATAATAAAATATTAAAAAAGGATAATGCAATTGCGAAATGTTATTAATATTTCATTATGAATGTACAAAAAACAAAAAGAACTGAAACAGCGGGAATCTCAATGGAATATGCATGCGTTTCGATATCCTTTCCCTGGCACCATTGGTCGTTACCCAACAATTTGGGGGGGAGATTCAAGAAAATAGGGTGATAAAAAGTGCAAATTAATTTCCTTTGTTTTTTTCTTGTTATATAGAATGAAATAAGGTAATAAATTTAAATGCATACACGAGTATTTAGTTATTGCATAAAGTAATGTAGATTTTGTGTAAAATTGTGAAAATTAATAATCAATAAAAAGTAAAAGGTAACAGTGAAAATTGCAAGTAGGAGAAGTGCGATACATCAACAGGTGGCAACTTCAGCAAACGGAATTAAAAACAGGTAAGGATTAAATAATACTTTTTCATTCTATTGCAGACTGTAAATATTTGTACGAATATCGGGCGTAGAGAAATATGGGAATAAATCAATAGAATCCCTTTCATAAAACGCTCTTTAAGTTCTTATTCGCCGACGGATATTATTCCGAAGATAATCATTATTCTTGCCTCGCCAGGCGCTGAAGAAATTGTTAAAATAAAACTGTTAACGTTAAGTACTTAAATTGATTTTATGTTTATAAAAAGCTTAAGCAATTTTCGCTCTCAAGAACTGATTTGACGAATTTTGACAAAAATAATTAATACTAACGAACACACTATGCTTCTCTGTATTAAATAAAATAATTAAATACTAGCGCAAACAGGCTATTGGCTTCTTATATTGTGGGTGTACTATTTTTCGTACGCAAGAAAGTTTAGTGCCGCGTCCAAAATCGTAATTTTGACTCTTCTCTAAAGTTTGTCAGACATTCGCGAGAGGTGTGGACCGTGAAAAAACTTTTTTTTGTAACTCGCATGAAGCTAGGTCCTGGATTACATCTGTATAGTCTGTTGTGCCTGTTAAGAATATTTGTAAGTGTAGGGCTAGAAATGAATATTAAAGATCAGAAATGAACTTCTGTGATATTGAGAGCATAAAGAAGTTTGAGTGCTTCGACATTTCGGTATATTAAAAAGTTCCTTTCTGCCGCGTTGTGGATATATTCGCAAGATTATTGTACAACCATGAAATGGTTCTTCGAATAAGGTTAGCACATTGACCATTATCTGCGAACTCATTAAAACTGAAGTACATATTTGAAGTAAGACTGAAGTCATTTTCTTCCAGGAAAACCAAAAAATGCCACCTTAAGGTCTTCAACGCTAAACAACCAACTGTGTACTTTCTTTATCTTCCAGTGCTATGGACTTCAAAGCTAAACCCAATCAGGAGATTAATTAGAAGCTAAATATACTCCTACGCCTGCAGTAAAACCTTCAGTAATAGGCCACTTGTTTGGTGGCCTGATTTGGGTAAAGATATCAACATAGTACAGCCTTTGTAGCGTGGTTAAATTAAGAGAAAATCTTGGTATGCTACACATTTTGGATCAGCTACCTGAAATCTGGCAGCCAATATAACTGATTTCACTAAACCTAAACTGAAGTTTAAGAAAAACTTCGTTGTATGTTTCCCGTCTGACTGTGAATGTGTGAATGATGTACAATGATAAAGTTTGTAGTTCGAGAGGACAACACAGCGACAATAAGCGGACAGATGAGCTAACAGCCTTTTATCCCTTGGGAAAATATTTAACGTCCGGTTTGTGCCCTCAAAGGGAGAATCTTGTCACAGTTTATAAAAAAACGGCCTCAAGGGTAACATAAATAATTGTGTCATATGTATGTGACCGAACAAAAATTTGTCTAGAACTGTGCAGACCTTACATAATCCAGTTTTTTAAATGCCACAAAATGGATGCAAGGACTTCTCTTATATCTCATAGAATAAACACACTGAAACAACCAAGCCCACTTGTGACACACTAAAACGACATCTACCTATAGACTAGACATATAGTATAAATGGACAAGAGCATCAATTGAGAATGGTTAGATTTTTCCAGAAGGCGGGAAATGGGGTATTTTTTCCTTTTTTTTTTGAAGAAAGCCCGTTGACAGAATTCTACGGCCATGGTTTTCAGTGGTAATTTCATGATGAGTACAGCAACGTATCCATATTGGTAATCTGAACTACTTCAAGTGAAACAATTCAGTTGATTTTAAAAGCACTTCGAAGACTCCTTCCTTTTAATGTAAGAGTATTTAAAAGTGAAATGATCAATATACGTACGAAATAAAGAATATTTCTTGTAGAGATACGACTGGTTGTACCCAATTATCTAACGTACTAAATGGACAAAATTATTTCAGGCTACGAGGGTGGATTGAAATCGCCATTACCATAGAAATATTCAAGTTCTTAGTTTCTATTTCCCCTCTCATTTCCTAGTAGTCTAGGAGTGACTCTTTGGAGTTTCATTCCTCAGTTGCACTCAGTTAGATTCAAACATGTGTTTTAGTGAAGTAAAGTAAAGTAATTCTTAAGAAATCGAAGTTGTTGGCTAGATGTTGCAAAACTATGATGAGGCCTGCAGATAGTTTTTGAGGTCGAATCGACAAACCCCACAGGCAGACCAGTAGGAAAACAGTAAAGTGCGAGGGTTATGATCCCTACATTTCTGATCATAAACTTTCTAAACAAAAGGAAAGAGAGAGAGAGAGAGAGATGTTGCATATATTTTTTTCCGAATCAGATATTGTTTCAATAAAAATAACACTTAAAAAAATACATAGCCAAATTCAAACGTGGACGAGAAAGGGTTAAAGATAACCAATGTGTTGAAGAAGAACTTGGGTTATCCAAGCTAACTGAAAGATGGGTTCTGAGACTATTTTAAGTTTAACAAGAACGCAATCAACTGATCCTCTCTCGCGGGGCTTGGAGAATCATTAACCCCGAAGAAAGATAGAGCTCAATTATAGGTCGATAATTTAATAGCATTGGCATTTTGAAACTCACAGGAAATCATCATCACCCGGATAGGACTGTGTGCTTGAAATACTCCAGATCTTTTCTGTTGGATGATGTTGACGGATCTATCAAGGACGAGAGTGTTCCAATCTGCACTCAAATAATGTCTCTTTTCTATCACATGTAAATTTAATTGTCTTGTGAGTATGAACAGAAATAGCTTTTGAATTGTTACCGGCTGCGTTTGTAATCACTGCCCTGAAAATTGAACATTCGTTATGCTGGTCTATAAAGAGCATTGCCTTTAAGTTGAGATGCCGCTCTTCTAAATGACGTGCTTGATGAATTTATTTTAAGCATTGTAAGAGCTTTGTGAAGCTAGCTGTGTAGTGTTGCTCTAGCTGTGACACTGTGTGAAATACAAAACAATCCAATCTTATACACTCTAAGATTCAAAAGATGCGTATTAAAGCTCTATCGGAAGTCTTATAAAAATAAAAGTGGTTAAAGCCTTTGCATATCCCTGCCATTACTTCTGTTTTTGCTAGACATGACGAACCAAATCCCGCGTCCTTTTAATATTATCTTTGAACGAGGACATACCTACATATTCATATGTACATATGTACATAGTTATATTTTGTTATAGCACACCTGAACGATAAACAAACATCGGTATTCGTGCAATCAACCCCATCAACATTGCAATCGTACGACGCGCAAGAACACTGCTACCGCCGTCATGATGTATTGCCACCTCCGTTGGTAACCAATTTCATACTAAATCACGGGACAAAACGAAAATACAATTTTCTCCAAACCCGCCCCACACCTCCAGAACTTGCACACCACCCGGCATTAATACACTCAGCGGGATGGACGACCGACCTGAACTGAACTCCCGCCCGAAGAAGATTTATTGCGGGCGAAACCCAACACAAAAAACCTGGAAAAGTTCGAGCAAAAATGAACAAACACTCATACAAATACATTCATATCAATGTACATATGTATACATATATAAACAGAAAAAGAGAAATAGTCACCAAGCGACTATTTGCAATCTTCCCACCTGCACCCGGAGCACCCCCAGCAAAGTGGTATAGGGTGTAATTGCCTTTCAGTTGGTGCACACAGCGACCCCACACTTAAGGACCTCTATGTAGGAGGTACCTACCTCCTTCGATGAAACATTAAAAATTAATTAAGAAATTTCCAAATGGCTTTTCCGTCTTCGTTACCGTACACCTGACAGACTACCCTGTCTCTATCCTCAGCGCCCGTAAGAGTGCGCCATTTCCAGTTCATGGTTAAGCTCCAGCTGACCATTAAGTACTGTGAATGCAATTAAAGGACATTAATTAAATTGAATGCGATCGTTGAAATGAAATGTCCTTTTGTTATGATAACACTCCATTCTAGTAGAATTCAAACTCCATCGATGCCAAAATTACTAGACAAGGACAACAATAAATCCGGCAAGAAGGAGGACCCCAACAGCTTAAACCTAAATTGCAAAGCAATTGACACAAAGGACATACTCAGCACAAAGGTGAGTAAATGAACAGCAAATTCACAAACATTCCGAGTAACAGGATACGGTTAATTATTAATGCGTGGGAGGAGGGAGGGTGCTTAAACGAGAGACGAGTAATGAAGCGAATCATGCCGGACACTCGAATAATATTTGATTATGTATGTGCGCGTTTGTATACGTCGGTCGTTCCTTATGGTTTTGGCTCTGCCACTGCCTCTGCGTCTGTATCCTTAAGGCATTATCGTATTTATGTTTGAGGAGACGGTTAAGCACAGATGTTCTGTTTGGTCGGATGGTATTCTGCTTGGGGGATCCTTTTGCGTTTGTCTTGAGGGACGGGCTAATCGCCTGTTTAGTGAAAAATTATTTTAATTTGCTGAGCGCTTTTTTTGAAATGTAAACAATTAAGTTAAGTGCAGGTGCCCTTCTCTCGGTATGTGAGTTTGTTGATGTGACATTTTAAGTTAATTGTTGTTTGTTTAGCAGAGCAAAAAAAAGGAAATGCCATTAAGCGGGCGGCAGGCAAAATTATTTAGCAATTTTGTTACCGGCTGTCACTAATGGATATATTTCGTGAACGCGAATTTTTTGTACTCCTATAACTAGATTGCGTGCGTGCTAATCGCCAGATTTGCTTAGCTATGCTTTAGGTTGTTTTTCTGCCGGAGGAGCCATGTCATGTTTTATTGATTTTACTGTTTTTGTAGACATTATACCTGATTGGAATCGAACGAGGTACATAGAAGCCTAGAAAAAGCGTTTACATTTTGAATTTTAAAATATAAAGCGAAACAGCCTGCAGCTATCCAGCATAAGCACTGTGCAGGAAAGCTGTGGTTAAAAGTAGTAGCAGATCGGGTCTAACATCACCGAAATCGACATTCTTGATGGATTTGTTATCAAAGATATTGTTATGTCCGCAGATAAATATAACTGGAACGGAGTGGTTTAAAAAAAAAGTGTATTGTAGTCACCAATGCGGACTTGATAGGGCAAGCGTGTATCCTAGAAGTGTATGAAAATAAGGAAAGTCCATTGTAGCGCACACTCTGACAGATGATGAACAATCAAATGAAGGAGCAAGTACTCGCAGTAGCTATTCTTGAAATCGATTGTATCGATGACGTTTTTTGTAATACTTTGCCGATGCGGCGTGGTAGAGCGGAGTTTTACAGCCTAACTAAGTTGAAAATTTTTATCTCATATTGTACAGCATTATAAACTTTTACAAAACAGATAGTTCACAAAATCTAGACACGTAAATACATGTAAACTTAATTTGATATTTTACTAAGTAGATGACACAAACGGTGCAGGGAAATAACTTCACCTCGAGCGGGAAATAATTTACTTTTTTTTTTGTGAAGTTATTTTTCACTCAAAGTGGGAAATAATTTCACTTTCTTGTAGGAATTTTTTTCACTTTTAATGTGAAGTGCCATCCCATCGGGACATAAGCCCACAATTTGTTTGTGGACTTGCTAAAAAAAAAACTATGGACATTTCCTGGATTCATATACCGGACGGCCTTTGGGCTCACATGCAGGTGCTCAGGGCGGCGCTACGCGGCATATGTCACGGCGTCGTTATAATTAATTGCAGCGAAATAAGACCAAATTGGCTTTATTTCACTTTACCGTAGTGAAATAGGGCCAAATGTTGAAATGTGGTCTTATTTCCCTACATATTGCTTGGCGTTATCTCACGGTACTGGTTGCTATTGTATTTATAGGTGAGAAATAATTTCACAAAATTTGCGGTGAAGTTATTTCCCATTCGGTGTGCAGTTATTTCCCATGTGAAGTTATTGCCCGTGAAGTTATTTTCCTGCACCTATACAAACACACCTTATTTAAGATTTTGAAGGGTTTCGAAATCAAGTTTTCCAAAATCGCCAATAGACTAAAAATGTCCTTTGCTAACGCTTACAAAAAAGCAATGCTGACCAACAGGCCGAGAGGATGCGCATTGTATTGTATTGTATTGCATGAAGTATTGTATCGATAAAAGTTGGTACCGAACTGGACATATGGGGGCAGCCGAATTGCAAAGTCGATAGAAATGATTGTTTATGATCCCCAGAGGCAAAGGAAAAAGCTTAAGCTCTAAGCCGTGACAGCTCTGTTAATAGATAAGTACAACCAGTACTGTTATATATATTATATGGAAGGTAACCACTAATGTTACTAAACGCTCTTTCAGAAAGTATCTCAGTATTTCGTAGAATACAAAAACAAGACTAACATGAATGAAGATTTCCGCAATCGCATCACCCTCTCCATAAACGCCGAAGATGGTGTTACGGTGAACCGAAATAATGAGCCTCTATATAAAGGGGGCTAGTATTATTAGGTTAGGCTAGGCTGGTATTATTAGATCGATAAAGATCTACTTCTCTCTCACCTAGTACTGGTACATCTTAAGACTGAAACCATCCTCCACCATATATTTGCTGACAGTAGTATATTCCTTTGCCCATTCTCCTTCTCTTATGAAAATGAATTTCAATTTTGTCTTTGAATAAAGCCTTGGTGAAGGATAACAAATGCTCCTTCATTAGTTAAGAGGTTTTGGGTAAAGACACTATCTGAATTCAATGTAGATACTATCAATTTGAGCAGCATTATTTTTTCATACATTGCGTAAGCTGACCTACGTATGTAGGTTTTTTCCAAATCTTTTGTTCGATTTTTCTTAACCCTCAATGTATCCTTTATCAATTCTCTATTGAAGGGCAGCTCATTAAAATTGCGTGTATGTGGATTGAGATATGTAATCGGGGATTAACTCCGATAATAATGGAACAAATATCCTTATTACTTCTTTGAAAGAGCTAAAAGGGATAACACACACTGGCAAAGCCTACAACAAAAAAAAGCTGAATCCACCCGCACAAAATTCACAGACAAATCAGATTTCCCTCGCTTACCATCGTTTCATGTGTCCTTTGAAGGTGACAGGGTGATAGTAAGAGTGAATTGCTTTTTTCTAGTAGCTTTCTGTCCGCTTTTGTAAAGCGAGAGGTTGTCTGCGCGCCTGCAAATAGGTCGATAAATTCGAATATCCTTTTGGGACTCTAATGAAATAATGATGTAGGTCTTTTCCTTTTTTTTCTGCCTTTGCTTCCATTTTATCCGGGTTATTCGGTAAGGGTGCGACGGCAAGGTGGCACAGATAAAAAAGGACGTTAGAAATTATTTGGATTCCCAAAGGTACCCTCATTTTTTCCCATTTTATTATCTGAACATACGAAAAGAGGGGGTTGGTTTGTGCCCGAGTAGGCGTGAGGGCTTTGTGTTAAAAATTAGTTCAACGTACAGCTACGACGAGGACGACAACGAAACAAGAAGTTGTTATCGTCCTTTTGAGTGTTGTGTGTCATGTTGAAATAGTAGGATGATACAAGAACACTACTTTGGGGATTTATTTTTGTTTGATCCTCTTGCGTTGTTAATCTAAGAGGACTATAACTTTGATACAAGGATTGTGCAAAAATGTGGTGTAATTAGCTCTGAAAATGTGTCCCCTGTCCATTAGAGTCAAGGTGATGATATTGTATTCGCTTCTGTTTTTTTTTTTTAAGTTCTTGGCTATTGTTAGAAGAATTGCGTAGGTGTTAAGGGGTTTTGTAAAAGACTATTGTGATTAATGAAAAGTGGATGCTAAAAATAGCTTTAAAACGAAATAGAACCCTCTTCTTCGGTAAATGGATGAATTTTTGATATTTAAGGCAGGGCAAAGTGTGAAGAATGGTTGCTTTACTACCATACATGTATAATGGGTCTTGAGGCTTACACAACGGATAAACGTAAGGATCTATCAAAATATTTTTAGTATTCCGTTGAAGAATCTAAATTTGTCTTGTTATGTAAAATAAATTAACTCGAAAAGCGGGTTCCTAAATTTTGTTGGTCTGCATATTTCTTATATTTCGTCCTTTCTTTACCTACAACCAATTTTTAAGATATAAATCACCAACATTACCTTGTTGAAAGTGGGTTTAAGACCATTAAATATAATTCTGCACCTTTTACTTTGCCTTGCTTTTAATTTCCATGTTTTTTTTGTGCTGAGGTTTCATCCTTTCGACCATACTTGCTTAAACGTTTTGGGGTAGATTGTGCTTTGGTGTTCTTCTTAAAATGCTGCGACTCTTATAATGTACACAGTGTGATGGCCTGGATATTATTTGATTGAATAGTCTTAAATGCATGTTTTATTATACAGTTTCCCCAGTAGTTTGGTCAGACGAAATTTTGAGAAACATAGCCGTGGTTAGCTGGGATCTACATGCAGTTTGAGTTTATATTAAAACCTCTTAAAGTAAACGTCTAGATTATTTTTAGAATTCTACATTCATATGATGCAGACTCATACCTCATATATAGAACAGCTTCTATTCTGACATTCAAAAAAACATGGTTTATTTTCCACTTTTCCAAAACGCTGCCATAGAGCCGTTTATAGGTTAGGATACCTCATCATTCTTCCGAATTTTAATGCCACATGAATTATAGGTTATGACTCTGTCATGAACAGATAAATGGAAGACTGTCGCTCTTATAGCAAAGCCCTCTCTCGGGAACTAAAGTGACCCTCTACAAAACTTTAATCATCCCAGTCCTGCTCTATGGCGCAGAGGCATGGGCCCTGTCAAAAGCGGATGAGGTCGCTCTTGGCTGCTTCGAGAGGAAAATTCTTCGGGTGATTTTTGGTCCCGTCTACATAGACGGTGAGTGGAAGAGGCGATACAACAGCGAACTGTATGGGCTGTTCAGCGATATCGACTTGGCCAGAAAAGTGAAGGTCCAACGACTGAGGTGGATGGGTCATGTAGAGCGAATGAACACAAATGCTCCGGCCCGGAAAATCTTCGAATGCATTCCCAAAGGACGGCGCAGTAAAGGAAGACCGCGACTCAGGTGGCGCACGCAGTTGGAAGGGGACCTCCACCAACTTAGCGCGCGAAACTGGAGGCAGCTGGCTAAAGATCGAGCTGGCTGGAGACGCTTGTTGGTTGAGGCCCAGGTCCACCCCGGACTGTAGCGCCACCTTAAGTAAGTCGCTCTTATAGAAAACAGATATGTACTTCAATCTCTTTCTACACTTGGGTCAGTGGAACAATTGGCAATGCGGGTATGATGGGGATCACATAGATTGTTTAGGAAGTATTTTACTTTACCATGCTTCTGATCATAGCACATATGTATCTATGTACAAGTAGTAAGTTGTTGTGTTAAGAATTTTGATTTTTTAATTCTTTAATATTTTTTATGTTTCAGCAACTTTGAGAGATCAACAAAAAATTGTTCTTTGTTTGTATCCACACGATAAAAAAAACAATGATTTCGTGATTTCGAATCAGAATGTTTGGGAATAAATCACTCTTAGCTACTGTAGAACAGTGGTCCAATTACATAGCTTCAACGTGCGTATACCTCGCTCTAAGACGACCCAGAAGAGGACGCCTATTACTGTCGTCGTCCCAAATATCATCGACGCCATTCGAAACTCCTAATAGAGGGCAACCAATTAATGTATACACAGGCAAAGGAACATGCACATACATACAGTGGACTCCCCCAAAGTCGAATTTTCAAGGGATACCATGATTTGTTCGAGTTAGAGAGAGTTTTGGAAAAATTCGAGTTAGAGAGAGAAACAATTGTTTTAAAGAGTTTATTTAATAAAAAAAAAAAGTTAACATAATTTAAAAAAGTTAACAAAAAAAATAAATAAAAAATAGGAATGCCAAAATATGGCGAAAAAATTCGAGTTAGAGAGAAATTCGACTTAGGGAGAGTCCACTGTATATGTATATGTGTGTGTGTTTGTGTATCGAATCACTTTTTCGGCATATTCGTGACCCCCATTAAACGATTCTCCATAATCATCTGGAGGTCAGGATGATTTGTTCTCGGCGGATGCTGCATAATTTTACTAGACACAAAGAAAGACGCGAAATATTGAATCAAGGCATTAAATAGAATTTTTTAACACTGTTACCAGTGAAGAAACTTGGATTTACTGTTATGAACCAAAAAACAAGCGATAATCATGGCCAGCGATGCCACTTATACTACATATATACCTATATGTAGTACTTTACTACATATTTGCATGATTTTTAATGTCGTACTACATACTACATCCTTACTCTAAGATACTACATTTTGTAGCATTTAGGTATTATTTTATTTTATTAAAATTTCCCTTTTTCAGTTTTATAATAAAAAAGAAAGAAAATTCTAAGGAAAATACAACTCCGCAGCTGAATGCTTTCATTTGACATATTTTTTGACGTACAGCCGTACATTTATTTTTGTTTTTGTGAATTAAAATTATATTTTTGTTATCTTAAGTTTTTTATTCATATTTTGTTAATGTTCAAATCCTATGAATGCAATAGAAAATGAAAGAAACATAGCGTACTACATTTGTTTAGGTAATGTACCTCTTTAATTAGGTAAGTGGCAACGCTGATCATGACAATAGATTTTTTTAGAGGCAAGAAAATGGTTACCGCATTCTTCAGATGTACGAGTCATAACAATTCAGATTTATCACGCTGCAACTTCTATTTTATCACACAGGATAAAGTGCGCAGACATTTAATACCGGCTTAAGGCAATGGCAGTATTATTTCAGGAGTGGCCTTAAAACAGTAAGCCGAATGCTGTTAAGACTAATTCAAGCACATGCAAAAGTCTGTACAACATCAGGGGAATATTTTGAAAATAAAAAAATTAAATTAAAGAAAAAAAAATATCGTCTACAACACTAAAGTAAGAATCTAAGTATAATTTGCTTTATTCACTGAATTAGTATGAGTCAACTTATGACTATAGGTACATGACAAGTGACATCCCTAAGCCGGCGAGTAAACTTTTTTTTAACTAATTTTTCAGTTGTACAGTTTATCATGACAGTTTATCAGTGATCGTTTACCCAACGAAAAATGTTGTTAAATTATCTCGTTAATAAATTGACTACGATCACTCACAGCCGTAGATTTTAATAATTAGTATTAGGATTCATCGATAGAAAAATGATAGACTTATACATAAATAGCACTGTCTTTGGTTTGAAAAGTACTAAATTCAATGACAGGTATATACCTATGTTTACTGGCCATATATTGAAACCAACTTCCTCCTTCACATTCGAGCCATCCATAAAAAACTTATAAATATTTAATCGTTCTATAATGTTTCTGTAGTCTCACGAATTCCTTTAACCGCATTTTAAATCTATTTTAGTAGGAAGTAGATCTGCTATAGACGAATAGAGGGGGAAATAGAGAGACGGATAGTTTTTACCTTCTGCTTAACGACTACTTCGAGGACAGATGGAAATCAAAAGTGCATATTGAGTGCAAGAAACGTTTGATATTGATAATGAAATATTGATTTTTTTTTTAAATAAATTTTTCTATTGCATTTTATTTTCTTTTGTAAGTGGAGTATCGGCTTGCCTACTCAGTTCATTTAGTCTTGAGTGTATAAAACCAGCTTGGTACGAACAAAATGTAATGCACGTATGTTGACTAATACTTGTGCTACTTACCCAATTATTGCGATCATGGTAATTTCCCCGTATTCAAACATCTTGTATCAGAGAAGCAAAGTCTACTGCAATCCACAGCAATAGTGACAATACACCTTCTCTAGTATTCTAGCGGAGCTGTTACATAGTGGCATTTGTCCATCCTGAAACCAAGAAAACGTCAAAGAGATTTTTTTACGCAACGACATCTCACGATTGTCTTTAAAATACGCGAGAGTAATAACTGTCATGGGAAGCTTATGTATCAAATCTGCCTTTCGGATGTGGCATTAAATGTAGGTTCTGGTCATTCATGCGAAAAATATAACACACACAACACTAATATTTGAATGAAGTTAGGCGAAGGCTCTATATGGGCTGTTGCGCCAATTAATTACTTTTTTTTTAATCGGAGTTAAATGCCCACGACTTATGTTAATAAAATACCACCACGGTCCTTCTCAGGGGTGATAGGCTGTCAAAATTAGATTGACACTGCCAAGTCTCGTTTTTGGTGAACTCGCATCAAGTTCTCCTCGAGAAAGGTTAGCAGCATTCCTAGAAAGCAATGAAATTCGGGACTGCTGCCAAATGATTCTGCTTATTGGGAAAACTTCTTCGAAAATTGTCATGTTTATGAGTTTTTTGTTTCGTTTGTTTGTCCTTTGTTTTGATCCCAACGCTTTGCTTCATGTTCTAACGAAATCACTAAGATCTATGTACTTCGTTCTGCTGGATAAACTGTTGAGAGGATTTACTGAGAAAGGCTACGAAGATTTCATCATCAACTGAATTAAATTACCACCACAATGTGATGAAATGCATACTGCCATGTGTGCTGTTGGGACCCGATATAGTTAGACGTTGTAATTACTAGTCCAGGGGTCCTATGAAATATTCGTTTATCGCAAATTTCAGAAAGTTAATAATTTTGTCGACTTAAAATTTTGTATTTTCTATGATAAACAAGTTAAGCTTGCCTATAGAGCAACAGTTCTACTCGATTAAGCATTTTCGCATGTATATAATTTTAAGAATGTCCAGCGTTAACGATCCAAAACCATCTTGCCTGATAAAACATAAGCAACGCATGTACCCATAAAATCCTAAAAATATATCTGTTGATAGGTCAAGTCACCCCCATCAAATAATAACTTTCATATTCATTGCTTCTATTACCAGACCTTAACCACCAGTATCAGTATCAGTACCAACATCCATATAAGTTGTACCAACAGCACCAGCAGTATCCTTTCCATCGTTTTTTTTTTTTTATCATCATCAGTCTTTCTAATGTTTATCCTTCTTTTTTCTGCTGTTTAGCTTCTGTTTCTTTTGCTTTCTCCCCTTGCAGTAGGAGGGTACAAAATTTTACGCTTACCGAAGCAAATAATGTCCTTTGTAGAGGTATATCTTTAAGGAATGACGGAGGTTCGTCCTTCATACTGCCACCCCAACTGACTGCCTAATAACCTTGCAATAGCAAAAGATGAACATAAAACAGAGGAATCAGCAAAGATACAGGATTCTCTCTCGTTTTTATGTTATATTCCTTTTGCCTTCAGGTTCTGTGCGCACGTTAAAACATGGACACAGAAAAAAGGATGTAAAGAAAAAAATTGTGATTGAAATGATTTGTTTTTTTTTTTTTTTTTCAACATCCTTGTATTTAATATAATTTCATCCCGTGGAGTCCTTTGCCCATGTCAAAGTCAGGTTTTATCTCACGATGATCTAAGCGCGCGGCCAGCGGTACAAACTGTATAATTCGATTTGACGATATCCTTGCTTCAGATAAAAAAAATCTGTAAAAACAAACTTAAAAGGGAATTGATGTAGAAGAAAAGGGAGAAGTCCGGAAAAAAGACGAAATACTTGCAGAAATCTGCTTTTAAATATCAATTCATGTTATCACAGGTGAGTTGCTGTTCCGGTCGCTCTTGCACCAAGTTCGGACCGCGCGTTGTAACATCAAAGAAAGCTCTTAATGTAATTGCGTTCCAGATTTACGTTAACATTCCTTTTTGGTTGTTGTTCCTTTCTAAATGTATTCGTGTTTTTTTTTTTATATTTTATCGGACCACCGGTTCATTCACTAACCCGGGAGGTGGAAGAGGGTGGTGGGTTTGTGGGAATGTTGTTGGTAAACCGAAATGATGATGTTAAAAAAATGAGAAAAGTTTCACTCGGCAATTGCAGTGCGCGCTGAAGAATTCTTACTGGGGGTGGAGAGGAGTAGAATGGTTTGGTATATGACACTGTTACTGTTACCAGTGTAAAAGGATGATTGTCGATGATAAGTATGAAAAAGTTAACGTACACCAACCATCAAGTCAATGGAAAAGGGATGTGGAACGTGTTTCTTATTTTGTAAGTAACCGCGTGGTAGGGGTTGGACGGATGGATGGATGAATGGATATATGCGTGTAGAGGTGCCGGTGATGGTAGTGGCTATGGAACATTTTCATCGCTTTTTTCTACTTAAGCAAATGTTATTCTTTTCTCCAAATGGGATGGATCTTCCTTTACACTTTGCGAGCCCCTATTACAGCCCCACCCTCCCGGTGAGCCAGTGTGAGTTTGAAAAGTTTTCAGTTAGAGTGTTTTTCGTTTCGTTAACTTTCACCATCATTTACATCGAGAGTTTTGGGTTTACTTTTCCACTTCTCCTTTGTTCCGTTGTCGTTGTCGGTTTGAGGAAAAAAAAACTTTTCTGTTAAGGGTGCGAGAGTTAACGTGTGAGCTAGAGTGTTTTTAAAAGCAAATTGAAACATGTGATGTACTTGACCTTGTTGATGCCAGTGGTGGTGGTTGGGTGGTAGTGGTTGACTTCAGAGGGGTACTACTGGAGCTAATGCAAATTAAAGAGCGGAAGGCCTAATGAAAATTGACTGGGTTGTTGGTGGAAAAAAAGAGAAACAGGGGGTTGGTAGGTATTTTTGTAACGAGGGTTCAAATCTGAAAATTTATATTCCTTCGGTTTTTTTTTTGTCCTGTGACTTGGGGAATGAAAAGTTCCGCTTTTTGTTTTTGTTGTTGGCCTGAGCCCCCCATCATTTTGGCATTTGGCACTTTTTTTGTGAAACATTCATGATAGCGCTAAGGAAAGATTTTCTTCTATATTTAGGTGGGGAGGAGTAGTGATGGACGAGGGGGTGTAATAAATGCTGACAAACGAGACTGGGTGACGGAGCACTTTTCGGCTGGTATTTGTATTTCGTTATGATTAGGGTGAATGGTGAACGGAGAATTTTTGAATGCTTTTAAATGATTTGGGATTTTTGATTGGATGTGGCAGGCAGATAATACTTTTTTTTTGTTAGTGCTTTCTATTTTTGGTGTTTTTAATGGTTATTTTGGATCGAAGTAAATGAGATCATTAGGAAGAAGGGAGAATTGACAATTTCCGGTGGAAGCTTTCTATTTCTCGATTTCTGCTAGAGTGAACAACTTTTTTGTGAAACGATGGAGGCTTAATGATTGGGACTTCTATTGTTGATTCTAGAATTGTGAATCTGATAGAATATCGTAGTTATTAAGGATTTTCAGTGAAGCGTAGGAGTTAATTACACGTCCGTAAATGGCACGCTGTGAATGGAAACACCTGCAGCAAATTTTAGAAAGAAAATTGCGATTTTGAAATTAGCCTAAGGCAAACGAAGGGGAATTATGACCATTGAAGTGTGGGCTCTTGATTTTATTTCCGAGAAATCTAACGATAATTCTTGGGGTGTTTTTCTGGGCAAACGTAAAAAAAAGGATCACCATTTTAAGCATTAGTGAAACACATTTTGATTTTCTATTTTTTAAACAATTTGTTTTTAAAGTAATTGGGTTTCGTAAAACATTTAAGAAACAAAAAGAAAAAGTTTTTATTTCACTTCAAACTGCAGGCCAGATATGCTGCGTTAAATCAAAGTTGCCTTAGATATTTAAATTAATCGAATTAATTAAATGTCCGTTTGAATAACATGCCTAATATTTCACGCATGTTTAAGAAAAAAATCTTGAATTTGGTTGCATTGCTGGACTGATTTCCATACATTATAGTCATCACAGCGTACAGACATCTGTGTGGAAAGACTTTTGCTGTATCCCCACACCAATATTCAAAGAAGAATATTGAACTTCTATCAAAAATCTTACACACAGTAAGAATATTTTTTTTTTTACTGTCCACCAAAATTTAGATTCATGTTTTTTCAAAGCACGAACAAAATACATAGTTGCAGTTGCAGTATAATTTGAGTTATGATTATACTAGCGGGGGGCTGCCGTATCTTACCATAGTATGCCAGCAATTGTTATTTACCTATCACTGTATATACCTATATGTACATAGACTAAATCCATTTGAATAGATCAGGTTACTTATTTGCCATTTGTCATAAATAAATTCTTGAATTTGAACCTGAAGTACTCACAAATTCTAGGAGGAATCAATTGAATTTCTATCTGTTATTTCAATAATTTCTCATTAATTTCAATCTTTCCGAATTATACTCCATAATTTATTTCAGAATTTGAGTAAAATGGTTTTCGAAGACATGTGATTTCAACAGGATGACTCTACGTTCTACAATAGTGACGGAAACAGTCGAGTAAAATTTGGTGATACATACGTTTATTGTCCTGTGGATTGAAGTGGATCTGTGAAGATAGTGAAACGTCCTTGGATTATTTTCTTTGCAGATGTGTAAAGTCAGAACCATTGCCGCTTTGGAAGTCAAGATATTAATCTCACGCCATTGATGAAATTAGGCCACGTTGTGCGAAGATCTTAACGTAACATATGTTACATCAATGGTTCTCAATTGTGACCATAAGCAGTCGGAACTTTACGAATTTTCCCGCGCAATTTTGACTATTGTTATAATTCTCAAGCGTTTATCACTTCATTTTTTTAACCGTATATCTACTCTACTTGTCACGTATTGAAAATTGACAACTTTACGTAGATAAATCCTTAAAATGGAAATTTAATAAAAAACTGGCTTTGACCACCGTTCACGCCATCTTGAGCGATTGGAACGAAAGCCATACCATAACACAGATAGGTTAGGTTAGGTTACGTTGAAGTGGCTGCCAGCTAGGAGTCGCCAGCACACTTATACCAATGGTAGGTCCATTGTGATACCACGTGGATCTTGGGAGAAAGTTTCTCTCTACCTACCCGTTAAAACCAATTTGAGCTTCTTAATGTCGATATTCATCAGGTCGCCTGTATAGTTGTAATAGGGGGCTCCTAAGTGAAGCTTCCTTCTACGGGAGAGAGCTGGGCAGAAACAAAGAAGGTGAGGAATAGTTTCCTCCTCTTCTTCATCCATGTAGCTTCTACAAAAGTCGTTCGAAAAGAGGCCTAGCCTAGTAGCATTCTTGCCTATTAGACAGTGTCCAGTGATGACACCTATTATGGTGCCGATATGCAATCTATTGAGAGAAATCAAATACTTAGAGCGTTTTAGATCCAGCTTTGGCCAAATCTGTTTTGTCGCTAGACATGTTGATCCATTTGTCCACCTAAGATTTGTACTCCCGACAGCATCCAGCTTAAATTTAAGTTTGCGAGTAGCTATTGGTATACCTAAGGTACCCTTATCCGGCAAGATGGGTATAATTGTTCCTATTCTGGCGAGTTCATCGGTCTTACAATTCCCTGGAATGTCTCTATGCCCCAGCACCCAACACAGGTGAATGTTGAACTGCTCAGCCATTTCCACAAGAGACGAACGGCAGTCTAGGGCTACTAAAGAATTTATAGAGGTCGATTCTAGGGATTTGATTGCTGCTTGGCTGTCTGAAAAGATGCAGATATCTCTAACAGATATCACGTTATTTTTAAGCCAAGACAGGGCTTCTTTGACCACCATTAATTCCGCCTGGAAAACGCTACAATGATTTGGAAGACAGAAAGAGATCTTAAGGTTAAGCCTATCAGAGAAAACACCTGCACCAACCCCGTCTTTGGTCTTTGACACAGATGCTTTTTGAAAAAAAAAAAAAAAAACAATTACAGAAAGAGTGTATCTAAGATAGGTAAGGACTATTTTGTCTTTCGAACCGTATTGGCTTCAGTATGCAATTAATTTAACGCAACGAATTTATTTTCAAATAAAACTGATCTTAGTTGCTGGGTTTTTTGCTAAGCAATGCATTTATTAGATTCTTCTAGTGAACTGGATTAACCAAAAATAACTCGCATTTTCAACAAAGCTCTAGACTTGGGCTTACATATGTACGTACATACATACATATATGGTTTCTCAAACTTAATCCGGAGTTCTATCAAAAGAGAACCTACTGGATCAATAAATAAAAATCCCTTTTCTCATCAACATGACATGTATCTTGGCATCAAGAAATAAAATCAATAAACCTCCCCAATAGAAGTCATGCCGTGCTGTCAATTAGGCAAATAAGAAAAAAAGCAGAAGAAGCGAAAAAAAGAAGAAGGAAACGAAAAATTGTTGGCTTGTTAACAAAGCCAATCGTGGGCTTTAACCTTCAGATGCCATCGCAAATCCCCGTTGATAGCCGAATTAAACATCAACGTCCTTGAACTGCGCCGATATTGACAACCCTAAGCCCATTAATCATACTTCAGAAACGTAGAGCAATAACGAGTTCCACCACACCAAACACCACCCCAAAACTCATCCATGTACAACCCCTTCAGTCAGTAGAACAAGTTCACACACATACCAACAACGGTGTATGTTTGGATCTTTTTGAAAATTCCTCTCGCAATTAAATATTCATTTCTCCGACGACGATATTGCGAGAACCTTTCGGCATCTCATTAGATTGGAAATTTCATCCGATAATTGAATACACGACCTGGCACCATCATCCATACATTTCAAGGATATTGCGCGTCGCTTAGTATGCGTGTAACCTATGGCAGACCACAGCGCCAAGGCATCGCAGTATGATATTTCATCGGTTACGAGCGTGCCAACAAACGGATTTCTTACCGGATTAAAATTAATTAAGATCCGCAGAGGGAAATTAATATTTTGGATTTTGAAATTTTGAACGCAGCAGACGTTGAGAGTCTAGTTGTTCCGTGCATTGCAAGCACATATGGCGTATTGCCGCAATGATTCGATTTGGAATTCAAAACTTGAAATATCTCGATTTAGAGAGAGGGTTTGCCACGAATTTGATTGCGTTCCATTTAATTAGACGGCGAACGATAATGGTGTGCGGTGGTAAGTCGCTTACTAACGAAAGGGAAATAGGGACGGCTGCCTGTGAGATCTAGGTCCGACATAAATTTGCCAGACGGGTGTGCTCCTCGGAGATTTATGGGGCAGTCAAGTCAGCAGTAATTGCTGAAAGAAGGCGTTTTGTAGGTGGCTAAGGACTTTTATTTAGGCTGTTAAATATTTACAATAATTTGTACAAATAATTCATTTGATTCTACGCCTGCTGCCATCTCCAATTGGATTCCTGCTGTTGTTGTTGAACACCCCGAGAAGGGTTGTTTGCGATTCAAATTCATTAGATGTTGAATGGTGTAGGGGGCACATGGGTTAACACGAAAGTTGGACTGCTGTCTTGGCTTAATTATTAATTTCTGCAAACTGGCACGGTCGTGTCAGTCATGGCAGAAGGAAGATGTTTTTGTTTATATTTAACTTTTTCCTTTTTTTTCCTAATGTCAATGGGGAATTGCTGACTTGCTGGTTGTGTTTTTTGTTTACGTAATGAAAATCTAAAAGTAAATTCATTTTAAGTCACAAAAGTGGAATGGAGACACGTAGAATATATTGAAAGAGGAGGCTTACTAATGTGTGTTTTTGTATTATTTGAAGCGGATTTTCGAGTACGGGGTATTTTAAAAATTTGAATAGCGAAATTAATTTCCGAATGAGATGTTAATTGGGATTTATGGTAATTGGTCAACAACGAGTGGTTGAATGTTGAATACCTATCAATACCTGTCAAGATGTTGCCAAGGGAAAATTTCATTTTTATATTTTATTGTTCTTGAAAATCAATTGTTATTAATAATGTATTTACATACATGTACATATATAGTCGATATATATATGGAAACTTACCGATTTTGCGCTATGAGCGGAAGCAGAGTCGTCTTGAAACATAACGTCCCCGCAGAGTTCGGTCAGTTGGTTCAATATAGGAAAAACGACGCCTTCAATAATTTTAAATATTCCACTGCATTGACTTTTCTTCTGGGAACTACCGCATTATCGTCCAGCCCAAGCAAATTGAATTTGGAACTGGATTTGTCGGAAAACGCAATTATCCCTGTTCGGGTTGAGTTAAGTTTTGATAAGTTTTTGCCCACTCAAGCCCATATTTTTCCATTCTTGGGGTAAGGAGAGTTTTTTGCAGGACGCCCAGCTTCTAGGCACATACTTTTCAGAAGTTTCTGGAGTGTTTGGTCGCTAATTTCTTCTCCCAGTTTGTCTCTCAAACGTATTATTTATATCATAATCATGTTTAAACCTGTCTTTCACTGAAATACGCTGGATTAGCCGCTGTTTTCTAAGATCTGTCTTCTGGGGTCTACCGCTTCTAACTTTTCGTGTAATGGAGCCCTTTGAACGAGAATTTTTCAACAAATTTTTTACACTCGATTCGTTAGTTCGTACTATACCAGTGAATTCTAATTTGACAGGCTTTTTTATTATCAACAATAATACAGGCTTTTCCTTGAAGCCAATAAATATATAAAAATAAAATAAAGTTAGTGCGAGGGTTTTTCTGTCCATGGGTGTGTTTTTAACAAATTTTTCTTTGGACGTGAAAGCGAAAAAATATCAAGCGGAGATTTGCATACATATGTATGTACATATATATGTATGTACATACATCAATTATTCCAATTATTTCACCAGCCATTTTCATACAAACTCGTAAGTTTTTAGATTTTTATTAAATATAAGCTTATATCGTATATCCTTAAATAGGGTCTTTCAATAAGAGTGATATTGATATTTCAAATTAAAAAAAAGAATGAGGGCTGTATGAGGGCATGATCAACATTTTTATTGCGGATTTAAAACAGCATTATTCAAATGACCTTCACGTTACAGTTTGTATAGGTAGATGCCGATCCGAGAAACGCAATTTGGGATGGCACTTCAGCAACGCAACAGCAACGTAGCTCCGAGGGAAAAAGTCGTTGGGTGTTAAATCGTGTCTTCTCGTAGTAACGCTACTTGGAAACACTTATCTCAATAGAGCCATTGTTATCCAATTGTCATCCAATTCAGGCAGAAAAAATATCGGTTATCATCTCCTGACCTGATACCTTTTGTCATTCACAATTACCGTCTCTCCTTCTTCATTTCAAAAGACGTGTGGCCTGATGATGTCGCCAGAACAAAATCTACACAAAACAGTGAGTTTTCTGCATCTAAAGGAAGCTCCTGAAACTGTTGTAGAAGGTGATTATTTTCGAAGCCATTCATCCAAAAATAAGAGTTGTCGCTAAAGATGTTTTTTTCCACCAAAATTGTAATTCTTTTGTAACTGCTCAATGGACGTTCATTTCATGATGTTGTCTTATGGTTTTAGTTCTTGAGAAAATTGAAGTTTGAATGTCAAGGTCGCGAGAAGCCCCACATATGTGAACGGCGAAGCACTGAGACGTTTCGATTCCACGCCCGCTTTCAGCAACAGGTGCAGTATTCCTGTTCAATCGAGTGTTATGGAGGCGCACTAACGCTAAACTTGAACTTGACAAGAATTTGACGAACTGAGCTTTTGGTAGGATGCTCATGTGCTCGGTAATCACATCTTAAACGGAATAGGTATTTTTGTGTAATAAATTTTCAAATCTTGTACGCTTTGTTGAAGCGTGTAGTTTTCCGTGATTAAATTGCACCTACGGTAGAACACAAACATCAAAATATGAGAACGCTTTAATTTCAAATATAACCACAATCCACTGTCAAGTTTTAAGCTGAAACATAGTTTTAAGCCTGATTTATCAGAATGGAAGAAATGGAATAAATTATTCTTCGATAAATGGTTTTTGTCAATGAAAACGATTTTACTCTTTAAAATCAATATTCCGGAAATATAAATTTACATACATGTTAATGAATATATTTCATATGCAGTCAATAAAGTCGCATACAAGATTCTGTCCAAAGTACTTAATATTATATGAACGCTTTCAGTCGTTTTGCAAAACACTATGTAAATGAATCGTGCCAGTGTGGCTTTCGGTCCAACAAATAAACAATAAACCAAGCTCATAACGAGACTCAAATTTATTCATCGCCCTTAAAGCCGCTTATAATAGTGCATATGCAAGTGTGTATGTATGTATGTATACCCCGCATGGCTGGATTTCGGATCACTTATTTATTTTTTTCATCTATAAAATAAAATTTCGTACAAATATCAGAACAATGTAAAGGTGTAGTGCAAATGATATTACAAAAAAAGTTATTACCTACATAGTTACATTAAAGAATATTTATTTTGAAAAAATATTCATAAGATTATGCTGCTTGACTTTAGAAACACGCCATGTATTATACAATTCATGAAACCTTGCTTGGAAATAGAGTACAGCTGGCATCGACGCGAAAGGCTCTTCAAAAACTCTTGCGACATCGATATTATGACTCGTTTCCATGGAGGAGTATTAGAAACTGGAAATGTATGTGTGTAAAAAAATACATTTTTTTAAGAGATTTGTTGAGATTTGTTACGTACATATGTATGTACATTTTAAACAAAAAAAAAATCTGTAACGATTTACATACATGCATTTCCTTCCTTCTCTATTTCCGAAAGTACAAATAAAGATCAGGAGAAGGTTCTACAATAATTACATCAAATCTACTTTCACATGTAGTTTCATGTAGTTTTGAATAAAATTAGTATTAAAACGGTAAAACTGTTCCCACCATATATGTACATATTACATCTTATCTGTTTTTAATCTTTTGATCAATTCACACAATGCCACCTTACGTCAATTCAATGTTTCATCAAAATTTGTTAAGGGCTTGTTGTATTCGTCGTAAGTGAAAAATCCTTCGATATTAAAATTCATCTTCACATGCCAACCTTCAACAAATACAAAATTGGCATAAACACTCACATGCAACAAGTTGTCTCAAAAACAACTTGAACTTGTTCATACTTCTTACATCGATAGAGATACATACATACATAAACATGTATGTCTGTGACTAAATTACAACCCTCGTCCCCTAATTAGCTACGAAAACCCCTCAATAAGAACGAAAATACTTACATGTGCACGTCAACAAAAATGAAATTTTATTTCTCTCTAATAGCCCTCCAGTTACGCTCCTTGGCATCGTTATATCCTGTAGCAATAAAAATTGCTTCAAAAATAAAATTTCTCTTTCATCTGTCATATTCTATGCAAACAGTGTCAACCATTCAACAGTGTCTGCTACCACATGTCACCGATAGAAAAGGCGACGACTCCTGTGGGTAAAATATTGTTACAAAAAAAAAAAAATAAATATTCATATTTAAATTCGCTGACGCCTATGATTTCCCTAACCAAAAAAAAAAAAGAAGTCAAGATTGCCATTTTATTGCCATTGCAACCGCGCGCCTTAACCCTCATCGTCACCATCATAACCAACATAAACACAATCATGATCACAATCTTCATCATCATTATTATCATCGTAGTCCTCTTCATCGTTCTTACAACCCTACTTTTATGTCACAACCGGAAAAGTAGCAACCATCATCGTATTTCGTTGGTAGAACGACAAAATAGGTAACAGTACAACCAGTGACAATTTCCTCAGGCATAAAGTCCAAATTATAACGAAAAATAAAACCCCAGAGTCTAAGAGAAGACCAGCCGCTACACCATGCCTCTAAAGAGAGCGCGTTAAAAAAACACACAGTTATTCATTTGAATTTTTATACCATAAGGATTGGGGATGGCTGTAAGATAAAAATGAAAAAAAAAAAAATGTAGCGAAAAAGACAAGAAAAAATAAACAAAAACATCCTTGAAGTCACTCACTCAAGTCAGAGCCATCGCATTTGCTTTTTATGCACATTTTATAATATTTAGACGTGTCCTTGTCCGTCATTGTCGCTTTCATCGTATTCGTCGTTGTCATCAGTGCTGTAGTAGTAGTAGTAGTTTTCTTGTTCGTTCAAACATTTACTACACCAACAACGGGAATATAAAAGGGTATACTCGCCATGCCCACCCACGTTAAAGGATAATAAGAACAACAGGGCGATTTCTTGTTTTATTGTCAACTTGTCTCTCCTATATTAAGCACATAGCTTCGCGGCTTTATCAGTATAGTAGTATCTGTTTGGTGCTTGTTCACCCCACACCCATCAGCCTTGAGCTGGCACCCCTTTCTTGTCCCCGTTCTTTAACAACTCACCGCAGGCGACCATCAACTTTATTATTATTTCCTGTGAGAATGTTTTAACGTTAAAAACACAACAACAATGAGAGTATTTTACCTACGTATGTATTATATAAATAAAATGAAAATTTCTGTTAAAAAAAAATATAAAAAATAAAAGGAAAGCAGAGGACGGCACGGGATGAGAAGAGATGAAATAAAACCAGGGTATGATGGATAGAAGTGGAGCAAGGTGTCCTCTTACGCGCGCCTCACTGCTCATCGTGTGTTGTTCTTTCGCAAGGAAATCGAGGCTCGAGGGTGGTTGTGTGCAGGAAACAGATTGAAGTCTCGGTTTCCAGTGCCTGTTTCAGCATCATGGAAAAATAATATTTTTATGTTGAGTTTGTTCTTTTCTTTTATATTTTATGTATTTTTTTTTTTTTTTTTTATGTTGAGTTTATGTGTCTTCTTCGCATCCTGATTCATATTTATGGCGAGAATGAACTCGAAAAGGACATCTCACTTGCAATGCAAACACACGGGGGACCAGTAGATGATGCGATCCGTTGGGAGAGGGCGGGTAGAAGACCTGGGGCAGCAACAAGGAAGTACAGTCGGTGGAGTTGTCATATGTACATATGTACAAAATACTAATATTTGACGCAACAGACCGCATTAAGCGGTGGCTCAGTGGTTAGTGCGTTGGATTACTGAGCGAGAGGTTCGAGGTTCTAAGCCCAAAAATCACCAAACGTTTTTTTCACGGTCCCACATCTCGCGAATGTCTGACAAACGTCCGAGAGAAATAAAATTACTGTCAAGAGAAAGCCTCATGAAAAAATATAACACGCACAACACGAATGGTTCCGAGAAGCTAGACCGCATACGGTCTGTTGCGCCAAGTATTTCTATTTTTTTTTTCGTATCAACATATCCGCAGCCAAAATCTTTTGTTTTTAAGTTTGAATAGTGAATTTTCGAAGAAGAGTAAACGCGAAACGTAAAACCCTTTGCCGGGACTTTTGATGGTAAAATGCGGCAAAGGTAAAAAGAAAAGCTATGTTTGATGATGAAGTAGAGTTACATCTACTTACTACCTACATAGGAAATAACGTCTTTACTAGATGTATGGAAATCGTTGAGTGTATTGTATGGCTAGCTTTACTTATAATATAGCGTCTTTCAGAACATTAACGTAGCTTCGTACAAGATGATCAAGCGTGTAAGACTTTTATTGGTTATATGTAGTGCGTAGTCAAATTATTGATCGTTCCCTAAATCTGCAAAAAGTTGATATTTACAAAAAATAGAAAAAATATTCATTTTACATTCAGACTTGACATGTTTTTGCACTTTACATGCTTTCCATCATGTTTCAGAAATAAAAATTGAAATACTGAAATCAAGAGGCTAAGGAAACATTCGAACATTAACTAAACACATTCCTTTTCTTAAATCGATATTCTAAGTCTTCTTAAGGAACAAGGAGATGAATATTCGTAATATTATGAAAGCCACCTGCATATGTATTCGAAAACCGTCGAAGGAAACTTCGAGAAGACTATACATTATTAAGGGGAGGTGTTCTTATAAGTAGAGCTCGAAAATGTTTTTTTTTTTTTTGACATAGCTTGTATTATTTTATTTTTAGGTCGGTGATATTGGTTTTATAACTGCACGTCTTCTCTTGTCACTCTCACCCTTATTTGTTCTTCCTTTAATGAAATCATTTTATTAAGCAATCAACTGCATATGTATGTATGTATTTGAGTGACGTCTTTTTAAATTCGCTGACTGTAGAATAATAATGAAATAAAGTATGAGTAAAAATGAGGTCTTGCAGTTTAAAACCATCTCAACACGGCAATGAAATCTTTTTATGGCTTCTGTTTTCTTTTTTTTTAATATATTTTTTCTTTTGTATGTGATATTTTATTCTCTTAGCATTGCAAATATCCTTTTAACGTATACTGACAGCAGCATACGGCAACAACGAGTCGTGGTTGCTTTGTAAATAGTGGGATTGGATTGGGGGTGGTGATGCAACCTTAAAGTCGCAGTGTCGTATGATACCCACTTTTTAAAAGACAATATTACCGAGTTTGCTCGTTTTCTAGCCGCGGGTAAGTTTTAATGGTGGTCGTTGCTGAGATACATTAATGGTATCTGTATGTTTCCTTCGTCCTTGTGCTATATTGAAATGAATTATTATATGTGTGCATATATACATATTTATATGTTTGTATTATTTTTGCAACACGTGCATTTCTAGCGAACTGACGTTTTTTTCGTTGACCTACAACTACTATCGCTAGCATGTGGGTCAAAGATCCGATTAATTTTTCTGACGATTTATAGGGGAGATAAAAGTACGTGAGTTTTCTGAAATTTTGATTGCAGCGATGTTTTCTTTATGCTTTCATACTAGCGTTATCGTTTTTTTCTTTCGTTATTTTTAGGTGCACGTTTCTAACGAAATTGTGCTGTTCAGCTACTTTTTTTTTTGTGTCACAACTGGTACAAGTGGGTGTTCATTGCTGCATCTGTATTAAGTGGATGGAAACTGAATTGAAGGTAGGTTATAAATAATTTTCTTTGATCTTCCTTGAATAAGGTAAAAGAACTGAAGTTTCCCCACATTCAGCAACAATTTTAATGACACAAAATTGTAAAGTATATCTAGGTACCTATTGATGATGCTATAAGGACAGTGCGTAGGCTTTAATATTTCTTATTAATCGAAGAAATTCCAATTTATTTTGCAGTTGTTCAGTGGTAAACCAGTGATGGACTCAAGGGAATTACGTTAGGTCTTATTGCCGGATCTGAGGAAAGGGGCTTGTCAGACATACAGGGTGTCTCAGTTAAGTGGTATAATCCTTTAATCCCAGCAAACAAAAAATCGTATGGCAGGCGTGGTTTATTTTCAACCTAGTTCGAGCTTTAGCCCGTCAAACTGGGGCACCTCCCATTTAGTAAATAGTGCCTTCTTTAATGAATTAGGGAATATTCACATGTACGTATACCTAGGTACCATGGACTCTGTTTTTTGTTTACACAATTGATTTTGAAAGGAAATCAAATATCTTCCCCGAAATTGAATAGGTTTAAATCGGATCACGATGAGTTCAATACGTTGCATGGTGTTCTGTTGTCTTTTTAAATTTGCCTAACGTAACATAAAAACCCTATCTTTTTAGTTGCAGGATGTCTGTTCCGAATGAATTCATGTACCAGAGGAAGAGACAGAGTCAAGCATTGCTTGCATTTTTTTATATTTGCGTCGTGTCAGTTTCCATAGACTTTTATTAACATTTTTATGACCCTGTGTCATACTAACGGAAAGGATATCATGAACTACGCTAAACTACAATAAGAATTTAATATGTATACAAATTATCTTATTTCACAGTGCAATTAATTGCACAAAATATACTTAATATTCACCCTGAAGTCAACCTCAATTACCGCAAAGTTATAAATTCATTATCCAACATCGACCCAGTTATTGAACTAAAGTCAAGAGATCATTCCACTTGCCAATCGAATGATTGAATGAATGAATAATTCTCTTGCATATCTCATTTCTCTTCAGATTGTTTGAGGACAAACGTCAAACAAATCGCAACGAACCAGAATAATTGAAGAACAGTGTCATTAAATATCATTCATCCCCGAGGACGTTGTCATTACCATCACCACCACCACCACCACCACCATCACCGTCATCATCATTATCATCAGAAATAACTTCAACGAAGCTTAGGATCTCAATTCCAAGCGATTTGCTTGCAATTTAATCGGAAGATAAAAGTGTTTTCCCACCCGTCCGCCTTACATTTCCATTTCCACTTGACACACCGAGCCCCTCAAGTGGATAAGTCACCTAACTTCGACGACTGAAGGTGTTTCTAATTGACAGCCGTTATGGTAGGAAATCTGTGTAAAACCCCAAAGGACACATCTCCATAAAAACAAAACAAAATTTACAAAGGAACCCTGATACGCCGCTTAAGGGTGGTATAATTTTTTAAGGATTCCACCACGTTACATCACTCAATAAGAGATTATCCGAGATATTTTCGATTTTTCGATTTTTCCATTCTCTCCTCACAGTCAGTATCTCTGTTCTGTCACATTTAATCCTTAAACAGGATGAAAAAGAAAAAAACTGCACACGGAAAATCGATTAAATCCCTATTCACATCGAACTATTCGTTGCAGATTGAGACCGAGGGGAAGAGAGAGTGAACCTTGTCATTATCAGCTGCTGGATGTCCAACCAAAAAGGACACACCATTTTTTTTTTATATTGTAATTATTATTCACTTGTTGTGCTGGACAATGGGTGCCAATCTGAAGTAAAACTTACGTGTGAATTGTATTCAGAGGGTTGCTGGTTATGGTTGGAAAAAATAATAATTTCTCAGAGTGAAAAAGCAATCAAAAGTAAAGGACTCTGTTTTAAGGTTAACTGAGAAGAATACAATTAAATGAATGCATATATATTCATGTCTTTATCTATGCATATTTCTTAATCAAAACAAACACTCGTAGGGTATAATAACAAAGTTTGCAATTTACATACATACTCGTAGAAGAAGGGCTCACAAAATGATATCTGTGATCACTATGGAAATTCGTGTCGGGCTAGATATGTTAGACCAGATTTTAAACATTTCAATTTGGCCCAAGCAAGCCGGCAGACAGTACAAATGCACAAACTTGGATTTCGAGCTGAAGTGTACTTTAGTAGGACTCCGAAATCTTGAAACTACACGCGAAAATGTAGACTTTGACTTGCGCATTCTTGAGATCATACATTGTGAAGGCCATTATCCACTTTTTAAGGGAATTTTCCTTTAAAAAGTACTATATTGGCTTTAAAAATAGCAGATAAATGGTGACAGCACGGCCTGCTTTACTTGCAGAACTAAAAAAAAAGTTCCATGAAATAGCATCTAACGAGCAAAATAATAATTGGAACCAATCGTCAACAAGCGACTCCTAATTTAATGAAGCTTACAACAAAGCACCAATAAAGAAGAAAAAAAAGATAGGGTATCAGTAGTTCGTTTCAAAGAACCTCAAGCATTTTTGTATGTTTTTATTTTCCCCACTTTTTCCTCTTTAATCAGCTTAAATTGGCTCTTTGCCACTGCAACAATGTAACATTTGAGAATTTCTGCGATTTTGTGATGTCCTTCTGCATAATGGAAAACAGTCGTTCTGCTGGACACAGTTTCAGTATTAAGCTGACCCTTTTTCGGCCTGATCCTATTGATTTTCACAGCACGTATGTGACATAACCATTTGAGTTGCATGAGTGTGATTTGGTGAGTCTGCACTAAGCATGACACCAATCAGATCGACAGGATTTGTAAGTGCTTATATACTTATGTATGTACATACATACCCGCATTGAGCAATGTTGTAATGTGGCCCTTCGCTGTGGAATTGTATATTGTGGAGCTTTACGAGGTGTTTCTGTTTTATTTGTGTAGTTTTACAACTTTGATCGTTCTACTGAACGTGGATTTAGTTATATTCTTGAATAGAGTGTGGGTAGTTGGTGGCTGATGGATTTTACAGTTGAAGTCGATTGAATTGTTGTTTGAGTTTCAACATACATATTTCCACCGGACGCTAATACAAAGATTGTGATCACACAAAATTCGGATGTGAATTGTTTTTGATTGTGGTACTGTAGAAAAATAACTGAGGATTTGCAAATTGCCTTGCAATTTGATTTTCTCTCGAAAATTACTTGTATTTATCTAAGGTTTAGATGTATTATATCAGCTTGCCTGTATATGTATGTATACCTACGTTATATTTGGCAAAATTGAAGAATAAGGATTTGCGTCATTTTTAAATTTCGGGAGAGATATAAGGATCTAGGTTAGGTTAGGTTGAAGTGGCTGCCAGCTAGGAGTCGCCAGCACACTTAGACCAATGGTAGGTTCATTGTGATACCACGTGGATCTTGGGAGAAAGTTTCTCTCTACCTACTCGTTAAAACCAATTTGAGCTTCTTATGAAGCGTAGGAGGCTCTTAATGTGGATTTTCATCAGGTCGCCTGTATCGTTGTAATTGGGGGCTCCTAAGTGAAGCTTCCTTCTACGGCAGAGAGCTGGGCAGAAACAAAGAAGGTGAGGAATAGTTTCCTCCTCTTCTTCATCCTTCCACAAAAATCGTTCGAAAAGAGGCCTAGCCTTGTAGCATGCTTGCCTATTAGACAGTGTCCATCTAAGGATCTAAGTTAAAATAAAAAAAAATATCTCTGTTTAACTAGAAGTCGCTGCCAGGAATTGTCAACTGTTGAGCTTTGTGAGGACGATATATTCAATTTCACATTTGTCGCGGCCTCACCTTAAGTTTTCCTTGTAGAATACGTCTTGCAGATTTGTCAAAATAACAATGGCGCAGTGTCCAGTGAAGTTGCAAAAGTTTTGCGTGTGTAGGTCTGCTTATCGAACACTAATCAAAGTATTCTCGCGGGGAGCCATTCTTTTTTTTTCTTTGGATGATCGATTTTTTTTTTGTTGTTGGAATATTTGCAGAAATAGTGTACACTGTACTGTCCGTTACTCATATACTCATATATTCTAAGCTAACAAATTACTTAAACCTTTTTGCAAAACTTAATGTGTCATATCCAATGGGTTACTCATTTCGAGATTGGGATTTCACATTCCTGCAATCTGGCAAATCCATCTATCATTTATAGTGACGGCTATTTAGTTTTCTTGCCTTGTCGTTTATACCTTTAAAGTCCAGCTTACACAACAACTAAGACTTGATAATCAAAGAGTGCCTATTGGGTGAAGTCGGTGCCAATGGGGCTATGCTACAGATTGTGTCTATGCAGTCAATCCCCAAACTTCGGAGCACTTAAAGATCAACACCAGTGAAATGTTCCGAAAAGTCAAGGACAATTACCTCACAATCGAAATTTATGATGCATTTGTCCGCTTACCTTGTTGACTTTACCGAGAATACTCTGTCCTTCAAATTTCTACAATATCAGCTGTTGATATACATATGTATCTTCTTTCTTGATACAGAAGTATGCATACTTATTCTATCGTTTTCAAATATGTGAGTATGGCTGCACGATTAACAATGGATCTCATCATGTTCTCACTGCGCTTCATCACGCAAATGATTTGGCTTTCAAAAAATTACGTAACTCAATAATTCGTATTTTTATTTTTACGATAACTCTATACATACATACATACATATGTATGTATATAGTGTGACATGATATGTGTAAAGCTCGACAAAAAATAATGCGAAGGTATTCGACGAAGGGACATTTTTGTGTTTATCAAATGACATTCACCAGGAAACAGGAAAAAGCATCATGAAACGTACATCCCCGTAAGTTTGTTCCGTTATTATGATTTTCGCTCGAAAATCCATTTGAGGACACGAGAGGATGATTGCTCTGGCCGTAATGGTTAACTTCCAACATTACAACAGTTATCATCATAGATGCCCAGCCATTTGAAGAGTGTGGTCGTGGCATAGTCAAAAGGCCAGTTTCGAATGAGATTCAGGGGGTGGGTGTTAAGGATCCTTCCTCGACCAAGGGGTTAAGTGTTGCTGAATGATGATGGCAGGCAGTTCACAAAATTCATTTCTGTGCACAAGGACTATGGCAAACAAAAGTATCCTGGCCTCCGCCCACCACAAAATACTGTATGACTGAATAAATAATTTAAATTTGAAGGGCATAATGACAGAACAAGGACTTTTTTTTTGTTATTTCACAGCGTTTTCTCTCTACCACATTCATACACATGTATAAGTACATATATGTATGAATGCCCAACTTAACGGAGCTTTGTTTTTAATGGCGCTGCAGTGCAGCTCTACAATGTTGCGGGCTGTTGGCTTTCACCAAGTTGTTTTTTTTTTTCTGTTTTTCGTTGGCCGGGCTTTAGTTGTTTTTGTTTCTCTGATTGTGTGTGCTCTTTCAGTTGAGAACAGTCCCTTTGTTTGTTTGTATAGCAGAAGGATAACAAAATGAATCGACAGAAAAAAAAAAAGAAAACAAAATGAAAACAGAGTGAAACAGAACGACAAAGAATCACATCACAGAAAAACTAAAACGAACGTTCACTTTATGACCAAGAATTTGGGTCAGGACAATCAGCGTGGGAGAGAGTTGAATCTGCATAAATTCACTTTTGCCATTAATAAAAAGTACATGAAGTGTGCATGGCTGTTGGCGGGCAAGTAGTATGTGTTTTATACTAAAGAATAAAAATTCAGATTGCAACCTGTCAGGAGAATTGAGGATCTGAGCTTCAATGAACCATTCACAGAGCCATTGTGCAGCCATTTTCGTTTTATTATGTCCTTGCACTGGTAACGTTTTCCAATTAAAGACAGAATGAGAAATATGCAGACTCATTTCTCGGAATACGATGAATGAAGCTAATATACTCAATATTGTGAAATTAATGAAGTGTACATATGTACAAACATACATAAGTACCTATATACATGTGTAGTTAGAGAAATCAATTTCATGAGAATGAAATTTGTTTCTGTTTTGTTTTTTATATCTTGAGATGAATGACTGAGACAAATAATTCCAAAATTTAACTTTCTGTCTGACTTGTCATTTTTATCATTTTAACTACGTACATATGTAGTTCATCCTGTGAATCCAATTTTGCAGGACATAGTCAATTGTATGTGCCTCTATTTCGGAAATAGCACAAAGGATGTTTTCCTTAAGTGAGTCTTTTGTTTGTGGAGCGTTTTGGTAATAACGGTTCTTAAAAATTTCTTGTAAAAATAAGTCAAACCAGTAAAACTGCAATTGCAAAGTGACTGAGGCCAAAACAAAGCATAACATGTACACCGAAACTGCTAATGTGGCACGTTGCTATGCTACACATAACCTGCTGGAATCAAATTGCATCCGATTGGCCAATTGCAGCCACAAATAAAAATAGTTATCATGTCTCAATAGTGCACTTCGTTCGCTGCAATGTTGTTGCCAGCTTCATATTCAAAGAAGTAGGAACGAAACAGTCACTCTTTGAAGATGTATTTGCTTCTTTACGACTGTGTACGTGCGGAATTTCGAAATATTACAGTTTTGCTTCTTGACATGGCCAATAGGAAAATTAGCTTCGCCTGAAAAGATAACTAGAATCGACGTTTTTTTACATTTAATTCACGCAGAGGAGTGATAAAGCAGTGTTTCAACTCTTGAGTTATTTGAACCTTGTAAGCAAGTAATCCAAGATCTCTATGTGGCTCATGTTCAGTTGTTGAACTCTGCGATGGGTGGAGTTTTTTGGGTTGCACATTCGACAAACAGCAGAATTCTTTCGTCTGTAGGTACCAAACAATCACGTGGATAGCTTTCGTTATTCATAAGCATGCCAGTTACATACATTTGCATTTTCTTTATGAATTTCTTTACCTATTCGTCTATACATTGTATAAAACCATGCCCACTTTTTTGGGGCGTTATCAAAATCCAAGAACTAGCCTTATAAATGGTAGGGCAAGCATGGGATTTTCCCTTTCAAGAAACGTCGTAAATTAAATTTTGATAATTTCTCCTTAGAACCAAATCGCGGTATTTCAATGAAAAAGTGGTATGAAAGTGATGGAGAGATCTCTGTATATTATATCCATGTTTTGTAAAGAAAAATCAATAATTACTTCCATCGGTATCATTTTAATTACACATAAGTGTTCCTTTTTCGCCCTATGCTCCTGTGACTTTGCCCCGATTTTTCACACTTCAACGGAAGGTGACTACAAACTAGTATAACATCCATCAAACAACTTGACCCTTTTTATGAATTAAACTCATCAAACCACAAAGGAAGCATATCTCACAAATTGCCACCGTCAACGATCGTATTCGCCCGAAACCACTCCCGTAAAAACGAAATTCGAAAATAAACTGGAAGAGCTCCTGACAATAATGTAGCAAAATACCCACCGTTACCGCATAGCTCCCGAAATGTCGGTGACAGACGTCCGTAAATAAATAAAAAAAAAATATAAAAATAAAATAACCAACCATATCAGGTCGAACGAGTACAGTCATAAACATTTCAACATTTTGTCAAAACCATGTCAAATTCAACAAATGAAAGGGAGCAATGACAGCGAGTGACAAGTCCCGCGGGGTAGGATGGTGATGTACAACATTTTTAGAATTTCAATAATCTACATCACAGCTTTGGTTGTTTTTTATATGGCATGTCCTGTAGTTTATACTTTGAAACATGGTTGGTAGCATACCACACGCAACATACACAATATGTCAGCAGCAACGACAGTTATCTATTCCGCTTGTTCTATTTTCATCCGTTTTTTTTTTTTGATGTACTATTTAGTTTTCAGGAAAATTTTAACCTACGGGCTATTAAAAAAGTATTCGACACTGCGCGACTGGACACAGTTTGTCAGGAAGAACAATATTTTTTAGGAGAGCTTTGTTTGAATACTACAAAAATGCTTTTTAATAGCATAGACTCTGCTAGTATGGTGCAGTATGCTGGGTTTAGTTCCTGATTTTTTAATAAGCATGGAATAATTTGCATGTAACCCTTAAACTTAATACCAGCAAATGTTCAAATGTAAGGACAAATGAAAAATCTTTAGTCCTTAGATAGTTCAAGTCGTGCTGGAATTCTGTATATATATCAAACAGGAGAAAAATCTCATCACCTTCTCGGTCAATAACCATTAAGCAGCAGCGCCTCTTGACAACCCCACTAACACTGCTATCGAGTTCTAAGAAAAAAGAAGGAAAAAAGGATGAAATTTAATAAAATGAGGTCATCAGATAGCACCGACTTCCTGCTGATGTCTATAAGCTTTCCAATGAATCCCACGGCATTTCCAACAACACTTGGCCACCCACCCCAGTGCAGCAAAATACTAGCTCTCAACCCAACACTAACGCCTCAGCAACTTGACATGTTCTACCCAATTGCATGAGCATAATGCCCTCTAAGGACTCCACAGCGCGACAACATTGTGTGCCACACTACTGAAAGGTAACTGGGTGCAATCATATGAATATGAATGTACACGTTCACTGTTATTAGGAGAAAAAGAAAAAGTAGAAAAAAAAAGAATAGAAGAAAACGGTAAATGATGAAGGCACACAAAAAAAAATGCCTCAGAACGATGGAGCACAGAGACCGAGGTAAAGCAAATGGTAGTCAGGAGTGTGACCTGAATTGAATTTTAAACTACTGATGCAGCCGCGCAAGTGGATCTGATGAGATGAGAGCGGTCTGGGGCGAATGGGATGGGAAGAATTGCCGCTTCCGCTTCCTTCGTTTGTCGTTTCATCTTCAAATCGTATTCCAAATTTGATGCATTTCCGTAATTAGGCGCATATCAGTTTTGGTTAGGCAGTGAAGGACATAAAATCATTATCATTATCCAAGCAGAGTTTTCAATGAGCTTCACTTCTTGGAGTGACACGCGAAAATTCTGAGATGAAAATTTGTTAACGTTTTGAAGTAGCTGCATGTGTGTGTCTGTGTGCATTTTAAATGGATATCCACTAGAAGAAAATAGATTAAGACTAAAAGCTACTCGAGAACGCAATGAAATACAACACAGTAGTCCAGGAGAGAGAGAATGAGATAGAGAGAGAGTTTGCATTTTTATTATTTGCAATGTGTGTGAGACTGTTCACTTTTTTTCTTCTTCCTTTTTGATTATTTACATGGCTTTGTGCTCTTGGTATAGAGAAGAAAAAATACTTTTGATATGAATGAGTACGTATCATGGGATAAGTTTATTTTTCGAATGCTATATGACTGGAGTACCGAAGTAATGATCGTTTCTCTAGAAAGTGTCTATAAACGATTTAAAAATGTACTTTAATGCTATAAATCTAGTAGGTCCCGTCCGTAAATTTAAATCTTTCTGGATTCACATCTAAAGTTGGTTGCAGGCTTTTCCTTAATAATGTCCTTGAATTGTGCAGAACTGGAATACGGAGGGTCGTATACTTAATTCTGATTGACAAGAGTATACCTGAGAATATCTTGATCTCTGAATCGACTCTGTTTTCAGAGCATAAAGCGAAAGATGGTTAGACGCAGTTTATTTGACTTCCTTTATTGAAATATCATTCAAAATTTAACGAGTCTTGCTGATCTATGGTTTATTGAGGCCAAAGAAACAACGCTTATGCATATGTACTCACAAATTGGATCATACCTCCTATAAAACAGCTTCCACATAAGTTACATAGAACCTACTTGAGGTTGAGGTTGCTATTTCTTGTTAATAACGCATACTGTTTTCCATCGACTCAGAAAGAGTCAAAATTATATATGTATACGTAGTTACAGCAATGACATACGTCACCCCCCTCCCAAACACCTACACAATGTTTTCAGAGGCTATAGTAACCGTAAGATATCCGTGGTATGAGGCATCACTCATCCACTCCCATTATCTTCAATTTAAACTATGTCAGTGAGTCATGAACCACTGCATCCATATGCCGCCATCATTCAGTGTCATCATCTCCAATTAAAACTAGGTCAATAAGTCATGGGCCGATATTTTAAAAATATCCAAAAGAGTAAATGTAGTGCGAAATTTTTAGATTGTGTTGCGAATAGCCGACTTACTTGGTCAATTATGTTGACTGTAAAATTAGCGTAGCGTTCTATTTATAAACATTTTTTACTGAACACTGATTTTGGAAATAAATTTCCACAACTCGTATGTGCTGCTCGGGTGTAACTCTTTGTATGATGACTTGCCAAGCAATGCTGAATAAAAAGATGGTGTCAGCTGTCAGATTAACTATCAGCCGCTTGAGTGTTGACACACTGAAAAATTCTAATATTCTAAATTGTAAAGTTGACGATTGGAAATGCAAAATTAAATTCTAAATTTTAAATATTGCGTAATGAATGATACCTGCTTGAAATACATATCTGAAACAGTAAGTTAATTGGCTACGAAAATTTGTTTTGATTATAAATTTTGTATTTTGTGTTCTGTGATATTTTGAATTGGTTTGAGTTCCTTACCTGCTTATTTTTCAAACCATTTAAACAAATTCTTCTTTTTCTTACAGCTCCTCTGGAAACAGGCTCTCAGCCTTCTAATCATATTGTAAGTATTTATCGACTTATACGCATATGTCGTATAAGCAGCTTCTATGAGCAGAACGGGTCGTCCCAAGAAAGACCTCATTGTCTGAATACGATTCTTGTAAATATCATAAAAGGGTACTCAAAATAGTGTGAAGCATATTCCAGATGCGGACGAACGAAAGTGTTTTATAAAGAATGTGTAACATAACATAAGCCCCCAAAGTTTACTTCATAAGGCTTCATAATGCGGACGGCGTGTGTCACGCCCTGAGATTCGAACGGGAGGTTCGAGGTTCGAATCGCAGAAAACACCAAACATTTTTCACGGTCCCATCTCCCGGAAATGCCTGACAAACGTCCGAAAGTAATTGTACTTAGAGTTTTGTGAGATCTCAAAATTCTAAGACAAGAGCTTCCTCACGGGTTTTAATGGAATTTTGTTTATTCAAACTTGTAAGATTTTCTTGCTTGAGAACCATCAGAACCCGATGTACCCCTATCTTTAAGGTGTAGTGTGTATGAGAATATTCCAGAATTTTTGAAAGAAGAAGTTTTGAAAAGAAGAAGTAACTAAAACGTGAGTATCCGTCTTCTTCTTTCTTCGTCACCTACCAAAATGTCTGTCTGTTCAACGAACTGAAGATTAAATAGGTGAACGTCTTTGCTTTTGACTTCATATATGAAGCCTATGGACTTATTCCCCGGGCCGAAATCAGAAATGATTTTCCAACTTCAAAATCAATGGCACTTTACTACGAAAATAGACTTTTAATGATCTGTATTATGGTGGCTTTGCACCGCTCTAAAAATGATCTATCAATAGGCATTTACCCTGGGTGTCGGCAGCAGTATTTGCTTTACAGTTTTCTTGTATACAAGCGTAAATTATAGGCGACTCAAAACCACGGATGAGTTAAGTGGTAGAAAAGGATATTTATGTACACACCACACTGGTGTATAACTTTACTCAGTCTAATGCATAATCTCTTCTTAAACATGTTCCAATTATTACAAATGGAAATAGGACGAATTTTTAAATTGAATAGAAGTAGTACCTTGTACCACTAGAAGACCATACAGTCAAGCTGCTTATAAAAATTCGCCACATCGGCTTTAGTCGTAATTTATTAAAATGAGAGAGAGCCAGATAGTGCTTACTAGAGTCACGCTTCTTCGAAGATCTGCCCTTGGATTGGATGAATTGACTTTTTTATCGACATTGTATAAAATGGCATCACGCCACAGACGTACCTATGTACATACATATGTATATGTTTATACAAATTATAGCTTGTGAAGAAAATCTACCGAAAGGCAACAACAATTTTGTAGACTCTTTTGTAGCATTCACCATTCCCCAAGGGTAATCTTATCTACCGAATGCCACCTTTATAATACGGCTATAAAGCCCAGACGAAAAACAGTTAAAATCGATAGCCTGGAAGCAAGAAGAAAAGTGATGAGCAAGCTTAATAACTCTTGCACAAACAATATGTTCCACAACCTTAATGGAACTGCCATAGATGAGATTACGTTCCCTTTTCTCGTAGAGTTATTGTTTTTCTTTGCACTAGTTAAGCTGTTTAATTGTATGTGCGGCCACATAAAAACTCCACCAGATAGTCCCTCTTTTCCTTGTTTGTTTTATGACATTTGTCCATTCCCTTATCGAATCCAAAAATAAAATGCCTAGCATCCATCATTCCTATCAAGGACGATCGTAAAACTTTTGTCAAACCATTGCGAGTAATTTTCTTTTGTTATCAGAAATTTCCCTTTTACTACCGTTTACATTTAATGACATCCCCAAAGTACTATATTCCCCGTTACCATATACCATGGGCAGCAGTGCAATCGTAAACAACCAAGGATGGCAATTGGGGTATTCATAAAACCAAGCTCCCCAGCCCTGTTCCAAATTTTCTAATTCCCTTTTCTATTTCCATCTCCGAAACTTGATGACTTCATAATCGTATAATTGAAACGTACACGCAACAGGTTACTATTAATATTCTATCTGTCGGAAATAACCAAAACGTTCGCTGAATTCAACCGTCGCAAAGCCAAAGCTCGGTTTCTTGGTCTGGCTGCTGCCATTGAGCGCCGCCATTTTTTTATTGAGCAACAACGCCGTTGAGACCATTTTTTTACATACCTCGCAATTTTCTTTGTGACCGTTACCTTTTGCCCGACCATTAGAACTAGCAGACGTATTTTAAGTTTTTCAATAAGTGACTGTAATTTTAAGCACCCAATAGTGGGTTAATAAATTCAAATTATATAAGTAGCTTAAAAACAGTATTTCCTTTTTTATTTTAAGTCACAAAAAGTAGTGACATTCTTAAAATTACATTTAAAAGTTTGATTTCAATACACATACATACATATATCTACATATGCCGATCATCCATTCTCCAATTGAACGAGGAAACATGTCTGAAATTAGTGACCGGATTCCAGAAGAGGAGCAGGAGCAACAAAATGCGCAAAGTCAACAACCTGCGCAGTTTCGTCCGGAACAACAACGACAACGGCGGTCAGCGAAGTGCGTCATATGCGAGCAGCCATATAATGAGGACATGGTCTATTGTGACGGGGTATGTAAAAAATGGTTTCATTATGTATGTGTAAATTTAAGTAGTAGTCGGGCTGGGGAACTGAGTAAATGGTTTTGCGACGATTGTTGCATTGGACATATGAGGAAAGTTGACATTCTTCACAGGGAATTGATGACGCAATACGAAGTCGTCCAAAATTGTATTAGGTTTAACAAAAGAAAGACAGTGGTACAGGCTGCATTTAATAAATGGGATGGTATAAAACAAAGGTATACTGCTTTGACTGGGGGTTTCGTCGATACTGAAGGAGTTCCGCTTCCTGTTCCAGATTTACAAGTAGCGATTGCAGCAGTTCCAGATATTCCCAATGACGATTCAGACAGAAGATCGTGTACGTCAAGAAGCAGTTCTACGTCTCAAAGAATTATGAAAATGCGTTTATTGGATGAACAGCGTGCGTTATTGAAGGAACAGCGGGTGAATATGCAAAAAGAGCAGGAACTTCTAAAACGACAAGAAGAGTTAGCAGACGAATTATCAGAGTATGATGCTGAATTCGATTTTGAAGAAAAAGTTAATAAAGTCGCAAAGTGTGTTAATGGCATCGCTCTGGATCCTCAGGCGCGTGAGTCCACTCCGCATGTGCAAATAACAAAGCAGCCAAGTTTCAATATGCCACAACCCGCCGCCAACTTCGAATACTTGCCTCAATTTAATCAAAGACAAATAGCCGCCAGGAAGATTTACAAAGCACTTCCAGTATTTACCGGCGAACCAGAAGAATGGCCGTTATTCAAATGTATGTTTGAACAATCGACGCAAGAATGTGGTTTTTCAAATGAGGAAAACTTAATGCGACTCCAACAATCTCTTAAAGGAAAAGCAAGATCAGAAGTATCAAGTCAATTATGTGAACCTTCGTGTGTGCCCGACATTATTGAATGTTTTAAAATGGCATTCGGGCAGCCGGCAATAATTCTGAACACACAAATTGACAAGATAAGTAAACTTCCACCTTTGAAGGGAGATAAGTTGGAATCAGTGATTCAGTTTTCGACAGCAGTAACAAATATGAATGCAGTAATGAAAGCATCAGGAATGGAAAGTCAGTATGACAACCCTTTGTTACTTAAGGAGCTGTTGAAGAAATTGAACAACGATTTGAAAATGAAGTGGGCCTCATACGCTTATGAAAACAAAGTATCTGGAGTTTTAGCGTTTGGTTCGTGGCTGAAATTAGAAGCACAAAAAGTGTATTCTGTATTGCCTTCTATTTCATCCGATAGAATTGATAAACCCTCCCGAAAAGAAAGTAGAGTTAATGTACATTTTGAAAATGATCCAACAAATGTGTGCAAAGTATGTAAAAAAGCATGTAAATCTGTTGAGTCTTGTGATGCCTTTAAGAAGCTGTCTTCCGCTAACAGGTGGGAAAAAATGAAGGAGCTAAGGCTATGCCGTCAGTGTTTAACTGCCCATCGGATGAAATACCCGTTTACATGTAAGAAGGCAGTTAAATGTAATGTCAGCGGTTGTAGTCGTAAGCACCACCCACTTATGCATCAGGATGATATCTCACACAACGACTTACCAGTAGTGGAAACTTCACAAAATAGTCATACCAGTTTGAATGAAGAATTCCAATTTCAATACATACCAGTTGTACTGCGAAATGGAAGTAAAAGGCTAGAAGTAATGGCATTCTTGGACGGTGGGTCTAGCGGCACACGTATTGAGGAGGAGGTAGCCGAGCAACTGGGATTAACAGGTCCCAAGGTAATATTAAATTTAAAATGGACGGCAAATGTGCGGCGCCAAGAAGAGTCAAACAAGATATCGGTGATGATTTCCGGTATACACGAGGGTGCCAGAGAGTATGCAATACCTGAAGCTCACACAATAAAGGAACTCAGCTTGCCAAAACAAACTTTAAATTATGAAGAGCTTGCTAAAAAATACGATCATATTCGGGGTTTGCCAGTGCGTTCATACTTATCAATGCAACCTAAAATAATGATTGGGCTCAGCGACTGGCACTTAGCAATTCCCAGCAGGACTAGATTGGCTGGTCGAAACGATCCCGTAGCGACAAAGTGCAAATTAGGTTGGTCAGTTTTTGGGTCAAAAAGCTCATCTGATTATGAAAGTATTAACTACCATATCGAAGAACATCGTGAACCTGATGATGAGGACCTACACGAAATGATGAAGCAGTTTTTCTCCATTGAAAGCTTGGGCGTCAAAATACCGAAATATGATTTGTCTTCCAAAGAAGAGCAACGGGCCAAATCGATAATGGAAGAGACAACCAAATTTCTTGGCCAACGCTTCGAAACTGGTTTATTATGGCGATATGATGAAGTAGATCTACCGGACAGTCTATTAATGGCAAAGCACAGATTGAGGACGCTTAACCGACGGTTGGAGAAAAATCCGCAATTAAGAACAAATATGCAGAATCAAATAGCTGATTACATTAGTAAAGGGTATGTTCGAAAATTGTCCATTAAAGAGTTACAAGAGCGGCACAAGCGGGTTTGGTATCTTCCTTTGTTTCCAGTTATCAATCCAAATAAGCCAGGTAGAGTAAGGGTTGTTTGGGACGCAGCAGCAAAAGTTAATGGTGTCTCTTTAAATTCATTTTTGCTAAAGGGGCCCGATCAGCTTTCATCGTTGCTTGGTATCCTTCTTCGATTTCGTGAAAACAGTATTGCCATAAGTGGAGATATTTCCGAAATGTTCCACCAAGTGAAATTGAAAAGTGAAGATCAACAAGTGTGTAGATTTTTATGGAACGACCGAGAATATGAGGAGCCAAGCGTATATGTTACCCAAGTCATGACATTTGGCGCAACTTGTTCGCCGAGTAGCGCTCAGTATGTAAAAAATCTAAGCGCCGAACGTTTTAGAAGTGAATACCCTAGAGCGGTAAAAGCAATTGTGAGCAATCATTACGTCGACGATTTACTCGATAGCGTCGCCACAATTAAAGAGGCAATTACACTGGCTAAACAGATTAGGGAAATTCATTCAGCTGGAGGGTTTCATATACATAAATGGAAATCTAATTCTCGTGAAGTGTTGTCGGCACTAGAAAGTTCACATAAAGAGGAAATTAAACTTGTTAATCTAAACAAAGAGATTGAACAAAATACAGAGAAGGTTCTAGGAATGTGGTGGGATACACAATTAGACTCACTTACATTTTCACTCAAGTTCAACAAAGGGAGCAAAAGCGTTTTAAATGGCCAACGTAAACCAACAAAACGGGAAGTATTACGAATACTTATGTCGATTTTTGACCCGCTAGGTTTAATTGGTCATTTCACTAGTTATTTGAAAATAGTGATGCAAGAGATATGGCGTTCGAAAGTAAACTGGGATGACGAGATTGAAGATGAGCAACATATGAAGTGGCTGACCTGGCTCAAAGAACTTTATCGAGTAGAAAACCTTCATATTCCCAGATGCTATGTAACAAATGCGACAATGTGGAATGAGTCAGAAGTACAACTTCATATATTTGTCGACGCGAGCAAGGACAGCAGTGCAGCAGTTGCATATCTAAGAATAAAGTCGGAGGAAAATACAGTTTGTACGTTGTTAGGTTCAAAAACAAAAGTGGCACCAATTAAACTTACATCGATCCCAAGGTTGGAGCTTATTGCTGCGTTGATTGGAGCCAGACTTGCGGAGAGCATTCGAAAATCGTTGACCATCTCTATGACAAGACTATTTTACTGGTCCGACTCGGTGACTGTTCTAAGGTGGTTGAGATCAGATGCAAAGGCAACCAAAGGTCAGTTCGTCGCATTCAGAATTGCTGAGATACAAGAAACTAGCAAGATTGCCGATTGGAGATATATCCCTTCAGAAATAAATGTGGCTGACGATGCTACTAAGTGGAAGAAAGGACCTTCGCTGAACAGGGACGATCGTTGGTTTACAGCTCCGAAATTTCTGTACGCTGATGAGGCTGAATGGCCAGAAGACATCTCACTGCAATCCAAACAGAATCCTGAAGTCGTTGAGGCAGTTCATCAAATTTGCCAACCAGCTATTTCATTTGAAAATTTCTCCGATTGGCTCAAATTAGTTCGAGTGACAGCTTTCGTGTGTAGATTTATAAATGTTTTGACAAAAAAGAAAAATAAACCTGAGAGTTTTAATTTCCTCCTGTCACACGAATATAAGACTGCTGAGATCGTTTTATTTAAATTAATTCAGAGTCAAGAATATGAGGATGTTATTAAATATCTAAAACAACAACAACACGGAAGTTTACTATATGGAAATGATGAACCAAGACGTCGCAGCAGTCACATATTTTCGCTAAAACCATATCTAGATGATGAAGGAGTGCTACGGTCCATGAGCAGAATTGACAAGGCGATTTGCGTTAGTATAGCAACAAGGCGTCCAGTAATTCTGTCACAGCATCACCATGGAACAATGCTATTGGTACGTGATTATCATGAAAGGTTTCGTCACATAAATCATGAAACGGTGGTGAACGAGGTTAGGAAAAGGTTTTATATTCCTCGGCTGCGACAACTCTTGAAGCGGATAAGAACTAATTGCAATCGTTGCAAGATATTAAGAGCCAAAGCAGCAAATCCAGAAATGGCAGAATTACCAGCTGTACGCATTACTCCGTATACACCGCCTTTTACCTATACAGCAGTGGATTATGGTGGGCCATTCGAGGTAGTTAATGGACGCAAGAAGGAAAAACGATGGATTTGTCTATTCACATGTCTGGTGGTACGAGCTGTTCACATAGAGATTGCCTACAGTTGCAGCACCGATTCCTTTATCCTATGCTATCGGAATTTCTTAAGCCGTAGAGGACCTGTAAAGAAGATGTTTAGTGATCGAGGTACGAATTTCATCGGAGCAGAAAAAGTTTTAAAGGAAGATCTAAAGCAAGTGGACTCGCGTTCTATAGCTGAAAAGTTTATAAGATCAAACTTGGAATGGTATTTTCATCCGCCTGGGTCGCCACATATGAACGGATCCGTCGAACGTTTAATTAAATCAGTAAAAGTTGCTTTGTATGCTGTAAGCGACATCATCACCTACAAACCGAACGATGAGCTGTTTCGAAGTTACTTGATGGAAGTTGAGGATATGATAAACTCTAGACCATTAACATACCTACCACTAGACAGCGAGGAATCCGAAGCGTTAACACCAAACCATTTTTTGCGGCAGCTGGCAGGAGAATTTTCACTTACACCGCTTGAAGATATTGAGGACGACGCTAAACTGTATAAGACAAATGCGCTTATGTCCCAGCTGTACGCAAAGCACTACTGGAAGCGATGGATCAGGGAGTACTTGCCGACTTTAACAAGAAGGGAAAAATGGAACCAAATTATTAAACCACTAATGGAAGGAGATATCGTTTTGGTCATCGACGAGAGACTTCCACGCAATCGCTGGCGAAAAGGGAAGATATTAAACGTGAATTTGTCGAAAGATGGTCAAGTCAGGAGCGCAACAGTCAAAACTTTGGACGGTATATATGAAAGACCAGCTGTTAAACTAGCCAAGTTGGACGTCAATCAGGAGGTACATTTATGCAGAGCTCGAGACCAATGTACCGAGGGGGAGAATGTCGGAAATAACCAAAACGTTCGCTGAATTCAACCGTCGCAAAGCCAAAGCTCGGTTTCTTGGTCTGGCTGCTGCCATTGAGCGCCGCCATTTTTTTATTGAGCAACAACGCCGTTGAGACCATTTTTTTACATACCTCGCAATTTTCTTTGTGACCGTTACCTTTTGCCCGACCATTAGAAGTAGCAGACGTATTTTAAGTTTTTCAATAAGTGACTGTAATTTTAAGCACCCAATAGTGGGTTAATAAATTCAAATTATATAAGTAGCTTAAAAACAGTATTTCCTTTTTTATTTTAAGTCACAAAAAGTAGTGACACTATCCGAGTTACAATTTCGCCCCTTACCACCCATCTCCAGGACATTCCATTCCATCGAGCTGGACTTGTTTGGGGAGATTGTTTTATGTCCCCTTACCCAGCGGCATTCCAGAAACGCACATTCCCTACCCGAGTTAATAAAAACCAAAAATCCAATGAACATCTCCACGGCAATATATTAATAGGTATATTGTACATACATACCTACATACCTAGCTGGATGTCCTTGACTAATGCACACACCCTGGAATAGGTCATCGTCCATATAAACATAAGTAATGCTCCTGTTAATTGATATCTCCCGATGTGGATATTAGTATTTCTTGTTTTTATTATCCCCCATACGAGGGATATTGATTTAGTGCGGAGGTGGTGTCGCTTGTGAAAGGATTCCAATACCCGAGCACATTTTGTCTTGATTAAGGATACGTGCCAATTGCTGTTCGCTGTTCTTCCCTTGTCGGCCCCAGGCGTCCTTAATCAAGCGAACATGAAATTTACAAGCAATGTTAAGTCCTTTTGAAATACAACGACATTGGTTAGGTAGCTACTCGTTCTACTGATATACGATGCGAACTGACACGGCGTCATTGTGGGTGTGGGATGACATGAAAAAAAAATTGCAGACCGGAACGGAGCATCGCTTAAAGAGGCTTAGAGCATGACAAGACTAACTCAATCACACGCCCATACACACATACATATGTATGTACGATGGGGGATATTGTTTCTCTGTTGTCCTTCAGTTTCAGTTTCTCCCATCGGATAGGAGGTGACGTTCTCCCGAGCTTAAGTCTTGATGAGGATATGTTCCAAGGATTAGTTTCGCTCACAGAAAGGATTACCACTGACTGATGCCACTAATGCAATTGACCAAAAATAATTGCTTTGACATAAATTCAATACCTGCCCATGGCATTATAAACTATTATTGCGTTCATCAGTAACCGCCAGCAAGGATTTCAATGATCCTTTGTTGTACCTAAGCTATCTGTACAGAGTACCTAACGTCAAATTGAATATAATTGCGAAGAATTCTGCCCCAGGATTCAGTAAATAGCCTAATGACAATCGATTATCTTTGATCTCAGTTGATACTGATTAATTCATCCTAGTTGCTGATGAGCGGACCTAGCATCCTTTCAATCAGTTGAAATAAATTTCTAATTTCTATTTTCCCATTTTAATCCGGATCTGTAGAAAAGAGCGCGACCCAACAGCGACACGACTCAATGGTATAGCGGTGCAGAAGAAAGGACCCAAATGGAACAAAAACCTGATTTAGATAAATTAATTTGATTAGCAGAGGACATACCAACACACACACGCATATACACAACTGTATACGGACGGGCAATTGTGCCAAAGAGGACATTTGTTAGCTCGTTAAAACGTTCGAATATTGTGCGAATTGTTTGGTTATATTGCTGCTCAAGCCATTTGTCACTCCGGAATGGTTCATTAAGTTTTTGTCAGTTCTGGGGCACTACGACCACCAGCGGTTAGTGGGGATGCTGGAGCGGGCTAAAACTCATTACGGAAAAAGGACACCATATCTGGAATAAATTGCTGCTGCATGCACAAGCAAACATAACCTTCTACCAGCTGCTGGTATAACTGTGTGTACTGTTAGCGGCTCTTTATAGCGTCTATTATTTGCTTGGTGGTACCGAAGGGAGTGGAATAAGAAAAGGCAAAGCGTAGTATGTACTATTTAAGCGTTCCACCGGGAAAGAACTATTAATACTCGCATAACGTCGTCAATTATTTCTCTATTAACTTTCATAGCGGCTCTTAAGACGGTGCGTATCCTGCTGTGATGGTGGCTGTCTGTTGGTAGGGGTAAGCTTTACTTATTCCCGTAAGATATTGCTTTTGGATTATGGTTTCATTTGACAGAGGATATGTTTTTGTTTTGTTTTGAAATTCAATTAAAGGTCTCATTAATAATGCCTAAGGGGAAATGGAAATGAATATTTCAAACGTCAGCGGTGAACTTAATTACATTAAAGGAGTAATTCTAGACCACATGTTAGGAGACTATAGAGTTATATTTACAATTTTTGACAACGTGAATCTTACTCTATGTGTTGTCTGCATAAAAAAACAACAATAAGAGCACCAGCTTTTTGATGGCATTGTTTTAGGGTAGCACGTATATTTCAGCCAAGATTTCTTCGATGAATATATGATAACTGCCGGTTAGGCAACGTTAATTGCGGGTTTCTTTCATTGAAAATGTGGACGCACTTCCTTCGGTATGTTCGTAAGTTAGCAGCGAAAAAATTATTATGCATCCTCGACGAAAAAAAACACAAATTCATAGTTTTAAAAAAAACTAAATTTGAATTCAAGTAAAAAACAACAACAAGAAAAAATCTCAAAAGTTGTGCTTTTCCCCGCAATCAGGGAACACTGTCTACCACCATGCAGTCGACGAATTCTAAGCTTATTCTTCTTGTAGGTCATCGAAGCAATGACCGCAGTCTTTCAATTTTAAGCATAACAGAGAGTTTTTGATCGGCTGTTGGTATGGGCAATGAATTAGTTAGTTAGTTACTTTAGTTTGTGCAGACACACTTAGACCAGTAAAGGTGCTTTGTGATACCATGGATCAAAACCATTTGGCCACTCAGGGACTAACAGAACCAGCCGGATCTTTTGATAAAGCGATGGATGCACATAACGCCTAAGGACGCTGTGTCATCAAGATCTTCAAGAAAGGGGGACCTTTTCAGCGACAGAGCTGTTACATAGGAGGTGAAAGATGCTTTCCTCCTCCTCCTCGTCCCTACAGCTTTTGCAGATATCGTTAGAATAGAGGCCAATTCTTTTGGCATGTTGGCCTATAAGACAGTGTCCAGTAAGAACACCAACAACGCAGCTGATCTGTGATCGTTTTAGTTTAACCAACTCGGCACTACGTTTATGGTCCAGCCTGGGCCAGATCTGTCTCGAGATGAGACACGTTGACTCGTTTTCCCATCTGAGGTTGGTCTTGCTAATACATTCAGCTTTAGTAGATGCTTACATGTAGCTAGGGGCATACCTAGGGATTGCCTGTCAGACAGAATCCTTAGAGTAGTACCTTGTCTGGCGAGTTCATCGGCCCTGCAGCGACCTGGAATGTCTCTGTGGCCTGGCACCCAGCATACATATGTAGGTGAATGTTGAACTACTCCGTCATCTCCATAAGAGATAGACGGCAGTTGAGAGCGGCCTTTGAAGTAAAGGAACACGATTCCAGGGACTTTATTGCCGCTTGGCTATCAGTGATAATGGTAATATCCCTGACAGATAGTACATTACACTTCAGCCAGGACAGGGCTTCCTTAATCGCCATGATTCCCGCCTGAAAAACGCTACAATGATCAGGAAGGCGGATGGACAATGAATTACTTCAACTAAATTGGTAGGGTAGAAGTCAGAGAAAAAATATCACTTATAAAAACCATCAACATCAATCAATGTGGACATGTACATGCCTCTGGCCACCAAATACAAAAGACGGTACAGCCTTATATAGTATCTACAATGTGTGATCGGGGATTTTTTAAAGATTTTTTTATGCATGTGTTCAGAGAGAAGATACCTTTAAGGCTTTGGAGTAGCAAGCAGCAGTAAGACGTATCGTACTAACTCAATGATCCTTTGCTATGTATAGGGGCATTTGGATACTGTGAATAATTAAAGGGCTAAACAAATTGGAAGATAACATGTGATTTTAGAATTTTTGGACATCAGTAATAGCACAAACACTCTGCTCCATCTCCTACAAGAGAGATCGCTTTCTCTGAACAAATTAAGTTGCAGAGGTGTACGAATCATCTCTCTCGCCCATACTCGGTATTCATGCGGAGTTCCTTGGGGGATCCCAGACCAGTGGAGGCTCTTCAGTGACGAGGAAAAAAATAGAATCTGTGCGACACGTTCTTAGCATACATACATTCATATGTGTGTATGTACATATGTCCTTCTCTTTGCAATAGAAAATTTTGAAAGAGTTGCGTAGTGTTCAGCAGGTGAGATCTTCGAGGGTTCATATCTCAATCAAGGTGCCAATACCCGAGAAGATTTTCATTTCAAATTAAGAGGTAAACAAATACGGGCACAATAGAACCGACTGATGTTTTAAGTGAACAATGCCATACCATACTACAAAATAGACGGGATCCTATCCATCTCTAGTCAAATCATTATACCTTTTCTCTTGTTGGCAGTAGATTGAAAACTTGACTTCATTTGTGTGCGAGTCTTTTCTCGTTTCGATCCAGACTTTCCTCTGAGCGATTTAAATCCAACCTGCTACTGCGTTGAAAATGTTTACCTGAGGCGAACCATTTTTACTACAACTTACTATAAGTACTTATTTCATTGCCAATAATTGGCTCACAAACCAATATCCAAAGATTATTTAATTCCAAACAAGCTTGTTTCCAATCTAAATGTAAATTCAAAAGAAAAACTCTCTCGTGATCTACTTAATTCCCGCAACAACTCTGCAAGTTAATTTCAATAAAACTCGTCATTGTCATCATCAGCGTCATTATAATCAACTTCCACATTGCCTTCATCTTCTTTTCTTCGAAGAACTTCAGCTTTCATTTTGATTCCTCTTGTTTTTTACGAGCAATCCTCCCAAAGCAGCCTTCAATTTCATCATTATTCCATTTATTTAATCCAAACCAGCACAATCCAGATAACCGTCAGAAACAATCCTTCGATGGAATTCACTTATACTCCTCCTCCTTCTCAATCGTCGTCATCGCTATCGTCATCGACGTCTATCTCCTCATAGTACTCAACATTCTGAGCGAAAAAAAGGAAACAAAAACGAAGTCCTTACTTCCAGCATTGTCAGGACGCACACCATGTCGAAAGAGTTCTGCTTCACTTACCTGCCGACTCGTTTCTCTTCCGTTTTGTCTAACCGCTTCGTTGTTCTTCCATCCAATCTGTGACGAATTAAATTCACAAAGTAAATGTATTTTGATTGCTTTCGCCATAATAAAATTTTATGCTCAAGAAACGGCCGTATACTCTCATTCAGTCATTATCCTTTCGTTTTTGTTATTTTTTTTTGTATATCTCCCCCAACTTTCTTTACCCCTTCTTTGGCAATGAAAAACCACCAACCCCAAATGAAGTATCTGTATGATAAGTATCCTTCGTGCCAAGAGGTACGTATATCCTGTTGCTGCTGATTTTACGGTCCTTTTTCTACATTGCCTTCTTGTTGATTATTGCCTTCCTACACATCCTTCCTAGCTCTGCGCCTGATGAAGTTTTGTAATTAAATACTTTTGTGTATCTAGATACACTCATGCACGCACGGAGTCCCGTGGTGTGAGTGGAGAGAAAATAAATGTAAATAGGGCAGCAAAAAAAGGATACTCTACCACCCCTGTACCCAAGTGTTGTTTTTCTGATTTGTCAATTGTCAATGTTCACTGTCGTCGGGGGTGGCATATTGTGTGACTTTGTGTAAAGGGACACACGGCGCAAATAGGCACAACCCGTGGCACATACATGAACACACCCACACGTACCATGCGTCTCGGTTCCTTGACTTGAGCTTAATGAAAATTCCTGCCGGAATTAATGTGCATCCGAGTTAAGTTTAATTGGATATCTTCCGTTTGATATCCTTGAAATTGGAGAAGTTTTCTTTGTTCTCGAGAAGAATACAAAATAGGTGAGATAACAAGGAGATATGCTGCCGCTATCTTTTTGGGTACCGACATCCTTCCGCTAATCTAGGATGTGGGATATGATGAAAATCAAATCAAGGAAGTTATATTAAAAATCACTCTGCTCTCTTCCTATTTGACTCTTTGATTTATGGGAGCCCGAAGGGTGGATTGCCTGAGAATCCATGTACTAAGAGAGAACTCCACTAGCCCCAACCCTTGGTAAGGGTAAATTGTGTGTTAAGGATGCGTAGGATGGTCTCCTTCATAGGGCTGAACAAAAAATACGTTCACATCTATTGTAGTCTCCTGCTCCGGCAAACAACAAAAAATACCTTCGAGGGCAAGGAGAAGATATGCGAGGCAAGCACAACAAGGACGACGACAGCTGACATGTAGACCGGGACCGTATCAATGATATATTACACATGTGGGTGGATAACATACAACTACCTCTGTTCTACCCCTCGGGGTCGTCATTGTCGGTGGCAGTTGAACACGAAAAAGGTTGGCCCCCAATCGAACTGAATGGAACATACTCGCGAGAGACAAACACACACGCGCCCACAGAAACCCACAAGCGCACATGCATGAGAAAGAGGATATGCGTGAGGATGTGTCAAGGATACTACAGCGGTTTCTATTTGCTCTTTGTCAATCATTCAACCCATCCAATAAAAAAACCCTCATTCAAGGTGGTGCGGGTGGTCGTAATGCCGGTTGAGGTGGGTTGCAAGGAGGCACAAACTTTTTACATTTATGCACATCCGACATATTGTGCCAGCAGCTTGATGACTACTCTACAGTTAAAGGACATGAATCATTGTTTATGAGAATCATAATAAGTTTCGCGTATTGCGTGAGTGTCCTCTTAACTTTCGAAGTTTTTTTTTTGGAAATGTAATCTGCGGCAAATGTGTATTATGCCCATACCCTGTTCTGGGCAAGGATATTATCGTTTCTTCTTGTTTGTGGTATTCGTATGAAAACGGATTTTAAGTGCGTCGCATTGGGGCTTGAGGATAGGCCTGGGGAAATTATTCTTTAATTTGAATTTGATGAAATAATGTGCTTTCCAGGAGATTAGGCATAAATCAAGCTAGAGCGTGTGTGTGTGCCGGTTTTATGGGTAATCGTGCAGCGCTGTAGATGGAACAGGTTTTTAGAATTGACATTTGATGGGCGTTCGCATCTGACGTTTATCTGTTTTCTTTTTGGTTGACATTGAAATTTATGTTTATTTTTAGAGTGAATGTAGGTCGTTTTTGGTTTTTCAATTTAATGGTTTACGATCCGTAGGGAAGCTGTAGGCGATTTGAAAACTTTAAATTGAGCACGTTCATTGTCTCTGATGGTTTAAAATTGTATGGGACGTGCTATCACTAGTCTATATGAGATGAGGAAATATCTACATACAAACAAGGAAAATAAATGTCACTTGTGATTTCAGTTAATACATGGTGACATGTGGCTATTGCTATTCACATAAAATTTGCTTGAATATTTTACACAATTTTGAAACCGTAAATTTCAGTTGTACCCATGATTTTTTTTTCTTTTTTATTTTTGATCATTTATCTAACATTTGTGAGAGAAGGGGTAGTGATGGTGTTATTTTTCGCACTAAAACCTCGTAACCCCCGCTCAGTAGTCCAACGTATTATATACTGAGTTTCCGTTCAGTTTACACAAAATTTCGTTTAATTTTTTTCTGTATCGATTGCGCCCGAAATGGTTCCGTGAATAAACGGCATAAACGTCAACTCAAATGATTTCCTTCAATAACTGACTAACTTTTCTGTTTTTTAAAAGGAAATTCAAAACTGAAATTACATCTTAAGCTCAAGTTCCTTGAAGACATGTTGGCATTTTTCTCGATAAGCTGCAACCGGAACGACGAAATGACAACTAGGAAACTGCACAGGACTAAGACTCAAAATTTGTGTCGCTTGCAGTAAATAAAGTGCAGGATAGTATTGCAAAATCATCGGTGTAAACACTGAAACCTGCAATCTTCGATTTGCTAATCTAAGTTAAGACACAGATCAATCAAACTGCACTTCAACTGGTCAGAAAGAACTGAAAAGTCATGCGATAGATGATTATGGACCTTTCAAGGTATGCAAAATAAAGGGAGATTCAGAAGGAAGCCGATCTCACTTCCTTCGATGAATCGATGATTTTATAATATTCTCTCTTTAATATATTTGATTAAGTAATGATATTGTTAACGAGGTTGTTATAATTTTCAGATCTTTTAAGTAGAATGCAGTGGTGCCAAAGAAGTCCTCTTGAGGCTCGTTAAAATGTTCTGTCCGCTCTAACCATTGCAATCCAGTTCCGGAACTTAGTTGTACCAAAGCTCTCTGTGAGAAACTACAGATAGAAAAAGTGTATCATTTTGACTCTTTTGGACTGTTAATGCATTTAGGTAGAGGAGTCCAACTTTGTTCACAACTATATCAACAATTTAACTTTAGAAGAAGTTTGATTTCTCTACATAAAAGTGTTCAACAAATTTGTGTCAGAGATCGTAGTTCAAAAATTCTACATATAAATTAAGCACTTTACTACTGAATGTATACATACTGATGCACACTTTAATGTGGACGATGTGCAAATTTATTTGTCTCGTGCCTAACAATTTGTTAAGGATGGTAAAACAAATATGTTGAGTCCACGGCTTATAAGTGTTACTTGTGTCGAAAGGTGAGAGCGCGAAAGACTTCTTGTCTTTTCTGAGATTTCCACTTTCTACTCAGTAATTATACGCAATAACAACATAACCACTGCGAATGGCGCTTATGGAATAAACCATGATCTTAGCTCAAAGGCTTCGCCGCAAGCGAGTTCGAACTTGATACCGCTTACTAAATTCCAATTACCGGAAGAAAGACCTCGAAACACGAGTAGATAGTACGTCATCTTGAAATTATTGTTAACCAAATCCTTCCATGGATCATAGTAACAACGTCCTTCCAGTTGTAACTGAATGTTTCTGGTTGCGTATGTATATATTGCCATGCTCCTTTGGTCAAACTGAACTCAAGATGCATGAAAAGATTTGTAAGTTTCCGGCGACGCAATAATTACTAGTATCTCCGTTTGAAAATCTTTCTGATTGCATGAAGAAACATTTATATATGACGTGGAAAAAAAATCCAGTTATCCCTCTCCTAAGCCTAATTCAATTTGAGTTCAGTCGGATATGTCAAAAAAGTTTTTTTTAAAAATGGACAAAATCGAATAGATATGTACATATAAAGTAAGATATGTTTGATGGGTTTTTAACCCACATTCACAATCCTTTGTAGAATGGTAGAATGCCCCATAGTTTTCAAGAAATAAATAAGTGCATGCCTAATAAATTGAACATAAGCATCGATTAGAAGGACGATTAGAAAGGAGACCATCTCAACTGCGCCTATTATGTTCATTTATGCTGACAACAAGGAGAGACGCTCAACATCGACAAAGGTAAGGTTGGGTTAGTTTAGGGACTTTGTATACCTTGAGGTCGCTATTATACCTCACAACGAAGTATAACTTGCCAATTGCCATTTCTTCAGGCTAAGAAGGCATTTGACTAGTAAGGCCATATCCCGAATAACAAAAGAGTTTCTTTAAAATACCGTATTTCACGGATACCGTATCACACGGATTTATTCGAAAACAGATAAAGAACTCCTTCGTATTCGTTCGCTTTTGCCCTAATGAACTTTGAAGGAGAACTTTTACAATAAATTATACGAACAATGTAGAGACATCGACCACACTGCATTGAATCGATTTGTACTTTTTTTATCATTTTGGTACGAAACACTAAAAATTACAATAAAGCATCAGCGCAGAATATTATACTATTGGCTATCTTCTTGAGAGATAGCTAAAAGGATAACCATTCTGGAGAAAATCGACATAAAAGAAACAAGAGAGGGAAATTTTAAACCTCGTAGACCAAGTAGCTACTAATATTTAACGAGTTGCAATTTTGAAAGTTAGAATGTCCTTCTGTAGATTAGAAACAAATTGAGCGAGTTCTTTATTTGCATCACTTTGCCTGCTTATTAGTATCATAAAAACTTAACCTTTTAAAAATACAAAAAATAAAACGAAATTACATCGTTTAAAACAAACATGGATTTCGGTGTAATGGATAGAATCTCTTACAAGTTTGTTATCTCAATGGTCCGTAACATCGTTTTAAGATATTCTCGCTCATAAAACCTTGTTTCCCAATTACAAAACCCGCAAAATGTAAAAACAGGGTCATTTACGGGTAACAGCGCGTTTGCATCCCATACATATGAAAAGAGGTAAACCTTTTCCAAGGTCCTTTTGCAGGACGACCAGCATACAAACTTAAATTGGCATATCTTCACTGGAGCTGGAATCCCATTATTGTCTTAGTTTCAACATGTGCTCAGCAAGCGATAGCAAACACATTTTTTATAATGTTAATTAAAGCGGCTAATTGTAATGGGCCCACGGTGCTACCCGACACATCCAACTGATGTGTGTGGCTGGCTGGTTGTCGTTTGCATGATCAGCACTTAAATTTTATTATTTCACGGGATAATTAGACATGTGTAGTACCGGTTCGCGTTCATTTTGTGGGTGGGTTCAATTTCATTATGGCTGAGCACTCAAGTAATTACGTGGGCCTTAAACATTTTACGATGACTGGGCGCAATGTTTGCCCAATATGCCAGGAAGTGCCGGCAACGCAATGTACAACACGCATATAATTGCTTTTGGCTTGTTGAGGATTTTTGCGATGGTGTGTGTAAGTGTGTCGGGGGAATCACATTTTAAAATCTTTATTACAGTCTCGAATGGGAAAAGATTTACCCAACTGGGGTATTCATAAAATTATACAGCTTATTAAACGTGTTTGCTGCAGTTTAAAAAGTTTAAACGTGTACATCAATGAGAAGTCATCAAGAAACTTTATGAGATAACATACGACCTAATTCTATGCTAAGGATTTTAAATGGCAATTTGGGTATTTTTGTAGGAATACGATTCGCTTAAGTGCCAGAAATATACTTAAAAACTTGTATCTAAGAGAAAGTTTCAAAATAATTTGTTTATATATGTATGTATGTACTAGTTAGATTCAGAGCGGAGATGTGACATGAGGGTTTCTAATAGGAATATGCGCCAGTATTCAAACGAGCTTCTGGTATGCTTTTTCTAAAGGTAGTGCCCCGACAAGATTCCTACTTATTTTCTTATACTTCTTATTTATGGCTGACTTAGCTTTAGAATTTACCCAGTTTTCTAAAAATCTAGGAAAAGCCGAAAGATATTAGATTCGTTGTGTTTTCTTACGTTCCATTACCTATGATCAGCCTTTTTGGTGACTATTTTAATCAAAAATACAACTTTGAACACACATCACTTATGTGGGAGCTTTATGGACACTTCTAGGTATGGGAACCTTTGTGTCGAATGCTAAACAATAAATGTGCAGTAACTGACTTCAAACTCTTTCGATGCTGTATAAAATTCTGTGTACTTTCAAACATTTGAAAGGCTGCAATCTTTCTAGAAAATTTCGCGTACTGATACCTATAAACAAGTACGAAACAAGATGCAGCTTGCAAAATTTGCACCTAGCCATAAGTTTGGAGTTTTTGCAGGTCGAAAATTATCTGAAAATGCTCTCCGCAATTTGTACCAGCTACGCAATATATGAATGGAATACGAGTATTTCTAAGCAACTGTCCTTGCATACCAAAATCTTTTATGGTTCTCTCTTGACTTCTGTGTAGAATTCCTTGTATATTCTTAACAGAAAATTAGATCTCTTTAGTCGTCCTTTTGGGATAAGAGTGGCCTTCGATTCACCATGATGGAATGATTTTTTTTTCCTTTTTTAGGCAACATTTGTAGTCTTTTCAAGAGTCTTCAACATTGCGATTGTCCCGCCATCTAAAATTTTAATTCCATTCTCAATTCCTCAAGAATCGTTCTTTGCAGTTCATACTTTAATTTCATTCCTGCAAACGACATTTTTAATGCTCTCTTTGATAACACGATTGAAGGATACTAAAGATGTATTCTTCTTCTTGTGGTTAATGTTACCTTCTAACCACAATTTATTCTCTTATCAGCACTAAAATTAAAAACCAACTACTATGGTATTTTTAGCGTTTTCCGCATCTACATCCTTCGTTTATCTTTTACACGTTTAAATGTATATTGTCTTGTGCTTGGCATCCTTATCTTGAATATAAAATGCAAACACCTCCAGTCCAAGCTGGAAGCAAGAGAGCGTGCCTTACTTTTTTCGTACAATCACCTTTATATTCATGACAATAACTCACCTGCCACGGGGTGACAAAATGAAACGAATTTGCCAAAAGCAAATAATTTATCTTCACTCCTTGGAATTGCTCCTTTCAACAGTTAATTAACAAGAGATACAGCAATTCCACCTGAGGGGTGGATACACACAGTATCTGCTACTTAGATACCATCATCAACGCTTACCTAGCTCATTCACTTTGCATGTGCCCTCGCTCCACAGCTTGGTAGCTGTCCTGACGAAAAAAGACGACAAAAGACGACGAAAACGACACCAAGGACGACGGTAGCAACGCCACAATAAAACGCAAATTGTCAAAATAAATTTCCTTAATGATTTGCACGATTGTGCCGGGTTGGCATTTAGAGTAAAACGTGCTGCAGCACACTCTCTCATTATAATATACCTACATACCTTCTTAAAGGGTCCTCTCGTATCCAACTCACCTCAGAGAGCAGAACTTAATTCAGAACACAGCAATGGTGAGTGGGACCGGTCAAAATGATAATTCTTCTCTCCAAGGACGAATGAACCTTGAAAAACTCCCCCGGAAACTATGCAATTATATAAACATTTTGGCCAGCGGCAACCCCTAGATGGGTTCATTGCCAGTATGTGTCCAGAATAAAAATGACACTCATCTACCGTCGCCGTCACCGTCGCTGTGCTGATGGGTGGGCTGCAAGAATGTCCCTTTCCCAAATAAAGTACTAATTGAGAAAGTTTTTCACCCAAATGTCCTTGTGCGCTCCGGACGCCCAAAATCGACTTTGAAACACAAATGCCGGGCGAAAACTTAACTCATATATATCCTTCATTTGGACCAAGGCGACGAAGAATGTAAATAAAGTTTTGCCGTTTTGTTTTGTTTGCATGACTGGTTGGATAGATGTCCTGTGTGACTGTTAATCCGTCAGGAGATTTAGTGAATCGGCGGGTCTTTTGTGTGCTACTGATGGTGAACGTGGAGGCTTTTTAATGCGCCGATCACGTATTTGGAAATCCTTTCTTGTCGACGGGTGAAATTGCCAGTATGTTCCTCAACGGAAATGTAAGGGGGTTAAGTCTACCATTATCGTCATCTTCATTAGGTTGACGGATGAACCTGTTGAAGATGTACAAAGTTCAATCAATTAAAACGTGGAGAAGACTGATGTGATACATATCAATTGTCACTAAATTCAACAGTATCTTCGCAATAATGGTGTCAAATTATCGTAAAAGTGAAGGATGCTTTTAAGAGAAGGTACACACAACGATATTTCTTTAGAGAGATACATTAGAACTCATTTTACAGATTGCCATTGCTAGGATGGGCTATATAAATTCATATGAATATGCTTACATTTACCTGCTCGTATGTGTAGTGATACACGCTAGAATTCCCTGTGCCATATAAGCCAGTAACGTCAAATACACATGAATTAAAAACATCATGTACTGGAGCTGGCATATGTTTGTTTCAGAAGTAATTATGTCAGGATTTCACCGAAACAATTACAGAAAAAATCCTTTCCTTTTCCAATTAAAAAAGTCACCCGGGCCCGAGTCTGAGCTGTAGGATGAGTGGTCTATAGTTCAAAAATCTGTGTTTTTAAAGGTCTGTCAGATCCGCGACGTGTCTACAGGCGCGCTATCCAGCCAAATCAGCATTCCGTGCCTGAGTTTCCACCGTCGTTTCTGTACGGCCGCTTTACATGCCTGAGTCAATATGTTTATAATCGACCGGCGCGGCGGTTTCCTTATCCACCAGTGATTGTTCGTGATAAATCAATTCGGGGAATGAAGAGCCATCATTTCAGATATCTTAAAAATATTCGATTTTGTTGAGTAAGGTCATCTTACCACAAATGGACTAAAGCGGCAGCAATATAAAAAAGACTGGATGTGGTCTAGGACCTAGATTGTCGCGACCATTCCTGTTGTGTGTGCTATATTTGTTGGCTGAAATAGAAAGGACATACAGTTTGGAGCCACATCCGAAAGGATTCTTTTTTTTTAAATTGAGAAGCCGTCTCATGGCAGCTATTTCTTTTGGACGATTGTCAGACTTTCGCGAGAGGTAGGACCGTGAAAAAAAATTGTGTTTTCTGCTAGTAGTCCAACGGACTAACATAAACCATTACATATGTACATAGCTGCATTAAAAACTATTTGCCTATAATATCATCTTGCTCAAATCAAATGCATTTTGAGGGCAAGTAGCTCATATCGTCACAGATGCTACCGAAGATATGCCTCATGTACCACATGTTTCAGAAAAATGCCGACTACTGTATAACAGCTTCAAATGGGTAAGTAGTTAATCAAACCTAAGACCCCCATTAATTCTGGGATCACAGTCCAATCTGTTGTTACATGGCACGACCACATACGAGTATTAAAAATCGAAATATTCGCATTTATACAGCTGAGGTACCTGCTTAGAGCTAGACGTGTTCCACATCGGTACAGCTTCTATTCCTGTGTACGACACAAGTTAAATTGGGACTCCATTCATCTACTTGACCTCATACCGAGGTAACTAGTATCGACCCAGCAGTTCTTTCCACATTCCAAGCATCGTCCGCATTCCAACTCCTTTCCGTCTGTAAGCTTTCACGGGTTACCTTCTATTAATACTTCTTATATCGCGTTTCTCTGAAGTCGATGTTGTTTTGTAGAAGTCGATAATCCTGTTACTCCTTCTGCTCGTAGATCTCGCGTGCAACTGTTTATACCTATGATCTTACTGCATGTTCTTGTTGACATCCCTCTCCAATCTAGAGGATTCTTCGGAAGAAACTTACCTCATCAGAGACGGTGTTCCTTATGGTTTGTCCGCAAAAATGAATCCTTAGCTTGACTACAACTAAGTGGTAATAGAAGTAGTATTGATTGCACGGATAGTGATCAGTCTAGTTGAGGGTATGCCAGTGGGTGAATCTTTAGCTTCGCTAATGAATATTGATGTGAGAGAACATATTTCTGTTAAGTACGACATAAGCTTTCAAATGACATACCACGTTTCCCATAAAAAAACAAACCATCAGCGATATTCTACATAGTGACTAGTTCATGAAAATTCACTTTTTAGGGTGCGGCTTGTCCGATTTCATTTAAAATTAATGCCTAAGCCACATTTGTCACATGCAAGAAATAAGCATACCAAGCTTTCAAAAATTGTCAAAATCAGTTTTACCTTTAACCGGATTCTTAAGAGCCGTATTTTAACGACCTTGGATGAATTGTAAGTCTAAGTCATCCGTGAATGAGCAGACATGTAAGTACGTATGAAGGTGGGTCAATAAGTCCCTGAAAATTGAAGTAAGGAACACTCTTTTCGGCCGGCAAAAATAAAGTTTCATTTTTCAACATAACTTCCTTTTAGCTTGATACACTTCGTCCACGGTTCTCCAATTTTGTGATGCCCTCCAAATAATACGATTTCTCGAAGCCGTCTAAATAGGCGTTTGTTTCATAGATGACCTCTTCATTCGACTTAAATCTTTAACCGCCGAGCCATTTTTTCATGTTTGGAAACAGGAAATAGTCACAGGGGGTAAAATCTGATGAATGAGGGAGCAATTCGTAACCTCATTCATGAAATTTTGCCATTTCGACTTGCGGACTTGTGCGCCGGTGCGTTGTCCTGGTGGAAGACAAATTTTTACGAAAATTCTCGTAGGTGTCATTTTCAAATGGCTGTCACAACAAGACTATTTGATGTATCTGTCTGAAAATTTTGGTACGTTCTTTCAAAAGAGGTCAACGCCATCTTTTTTAATATTCAGATACTTATTGGCCTATCATCGTAGGTACAGTACATGCGACCCAGTCGCGCACTTAATTTTATACCATTTCATTGTATGCGGTTATTTTAATTAATAGCTCAGAACAACTGGAAAACATTTGAAGCCTATTGCAAGCAAACGTCTCTATGTGATCTCTAAAGATTTCCACTGCCACTGGTTTTCTTCCTGGAGGCAGTGGACCGTTATAAGGGCATGCCAATTTTCCGAATACGAAATTCATAAAACCTTTTTCTTTTCACCGGAAAGTTTGATAAACAATATCCTTGTTAAGTACAGCGAACGATTGAAAAAAGAATAATAAACTGCATTCTAAAGTCGACAGTTCCATTAAATTACCGTTCAGTAAAAGTGAAAAGAATCTCAAAAAAATATTTAATTCCTTAGACGAGTGCAACAGAAAACACGTTGATACTTCCATCCATCTAGACATTTTTGTTTTGTAAATCTCCAGTTATAACAAAGCACCCATCGTCCTTCCTTCTTTTTTGTAGCTTACAAAAAGGATATTCAAGGATGCACCTTGGGGCCATCAGCTCTTTTTACATTTTAATTCTCTTTCTCTTGTTCTTCTTCAATGCCACTACTGCTTTTCCTGCTGCTACTGGTATTGCTGGTTGCATTGTTCATTGGGTGACATGCGTCTGCCTTTGACTTCAGTGAAAAGTAATATAATGTGGGTGTTCCCAGGGATAAATGTGCAGATGACAGCAGCAGAGTGTGGGTGTGTGTTGGTAAATGGGCACCAACCCCGGACGTGATATGCATTATTAAGCAATAAATATTAAAAGGATCGATCGTGTATGGTAAGTTCGGCAATGTTTTATCCTTTTATTGGAAAAGTTTAAATTAAAAGTTTTCGTTTTGTAACTCCATCTATGGCCCTCACTTTAGTCTTTCGACTATTTGCCTTCGTCGTCCTGCTGTCACTTTGTGCCATGGCACTTTGCTGTGCAGATGTGGGTGTACTCGTATAGTATAGGAATAGACGAAAAGTGTACGTGGGAGTTTGGCTAAAGTTTTTCGAGTGACAGTTTCGTTTAAAGATTATGGGCTTTGGAGTGAGCCATTGTAAAATGCCTTCGGTAATTGTTGGGAATTTTCTTAGTGTTTGTTATGTGTGCGTATGGGTGAGTTTTCGTTTTCCTTCTTCTTAGATGGAAAAATGTTTGCAAGGTGAACGTTCTTTTTTTCTTTTTTGTAAGTAATGTGGTCTTAATGGTGCTGTAAGTTAGTAAACATTTTTTTTCTACTAAGAATATGAAGAAAAATCGTTGGAACTTTTTTTTTTTTCAGGTGGATATTGTTTAACGAAAAGGGTCTGCAACGGACGTTAAACAATTTAATTGAAAATGTTGACGAACTTCCCGTGAATTTTATAAAACTCATTGAGATAGTTTCAGACAGGTTCAGTTTATTGAGTTAACCGTTGTGGATTGCAGAAGTTTTTTGTTTTACTAGCGCACCCAGGTGCTGTTTTGTTTCTGCTCTCTAAGTTAATTTTCTCGTAAAAGTGAAAGTTTTTGGTTAATAGAAAATAAACCCTAGTACCGTCACGTCATGCTTAAATCTTTAGTTCTAATATAAATCCTTAAATAAGATCTATTGAATGAGAAAATTAAAGACGAACCAGTAACATATATGTATTAATGTATACAGCTTATTACGTCTATAATCAACATATGTAGATGGTAAAGTAATATAGGAGTACTTTAGTATTATAAGCTCACATAGCATTATGACTTAGACTAGACTTATAGGTGTTAGTTGTAACAGCGTTGGTTTCCTGCATTGCTAAAAGAAGTGGGAAGTAAAGCTAAAGTTGGCTTAGAAATAATTATGTAGTAATGAATCTGCATCTGCATCCGTACATTTTAATGATTTTTTTTAGCTTAGTCGAGACGCCTGTTGCGTCAAGTATTTGTATTTGTATTTTGTATTTTGTATTTTAAAACAAAATGTTTGAGAATTATGAACCCATTAAATAACGTTACGCATTACCGCTATCGTCTTTTGTTGCACTGTCATACACTTTTTTTTATATCTACTGTGGTCATCTCTGCCTTGAATATCATTGTTGTGTATTTTGTGGTTCATTGTTGACCACAAGTAAGCTAACATATTAAAGTCTGGGTTATTTCCAGGAGAGAAGGAAATTAAAACGATATTGAAAAATCATTTTGGGTTTAAAATTTGTTTATTTAATCAGAGCGATGGTAGGGTGTGGAACCGTCTTAAAAAATGGTTTTCGGGCATAGCAGCATACCTCTTCAATTGTCAAAACAACGCCAGCAGAAATAGTTTCCTTATATCTTTTGCATTTAAGAAAATTTCAAAAAGGGGAATCCATCCAATCACCACACCATTAAATACATTGAATATTTATTTAAAGGTCGGATGCAATCGGAAAAGCACAACTCCTCTAGTGTAAAAAGCTGCTGAAAAGCTCCAGAAGCCGGTATTGTCGTTTTTTTTACGGTCCTCCGCTACTTCGAACAGTAGTTTTGTGATATTCTTATACAACTTACATATACATACATATGTACCTATGTATGTGCATATAATTCGCCTGTTCGAAAAATTATCTGACAGTCTGCTGTCCACTCTAATGGAGCCAGCTTTATGCTTACTCTCAGTCTTTGGTTTTTACTGCAGTAACCTGATTGCTATGGCGGTTTCAAAGTGTTATCGCTGTCAAACCTCTTCTGAGCCGGAAAAGGATACAGCCGTCCTCCGCATTCACTCACATCGTTTTGGACTATGAAAATGTCAAGGAATTCATCGTAAAATCGATAATATATGCGGATAGTGCTCTTAGCGCAAGCGGAGACGTGATCGATAAAAAAAATGTGCTCAATGAATAGATGGATGACCAGAATATGTAGATGGATAGAACGGATCCAGAATCAGGCGTGCAAAGAGAGCGAAAAAAATTGCTTGTTCACCACATTAGATAGAGGAATAGTTCTTCCTATGTACATACGTATATGTATATCCAGAACAGGCAAAGCTTACAAGCACCAAAAATCAACTCGCTTAAATGTTCTACATTTATCGCTCAGTACATAAACGTGCCTCATACATTGTATAATAAATAGGTATTAAGGTAAACACGGGTACATATACATACATGATATTCTTTTGATAAATTAAAGTCAACGTAACGACTAATATCAAAATATTTCCCTTACTTCCGATATAAGCACATATCCAAAGCTACATGCATTATGAGAGTTATCTAGGCTACTGTCACGGAACGTTAATACTTTTAACACATTCTCATTTTCCGATATACTTCCACCTAATCTTCCAATCATCCATAACATTTTCGAAAATGGACTACACCACAATCCATTCATCTCAATAATATGAACACACACATACGCACACGTCCGCAAAACGAGTAAAACTATTTGAAATAAATTCCAAATGCTGTGTTGGACACGCACTAACACAACCAAATACAGATTAAGGGTCAAATTAATGTAAATTTATACCTTTCACCGAAATGATAATTTATTCCCGTTTCCATGTTACGAGTCCAGCTAACTGTCCCATCGGCTATAGACACAAAATTAGTAAAACATACCTCGTCCTCGCCGGCAAATATCATTTCATTTTGTAAATAACACCCCCATCCATTCAATACCACCCACCAAAAGTATCCTCGTCTCCTTTTTCATTTCGTCACTTATTACACAAGCCAAGCACGCTCGACTGTTTAACAAAAAAAAAAAAAATAGAAAAGAACAAGATATGAACATACTAACATGCTGACATACAGAGTCATGAACGCGCTCAAGATATGATAGCTTTTCGGCGAAAATAATCCCTCACGTCCTGCCATTCCTTTTCGTTTTTATAATAAATTCCGTTAGCATCTTAATAGAACAAAACAAATGCAGAAGGAGCAAAACGAAAACGAGCACTCTAAAGAACACAGCGAAGCTGTGTATCATCCGTTAGTATCGTGAAACTATTCCACGACACGGAGACGTCGGATACCCTAGCGGGTATTCAAAAAAAAAGAAAAAAAAAATCGATCACAAATCGAATCAGAAACCGAAAATTCCAGATCCCTTCAGGTTAGTAGAACAGCAACCGCTGTGCTGTGGCATATGGCATTAAGGAGTAACCACCTACATACATATGTATGTATGTATGTATATACTACTCTGGCATCCTATTCTAGGTCGTTGATGAGGTATTTGCTGTTTGACGTATGACGGTATGATGGATCTCTTAGTGATTCCGAATCGTGTTTGATATGCAAATGTTAACTCTGGCCATAAGGACTGCCATTTGGCAGTACCAGTAGGCAGGCAAGCATGCACAAACGATAGTGAACTTTCACGTATTCCACATTAGCACGCACATAGATCATTTCCGTACACACGGACGGGGTTATTTGCTTCGGAAAAAGAACAAAGGAATTCCATGGCCATTGTAATCTATGCTGAACGAGGAACGTTTTCGCATAGCTCACTGGAAGTTCTCTGGTATTTTAGTGCTAGTATGAGGTTTTGTATTTGGAATTGGTTCGTTCGGTAGACGAAGGTGTCGTTTGGCCCATTTATACAGGAGGTTACTCAGTAAGGTGGATTAGATTGTCGCAATGAGTGGGATGAATATTGATCGGCAGCATAGGGAGATGGAGAGATAGTGCACTCCAGTACAGCACTCGGTCTATTGGTTTTAAAGTATAAATGTCATAGAGTTGTAATGTGTTATGAGGTATGTATCATTGGCCCTGTACGACTGACTCCATTAAAACTAAAATTGAATTGTAGACCCTTGGGAGAATGGAGTAGGAAAGAATGACAATCCGTTTGTCAAAATAAATCACATCCTGGCTCATATATTTTACCTTTGGATGAAGTTGTAGGAAAATGCGTGTACTGCAATAAAATATGGTAACTTGTTGCCGATCTTTTCTCTGCGACTAGGAACGTTGACAAACAGATGATTCCATACTGACGCTTGCCTTTTAATGCAATAGGCATACCTATCCTCTGAACGTCGAGCCATGAGACGCTGAGCGTTAGTTGTCAAGCAAGTATTGGTCTTCTTCCTGAGTGTGCAAAGTCTTTTACTTGGCACTCGAAAGTGGAACTTTTTAAAGTACATATGAAATTTTTACCTACATATGTATATTTTTTGGTCTCTGACCAATCAATTGTGTTAAGTCTCTTTAAAACGAGAAGCTACGAGAAGCTTTTGTTCTCACTCCAATAGCTGTTACGGCTCATGTTGAGCCTTCGTTCCTCTATATTACTGTACGGAAAGTAGCTGACGGATTAGGTGGATAACCTGTTGCTGCTACTAATGGTGGTGCATCGTAGGACTGTTTCAGATCTTCTTTTAGTCTTACTCATAATTCAATCAATTTCTTAAAGAATAATGGTACTCTTGCATGTTAGTTCTATCTTGTCAATTCCACGACAATGGCCATAAATTCGACAGCGATTAAAGTCTGATATGTACTTTTGCAATGGGCGACGTGGATCAAGTTGTTAGTGCGTTGGATCTCTGAGCGGGAGGTTCGACGTACATACACCAACAAGTTTTTTCACTGTCCCACCTCTCGCGAATATCTGACAAACATCCGAGAGTAATAACTGTCATGAGACAGCTTCTAAACAAAAGCCTTTCGGATATGGCTCAAACTTTGAGAAAAAATATAACACGCATAACACGAATGGTCGCAAGTATTTATATTGTATGTACTTTTGCGGAATAAGCTTATTACCAATGCTACAATACGATGGCCCTAGATTTCGTGGCTCCTAATTTAAAAGTTTGTCCAGGATTTCATTTGGCCCCAAAGAATATAGTTCAGAGATGTCAAATCGCATAATCTCGGAGGCCAATTGACAGGTCCACTGCGGGAAATCACCTTCTTACCAAATTCTGATTTCAATAAATTGATGGTTTGAGTTGCTGTATAGCACATAGCGCCATTTTGTTGAAATTACATAGCGTCCGGATCAATGTCATCCATATTTCGAAAGAAATTTTTGTTGAGTATGGTGCGTAACTATCTTCATTGATCATAACGTAACCAGCGTGTAAACCACACCAAACTGTGATTTTTTTTTGGATGCAATGGAGTTTCAAGAACTTCTTCCGAATTCTGCTCACTCCAAATTCTGCTGATGTTCGACGAATAGCTTGCTCAGACAGACGATTATGCGCAACAAAAAATGGACGAAGTTTGGCGAATATAACATAAATTTTGGAATGAATTTCCACAACAGTTTCCACAACAAATTTCAAGCTTCGTTGAGACGTAAGGCATTCCATTATGATTTGCTTAAGTTGATACTGAACTAAAGTGTCTTTTACATTTACTATATTCGACAGCTGGCCTAGCAGCTACTGAAAGTTTCAGTTGATTTGATGTACTTCAAGATGTAGTTCCAACGTCTATTCATATCTCTGGAAAAAGTGTCAGCCGAGACATTTATATCTAAGGTGGATGAGACCATGTTATTGTCTTAAAGAAACCACGAATCGACTTGAACACATTTCCAATACGTAAGTTCGAACCTGCAGTTTAGCAAAATTTTCAGAAAATGAATAATTTTATCAAAAAAAGCAGAACTTCAAACCATTCTTAAATGAATGAATCTTAAATGTAATCAAAAAGTTCATGCTCAAATTTCGAACGTCGAGAACAGACTCTCTGGAAACATTTCCTTGCCGCAAGTTTGTCTTTTTGCACACGTACTCTATTTGGAAAATACCAACCAACTGCAAGAATCCAAGTCCATCAATAAATAAGTGCGTATTCAAAATATCAAATTTGAAAATCTATGGGATAACTATTTTCTGGTTCTAGACTCCACTCGTTACATCTAAGCTCCTTCCTCTCTGCGGGATAGACATGACCGCTACTTCCAGATTTTTTTTTGTGCAAACCACATTGATTTCTTTTTTTTCAGCTACTCTACCTCGCAAAAGGTTAAAAGGACTCTGCTTTTGCATTTAAAATTCTTGAGTATAGAACACAGTAGAAACACAAATCTATAGGTACGCTTCAACAGTGCCATTGCAGGCATTCCGCATTCAGAGTGGAAATCCTCAGCAGGAAGAGCTCCTGATATTATTTGCATATTGTTCTCCATTTTTTTCCCAGTTCTATTTTTACTACTTCGACCCGGTGTGGTGGTTTGCCGGAACATGGATGGAGTTTTTCTTTTTCCGCTCTTCAAATTTTTATTCGTTTTCTATTGCATTCGTTTGCGAATTAAAAATAGGCGGGGGAAAAATTGAAGAGTTCCGTTTCTACTCTCGTTGGAATTCGATTTGTTATCCATTTGGAATTGCTAATATTTGTGTTTTGCCCTCTTTAAGTGGAACTTTCCAAATCGGTTCTACTTTAAGTTGTGCTCGGCTCGGAAGTGAATCATCGTTGCTTGTAGAGCATAGTTGTTGCAGTACCTTCATACATACACATGTATATATCCGCGCAATGTAATTTATTATTCTGTTGGAAAAAGGGAAGCATAACTTGGAGAATTATTCTTCAGAGAAGTTTCGTTGTTTTTTTGTTCTTTTTTTTCCTTCCAATTGGTGAAGTAGTATTATGTAATGATGGCCAGTTATGTCGAGAGTTCAATTCAATTATAGTATTTAGGTATAATGGAAAACTTTTCAATAAGTAGACTTGAGAAGGAAAATAAAAAGCTGGAGCTTTTAGAATAATAGCTAGAATTGTAAAAATGAATCCTTAAATATGTACTTTGCAATTAACACAGAGGATTTCAACGAGAAAGATTTGTGTTTGGATAAATTCAGGCCATTCGCAGAAAATAAGGACGTGTGTTGCCATTTATTCTAGAGAATAAGGAGATTTCTTTAAATTCATGGAATATCCACAAAAATTGTAACCAGATTTTTCTTTTTTTTTCTTGGTTGTCGGATGATGGAAGAAGTCAAATTGATCCCAATCAAAACAAATTTAACTTTATTCGAAATCGGCTATTTGAAGTTCTCGCAAACCAACCAAACTAGAATTCCTTACAAAACATGATGACCTTCGCTGAAATGAGAACTTTCAGTTTTCTCTTGGAGACTTTGCTAAACAGTTTCAAAGTCTACATTTAGTCATACGAGGATGATGTTGTCATATTGTCTTATCCAAATGGCAGAGTATCATTCTGAAAAGCCTGGAACTATAAACTATTCAGGTGATATTCATGTGGAACAATATACATTTACCACCATAAACATGACTTTCAACATAACTTGCCACGAATTGACTCGCACTACAAGTAAATAGAACACCACAGATCATTTTTATCAGCAGGTTGAAAAACTTAAGCTAAATAAGAAATCTTTGGTGCTTCTGTAGACATGTCTATATTAACTTACTTCTCTTACTCTCTTGTGTGCATACATGTACGTACATAACATCTCAAGATGCGATGGATACTGGAACACTATTTCAGCTCTGGAATGTTAAAGTGTCTCTGTGTTATTTTAGCTCTGAGTAATATACGTTTTTCAATCCGTTTGCATGTAACTGCAGACACCCATTGACGGTGGGTTTCTGTTTTAAGCCTAATTAAAAAGCCTATTTCTCAGTGACTTAATATGCTATATTGCATATAATCCTACGAATTTTTGACACATGGTTTCAGAATTTCGAAGTTATTCGGAATTGCTTCTATAAACGTAGAACGATAGCGTTTGTGCACTGTATCGTTTTTTTCGAAATCTAGAATTTAAGGTGAACATACTGGCTGATAGTAATCTGCCTTTCTTTTAATTCAGCAAACCTATTGTTTGAACTTTATGCTTTCCATAACAAAGCAGGGTGTAAAGCCCGAGTCCTATTACGATAGTATTGTCAGTGTCACCATTAGATTATCAGTTTAGCAGGTGTATTGTCCACGTTACTATCAAAGTTGTCATAAAGATTTTTCTTTGTAAAGTGCTCTGATATTCTAAAAATTCATCTCTTAAAGATATTAAAAGTTATGACATTGGCTTTAAAGTCAGCTTCAGTACAATACTGAATTTGAGAATAATTCCAAATTGTTTGCCAGAATAGTGCTAAACAATGCTAGGTATCGAGAATGAAGTTTCTACTATATAATATTTCTTTCTTCTGTATAGTATTGTTAGCATCCAATGTGGCCTTTTAGGGTCATTTTTTAGAGTTGAGAAAAGTCATGATGTTCCAGAATTCTCTAATAGATATCTTGGTAACACTGATCCATCAACAAGGGACATTAATATCCAAAGATTTTTGCAGATACTAGAAACCTGGAGAACAACACAAGATTTTCAAAATGATCGCCTCTGAATTCGATTTCACTCGTATCGAGGCATGGTACTCAATTTTTATCACAAAAAAAATGCAATTTTCTAAAACGTTACGATTTCGACCAGCTTCTTCTCGATTTCTACATACTTATATGTACATATGTATTAAGGGTAATACATATTTTGACAACTAATACAATTTATCCCTCTTTGCCAAAGTTTACGTAAAGCTTAGGTCAAAATAATTGGTTTATAGAAGACACATTTTTTCGAGTTATTACGAAATTTTAACCAGCCGGCTCTGTTGAGATAGTGAATTTTGGACTATCTACATTAGAAGAAAATATTGCACCCATTCGTGAAATTCCGGCGTAGTCCATGTGGTCCAAATCTCTCAATTACTCTTTGTTCTCCGGAACTGGGACTCTGAGCATCTATTTCTCTACCTTTACCATGATGACAAACTACGAAGCAGAAGAAGTGTATTTGTGATAAAACCAATTCATTAGAGGCTTTAGAGCATAAATTGCATCTCAAGAAATCATGGAAAATTACCGAGCGACTACACTTTATTTGACCGGCACTGCTTATGTTCCTCCCACGAGACTGAGCTCCACGCCTTATAGCGAGGATACCTAAAAGAGCATCTTTTTATTTTGACATCCAAAATGTTTAGATTTCTCCATAAACTTCTTACCACAAAACAATAATTTTTGGTATGGAACTTAGTTCTAATTTTATTTGTTTATTGTTTTTTACATTAAATGCAAACATCATTAAATAAAACTAATACAAAAAATATAAACAAAATAAATAAAGTGAAGTATTACAAAATAAGTCTTTTAAAAAAGTTTCTACCTCCTTTCATGCATACAGAAAAAAATAATATTTTATATAAAAGAAATGAAAAAATAAAAAAATGAAGAAAATTTACTGAAAACAAAGGACTAAATCGGCATTATGGACATTCAACAATAGTCTAACAAAATGTTAACGACTCCATGGAATTGTACATTGTACATCCCATCAGAACCCATCTCCTTCCGTTGTTGACCTCTGGATCCATCATTTCCGCTCTGCCCTCTCTGTCTCTTCCTCTCGTTCAGAATACAATAGCATTACAACTTCTCACCACTTAAATTGAGTATATTGTAGTAGTTGTGATCAGGGAATCGTTCCAGCTCAATGTAGTCCATTTCCGTGTGCAAAAGTTTATCGAGCATTTGTACTATCTCCGAGAATGTTGGTCGTTCAATAGCGTCCTGCGCCCAGCAATAGTACATGATGTTGTACAACTCCCGGCGACAATGCTCTGGTTTTTCCAATCGATAGCCATCCCTCACCTATTTATAATCACACACAAAATGGACAGAAAAAAAGAAGGAAATTCATGAAAAAAAAAGAAGTAAAAGAATATAAATAAAATAGATACGATTTTGTAGGAGTGTATAGGAGTTAGATACAGGAGAATGGATACAACCATTTAAGTGAACGGATACGATGGCACTTGTGTTTTTACACAGTTAGGTGGAGTGAAAGGATAATAAAAGCTGAATGACTGCAATTAAATGTACTCTCGACCGAACGAAAGGACGAAAACTAAACAAAACGACAAAGCAAATAAAATCGGTCGCTAGTGAATAGCATCCTGAGTGGCGCTAAGCACACTGTTACTTTCAGGATTATATTGGCAGTTGGATGCCATTATCACTACCATATCGTCATCATCGACATACCATTCAATTCTATGGTGCAAGTAAGATAAACCGAGAGTCTGTTAGATTACCTTTCGCATAACATCTGCAGCTGATATCCCAGGATACGGTGTTGAGCCCAGTGTAACTATTTCCCACATTAGTATTCCGAAGCTCCAAATGTCCGATTTCACTGAGAATATATTATCGTAGAGTGATTCGATTGCCATCCATCTGGAAGTAGAACAAGCGTTAGAAGAGCGAGAATTGTAAAAAGAAAAAGAAAAAACTACGACGAATAATATTTTATCGTTTGAACCTTGGAGTTGCTCGGAGTAACTCCATAGATACACTTAGAAATAGAGAGAGCGAGTGGCGTGCTACTACTCCTTCCGCACACGATATCGCTAGAAAATTTATGAATTCATTTCACCCTGCTATTCACCGCTACTCGCTACCCGAATGCTGGGTTGCTTCGTGTCCTTTTTTTTGGATTTTCAGTTGAATTGTTATATCGTTTTATATTTTCCTCCTTCATTGCCAAATGCTGAACAGGTTGTTTGGGTTTAGAATTCAAAGTTGGATCCCGGAGTGTACCCATTTCTCACAGGAGCCGCCCACCCACATCCACTGTACTCGGCACGATTTGGAGAGCAAACAGATGCCAGATATATAGAGTACAGCATCAGAATAGACAAGGACATTACCTAATGTGTAGGAATATACTTCAATATGTAGTCGACGACGATGTCATCCAGATAGACAAAAAGAAAGAAAGAAAGAAAGAAGCAAAATGAACGAACGGACGGATGAACAAACGGGGTATCCTTGTGATTTTCTGGCAAATGTTCCTTTGGCAGCTGGTTGGTGCTGGTTGGTTGTTGTTAGCTGGTTGCTTTTGCCTGATGATATTGAAAATGTCGAGGACACGATGGATGTCCATCAAGCGGAGGAAAATTGATGATTGTCTCGAGGATGCGATGTGCATATGGATTTTATTCGAATGAGGAGGTGGTAGGGTATGTAATTAGGTAATTGTTCAACATCTGGAGTGAATCCAGGAAATGCTCGTTCTTGTATGGAATATCTAATCTAAAGATGTTTCAATGGAATTTATATTAGAATTTAAAGTTTTCTTGAATTTTGATCTGGAGTAAAGTACCTCCCAAAAGGAGAAGATAGAAGAATAATCAAAGTAATTACGCCGATAAATCAACCGTAGAACCTTAAAAAAGGCTAATTAACATAAGAGGAGTTGAATTAATCGGTATTCAATGTTCAGAATAATAACAGATGTAGGTCAATAGATATTTAGCAAAATTTTATATTACAAGCAGAAGCACTATGCCTATATTCCTGTTGAAAATAAGCATACCACTGTGTGTGATAATTTTTTTAATTTGTGTAATGTTCTCTGCCATTTAGTATTTTAAATAAGACTAATCTTCTTAAGGTGATGTTTTACATGGTAGTTGAAACTCACAAGTCTGCTGATACCATTCCTGATATTAAGAGTGGGTGTTATTTTTATTTTTATTAGAAGGGTAGTTGGCTTTTTTCGCTTGCTTCTGGACCTGGTTGTTTTCCAGATAAAGGGAACGGTAAAGGCAGGTGAAAATTTTGCATTTTTAGTGAGCATATAAATGCTAGTTAGCTGGACCACACACATTTCCAAGAGGGACGAGAGAACGTTACCTCGGAGACAATCCTATTTTCCGGCTTTACGCATCACTCTAAACCAGCGCAAAATACGTTCATATCACATATGTATGTATGTATAAAAGTATATAGTAAAAGTATAAACTCTTTCCTAGTTAGAATTATGACGACTTTCTAGGCTACATATATGTATGTATGTACGTGTATCTATTCCTGAAATCCAGTTTTGTCCTCTTATAATCCTCCGTCTAATACTTACAAACGTCTTTTTTACTCCTACACTTCTTTGCGGCAAAACATTTAAATTACACAGAACTTGCGTACAAAACAAAAACAAAAAATCAACAACATCCCTTCAGCCGTAACTATAGAAATTATTTTGTAAGGGAAGCAAGGCTAGCATAGCTGGCTTGAGGTGGTAAGTGGGTTGACTTTTATTTTACGGCCTCGAAAAAAATTGCAGGATCTAAATTAGATTTTCATAAGGGCGCGGCGCGGCGGTTTTATGAAAAATTCACAAATAAATTCGATGTTTCATTTGGTTTAATTTTATTTTTCTTCTTGTTCGGTGGCACGTGACGGCACACAGAATCCGAGATCGTGGGTAATTTCATATTCATAAGTACAGTGCATTATGTATGTAGGTAGGTGGGTCCTGTAAAATTAGATTTTTTTTTTTTGTATTTTCCTTTATTCAGCTGCTATCGATTTATCCATATCCTTCGGACAAGAAAGTCGTAACAAAATGATGGTGTTTATGAAATTAGATCTTCCCTTCGTTTCATATTGCTGTTGACCTCTTTCTTTCTGCCACAGTATAAAGATACTCGTTCCACTTTCATGCACTTGACTTGATAACGTTCCTTTGCGAAAAGCGAATGCAAAGGGAATCCTGTCTCGAAAGTTTTCACAAAACTGAAGGCAAATTGCACCTGAAATTCAGTTTCAGGTACATTCTGCGAAAGTTTTTCTCACACATACCTCAAAGATGGATTTGCTTTGAGAACCCGCTTGCATCTTTAGGGAGCTAAAAACCATATTTGAAATTTAGACTCAAAGTAAACATTCAGGAATAGTAAAAGTTCACTTTTCCAAGGAAATAGAACTGCTTAATAAAGTGCTGCGAATAGAAAAGATGTCTGTGATCTGTTAAGCCAGTCAGTGGTTTGGATGGATGGTTGTCTGTTGCTTTTTCTCGTCTTTTTAAATTGAATCTCAGGAGAAATACATTTTTTTGTGGATTCCATTTGGAATTACATATTTTTCTAAAGTGAGAGCTATTTTTTGTTTTTTTCATAGAATTGAACTCATTTTGCAAAAAATTCCTTTGAGTTGAAAAGAGTCTGTGCTTTGATAAATCCTCAAACGATAAAATTAAGCAGGTTTTTTTTTTCTTGTACGTAAAGATGAAATAAGTATTGATGCGGTGGAAACCATTTCTTTTTCATTTTCAAGTTCCTTTTATGTACGTTCACATTCACGTTACTTCAGAGAAATGTTCTTTTCGATATTATGCGTTTTGCTAATAGTGGTTAACTTTGTATCAGTGGACGGGCTGACTTTTTTAACAAGTTTTCTTGTTTACAAATTGTATCCTTGTATACTTTTTATAAATAATATAACATAAAGCTTAGAAAATATCTTAAGAAAGAAAATTAATTTTACAATTTTTTATAGTTTTCCACATTTTCTCACACTTTAAAGGACAAAAAATATGCCTCAATTTTAAGGATCAAAATATGTATCTACTTACTTACAACTAAATAAATTCTTCGTCGATCAAACGTGTATGTTTTTCCAAATCTTTTTCAGAAATACGAAACAGTATATAGCCCATCAGAAGCAGACCAAAAGAATCGGTTGTGACACAACACATACTTTGACAGCATATATGTATATGTACATACATACGTTTTACTTTAATATCTTGAAGTAATGGCCCTAGAAAGCTAAAAGGGTTTAATTGAGCGCACATGGTTCAACATTTCTGTGCCTCTGTTTTCTCAAGAAATTAATGCCATCATCTCATTCACCGACAAATATTTATTAGACCTTTTTTTGAGACTGGGGAACTCCGCTTAGGTCAGTGAACACAATGGTTACAAAACTGTCCAGGGTTGGCCGCAACATGTCGCGTAAAATCTTGCCTTGTATGCAGTTCAGCTATATTTTTGTTATTTAATCTACGAACAAAATAATACTTTCAACGTTTTTTGGTTTCATTGACGTTGAACGATGTTTATTGGAAATTTTACATTCAATTCTAAATTCTCGGCTATGTACAGACTCAGCAACCCATTTTTTTACTGTTCGACAAGAAGGGCCATATTCGAGGTTTTATATCCCCTTCGAATTTCTTAATCATTTCAATTTCTAATCTATCTGTTCTTAAAACTTCTCTCAACTAAGTGCGCCTACGCCTATTGAAACAATTATAACATTCATTTTCAATCCAATAATTATTCTGAATGATTTTCATTTTTGCTCTGCCTTTGGTTTCAAATTATCATTGCAGTCACTAACGATAGAGTGGAACTCTGTATGCTTGGGAGTGCATTTGAAACACTTGAGCAACCTGGGAATATATTTTCTGAATAAATTTTAACAGAACTCCAGTAATAGCTGTAATAAGTAAAAATATGAATTCTCCAAAACCTTGCAAAACAGTAAGAAAATTGCTACATATAGTTGTGGTATACAGGTAGCATTACTTAACCCAACCTAAGCACTGAACATTGCCGACAACCTAGCCACATTATTTTATTCCAAATGACAAAGTCGTCACAGGGTGCAGCCACATCCTTCATGCATTTTTTCTCTTTTCTAATAGATATTTTTGGCTTATATTTGAATAGCGATTGAAGTGAACGTAATTCCTTCAATTAAGTGCAAAGTTACTCCCTTTTTGCAATTAATTTATCCCTACCTGATTGGTAGCTTTCCTTCACTTTTTCGTTCGTATATTTTCGATGTAACAACATCACGTGCGAAACCAAAATCAGCAACCTTGCAAGTGTTGTCATCGGTTATAAGAATATTTCTAGCAGCCAAGTCTCTGTGAATTATCTGGAATTAAATAAAAAATTATTTTTAAAAAATACATGCACATTTAAAAAATTAATACTAGTATGTTAAAAATTCAATTTGGGAGATTCGAGCTCACTTTGTTGTAAGCGGCTTTAGATAGACCAGGCAGTTGATTACGTTTTCAGTGGTCCTGTTTTTTGAGCATATTTTCATACGTCCATGTCGTACATATGATTTAGGGCATAAAAGCCTTCAACAAGTAGTCCATCTCTAAGACCATCTGAACCAGAGACTTTCCGTTTCCGTTTAGCTGCAAAGCAATAGCATGATGTCGAAATTTTGACTTTGTTTGCTACTTCCTTGCTATGGTATTCTTGTGTTCGTATTTTAGGCTTTGGTTTGGACCTTCGAACTTTCTCGATTAAACGAAGCTTATGCTTCTTTTGATGAGCAAGCGATTGTTTTCTAACCTGACGAACAGCTCTTATCCTGTCTGTTTTAGACTCCAACTTTGGCAGTGTTTGCCAAGGATTTCATGTAAGCATTTCAGAAAATTACCAACGTGGTGCTTCTCTGAATTCCATCATACACCACCGTACTGCATAGATACAATTCTAAAATCTGCTAGATGGTGACTTGGTCATGTGACTTCCATTTGAAGAGTATCGACATGTGGAAATTTCGTGGAACTATATTCTTTATCATATTTTACTTCTCAAAAATGGGTTGAATCTGTTTCCATTTTCGTAGTAACTACATTCGCGACTGAATTACCAATGACGTTTCTCTGTAGATTTTTGCGCAAAAAATCTGAAGAAACGGTTTTGAAACGTCACATGTTTGCTGGAAGAGTAGTTTTAGAGTAGTTCGTAGATATGATCTTCGTCGTTTCATGCTTTATTTAGCTTTTTTGACGCAGACTTGTGTTGATGAAGTTAGACCAATCGTGTTCGAACAGAAAGTAGATAGTAAAATTGCACACAAATATTCTCGCTTTCAGCAATCTCCTTAGTATACAAATGTACATATGTATGTTGGATGTTTTTGTATTCCTTATAAAATCTCTAATACATAATTTCTGATTAATGTACATACATATGTACGTTCATAACTATTCCTGCTTTGTTGCGTTCGAGGGCTTTGAATGGTTCATAGGCAGAGCGTAAATTTGACTGTGGGTCAACTGTCCCAGCACTAACATATGAATACGTTCTTAAATGTTACTGGAATTCGACATGGACCATTGAGGGATCTTTTCAAATGCACGTCACCTTATATGCGATCTTTTATTCATTACTACTCCTTCACAGTGAATTCGAAGATTTTGTGTACTGGAGCTCTGGCGTCCCTATTCCAGTCATCTGAGGTGATGAACTCGGATGTTTTTAGACTAGTCGCTCTATAACCCGTGCGGTTCTACGTTAAACACTTCGTCCATTTTAAATGGGACCAAAAATAACCCGAAAAAAGTTCCACCAAATCTATTCCATGTTGCTGCACCGTAGGGAAAGTATGAAATAATGAGTGTCTTATATCACGTCTTATTAGCTGTTCATGTGCAGGCCCTGCTACTCATAGCATAAAGCAACAGCGATTTGTAACATTTATTGTTTGCTTCAATTCAGCACTAGTGTTATTTTGAGAGTTTACAGCCGAGACTATATACTGTAGACGAAGCCCATTAATGCCTCAAAATTTTTGGCTGTTTACGTTGATGTTTTTCATGTGTAAATTATGTTAATAACGCGCATACATAGGAATAAATGTAACATTTATTTTGAGTTCATTTTACAATGGTGTATTTGATAGCTCAGTATAAAATTTACCACTAAGATAAAGTAAAAATTTAAATTAATGTCATCGATTAATAACTTCTAATATTCATCATTCATTTTAGTATTTACAAAGCATTTTTACTTCCTATAAACGATAAATGAATAAAAAAAAGTACATAATGACTGGTAATACCTCTAATTAAAAACGTATTACATTCAAAATATTCACTAATGAGATCTACATAGCTCTTTGTAGTACTTTGTCATCAAATTATGCATTTTGTGCGGTAATCGGCTGAATAGATGAATTATCGGCTGCAAAAGTTTGTGCAATTAAAATGAAATCCAATCTATTGACGACCTATGTACGTATAATAATAGTTTGTTGTGTATCAAACTAAAAATCATATTTAATTGGATTTTCCGCTGAAAAACCAAAAAGTTATTTGTTTTTTTTTTTTTTTTTTTTTTTTTCTTTTCATTGCAAATCCAGCAATCACACTAATTGGAGTCCTGTTTGTATGAATTTTTTATGAAAAGTAATATTTTCCTTACATAGAATTCGAATAACTCCATTTATGTTGATTTGCATCCTGGAAAAACTTTTCTCACTTTTCGCAAAAATATAAGTAGTACAAGAACAGGACTTTTCCATTACAAAACCAAAGCCAGTGCTATTTATTTTCACTCCTGTCAATCTGTTAGCTTCGCGCACATCGTCACATCCTTCATTTTCAATTTTGCGGATCTTACAAGTTATTCACAATTTCACCTAAATCCGCAACAATCCCCCAAGACAGACGTAACGAAATTTATCATTTTTAAATCTGTTTGATATTATTCTCACACAGATAGGGTGGCTTGGTGGTGGCGGCGGTGGTACTGGCGCCAACACTGAACATTCTACGAACACAGAGAGGAGGGTTAATGTACTTCAAGTTAATCCGATTTACTCGAAACGAGAAGAGAAATCATCGTTAGTCCCCGACCGCTTTTTGTTTATCCTTTTGCGGTAAATTGATTCAACAGGTAACGCAGTGCAAGACAATCATTGGTAGCAGTAGCAGGATTGTATCCTTGCGTCATCTTCTTGCATCTGCAGGTGGTGTACCCGAAAGCGAGCGCTTGTTGAAAATAAAACTTTCAAATACATTTCACAAACCATTACGGATTGCACCCTTGAGATTAGATCCTACCGAATGAACGTACCCTATACGTGCAATAGAGTGGAGCAAAAACAACAACTCGCAGAAAAGTACTATCTCCGGGCTCACGTATGGTGTTTTTCTCACTGGAGGCCCGTCTTCCGGAAAAAAATATCGAGTTTGCACTTTTCCTTAGTGCAGGATACACACTTTCTGTTTGCATACTTTAGTCAGACGCCGATGGCAGGTGGCGTGGCGGTGTGCTTTTAACCGGGGATTCCTGAAAATTTATCTTCTCGGATAACCTACCCCAGTTGGGTGCAATACTACATATAAAAGTAAACACCGCTCTTATTTTCTTCCATTTCTTGATTTTTTGCGTGATCCTTGCTCGTCCCGGATTTATATTTTCATTTTGCATTCTCAGTTGATTTTCCCTTTTTTCGGTGCCTCCCTGTTCTCTTATACACTTAAGCGTTACGAAAACTATATAGTTATAGGTATAAAGTATTTTAAGCAGCGTGTGCTGGCGTATACTCACCCCACGAGATGTTAGGTAATCCATACCCTTGGCAACCTGATACATGAATGATGTTAAATCGCCTGACGTCAGGGTATTCGATTTTCCGTGTGTATTGCCATAATGCCTGCAATAAAGGAAAATGGTTATGAGTACGGCACATGCACATCATGGTAGATATAGTGGGTGGGAGTAATCCCGCGCCGCGCGTTCCATGCCATCAATGGCGCGGTAACAAGCCGTGTGTATGTGCTGTGGGAGAAGAACAAGAACAATGTGGATGATGTTGGTGACGACGGTAAAAAGGTCCAAGTAAAGAGTATCTTCAATATGGTAAATGCAAATAGCGCGGAAGCTTATACATGACTCCTGCTAGAAAGGATAATATTAAGAAAAAAAAAATCAATAAATAGACTAGAACTCATTTCCCTATTTGGGACGGGCAACACAATTTTTATTTTCAAAAGGTAATACAAGAAAAAGAAATTGGTCAAATATGACTACGTTCACGCATTGAGGATTCTGTTGGAAAGTATTTAGATGATCGCAAATTGTAATTATTTTTCCATACGAAAAGTTGACTTTGCGTTCTTTATGGCCTTTTCCAAACACATGTATGTATGTATGCAACTTCAGTATACATATGGACTATTTTGGTGAAACTGTTTGTCAGCCTCTTTTTCAGAATGCGCAGGGAAACGATTTTAAATAGATTATCTGTTATGATCCCCAAGACAGGAGGCCCTCTGAACTGCGACAGCTACAGGGGCATCAGTCTTCCTCATACCGCAAATGAAATCTTATCTGCGTCGCCTAAGGGCGTTCGCCAACAACCTGGTCGGTCCATATCACTGTGATTTTAGGTCAGAAAAGTCCAACTACGGCAGATTTTGAAAAAGCATAAAATCGTTGCCCACCATATTTTCATCAATTTCAAGGCCGCGTGTGATAGCGCTTATAGAAATCAGCTATAAAGAGCAATGTCTAGTTGTGACATCACCGCTAAACTCGTCCGTTTACGCATGATGACGATGGAGAACGAACGCTGTTCCATCAAGGTCGGTAGAAAACTCACCGAGACCTTTGATGTTAAAAAAGGATTTAGACAAGGCAGCGCGCTGTCATGCGACTTCCTCAACATCGAATGGTGCAAAACTCACGCGCAAAGACCAAAGCACAATCTTTGAAAACTCAGCACAATTAATCGCCTACGCCAATGATATCGACATGTTCGAAAGAACGCAGCGTAATGTCAGTGGTGTTTTCGCGACTATTGGGACAGAAGTAGCGAAAATGGGTTTAATGGTCATTGAGGGCAAGTTCAAGTGTATGCTGTCAACAAGACCAATCAATACCGACGTCTCAAACAGAACTTCACTGTAGAGAAATATAACTTTCAGGGACTTTGTCTATCAAGGCTCCGCTATTAATACAGACAACAACACCAGCGCTGAGATCAAACGAAGAATAACTCTTGCCAACCGCTGTTTTTTTGGGCTAAGAAGGCAATTATGTAGCGAAGTCCTCTCTCGAAAAACTTAAATGACCCTTTGTAATACATTAATCATACCATTCCTGCTCTGTGGTGCAGAGACATGGACTTTGTCAAAATTGGATGAGGTTGAAAAGGAAAATTCTTCGAGTGATTTTTGGCCGGTAAGTGGAGGAGGAGACACAATGACGAACTTCTTGCACAACGACATCGACTTAGCCAGAAGAGTGAAGGTCCAACGACTGAGATAGCTGGGTCATGTAGGGGACATGGACACCAATGCTCCGGCTCGGAAAATCTTCGAATCCATCCGCGAGGGATGGTACAGTAGGAGAAGACCGCGATTCAGATGCCGGACCACCGGGTCCTCCGCCGCCTTAAGTAAGTAAGTATATGCTTGATATGTCTAAATCACACATAGATCCTAAAATGGCAGATGATTTTCTTAGGCTAAAAAGTTTGAAAAGAGGAGTTTGAACGTCATATCCAAAATTTCCCAAGAAAATATTGGGATTTTACTTAAAGATGTTTTGTACAATGCCTATGTACAAACTAGAAGTTGGTGACACACGGGCGGACGGATGGACGAATGAAGGAGAGCAATAGAAGAAGTTTACATTGGCTACCCAAGTGTCTTCCAGGAAACTTACTGATGATTGGGTGGAAATGATTCAATCAAGTAAGGGTCTATTTGGCAAATGCATTACTCATTCTCTACGTAAGGGGCCCAACTTTTTGGACCTCTGATTTGGGAACAAGCGAGCTCGCTCATGAATATATCACGATTTCTGATGCTTTTCACTGGGATACCATTCACTCCAAGTGTTCAAACTTTAAACTTTTCAAAAAGCCATACAAAATCTGAAATTTTTCATCTCGATTTTTTTCCGCTATATATTGTTCTGTTTTATATATGTATGTATGTACGTACTTATGTGCGAGTATTGTTCTGTGCGGTAGCGGATTGCTTTCCGTATTTTATCTGACAAAATAAACAAAACCCTGCTACAGCAGCGAATCCCTAGTAAATAAATAATAAACAAAAAGTTCCCTGCACACACACGAGCCAAGAATACTCGAACCACGTTCGGAATCCTTAATATTGTTCGCCGGTCTTATTGCTCACACACAAAAGTCCTGAAAACAAAGAAAAAAGTGCTTACCTCTCTGCACGCGAGTTCCGCAAGTACGTTTGAAGTTTTCCCCGATTTACATATTCGATTATCACGAAAATTGGATCCTTATCAGTACAACAGCCCAACAAGCGCACAACATTTATATGCGGCTCCAGTGACTTCATTACCTGTGTGGATTGGTAAAAGAAAGAAAGAGAGAGAGAGAGAAAAAAATTGAAGATTATCACAAACAAAGTCAAAAATACAACACAAAAATATATGTATGCATGTACCTATATAAAAGCAAAGGGGGTGGTGTCTGCAAGTAATAAGCACATGGGGATGGTGTGTGAAAATTTATTCAAATTTCCGATATTACATCCTTGAAGCGTTTTATAGCTGTTGAACATATTATTACACCCTTAGTGCACGTTACGTACGTTCGTTAGGTGTTTTTCAAGAGAAATCAGGATACGAATATATAGTACACTCTCTCACGTGAGTGTTTCTTATTCTCTTTCTTTTTGGGGTAAATTGCATAGTTTGTATGGCTTGTGTGTATCCTCACTACGCACATCAGATTTTATTGAATAAAAAAAAAAAAAATACAACCGGAACCCAAGTCGAAGATGGGTGAATTTTTAATACGCCTAAGAGAGTACTCGCACAGGATGTGTATATTTCAGTAGGTCTATGTGGGGGGGAGGTTTCACATTACAAGGATATGAAGATGACAATGTTTTTCAAATGAGATCGTGAGAGGTGTTAGAATGCTGGTCGGGGAGCTATCGTCCCGTTTGCATGATTTTTCAACAATCATTTAATTCTGTCGGTCTAAGCTGGAGACTTTATGGGGTAGCTTAAGGTAATATGATGGCATTATGTGGTTGTAATACTTATTTGGTGTTTTGAGGATATTACCTGATAAAAGAAAACTTATAGGGGATAATGGCTATTCTTAAATTTTATGGTTATATTTGTTTTTTAATGGAGAAAGACAACCAGAATTTGTTGGGTTTAACCTGAAGACTACAACGACAGTATGAGATTGTGTTTCGGTAAGGTATACAAAGAGTGTTTACAAACTAGAGATAAGATATTGTTGGTAATAAAAAGTAATTGTCGAGTTAAATTAATTAAAAATAAATTTTACACAGAGGAAATTGACGATATTGAGATTGCATCGGGAATGTGATAAAATTTAGAGCTACTTATACAAAGTGGCATCTGGTAGATACATGGGATTACAATCTCATTTCAGAGTGTATATTTGGTCGCCGTCTGGATTATAATGAGACTTTGATTCCATTCTTTTATTTCAGAAGTGGACGAAAGGAAATGTCATAAGCCCCAGCAACACAATTATCTTCATGAATGGAAAAGGAACTATTTCTGAACAAAAATGTTTGATCTTGGTTTAACTAATTTCACACTGCTATTGTGTCCAGCAGTTAAGGGACATTTGAGTTGGACAGCACAACATAGGATGTATCTATAAAGGAGTGGTATGAACTAACCTAAATCATTTTCATTCCTTTTTGGGAAGTTCTTGCAAATGTCTCAAAGTCTTGTAAAGTATGGCTAAAAATAGGCTGATCTCGCTCAAGCAAAAAAGGGACGAAGGTAAATATCGGGAGCTTAAAGGTCAGACTTATCTGGTGCAAATAATTACCTATTTCGCGATTGTCTACTGCAAATGATAAGACATCGATCACTGTATTTCTAACCTCTGCAGTATACTACTTAGTTTGTAATGCCAACAAGAGGGTTTTTTGGGTATCTTCCGTGGAAGACTTAGTAGTTCTCTTGATTTATGGCTTATGTTATGGGTTCTTCTGTGAAACAGCAGTGGCGATAGAGCAGTATACTCGAGTTTAAGTAGCTTGGAAGACAGAGTTCACGATAAATGTGTGTATGTAGGCACGCAAAGGCTCCTGTAACGGTTTACAGCTCAACTCGTATATCGAAAAGGGGAGAGGTGTGACGAAAATGTTCCCGAAAGATCTGCATGCGTACAAGATCCAACTAGTCCAAGAACTTAAACCGGAAAATCATTCTAAGCCAAGAGAATTTGTTTATTGGCTGCTGGAACATCATGATTGTTTTGGTCAAAATTGAGTTATTTTGACCTTGAAGACATGTAATCTTGTGGACGTCGCAATCTAGCGAAAAATTAAGTTGCAGCTAGAAAACTTCCCACGTTATTCAAGAAATGACGATAATAATAGACTAGCAAGATGGTGCGACTTCAGACACAATGCGATTTCTTTCTCTGCGGTTCTCTAAAGTCGCAAGTGTACTCCAGTAAGCTACAAACCTAAATTTAGACGCAAATTAAATGTGTTATTGCCACTGTCGAGGAACATTGTCATCGAAAATTTGCAATATTTTGCAAATACATAGAGTCGTGGAGGCCTTTAGTCTGACATTTGATCGCACATTAAATGGCAACACTTGCACTTTAGAGTGAAATAAGAATATTATCACTTTTTTTAATAAATATTGTCATTGAATCAGAAACTAAATTTGACGCAGTCCTTATGAGGCGTACTATGCTTTCCTAGATTCTAACTTCGAACTCACTATTGAGCCGCGACGTCAAGACCTTTAATATCAGAGAAAGTAAAAAGGCACTTTTCGTTGCAGTTAGTGAAGGCGTTCTTTCTTACCGATTTGATAAGCAGTGGTTGCCGTACCTCAGTGGTTAGTGCATTGTGGATACCAGATATCGAAAAAGCTGATCCAATATGTATATGTACGTAACTAAACTTTTACACCTTTATTACATTTCTTATGCAAAAAAAAAAGTTTGTATTTCAGCACACAAATATAATCAACTGGTGAGCAGAATGTAATATTAACCACTTCCAACGCATAGGTATGTACATACCTACATAAACTTGTTCATATCCTACCCGTGCAACTAGTCTCCTGCAAACTTAAAACAACACGACTTTTATATTAGAAGTCTCCTCATACATATAGATGTGTACATATATTTCACGTATTCACGTATATATTTCACATATTGATTTCCACACAAGTGACACAATTTCGCCGCCAAGTGTTTCGAAATTCAAATTTCATTTCATATCACAAACATTGCAAGAGTTTTTCAATACTTCTACACTCGAGTGTCACTCTTTTATTGCTTTGTTACACACACCAAAAAAATAAGAAAAAAAAAACTTTCTGAGGAAAAAAACGAAAAACAAATGAATTTATACAACAAGTTGAGCTGTACCATTTCCATTCACTCCACCTCGACTATGCAACATTGTCGTCCTCTTGTGTTTGTGTCGGGCATAGTTTTCAATTTCAATAAGTGAATAATATTTACGTATATCAATTCTGGTCGTCCTTGGCAACGAGTGTGTGCTAGTGTTTAGGTATATTCCTAGAAAAAACATATGAAGATCTACCACCCACTCTTTGTGTGTAGTTTGTGGTAATTTCAGATGAATAGTTGGAATGGGTTGTGAGGAAGCATCGTAGCCCACAGTTTAAGGAATGACAAAGTTTGGTAAGCGACATGCTGCCTCTGTCCTTCTATCCTCAATGGAATATTGCTGAATATACATATACATATTTGTAAGGATTCCAATTGAGATTCGTTCAATATTGTGATGTCGTTCGGCGCCGGTATTGGCAGTGAGACGGAAGGAAGGTAGCAGGAGCATCAGCAGGATGTTTGTTGCTAACAGATACAGAAGGATATTTGCATTTGAAAATATTCAATATTATTTGTGTTTATTTTACGTTTTATTTGCGTAAAGTATGCGTGACAATATTCGGAAGTCCTTTCTCCGGTATTCTGTATTTTCTCGGAGGTTGTATTTATATTGAGTGTACATATTTTTGTTTGGCTTACTTCACGTGCTGGGTGTAAGATATATGAGTATAAACATTACCCTTTCGAATTGTTGCTGAGTTATGACATTCCAAGGGACTTATCTTTGTATAAAGTTCCAAACAAAAGGGAGAATATCATTTGGACAGTTTCATGGGCATTATATATCAAGCATGTCACTTATAAGAGCTTAGATATACAGTGTAAGTTACTGAAATTTCAAAATTAAATTTTATTTTAATTGTTATTCCTCATGAAGTCTTTATTGGTAATAAAAATAAATATTTGGTGAGAACATCCCTTATAAGCACAAGGGCCGAGCTTCTACAGCCATTCGCATTCTGTCGTATCCAAAAGTGGAATTGAAGAGCTTCTGATGACAAATATTGTCGACGAATATTCAGTGCAGGTGTGGTCGAGGGTTGCGTTTGTCCAAGCTCATCACCGTCACTAGACTACACAGCTTCGTCTACATTTCTGGTATGGTCATTGCGGACGTTAAGCAAAACAAGTTCTATGATATATGTACATACGGTGGTAGAGTGAGTTTGCTGTATCTCCTCCTCCACTCACCGTCTATGCAGATGGGACTGAAAATCGCTCGAAGAATTTTCCTCTTCAAATAACCAACTTTTGACAAAATCCATGCGCCTGCGCCATAGAGAAGGACTGGAATAATTAAGGTCTTATAAAGGCTCACTTAAATTGTTCGAGAGAGGTCTTTGCTATTCAATTGCCTTCTTAGCCCAAAGAAACAACCTTTGAAAAGAGTTATTCTTCGTTTGACTTCAGCGCTGATGTCGTTGTTTGAATTAATAACGGAGCCTACGCACGAAAGCGCCACGAACATTGGGCTGCGTTCTTCCGATTATATCAATATCGTCTGCGTATGCGAGTAGTTGGATGAACTTTTGAAATATTTTGCCTCTGGCGTTGACGAGTGACTTTTTCACTATTCTTTCAAGAACGAAGTTAAGGAAGTCGCTTGTCAGCGCGTCGCCTTGTATAACTCCTTTTTTTGTCATCCAAGGTCTCGGCGAGTTCCTTACCGACCTTGCTGGAGCAGCATGCATTCGCTCCATCGACGGTGGATTTTGCTTTCCTAAAACCATTGGTTGTTGACAAAGAGCTTTGGGCGTTCACACAACACGGTACATAGGGTCTTATATGCGATGTTAACCCTAAAACATTGATCTTTTTTTTGTCATTAGACAAAAGGGATTTCGTTGCGGCCGTCGAGTGAAACCCAGCACGTCAGAGACGGCATCTTTGATGGCTTTTTGTCAATGCTGCGACTCAATAAGAAAATAATTTAACGGTAGTAGCCGTCCGAAGTCAAACTTACTCACAGTATTTCTTTGTGTTCAATTGCACTACCAAAGATGCTCTCTCTTCCTAGCTTTACATTAAGCCTATGACGGTTGTATGTTTCGTCCAAGAGCTCCTGGTGTTGTCATCTTCATCTGTTGCACGTAAATAAAGGACAAACAAGAACGCGTCTTCCATCATTTGCTCCAACTTTATCGATTGCCGATTCAGTGCGCCTTCATGTGCCGATGAACCCCTGCAGGTGTAGCGATCTATTCCCACCTGTGCCTGTGGTTCATTCTTTGCAAATTTATTTCAAATTAAAGACCAAGGAATTCTGAGTATCAGCCTTCTCAATCTACAGAACAACAAATTTACCAAAAGACAAATGAGTCCATTTCACACCAACGCACGATGAAAGAAGTATGATTTAGAGAATAATGTCCAAGGTTATACATATATGTATGTATGTATACCAAAGCTACTATGTAGTAGCATATTCGTCGAACTGTTATGACATGATATGGAACGACGTATTTACAAGCTCACCTGCAAAATATGGTCGTAAATAATTGCTCCTTCTACAATGACATTTGTCCAACCAATATAAAGTATAGGAACCTGTTTAGCCGCATCATGTAATAGTCTTAATAGTGATACACCGGTGAGTACCTAACAAAACTTGTGCACATAGCAAATTTGTCTTCCTTGGGAAGAAAATAAAGTAACTTCTAGGGCATAAACTCCAGATCCAGTGAAATACTTGTCAGAGTTTTCCTTCTTTGTTGATACATATATCAGAACAATTATTCACAGATTTGAAGTTCTCTTTTAACTAATATCCTTCCATGGCAATGATATAATGAAGTCTCGCTGCTTACCCTTCCAACACCAACACCACCATCTAAGTATTTAATTAACCGCAACTCTGCATCGTATTGTTTGTCATAAAACCGCTCAATTGAGATGCATCACAAACATAAAAGCAAGTTTCTTTGTCTTAACCGACCCTAATCACTGTAAATGCAATGCTGTCCGATTAATTTGCCACCAGAACCAACTTAATTGCCTCCAACTAGGAACTTACCAAAGAGCAATAAAATTCATCCCCCGCACCTTAGGTAGCTAGAACAGAGAACATAAGAAGATTCGTATCGCCTTCGCAATCCCTACTCATTTAAGCCCACTTAATGAGCTTCAATGGTGTACTATCTGCTATCTGTCTGCTTCTCTACGCGCCATTCCTCGCCACCTATCCTACAACCAACCGTCATCCAGCCAGACACAAAGACAAAACCACTCCGAAAAATGTTTTATTGCGTAATTTGATTGCGATTTATTCATTTCACTTTGGAAATTTAATAGCATCTGACATTTATTTTCATTTGCTACAAATGAAATCGTATCCAGCATTACCACCAGACCCACACACCCTCCCAGGATGAGGACGATTGTGGTGGTGGCAGGGGTGGTTGGTGTTGGTGGTGGAAACTGATGATATAGAGGGTGCTGAATCTTTATACACTCTTCGAAAGGCATTGCCATAGTCTTATTCACTGGCAATTCTTTTCGTTTCTTTTTTTGTACTATCCCTTCTACCCTTTGAAAGGACCACCCTCGCTGAAGCTCTTGCTGTACGCACTTGTTCACTTGACGGGAAAAGTTTTCGCTTCTAATAAAATTATACTACCCCCTGTGGCGCTCGTCCATAAATAATAACGAAACTTTTTTTTTGTCTATCTTCTTCATATTCACTCACCCTTAAACCCATGGGGTTGAAGGAATGAGGCAAATTCAAGAGAGCAAGCCAGAGAGAAAGAGCGAGTACTGGGAAGCACAGAGTAAATTTGATAACTGATGATAAGTGTGTAGCCTCTCAGTCTTTAGTGGGAGATAAATCATAGCACTTGGTGGTCGTGAATACCTAAGGCATCCTGTTTCCTTATGCTTCTGGCTCCAGTTGTTCTTCGTGAAAAAGGAAAGAGAGGAAAAAAAAATGGCGAGAAGATATCTCATTCATCCTCCAAGTGGATAAAGTGAATTCATTTATTCCAATTTGCCCGCAAAGAAGATCATTAATTTTGATAAAAAAAAATTGCTACAATCTTCTTTCTTTCTTTGAATGAGACATAAATAAAGAGATAGAGGGAAAAAGTAGAAACAACAACAAAAATAAAATGAAAAATAACATTAGCTCCTTGTTCGAGGGCGGATGGTGTTCCCCGCGACGCGTACTTAACAGAGTCAATTCGGAAATTCTCAGGAAACCATTGAGCGGTAAATTGTAGACATTCACACACGTTGTAGCATTTAATTGGAATCCTTTGAATGCGGTTGCTTACGTTGGCATTTGTGTGTGAGCCTGAGTGAGCAGTTTGCCTCTGAATTGACATTAATTTGATGAAATTACTTATAGTTTTACCACAGCCGGGGGAAGCGCTTTGTCTATTAATTTTAAGGAAATTGTAAGCTGTTGATGCAAATCGTGTAATTACATTTTAAGAAAAGCATTTAAGGACAATTATGAGATGTTAATGAGCATTCACTTAACATAGAGATAAAATAGCGAACTTAATGATACTGTTGCATTCCAAATGTTTCGAAAAATAGTAAAGAACGTCGTTGTCTGTCTATTCCGTTTCGGTTCATGCGCAGCTCCATAACTTTTTTAAAACCGCTAAAACTCGACCTTGAATGTAAGATTAAGGTTTATAACATAGCACTTGAAAGACGACCATATTGTTTTGAATAGGGAAACAATGTGTTGAAATCTGCGACAAGTTACGACAGGAAGTTCTTGGGCTAGCTTTGCAATGAGTCTCATAAAAAAATTCTTTAATTGGCCAAAGAATATTTGATTACCTGGCCTTTCCTGAGCTAAAATCACAATGATATACACCAACAGGACTATTAACAAAAGGCTTAAAGCAAGGTTCCTCCTTGGAAAGTTCTTGTGGTTTTTGTTTCATTTTAGGGAACCTAGAGAAATAGGAGCTGTAAAATTATACACTTTACTTCAATTGGCGCTACAGACCTGCATGACTCGACAAACCTTTCCCGACAACACACAACTATTTCCAAAAGCATACTCAGCTGTATCTCTTCAGCAGAGTCCTTCTCAGTAGGACTCGAAGACTTTTCATATCGGAGAGCTACGCTTCTTTATACGAGGACGGAGATTGGACTGAGTCAATTCTAAACACGCCGGGTTCTAGAATGCGCCTATCTAATTCTCGCCAAAAAAGGATAATGACAAAGAAAGTGCTTCGCCACATCTTCGTCTACGAGAAGGGGACATACCCAATACATCATCATGTTCATGCACCCACATTAGACTCTCCAGTGAAATCTCCAAAGTCCTATTGGATGACAACCTTTTCAGAGTTGTATCATTAATACCAACGTAGAAAGTTTGCACTATGACCATGGGCGGCCATCTCAGTTCTTAAGGACGGTAAATGAGCTTTGGCCTGAAAGTTCGGATAACCCTGTGATTTGAGCTGTAATCAATTAGCTTTTTCTTCATTTTTTACTGTTTTGAGTTGGTGCCATAGTGTAACTTAATCTACAACATGTGGTTGGAATCGATTGCAACTTAATAATTAGGTCTATAGATCACATGAACAATTTTTCTTTTGGCTCGGATTAGAATACATTCAAAGCTTCGAGGTTCTATAAATCGTAGCCTTACTGCAGTCATCCTTCTACTGAATTGTTTTCTGAGCTCCAAGAAATAGTCGAAAATATAGCTCCACCCATCGTTTTGCCCGTCCATAACGGACCACCGAGTGGTACATTTCATTATTCTGCGTAAGTAAAAAACTTGAGCGAGACAACTTGAAAGAACACGATATTGTTCGTCCTTATTTACGCTGTCGTATGTGGCTAATTTCTTATAGACAAGAGTTGGGTGTCAGGTTTTGAAGATTTGATATTTTTCAGATCATTAACATGTGGTTTTGGGCCTTAACGTTACACAGTAGATAATAAGGACTTTGATCGTCTTGTTTATACCTTAATAGTTGCTGCATATGAGGCATTTTTTTTGTGCTTTCAATCCAATCAACGGGTGACCATGTCTTGCAATTAGTTTGTTTAATGGTGCCTTACAGATCGAAGTGACTTTATTTGTCTTAAGCCTTAACACATCTGTTTTGATGTCGTATCGGTATGAATTAAGTACCCAGGTGGTTTGAATCCATTTTAATCATTTAAATTGATACGATCCGACTGCATATCAGCTTAGTTTTGACCTACTCATTCAGTCTGGTCTATCCAGATTTCTAGTGCCAATTATGGAATAATATAATAGTTGTTGCGTAAGACGACTTAGCGACTTTAGGTTCTAGTTCCAGAAACCATTGATCCGCGGTACCTTGTGGTCCCTACTCTCGCGAATGTCTGATAAACTGCAAAAGTGATTACTGTCATAAGAAAGATCATCAATTCTGGCTCTCGGACATAGCATTAAAGTAAAATCCCTTCCATTTGAGCTGTTTACAACAAGTATTTTTATTTATTTTTTGAGTGCACAACTATTGTGGTGTTCACGTTTCATTTTTTGTGGATTCTCTTGGGTAGCGCTACCATTGATTGCTATCTTTGTTCTTAAGTCTCTCAATTAGCCGTTCTAACTTCTTCTTCAGAAAAAAAACTGTGCTTAACTTTATTCGACCTTTTTTTAAGTAAACCTTTGTCTCCTCTTTATTTTGACCTTATTCTAACCAATTTTACTAATAACTACTGCACCAATATAAAAGTATTGACTCATCTTATCATATCTCACACCCATAATATACACGAATACTAATTTTTCCAAGTCAAATGAAAAGACACACTTTTCTCTTATTTTACCTACACTACAAGTCCGGCAATACTAATCGATACTGAAACTCGTTTCCTCATTATCACAGTTCCTTGTAAAACCAATTAACGAAAGGAATAATCAGCAATCAATCATACAATCATTTGTTTCCAATGAACGATTTTCCCCCATAATCATACGTTGGTATAAATTTATGTAGTAGTATGTCTCCGTATCCTTATACATATGTCAACCAAAAAAGAATTACTCGTATTCATGTATGAAATAAAAAGCAATTTGCCTTAATCCCTGACAGTGCTATTAAATGAAATCATACCGAATTAAATGCATTCGTGCTTTAATCCTTATGAAATATGGCTTACGTCACACACGCTCAAGCACACACCCTGATCAACCAGTTTGATGCCACACGCAAGGCGGTCAAGAGTAATTAAGCGCTGACTAGGTTAAAATTGCATTAAAAGCTATTTATGTCAATTAATAATAAGTGTCAGCGTAAAGTTGGCAAATTTTATGGCCGCCGCTATAGTACCTAGATACATATGTACATATATATACCTACGAGTATTTCGTCATTGTTTTTACAGTTGCTTTTAATGGTACAAATTTATTGCAATGACTGAGGATGCATATTTTTTACTTGCGCTATAGCGAGTGACTTTAATATGCAAGTGCAATTTTAAGAACATATTTTAATTATGATATTATTTCGTGGCACTACCCACCAGAGTGGGAGGTGCATGCAATCGATCAATTACTGTAAGACTGTTATTTATTTTATCCAATTATACAGCATGATTGCATCCAGTTAAAGAGATAAATTAATATGAATATGCAAATGAGCAATTCGCTTTGGAAACACAGTATTTCTATATCCTTGCAGAGTGTAGGAATGTAGATACACTCACGTCCAGGTTGAGTAGTTGAGAAACGTTCTTCTGAATTTAATTAACGCAATAATTAATTGAGGCGGGATTAGGTGCGTAGCTTCGTTTAAAGATCTTTTGTGTCGGCAAATGTTGTTCTTTAGCTAGGGCACCTTGTTTAGAATTGTAAGAACTCAAGGTAGACGTGGTATCTGAGCACGCCTTTCTATCGTATGGAGGTCCGTGTGGTTGCAGTTCCAGTTATTATATAGTTCTTTTCCAACTAACCTAAACTGTCATCGATATTGCTACATATATGTATACCATGACCGATGATAGTATTCCAGATTCGTTGGTGCATTCGTTTGGCGTAATTAGTTTATTCGTTAGCTAGAACACCATACTGTGTCCTCCAGTTCTAACTGATGGAGAGCCTTTCAACCAGTTTTTTGGTCTCAGTTATATAAATTGTTTTTAAAAATGTGGGCCTATGAAAGCTGATCCATTACGAATTCCTTGCAGAAAAAAATTTATGCGATAGTCTCATATTTCCTACTAACCAGCCCTCGAGCTGACAAACTTAGTCTTAGTTTATTGATCCCACTAATAACTCGTACTCTAGAGAGCACTATCCTCAGCCTTGTAAATTCCTTGGTTCCTAAAATATCTGAAAGCGATTGGCTCTTTGTGTCTCATTTTTTTGAGTCCCCGTGATTGAACTTCTCCATTCAGAGACAGAGTCGGCCTGAAATTTGTGAAAACACAGTATTCACAGCTTTAGAATACTGCGTTCTTAAAATGTAGGCCTAAGTCTGGTGGTCAAAGTTCTTCGCTCTTTGCAATGTTTTTTTTTTTGTTTTCTCTGGTAGTTACTGTAACTGGTATTGCTATTAAAGCTTTAAGCCATTTGCTCAATCCATCGACATTCTGCCGTATACTTTATACTCCTTTATAACAACATGCTAAAAAAAACGTAATAAAAAATCTGTGTCACATTTTTATTTCCTCACTAATTGACGCGAAATTAAAATATTTTTCTCTCACGGTTTTTAATTTCAGATAAAGTTCATACAGCAGACTTCGTATAAACAACAGACCTTGGTAAGTACAGTGTAATTAAATAAACCACTTAATTTTTTTTTTAAAAGTCACGAGCCATATCTCAATATTTTTTCACATAAAAAAAAATGAAATGCTGTCTCAGAGTGCAAAAAAAAAAAAAATTAATACTACCAAATGCCACACGCAGATCAACCCACAAAACCACTCAGCCTACAATCATCAAGGGCATACGCTATAGTTCCCACACCTGATTGCGGTGATTTCCGATGAAGTGTTGATTAGTGGGCACAGAAAAACAAATAAATAAATCAAAAGCCATAAACACCCAATAATTGCAAATTCTAAAGCACCATTCCTGCCATCCCATCTTGCATACCCAGCAGTGACCCACCACCAATGTGACCCACTTCGTCACATTTATCGAACAGTTTCCGACCGACGACCACACAATAATTCATATGTGCAATATTCAGCAGATATAATAAATTTAACCCAACCCTATAGATTTTACGCCCTACCCCTACCGACCCCTTACCATCCATCGCCACACAGGAAAACAAACAAAATCAGCATTCGGCAGTTGTTCGTTGTTGGGGGTCAGACATCGGTTAAGGGTAACATTAAGACTGACCGAAATTCGCCCGCTCAATTTGTTGGTTTATTTGGTCGCAATCGACAATACCATAAACCACGCAAACACAGCTCCTTCCATCGGCCCACCGACGCGACGGAACCACCATTTCCATCTCGAAATGAACCACAACAATTTCTGAGGTTTTTCCATTTTGAAATTAAAATTTTTTTCCCCCTACACAACCATTGAATGCGAATGCATAATTTCCGCTGCACCACTTGAAACGTTGCCATCGTCAAAACCGTAACGCGTTATAATACGCCATTCAGAGAAAGCAACTTGGCCAATATCACATGGATTGATCGTCCACCAGCAGACCACAAACGGGTGCAATAGTCCTGCGTCCGGTTTGCGGATACAACGTCACTCACGGTGGACATCCAACAAACATTTATGCGAGTGAAGAAACAATTACCGTTAATTGTGTGGGTAAACTTTGTCCTTGTGTGTGACAGAAAACGATAAAACTAAAACGCTTACCACCTATCCACCCACCGCCATTAAAGCCGACATATCTCAAGGGCAAAATGCGGTCAAAAAATACCTCTGAGGATATCCGATGCGGCTAACATTTCTTGTGTATGTGTGTGTTTCTGTGAATAAAAATATTGCGGCAGCATGTTCATTAACATTTTATGAAAATTATTATCATCGCAGGACCCCCAGCACTTTGTTTTAAAGCTTGAAGCCCTTGGGTAGCCTAGCAAATTGGATGTATCATGTTTGATTGTCCTATGTGTGTATATGTACACTTTTTTTTGCCTCTCATAACAAAGTTTTAAAATGTTCTCGCTATATGGAGGTAAAACTGTGCGGCAGAGTAAAGAGTTTTATTTCGAAACGAAAAATTGGGTGGGATAGTGTGATGGGTGTCAGAGTGCCAGTGGGGAAAACTACCCTCTTCACCGCCGTGGGCATGCCACTTCCCTCGACGACAACTGTCATAATAGGAAACACGACAGAAAAACAGAGGAAAAAATTAGTTTTCCCGAGAACGAAACTTCCAACCCGAAAAAAAATGGAAAAGCTGTTGGTGTAGGACAATTTTACATGACACTAGATGATTGGAATCCTAAGTACACTAGAAGCAAAAAGTACACAGTCGGGATTTGCAAAATTGTTTTAGGAATAAAATGTATCTTCAATCATTAAGCCGTATAATAACTAACTAACTTTTTTAGTCGATTGTAAGCTGAATTTGTTTGCTTATTGCTAATGTCGTTGCATATTGTCTGAGAACGGGCATTAAAATATGATTAAACAAAAGCCTGCCGACAACATAATTGTGGTGCACTTCAAGTTCCAGACAAGTCTTTGCAAGTTCTTATTTCCCTTATAGCATCTTATATCAGTTTTTTCAACGGTCCCATCTCTCACGAATGTCTGACAAACGTCGGAGAGTAAGCACTGTCATGAGAGCTTCTCAATTAAAAAAAAGGCTTTCGGATATGGTTCTAAACTATATGTCCCTTCTATTTGTGTTAAAAAATAAGACGCACATCACGAAAGGTTGTCAAAAGTTACGCCCTGGACCACATATGGTATATTCCTCCAAATATTTGTTTTTTTGTCTGATCAATTGCAACTGTGAAGTGGAATTTTTTAAGTAAGGTTTAAACTCACTATACCTCTATGGAATGTTTTGTTACTATTTTTCCCCTTTCTGTGGTTTCCTTACCATATCCTTAGTCATGTCAATACTTCTTAACCTGTAGTGGACTTTGCCAAATGTGAATCTTCTTCTACGAATCGATTAGTTTGATTAGTTTTTTTTTTTTCCTTTTTTGCTCTATTTTTATGAAAGGTAATTTTTCCATCAAAAAGGTATGTACCCTAAAAAATTCTCAACTTGGTAGCCAAATTGCCGTCCTATCTTCGAGAAAGAACATCAACGAAATTTAGATAAAATTTTTTCAGTTATCTGACCTCACAGTTTTCACCTACACTGTATATTGTATAAATATGTTTGGGGTTTATGAACAAAGTGGTAGTCAGTGTTGATATTGTAAGCGAGTGCGACAAAATTCACTTTGATTAGTGTTGAGTGTGCATTGTCGGATGGGGGCTAGAGATTTTTTTATTTTTATCTAAATTGGCTCGGAGCGGCGAACTTTTGAAAATATTTTTGTATTTACTTCAATTTGTTTTTGCTTTTTATATTTGTATAGCACTCGGGTAATTGTATTGCACAATTTTTTTCATTGCTGTGAAATATTTTTTTTTCTAAATTAAAAGTTAATTCAACAAATACTACATGGGAGTCTGTCGTATGTGTATATACTGCATTGCAGTTGATGAAAAGTTTATTGTTTATCTGTTGAATGGACAGAAAACAATTAAAAAATGTTCGTTTGTTATATGTACATATACATATGTATATAACATACATATATGTATATGTATGTTGGCACACGAACTAATGCATATGTAAATGTACCTTACTCAAATGAATTGAACTTGGCTCATATATTTCAAGTATATTTCTGACTAAAAATTGACACTATGAATTGGAGTTTCTGCACTTTATAGGCAGGTGTAATTACTTAGCCTTAAATTTAAATCTCTCCATAGGCTTGCAAAATATGTAGATGTAAGTAAGTATTATGATATTATGACTACGTTGGCCCAAACAAAATAAATTCGTCATAGAATTAGCAGAGAAATTGATCATAGAATTAGTAGAGCGTAAAACGGAATCTGTCCGTACGATAAATGTCCATAGATACATATGTATGTACATATGCTTCAATGCCCTTTTCAAATAGAAGATCAAAATCAACAGACGAGCAACCCGAAGTAAGTTCCAAAGCATTGCATCCTATATGTGTGAGGAACTGATTAGTCACTCGCGCAAGTTAGCTATATAACTTATGACTTAATTATCTAATCTTTATAGAGATATTGGTCAGACTAACCTTTCTCTCCTTCACTCTTTTTGTTTTCTATTTGCAACTAAGAGTCGAGGAAACCTCGAAATATTCAACCCCTCTCCACTGCACGACAATGTTCATACACAGTTCCAAAATATTTGCAAGCGCATCTTAGCATCTTAGTCTTGCCTTGTGTTCCCTTTCGGCGCAGTGCCTTTTACTCTTGATATTGCTTAACGCGTTTTGACTGAGATCACTAGGAACATTTTTCGAAAAGAAATCAGACTTAAATTCTATCTATCCTATCCTAAAAACTAACCACATTTTACTAAAGGACAATTCTGGGAAAGTCAATTTTTTTAAAAAGAGTTGCAGGGATTTTTTTAGATATCATATTTGATTTAAGTTATGCTCATAGAGGACATACAACATATTTTACCCAAACGACTCATGCAGTATATTGGTACGATTACAGTATTGCTTGGACTTGATTTTATTTTCGGGATCATCTACTTTTTTTTTATTGTCTTACTTATCACCGACACCGAAAATACTTTGTTAGTTTCATATTTCATTTGTTGATCAATCTTATCCACTACATCTAAATTTCCAAATGATTCTGTGATTCTCTCTAGACATATGTTCTTTAGAAACTCTACTTTGTTCTTATCAACTGTGACAGTGATCACAATGTTCCTCAAATATGGCACCAATTTGAGTCAAAAAGCCGTTTGACGTTTAGATTCCAAATACTTATTCTACGAGTACAGTTTGACACATTTTCCGACGGTCGCTTATTTGCTGTCAAACGATGTCAAACGACTTGCCAAATTGTTTCTACCCATATACATATGTACATACAAAACTTATGTACAAAAGTACATCGATATACTCGTAAAAATTTTATATTATCAAGATAGTGTGTGACAGCTATGTAGCTGCTTTTAGAAATTTTATTAATTTGCAAAAATTTAGCAAAGAAGTTTAAGGAATAGTGCCTCTGGTTAAAATGAATAGATTATGTACCAGAAAAGGAGCAATAACTCGCGTCCAATGTCTTGTAGGGTCCTGGCGGATGATTGAGTTGACAAACCTCAGGGGAACCTTAGAAGAATTGCACAATAAGAAGCCGGCATTGTGTCGAAATTTCTTACGAATGTCAGACATGAACAGTTTGAACATACACGCTTTGTTTTCATTCCGTTCAATGGCCCTCTTAGTTTGCATTGATGTCAAATTTCGATACCACCTCGTACTACAGCGGCTTTTAAATACATTAGCTAAATACATATGTTTACATTTTAGAGCTCTGGTCGAAATACAGTGGACGCTTGATATAGTGAATATCGATATAGTGAACACACAATATTTTATACAGGCTATTCTAAATAGTGAACAAAAAAAATCTCGCTACAGTGAACTTATGTTTTTTTATTTTCTTCGAACCTCACAGCATGCAAAAAACCTTCAAAACTTATAAGTGCCATGCAGTCGTCAGTTAGGACGACATACGAAAGTATATACGTTCACGGATATGTATGCATACCCATATTCAATCGTCCAAATTTACCGTTTTGTGAGAGTATCTTGCACGATTATATATTACGCAGTTTGGGGTTGTTTGTAGCACAAATGCAAACTCTCGTTCCAGTGAACAGGCCCGGTTTTTATTAGTTCACTATATCGCGCGTCTACTGTAGTACGATTCCGATGAGCTAAAGAAATTCGTTTGCCATTCAAACAACTTTTACTTCTTGGTTTTCCAGCAAACTGAAATTCGATAAATAGTTTGACTGGATCGGTTAATATTCAATTACACCAACAATTAACTTTTTTATTTGGAGTCAAACGACATCAAATTTATGTACAAATGTATGTCAAACATCCAAACGTTTCACGCTGAAAACTTAACGATTACATATTTTGGTACAATTTTCTAAGAAAAATGGTCAGACATTTGGCTTTTTGTCAAACAGTAGGATTCTTTAGCATGCTTTACTAAAAGTAAAATTTTTTAATTAAATTTAGAAATTATTCGAAGAGTAAAATTTGTTAATGGAATTAAATCTATCTTGTCTTCGCTTGTGGTATACGTATGTATGTAGGTCGGCTTGTTGTCAACAAGATTAGTTTAGTTATCATCTCGTCATTGCATATTTTTATTCTATCAATTAGAGCTAAGAATTAGCATCACAGGTGACCGTAAATTCCACGAACATGCACTAGTTTCTTTCGAGGCTGTCAGAATGTTATGGAAGCTCAGCACAGAGGAATTAGTGTTTTTGAATAGTCTATCGAAGAAGAATAAACGGTTTTTTTCTATATCCTTTTGCAAGTAAAAAATTGCTTGCCAATCGAATTTCAAGTCGAAAAGGAAATATTTTCCGCTATCATGGAGAACATTTCCCGGTTTTTCATTCATTTGGTCGTATATTTTCTCATTTCCCATTAATCAACAGGAAAAAGGTCAAAAGAACCATCATCCCCACCTACGAAGCCTGTCATAGCTCACTCGCACGAATGTACAAGTTGATAGTAATAACTTACACACTGTGACACACACCAGCTAGTACCTACTATACTGACTAAACGTCGAAATGGCAAAGCAAATATGTAATTTAATCGTCTTTCACCCACACAGCCACACACATGCAGAGCGACGACTGAATAGAAATTGCGGTTAGTTGGATGGTTTGCTGTTTGGCGGAGGGGTTGATCGGTTAACTTGGCACAAAATCGACCTCAATTCTAGACAATTCCAAATGAACTGCCATGTCAATATAAATGGCAATTCGATTTGCGATTATTACACCAAGCACACCGCTGCGACCCGTTGCGTCCCCTCCAGTCATCGATGGTCGATGATCAGGCAAAGCTGGCAACCTCATTTCTTTCGTTCGTATCAGTGAAGAAGGTTATTAAACTTCCCTTCGTCTGTCGTGCTGGGCTACTTGGAGTAACTGACACATGGAGGGTTTCCTTTCCATGTACTTTGTCTGGACAGTTTTCCCGAGGGTGGTGGTCTGGTTAAAAAATCATAAGGTATTTGGTCGTCGGGAAAATTTATGACCATTGTCGTGTTTTACCTGGCAAAGGGTACACAAATCAACTTTAAGGATTTCCTTCTTTTCATTCTCTTGGTCTTTTTTTTTTTTATTATACTTTCTTTTCTCTCGTTCTTTCATTGCTTCCTCTTTGTAATAAAATTTAATTATAAAAGTTTTTCGAAGGGTGAATTCGGGTGGTTGGGTGGGTGGTCTTAGGTGAGCTGAGGAATTCTTTCCTTTTTTTTACCTAATTTTATTTTCCAAGTTAATACTGAGTTTTGTTAATTTTGTTCGGTTTTGTGGTGGCGCTGGTGGCTGAAGGCCTGCCAACTGCATAATTTTATTATGAACTCACCTAATTAAGGACGACGACGGGTTGGCACGTATGGAATTCTTTCAGTTTTTTTTTTTTTTTAGCTTTGCTTCTTCTGTATTCTTTCAAGTTGATCCTTCTTTATTTAGAGCTTTCATTTCTCGTTCTTTATTTTTATTTTCTTTTTGTGGCGAAATGAAAAGGTTGTTTGAGTTCCGCTTTCCCTTTTATTTCTTTTGCTTTATTTGCTAGTGATTCAACAGGTGTGATTATTGAAAGGATAATCAGTTTAATTCATTTGCAATCGGAGTAGAATTTCAGAGGTTTCAGAGTAGGGTGAAATTTTTAGTTCTAATGTGAACGTTGATAGCTAGTGGAAATAAAATTGAATAGAGTGAGGGGTGGTGGTCTTTTGAATTCGTATTTGGTTGAAGAGATAAAGAGAAAACGTGCATGAAAATTGGATTTACTAATTAAATGGGATTAAAAGTGCCTTTACATTTGCATGTATTCAATGTTGGAGAGATTTAGTTAAAAATGTAGTGATTGCGTTTATTCACGTTTTTTTTTTATTGCACTCCAGAGCTACCGTAAAAGTGTTGATTGCATTGTATAAGCGATTTTCTTTTTGATTAAGTTTCAATTACAGGATTAAGTTTTTAGCATGCTAAATGAAAAACGACGTAGTAGGAAAATCCTTCTGGGAAGCTTGGATTTTGCATGGCTAGTCCAATTACGCTAAGCTAACTGTAATTACAAATTACCTTATTATATTCGCGAACTACTATCAGAATTGCACACCAGTCTTTTTTCAGTTAACTTAATGTTCATAATGCTAATAAAAGCATGTGTAAGCCAGAACCGGTGCAAGGCTAAACGATACGTAAAACGCGATTTCACGGCCTTCGAAAAGGATTAGTCGCCTTTGAAACGCATATAGTTCTGATGTGAGAATAGGTGATCTCCATCTTACTATAGCTACGTACGAGTACTTTTTATTTTTGTACTGCACCGATTCAAAAACACATTCGACAATGTGTAGAAACCCCTTAAGTCGCGTAATCTTTTCAGATGCATCTCCGAGCAAGGAGTGAAAAATATCGGCAGTTTATTGTCGTCAACCATACAAGAGTGTGTGTGTATACACAAATACATATGTACCTTCGATAAATTACAGATAGACACAGCACGCTGCTTAGATTTTGACAGAAGAAAAATCATCATCAGCCTTGTGTATGCTTTCTAACCTTCACCCTAACTACTATTTTTGTGATTGAAAACTTGAAGTGGTAAACTTCAAAACTGGAAAAAAGGCGATTCTGTGTCCTGCAAAAACTACAGAGGCATATCCCTGCTAAATGTCGCGTATAAGATCCTATCTAACGTAATATGTGAACGTCTAAAGCCCTTCTGCAACACACACATCGGCAAATACCGGCGTGGCTTCCGGCCCGGCAGATCGACGATAGACCAACATTAAGGCAAATCCTGGAAAAGACCAACGAATTTTAAGTCGAGGCTCACCATCTTTTCATCGACTTCAAAGCCGCATATGATAGCATTCATCGACGTGAGCTCTACATGGCGATGGCCGAATTCGGGATTCGGCGCATACTAATCCAGCTTTGTCGCCTCACGCTGGAAAACGCGCGATGCAATGTGCAGGTTGGAAACAGTTCTTCTGAACTATTCCAAACGCGTACCAGATTTCGCGCCAGGAGATGCGCTATCATGTGATTTTTTGAATCTAGTGCTGGAACAGATAGTGCGCAGGGCAGGCGTCAACACGGAAGGCACTATCTTCAACAAATCCGTCCAGCTGCTGGGACACTATATATGTATATTGATATCATCGGTCGCTCCCAGCGTGCCGTCATAGTGGCTTTTACGGCAATTGAAGAACAGGCGAAACGAGTCGGTCTTGAAGTAAACGAGGACAAAACAAAGTACATTTTGTCAACAAACAAAGCAGCATATGTCCACCGCCTAGGACAAAACGTCACCGTTGACAGCAGTAACTTCAAAGTAGTTAAGGAGTTTACCTACCTCGGAATAAACATCAACTCCACGAACGACACCTTAGTGGAGATCCGACGAAGACTAACCCAAGCAAACCGCTGCTACTTCGGTTAAGCGAAACAACTGGGTTCAAAACTCCTAACTCGGAAGACAAAATGCGTGCTCTACAAAACACTTATCCTGCCAGTTCTGCTCTACGGTGCCGAGTGATGGACGATAAGCAGGAAAGCCGATCAGATTTTGAATACTTTCGAGAGAAAAATTCTTCTTTGAAAATTCGGTTCCTTATGCGACTCTATGAGCTGTATCAAGATGTGGATGTAGTCCGGAAAGCCAAAACACATCGACTACATTGGCTCGGCCACATCAAGCGAATGGACAATAATGCTCCAGCTAAGAGGATCTTCGAATCCCAGCCCCCAGGTTCGAGACGACATGGAAGACCGAACCACCGTCTTAAGGACCAAGCTATCGCGGATGCCAGACCGCTTGGTCTCTTGATCGAAGAGGATGGAAGGCTGCTGTGTCTTAGGCGGGGACCCTCCACGGGTTGGGAGCCCGTTAAAGAAAAAGAAGAGAAACTTCAAAACTAATACGACATAATTCTTTTTAATCGGTAACCAATATCGCAGAAGAATCGATGGATTTCAGACCACTTTTCTATCATTTTTCCAACTAAAGACTGAATTTAAAGTTTCCTAAGGAACTAAGCATAAATATGAAAAGTCAAAGAAACCCCCTCACTTTAATTTGGATTTTTTATCGCAAAAAACTGCAGAAAAGCAAAGAATTGAAAATAAAAAAATATATGTATCTGAGCCCGCTTTTCATTCTGTTTGAAATTTTGTTGCTTCTCTTTCGAGACGAAAGTGCTAATGACAGTCTGGCGGATAGTTTCAGTATTTTCTTTTTCATTTTTTCCTTCACCCACTTCACTCACAAAGAAATTTGCAGATCAACAAAAATTCCGCAAGTTAAAGGAATCAAGGATTCCCAGTCTCTTCTTCTTTTTCTGATGATGATGATGATGCTGATGGTTTTTCTTCTTCATTCCATCCCTGTTTCCAGGAAAGTAAAATATTTGTGAAAAAAAAAATATCAAAATCAGCTGAAAAATCCTTCAACTGAGTAGAACTTTTCATCATGAAATTCTTGAATAGAAAAGCAACAAAAATATCCGTAAGGAGCTTACAAAAAAAAAGGAATTGTAAAAATCTGTGAAAAACTTTTCGATCAAATTCAAATACAAAAACTGCTGCTGTTGATTTCCTTTGTACCGATGATGACAGTGAGTTTGGAATAGCATTTCCATTCAATACTTTGCGGAGCCCATTTGATGGTTCGAAGGAAACCTCCCGAAGCGATTCCTGTTTGGGGTGCTATGGAAGGTTGCGAAATTTTCACTTTTCAGATTTCTTTTAATTACTTTTTTTTGTCTTTCAACTTGCTGGTGTCTATTAACTGTCAGAGTTCGAATTTTTAATTCGAAATTATTCCTAAAAGCGAATTTTGAACTGTAAAACTTTCTCTGGGGTTTTTGGTACCACCGCACCGCACCATTTTGCCGTTGGAAAAATGATGAAGTAGACAAGGAATAAATATTCAAATGGAAGCACTTGATGTATTTGTGCATGCGGGCGACGATGTTATATCGGTTTCATTAACATAATGGTGAATTTTAATTAAGGAAAATTTATGAAGAACGCTAGAGAACTAAAAAATTTTACTTACTTGAAGTTCTGAGACTAGATCGTGCTTTTCAATTTCGGCAGCGTTTTCTTTGAGAGTCTTCACAGCGACGGTAGTTACACCTTCATAACCTGAAATGGAAAATAGGATGGAACTTTATTAATTAGGGGAATATAAAGAGGGACTTGTTACGGTCTTAGGATGTAAGGAAACTGCTGCAGAGGAAGTCGTATTAAAACTTAAAATTCATGCAAACGGTTAATAGGTTAACGTTTCGCCGGAGATTAGTTTTTCAATTAAAAGTTGAGGGATACCCCGAAGCAAGAGTTATGTAATTTTAATTTTTCATGATTACTTAGCTTATTTCCATCCCATCTTATAGGTTTGGGAAACATTTACGCCAAAAGCAGATAAAGAAATTTGGTAGGCTTTGTACATATTAGAGGAAATGCTTGATTGGAGCAAGTTGGGTCAGGACCGGGCTAACTGGAGAGGCCTATTAGTTGAGGTCTACGAACTTATTTCTGAATCATTTTATTTCAGCAAAAGGCATCGATTGAGGTCCCAAACCACGACACTTAAGAACTTAGTTTTCACTTGGTCAACTCATAATTAAGTTCAATACAAGAAAGTATTTAAAATAATGAATTTTCAAATTTCAGGCTCTATTTTCAGGGCCATATTAAGAAGTACCCATTTAAGAATAAGTGGAAAAGATACAAGTACTCTCCATGACAACACTTGTGTGATTTTTGGTGACCATTGTCTAAGATATGAACTCCACAACATAATTTCGTTGAAGATTATTACAAGAGACCGAAACTACGGCAATGTTAACATTTTGGCATAAAAGGACAGATGCAATTTGCACATGGTAATTGATCAAAGCTTATAAAAAAATTAAATGAAATTCATTCAAATACACCTAGTAAAGGAGAGAATATTTATCCCGAGTAAATATCAAGGTCGTAAAGGAACCTTTTGGATCGATTTTGCGGGTGAATGGTTGACTATGTTTGGGGAACTGATCTCCCTTCCAAAGTGTCTTTGCCTGCTTCGAGCCATGGGGGGACAATCGCCCTCTATTCCCTCATAGAACCCAATGTATTGTGATTTGATTATGAGCAGCAAGCTGCTTTAGCTGCCTGACTTTCGGAAAAGACGACAATTTGTTTTCTACGGAGGTTGCGTCTGATGCACTCTCAGGCACATAGCTCTATTGCAAAAACCTCGGCTTGAAAGACAGATGTGGAGCAGCCCAGAGAAACTGCTTGAAGTTGGGCCCGTATATGCCCGTACCAACTCCGTTTTCTGTTTTTGAGCCATCGGTGTACTATACCGAGTGACAACTAGAGGAGGTTGGAACCCCATAACTCCATACACCGCGTTCCATAATAATGGCTTTGAAGGGGCTGGTGAAGTTCATCCGAGTGGGCATAACGTGTGTAAAACAAAGGGACGGACTGGAAATTAAAGGAATTGTATTTAGTATTTTTAGATGCCAAACTAGATCGCCAAGTTTGAAGTTGCACGAAAGATGAAGCCTTATGGCATTGGCTGCTGCCGACTTCTTGATACTTGTGTGCACCATCCAGAGCTGCTGTAGGGCATGAGCGCGTAGGGATGCAAGTGCAGGCGAGACTTTGGAGCTTTAGGAGTGCGTTTTGGTTGGAGGTTTGTTCAGCTTGGCAGACATTTTCCTGCTACTCAGCATCGAACTAATCCATCTGATAATTGAGGTATCAATTCGTTTAGCGGGGGAGGCTTTTTCGATGGACAGAAAAGTCGTATTGTCAAACGCCCCTGCTATGTCCAAGAATGAGCACAGTGCTATCTCTTTTCCCGATATTGAGCCCTCGATGTTCTTGACGAGGTGATGCAGGGCTGTAACGGTGGACTTGTCCGCTTGATATCTGTATTGATATTTATTCAGGGGTTTCAGGGGCCATAGGTCTTACAAATACAAATGCGTAATAGACCACACAAGTATAGGGTGCTGCTTTGAAAGTATAAAATACAAATTTTTACTTTCTTAGGTTACGCTACAGTGTGAAATGAACATCAACCATCAACTTCTTCTCTTAGCGTGAAACAATCAACCTTTGTCTGCCTTCAATAAAATCCATGTTTCAGCATCGTAAGGTACTCTTGAGATGATTTGGCGTTAAATACCGTATGTGATACATGGCCTATCTTCTAGTGACCAAGGAAGTCTCTTACTAACTTATAGTACCTAAGTGAAATTCTGTCCGACTCGACTAGGTTATGCGTCCCTGCTTGTTGATACATAGATAGATAAATAGATTTATTGGTGTAAGCGCACTGCGACCTTATAGATCTATTGTGCTCCCCTACTTGAGCTCCCGTCGATGAGATACTCGACTTAAAACACCCTCTCCAGTCCAATTTGCTTGATGAACCAGAGTATCTTGAGTGGATCCAGCGATGGCAGATCTATCTCGGATAGTTGATAGACAGGAAATACCTGTCCTTCTTTCTTGGATCAATGCTCCACATTCTTTAAGAAGGTGCCCCGGGGTTTCTTCAACATCCCAGCAGAATCTACAGTCTCTACGTTGCTCTATAGTTTTCTGAGGTGTTCCTTAAGTCTACAGTGGCCCGTTAGGAAGCCCGTGAGGATGCGCAATCGGTTCTTATTGATGTTCACGCAGATCCTACTTCTTTTCCGGTTGAAATTTCCGAGAAGTTCTTTGGCCTGTCTCAGTTTTGGTGTTTCTTCCCAAAGTTTGATTCTTTTGCAATCCTCCTCCTTCTTTAGTGACTCTGTTGGTTTCATTCAGTCGGTTTAGCTTGGTAAGGCACTCCCACACCAGTGTAGACCTTAATGCCTTGATGGCGGCCTGACTATTCGACAGTATCGCGATGTCTTGGCCCCGATACATCTTATCGAGGTTGAATTGGGCGCATCTTTCAATGGCGTAGGCCTCTGCTTGGAAGATAATGGGGTATGTTGCTTCCGAGTACTTGGTTTTGGGCCCGTGCAAACCTGCCCCAGTATCTGTGGATGTTTTGGATCCATCCGTGTACCACTTTATGGTGTTCTCCTTTAGTTGGTACATTTCGATTTCACCATTCCATTCTGTCTTGCTGCTCAGCCTCAGTTGAATTTCCTTTCGAAGCAGTAACTTTTGACCATATCATCTCTGGGCCAGTCCAGAAACGAGACCTGGTTCTATTAGCCCAAGCCACAGCTCCATACGTTACAATAGACCTGACCATCATGGTATACATCCATCTCAGTGTGGCTGGGTTGCATCCCCAGGATTTGCCTGATATCTTTCTGCACACGATTAGTGTTGACAAACACACATCTAGTTTACAACCAGCCACTTCTGCCCTTATTCTTGCAAACGTGTTGTTAGTATTGTAGGCGTAAGCAAGTTGTTACGTACAATTTCGAAAGATTGTCAATCTGGTGTTGGCTTGTGGCATATCATCATGTCACTTCATGTACTATGTAAATCCTTATTTGACTTCAAAACCCCCAGTCGTCGATTCGAAATTTGGTGGAGCAACGAGCATACACCGTCGTTATCCTGCATAGATGGACGAGTTTGGAAGAAAACTCGGATTGGCTCTGTACACCTGGTCTCAATAAATGCTAGCATAAGTAGCTTTAAATTCGATGAAAATATGGTGGGTATCAATTTACACATCTTAATTCCTGGAAAATATGTTCATCAGTCGTTTACTTGAGAATAGGATCTTCAGGTCAATACTTTGCTCCATGCCTCTTTTTTTAACGTATAGTAGCAGAGACAGATTTTGTCACCCGTTGAAATTACAGTAACATCCTTTAATTTTTTCACTATGTAATTTTTACAGTGCAATTAGCAAATCATCAATTCGATGGAAGGTTAGAAGAAAAAGCAACAGATAATAATGGCTGCTCTTAATAATGGACTCAGTTTTTCTTATTTAACATTTTTATGTCAACCATTTTCTCATTACTTGTCCACATCTTCTTTAAAGAAGTAAAAATGCAAAGACAACATATCATTTGTCTTTAAGGCATCTTACGAACAACACGTGTTTTGTAACGCTGGTTACAAATCCTAAGACTAACATTTTTCTATTCCCTTTCTCAGATATCCCGTGAACTGCAACGTTCTAAAAATTCTTCGAACTCAATAAAGAACATTGCTCACATAGCCGGACGCATTCCAAAGAAACGCTTCTCCAAAAAGAATTTCTCGCAATGACTCTTCTACAAAAATATTTTTATCTCAGCTTTGCACTTGATTGCATTGTCCACAGTTATACGTATCCAAGCGTTTTATAATCCTTCCGATGACCCTCTTGCAGGGCAAACGGAATGCAGACAAAGTAGTATTTTTCTCAAAATTCAGTTACCATTAACTACTCGTACAATGGCCATCGACGATGCCACTGTCACTGCCACTCGTTGAATGTCGTCCTTTTGTGTTGAATGTACACTTCTCTTCTCAATGAATTTTCACTACAGTTTTGGCGATCGAATTCTCTCTAGCATATTGTATCGATTCACTGACCATCTTCTCTCTGTCACAGGATACATCCTTGCAATGCCGCACATTGCACTTCATCTCATGAACAACACTTAATTTTATCCTCGCTTGGTTTCTTTCAGCATCCGTATGTCGCCAATAAGCATGTTACTACGAGTGCATGCACTCTGGCTATCGATCCAAAATACGAGTATTTCCGGCCACAAGGACATTATCTGCACTCAATTTCCTGTTCCAGGGCACAATATTGTGTGGGTCGAAGCGGATTTATATGAACCCTTCAAGCAGAGACAAGAAAAAGATAAATAATACCAAAAACTAAAACAACAACAAAAATCGAATTCACAGCAGGACTTCAGACTTAAACATACGCCCAAACAAGAAACAATATTGTTCTCTGACATTGTATTCTCGTAATGTTCCACCCATATAATCCCTACCCCCTCTTAAAATATGGCAACAACTTGTGAGTGTTGTATTGTGTGTGCCTCCGAAAAGGCGCTTAGGTGCGGGAGTAGCTTGCAAAAATGCAAATCAATGTCGTTAAGTTCGAACCGATTGTCCTCCACCGGAACAGGATGTGAAAGAGCCTTTCGTACATACATATGTATAACCGCCCCACGAATACCCTTTGACAAAATGCATGCATAAAACCCTAACGCAAATCCTTGACAAATTGCCATCATAAAAATTGTTGATGTGAATATGGAATTATGGTCGATTGTACATTCATTCAGTTGCCTCAGCCTCTGCCTCTGCCTCCGTGGACGTCGTCGTAGCCGCCACCCGCCATCGCCGAAAAGCCAATAAACCGCATCGTATTAGTGGAAAATTGAGAGCCAGCCGCACATATCCTTTTAGTTTGGCCACAACTCAATTGGCCGGGTAGTGGAGTGAATAGGCGGCTGCCGGAAGCCGCTTGTATGGATGAAGAACGATGGGGGCATTATTGAGAAATGGGCGTGCAGCACTTTTTGGTCGGAAGGCAATTGTTGTCGGTCCCGATCCGGACACGAAACGAAACACTAAAGATACCCATCGGAACATAACGGATTTGCATATTTTTATTTTTTATAATAATTTTTTTTTTTTTTTTCAACTCATTCTTGTGTTTGGATGGATGATGGGTTGGATTTTGGATGTGTGCTTTACTTTGAGTTTTGCTATATAATCCGTTTCAGATTTCTTCCTCTTTTGTTGCGGCTTCGATTATATTATGTGGAAATTGCTCAACAATACACAGCGGGGTTGTGTTCATGTAACAAGCGGCTATAAAAACAAACGTATACCCGAATGAAACGTTTTGTTAGAAAAAGAAACGAGAGTACCCTATGAATTTGTGGCAATATAGTCGAAAGAAAAATTCAGATGATGTAAAATCCTCTCTGCTTATCCGACCATCAAGAGCTAAGGTATTTGAAGAAATCATGTGTGGTAACAGATGATACTCCAAATCTGAAACCCTCAAATGGCGTAGTATGGGACTATACCAAGAAAATCTGAAAATTGGGATCGTGCTATATAAAAGCTGAAACCCTTTGTTTTGTATTTACCCTTGAATTCAATAGAGCTAAATTTGATTTGACCACATGAAAGACTAATTCTAGTTTTACGATTGTGTTGGCTGTTTGTTAAACAATTTCGGCCATGAATACGAACTCTCAAAGCCGTTAACTAGGCTGTGAACAAAAATATGCCACTCACATTGCAGTTCTTTTGTTTGACAACAGTTAAAAGAAAAAAAGTTCAGCCAAGTTTAGGTATTGTATAAGACCTGCTTTGTTTCTCATTCCTAAGGGTAAGGGTAAGTCCATAGTGAACCAGCTTCTCGCTTACCAGCTTTCCGGCGAGATTTACGCCAGTATTCAGAGCCAGCGAAATTTTAGATGGTGATGGTCATAGTGAACATCGCGCCGCTAAAAACTGAAGGAACGCGACCATTCTGATAAAGCAACAGGATCGCACAAGTGTGTGTTTCGCCATGTTTTGTTGGGTATGGAAAGTGAAAGTTATTTTTTTATAAGTAACTTTGGCTGACACCGGAAAAAGTTCAGGCTAAACAAATGATAATGTCTCCCCCCCAGAAATTATTATTTTTCCTTCCAGTGGATCCACTTAGGGCGGAGAACCAATTCAATTCGCACAGAAATTAATTGTAAAAACTTTCACCTTGAATATAAACAGCCGTTTATCCAATCTGAATAATCAGTTTTCTCTAAGAAATACAAGGACGTTTTCTGCAACAGAATGTATTTAATTCGATGTCGCTCTTTCGACGACGGATCGTAGTCTACGTATGTGCATGTCATTTCGACTGGAGTTTAGAAGTCAGACCCGATACGACACTGAAGATATTGTTGGGGTGGTGCAGGTTTCAATTTACCGCATACTTGTTCTAGTTCTCTAACTGTAGTGACAGCGCTGTACAGCAGGACATGGAATCATATGTTACTATCTGTTTGATAATGAATGAATGTATATATAGAGCGAATGTATTATAAGTTTAACAGTCGTTTTCTTATGGCTTAAGCGTCGATAAGTCTTGAGAAACTTGGTAGATCTACTACGCATTATTTCCTACCAGAATTACTTACTTACTTAGGTGGCGCTACAGTTTAGGGTAAACCTGGGCCTCAACCAACAAACCTCTCCAGTTAGCCCGGCCCTTAGCTAACTGCCTCCAGTTCTTTCAAGTATTAAGTTAAAAAAGTCACATGACAGCGCACCGCCTTGCCTAAATCCTTATTTGCCATCGAACATCTCGGTGAGGTCATTACCGACCTATGGTCATCCTGCATAGACGGACGAGTTTTGCAGAGATGCCAAAACTAGACATGGCTCTGTATAGGTCCTCTCTATAAATGTTGTCATTTGCGGCCTTAAAATCGATTAAAAGATGTTGGTTATCGATTTGGACTTCTTGAGTCTTTTTCAGGATTTGCCGAAGTGTGGAAATTTGATCGACTGTGGACTTTTCTGGCCTGAAACCCCACTGATAGGGGCCAATCAGGTTGTTAACGAAGGGTTTTATGCTCTGTAAATGGCGAAGTTGAGGAGGTCTCCTTTCTTGTGGATCAGGCAAACGGTGCTGAGATTATGCATACACTCGTCTGACCAAATCTTGAAAATGAGTTGGTGTTTGCTCATAGAAACAGAAGTCTGGTCAGACTAACAGTCAATTATTTCCTTTAAAAATTCTACCTGGTTTCCTACTTTCCGTCATAACCATGATTTTTATGTCATGTGTATAGCACATATGTAGCTTCAACTTTCAGTCATTTAAAGACCGTTGCAGTATATTAACGACGTTCCCCTAATGTAGGAGTGTCAGGAAATCTGCCTGGAGGCAAACTTCAAATTATGAGCGCTGATTTGTATTATTCTCTCACTTAACGTAATCTCACCTCAAACGTATTTTTTCTGCCTCCACCGACGGTTGCTCGGTTGGACTTGAATAAGACAACTCTTTTCATAAGCCAATATAAATTTGCGGACTAAACATTTTTATCGCATGAGAATGAAACTAGCTTCAGATACACCCTCCGTTACTTGTAGCGGATTAAGTCTACAGCACCCTACCATTTCTAAGGCAAGAGAAAACTGTTCTCTGCGTTGTTTTTGCTTGTGGTACACAAAAGGGATCTGAAGCATTCAGAACTTTATTTGAAACTGTTAAAGCAAGCGGAAAGAGGCAACGATTTACATGCGGAGCTTCATCACGCAAAAATGTGTTAGGTCGCTCCAAGGTTTTCAGCGTGGTACCGAATAATTTTTTTTAGATAGCACCCGTCGACGGATATATGTATAAACGGTGCACACAAAAAGCACTATCTTCGGTAAATACGCATCTAACGTACGTACATAGTTACACTTAAATCGATCCGTTTTGCGGATTTCCGCATACAGACCTTATGATGATGATTATTCCTCTTGATGATGATGGTTTGGTTGCTGTTATGAGAGTGGATGCAGCAGAATAGCCCACAAAAATAACTGTCCCTATATGAAATTAGAGCGGGGAAATTTTAGGAAACTATTTCAGCTTTTAATTGCACTGCAGCATGCACCATTTGGACTTTGTGTTGGCGAAATATGTGATTTTCAGAATGCATTTACAGCCGATATCGGTTGGGCCCGGTTACTTTTTAATGTGTTATATGGCGAATGAATTTACTTCTTGTTGACACGTTGTTTAATGATAATTTTATGTAAATATTGTGATATGCGCGTGATTTGAATTTAGAAATTTTTGCATGCAGCCAAAACCGCATCACGAATATACATACATTTTTCCCGATGAGACTATGCATGTTGATTTTTCAGCTAATCAATAAGTAGAATGAATAGTAATTAGTTGACTGTTGGCAATAATTGTAAACCATAAACAAATGCATATTCCCTGAGGGGTTATTGATTTGTAAATTATTTTAATAGCTGTGGGAACCCATTTTCAGTTTGTATAGGCTTTTTTTTGTTACTTACATGTGCAGGTATGTACATAGGTAGTAAAAAATGTACTTTACAAAATTGGATTCAGCTTCAAATGCTAACGAACTACACGTTCTGGATTGTTTATACACAGTTTGTTGAATTATATAAAAATACTTTAAATTAAAGCAAAACCTGTTAGCTGTTTTCGGGGCTTAAGTGAGAAAGGTACCTACATACATAAATGTCTGTATATGGCCAAAAGAAAATCAACCCGTTAGTTGCAGACGATGAGAATTTTTGGTTTCCGTTAGAATTATTCATCCTTTAATGCGCAGTCAAATTTTACTTCAGTTGCATCTCGTTTTTGCAAGTTACAAGACGTATTCCGTAATGAGTGCTCTATATAAGGTTCGGTTTGAAGCCGTGTTTCTTGTTGCCCATCCACTGGGACCAAAATTATCGGTTACAGCTGCAGCAAAGTATCTCAGAAAGTCAAAGACTTTTGTGAGGAAGTGGGTGAAACGATTTAAAGAACATGGAGACGTTCGTTGCGGCCAAGCCTTTGTTAACCGAAAAACACATTAAAAAAAAGACTTAAGTGGGCTCACCATTACAAAGATATGAACTGGACCAAAATTATTTTCACTGACGAAGCTTCATTTTTTTTAAAAACAATCCTTGAGACGAGTGTGGACTGCTCACAGTGAAACTGTCGGCGGGTTTCGGAAAATTGATGACCTTTACCGGGAGTCTCGATGCTCAAAGAATGATCAAACTATACAAAAAAGGATTGTTGGCATCCGCTGAAGTGCTATTCGGACGTGGTAACCGGGATTGGCTCCTGTCATCTGCATCTGTCAGGACTTCAAAGTGAGAAATGACATCAATATGTTGGATTGGCCATCTCAGTCTCCAAATGCCAATCCTATTGAAAATGTCTGGGGACTTATGAAGCAAAGGATCAAAGGAAAAGACGTTAAGACAGTAAAACAGCTTAAACTGCTTTTAAAAAGAATTTGGCGACAATTACCGCAATACTATGCAGAAAAATTAAAATTCCAAGTTGTCGATAAAGGTGCGAGGCGATAATTGGGAATGGAGGAGACTGGACAGCATATTAAGTACGTTGTGCATTAGGAGAAATGTTGAAAGCTTTAAAATGAATAATTTTGTTTCCCTAAGTCAAGCGGTTGTTTTCTTTTAAACCGCACGCTTTTGTCAAACACACTGTACATAAATGTCTGTATATGGCCAAGACAAAATGAGTCCATATTGGAAATTTGTGAACAAAATATCAGGGAGTGGAATAGTATCCAAAGAAAACCTCTCGAGCAATCTTTGAAATTTTTAATGTTTCCAAACTTCTATTAGAGGAGCTTATCGAGAGGCTGTTCATGTACATACATATGTTTGTACACTGAGTCCAAAAAGTCTCCTTACAGACACCAGGTTTTAATACTTATAAAGAAATTTTCATAAATTACTGGTGTAAAAGAAAAAAAAAATCACCCAAAACCAAAGAAGCAATCTTGACAAAATAGTTATTGAACAAAATTAAGAAGAAAATTATTTGTATATTGGAGGTGGTCTGTGGCCAATTTTTGTCCATTCCTCCATTAAAACGGCTTTGAGTTGATTTTTACTCGTAATGGTATGCTGAAGAATTTTTTTTGTCCAGATAGTCCCATAAATCCTCCTCCAAGTTTAGGGTGAATGAGCAGAATGTTTCATTTGTCTTGGAGCATTAGAAAGCACCCATCCCTTCACCAACCCTGAGGTGTGCTTGGGGTCGTTGTCTTATAGGAACGAAAATTTGTTGACCAGACCCAATTTATTTGCGCTCGAACTAAGATTTTCCCTCAGGATGGTTAGATACCAACATTTGTGTATTTTAGTTTCCAGATTACCTACCTATGCCAGAAGTAGTCATACATCCCCATACCATGACATTTCCGCCTTCATGGTTGACGGTCGGTGTAAGGCTTTCTCCATACCGAACGACGTCAATATGACCTAAAAATGTTTAACTTGCTTTCATCACAGAATATGACCTTATCCTAAAACGAATTGTCCTTGTCAATGTGTTCAATGGCGTACTCCAATCTGGCTATCTGGTGGGTTTCCTGATATAGGGCTTTGTCCGGCTCACCCGACCGTTACGTCCATTTCTTTTTAGTTGTCTACCAGTCCTACATGGCATTACGTACGGTTTTTGGTAATATGTCTCAGCTCCCACCAACTCTATCCTAATTATTGAAATTTTTAATTGACACTCTTGCGTCAAGATTTTAGCGGCCGAACAACTGTTCTTCCAACTTCGGCAAATCGGCATAACCTTGTATTCCCGATTTGACTGCTAACAATTTAGTTCGATGCCGTCGTCAATTTGGTACTCAATGGTTACACAAGCCTATTTATGAGTGTAATGGGTTTTTAACAAAGGCTGAGCATTTTTGTCTTAGAGGAGTTTATTTTTCACGCCACTAAGTCTGCTTCTGCCATCAAACTGGTGGAGATTTGATGAAAGTTAATTATCCGATAGGACAGAAGTCAAACGTCGCCGGACTTATTAACGTGTTTAAGATAAGTTCTAATACTCTTTTTGATTACACTACCTTGTATATAATTAGCTGTCTGCAAAAGTTTCACTGTACTCAAATTCATCCAATAATGCGTAGCATAGAGTTCAGCCATCCGGCATGCCCTATGAACTTCCTGTTAAGACTGTTGAACTCCCTTTTGAAGTCAACAAAAAGCAAGGTTAGCGGAGATCGCCGAAAGCGTGTACGGTCGACGCATGTATGTAGGTCAGCAGACTTTGAAAAAAAAATCTACACAGATTCAAAGAGAAAGAGATTACGAAGACTATAAAACAAACAATTATAATCCTGATGGAAGCTTCAAATTTTACCAGATTTGTGGACCTAGATTGGGGAAGCTTCATGTCAAGAAAAAAGGACTGTCAAAACTATAAAACTGACCCTGCATATATATTTACATATGTATATCGTTGCGTTTTCCAGTTGATATAACTGGAAATACGATACATTGCTCTCTATGTTGAGATTAAAGGTGCCCTGGATTCAGCTACATCATCCTCCAAGCGTGAGGATGAGGGGCCAATCCCCTTAGGATAGACTTTATTTTTAATCAAACTTATGATGAGCAATGCCTACCAGTACAAAAAATTGTATTCCACAACAGGATGCGATACTTAAGCTACAAGTTAGTGCATGTACTTAACTCTCCCCATTATGGCGTGAACAAATTTTTTGAGATACACCTATACTTGTCAAAAATCTCTTTTTTTAAATCTATTTATATTGTATCCCTCAGCAGATGCTGAGATTTCACAAAAAATCACTTCAACCAGCTCAAGCGTCTTCTTAAATCCACAGAAAATCCATTAAACTGTACATTATCTGGCGGGAATTACACGCAATGTCATTCAATTACAAACAGATCATGCCGTCAATCCAATCGACCCCTTCTAAATTTATCCCCAATAATCAACCACCAATTACAGAATAAATTAACCCTTTTACAGGACGCACCAGCAACATAATTAATTATCTCATTCAGAAATGAGAAAAACAAGGAGCGTGGTGAACTCGGAGCAAAACAGCAATTTTGGACATAATTAACAACCCTTCTCTGACAGCAAATACATTTATCTCTCTGATTATATGTCCGGCTTGAGTAAATCCACCTTTCAACACAGAAATATACTTATACCTTGTCTAAGAAGAAGAAAAGTAAATATAGACTCCATCGTTCCCCCAACTTCGAAGACAGACAATTCCAAAACAAACTCAGATTCAGGATACAGGCAATAATTATCCCACAAAACTGACCCCTCAGAGTAAGCCGCAGAGTAGTCCGCATAGCGTAATCCACGGTTAAGCTCTTCCCGGCATACATACATATGTACATACATATATAGAAATAAAAATGTTTGCTTTATTGCCATTGGCTGCCTTCCTTCGAAAGCGATATCCTCATTTGGTCATAATCGTTATACCCCACAATATACGGATTCTATACGGTCTGTGTGTGGTATCCTTTTTTTTTTTTTTTGCTATATCTCAAATATTTACCACCCCTCACACATTGGCACACCATTGTTGACGCATAATAATGCCGATGTCGATAAGTGTGCGACGATAAAAACAAAGGATAACATATGACGTGTAAACACAACGCAAATAAATAATAATCACCGCATCAAATCGATCCTCGATGGCCCGAAAGGATACCCGAGGCAAACATATTTTATTTATCAACGTCCTCCCCTCAGCACTTTTGAACGATGGACGAACTTGTAAGTTCCCAAACCCTTCATACCACCAACAAAAAAGGAGAAAACTTACCATCAATATCGGTAGCTTCACAACGCCATACCTGCCCGAAGGCTCCTTCGCCCAATATGTTGAAGAACTTCAATCGATGCCTTGGGAATTCCCATCGATCGCCTGCTGAGCCACCGATGCCATTCTTCCCGGGTACTCCACCAGCCACACCAGCACCGTTTCCAGTGAATCCGCCCCCAGCTCCATTCTCGTTTGGCAAACCACCACTACCACCGACACCTCCTGCTGCACTTGTTGATAGCTGCGATGTTGCCTAGAAATACGAGTATGTATACAACTTTATATACTGGTATAAGGCAAAAAAAAAAAAGAACAACAACCAGGACGATGTGTTGCCGTCCATTGTGTGCAATAGAAATGAATACGAAATATTTGGCTAATGGCAAAGACATTGGCGATAGATATTTGTATGTATGTAGGTGTATATATGTATGTACGTAGCGCACTGGTACTGTGGAGAAATTGTAAAGAAGGACTTTTTCCATACACCCTCACTCGTGTTATACACTCTAAACTGGCGACAGGAGAATAATAAAAGCGATGAGTTGCATAGGGACAGCAAGATAAATAGCAACAGGACGAAAAAATAGCATCGTGAAAAGTGAATTGAATCCTCAGCGATATGTTTTGTACTCCTTTTTGGTGTCTGAGGGAAAAGGGTTTTATTTGTGTCTGCTGCAGGATAACAAGAGCATGCAAAAAGGATAACTGTCAAACATTCGGATTAGTGTCAGAAGCATTTGAGCATAGGGAATGCAAATGCAAGTGGGTATGTGTCGAAATATGTTTTCTCATAAAAAATTATCTCCAGTGAAATATTTATATCTCGACGTCGAAGAAGATGGCTAACGACGAAACGCTTGCCACTTTATATTTGAGTTGGGGCCGCAAATTGACAGAATGAAAGAGAGACTCCGACTTAATTTTCAGAACTTTCAGCATGGGAGCCCACGTCTTATGGGACTTAGATACGTTTAAATCTTGTATAACATAGATACGATACTAAACAGTATTCAGCGAGCATTTGTAGCAAAGTTATCAGTTTTTGGACAGACTCTTTGTGAAAATTATGTGAGGCGAAAAACTATTTTAAAAAATGTACATACGTATGTGTTAAGACAAAGTATATGACGTGCAATCCATGCAATTCAATGTACATGCCTTAAAAGTCACACGGACTTTATGAAAACATTGATCGTAGGCAAGAATACTACGAATCCTATTACCAATCTTAAAGAAAACCGTGCTTCCTCCAATACTACAGCCAAGAACTCATTACGGGGTTTGAAGTTAGAAAGGAGCTGAAAATATTTTCCTCTTCTCTATAAAACTAGTTAAGGGGGAACCGAGCCGTACTTCCCTCTTGCACATGGGAAAGTGTCCTTGCTAAATCTTTTACGAACTAACAACTTGCTTAGCGAAAGGCAATTTTAAGAGCGTTTTAGTGTGTGATGCTACTGTTCCATCCAAGTTTTACTCGCATTTAGTCTAAATCGTAGCATACCAGAACGTTAGGTCATACCTTACATAACCATTATGATGATACTGTGCTATGAAAACCTATGGAAGTTACAAAAAACCAGCAGTCTTGTATGGTGGCCGGCGGTAAACAAGGTCACTAACCTAATGGCAGTCACGAAGATTTAAAGAGTAGCGTGCATCGGGACCACCAGTGCGATGAGGACAACTCCAACCGCTGGAATTGAGGCTATTTTCAACCTGCTAGATATTTTCATCAAAACATCTGCAGCCATAAGCGCCATCAGAATCAGGCAGTCAGAAACATGGAAGTCAAATGCAGTAGGGCACGCGACTATCCTTCGGAAGTATATTCGCCATGTACCCATTACGGATTACATCACGCCATACTTAGACTTTAATAGACCTTTCTCAAGTCCCTATCCTAGCAGGGAGGAGTGGTTAAGAGGTCTGATACCAAATGCGCAATCCATTGCCATATATACAGGCGGCTCTAAAATAGACACTGGCATCTTCTCCGAATCGCCAGGAATATCGAAATCAATACGCCTCTCAGACCACAGCAGCGTTTTCCAAGCGGAGGTCTTGACAGTGACAACAGCCGCCCGTGAGTCTGCAGTAAGGGCAATACCACAAGAGGGTATCTATCACCTTCTTTATTGACAGCCAGGCAGCTATAAAAGCAATAACTGCCACAGAAATTAAATCGAAACTTGTGAAGTGCTGTCGAGAAGAGCTTAAGGTTCTTGGAACACAGCACAAGGTACAGCTCTGCTGGGTCCCTGGACATAAGGGTATACCAGGTAACGAGAAAGCTGACGAATTAGCAAGAGAGGGCTCTGCAGCCATTTCAAAACAAACAGAACCACTCGTGAACATCTCGCCTTGCGCACTTAAGCTTGAAGTAGGGAAAATAGCCATACAGGAGGCGAACACCAGATAGACCTCCTTGGATTCCTGTGTAATCACAAGGAAACTATGGCCGTCCTTCGATAAAGGCAGAACCGAGAAAGGAAATCCACCCTCGTTGGGGTTATCACGGGGCATAACTCTCTAAGGTATCATTTGAAAAAACTACGTCTGGCGGAAGAAGAACTCTGCAGAGGTTGCGGTGATGAGCGAGCTTTTGAGGACACAACCCACTTCCTATGTCACTGCCCTGGTCTCCAACACAGCAGGAACAAATTCCTAGGGAGCTACTTTTTCCAAGACCTAGATGAACTCGCCAGCACGCCATCAGACAAGATAATGAAATTTATCAAGTCCTCAGGATGGTTTGTACCCAAAGACTCGAAACAATAATTATCGGAGCAGATTAGTATCGGAAATGGGTTTCAATGGGCAAGGGACATCCTTTCCGCCAAAGGGCATCGCAATGGGTCAGTATTGACCTGAGTGTGGCGCGGAGCAATTCTCTCCTCGCCAGTCCACATACAAAAAAGCAGACCGATGAACTTGTTCCCCCTGCCCCCTGCAAGGATTTCAATCAGCACTGTAACAATCTTAAATGTGAAAGTATAGGAAATACGCGGTTTCCAGTCTTCAATAAGATTTATTTTGTTCCGGTTAAGCCACTCCTGAACCGAAAGACCAATTAAAATTATCCTTCATCTGCTGTGCAAATCTACTGCCTTGGGCGATAGCAAAACTAGGTCTCTTGTCAATCACTTTTTCGAGGAGCTACAGGACTCAGGAAAAGTATACTGGTTGGCCCGAACTCAGCATTTTTTTTTTGTACGTTCCCACGGCAATCAAACAATGGACGTACATATCTGATGGTCTACGTGAACAAAAAAAAGTTGTGAGGCACCCATATACCCAACCTAGCCTAAAAAATCTATGATAAATTTCAATGCCATCCAAGAGAAGGCACTGTTGCCGGATCATGGCAATACTCCTCCTCGAAGTAATAATTTCTTTTTATGGTCCTACCATCTGCTTCTAAATATCTGTGAAATATGTTTAATTTTGCAATATCCACCCACCGAACCCAACTTGCAGAATCTATTGCACCAGGGTGTAGGTCGTGTATTGTCAATACATTACGTTTTTTTCATCTGTATGCGTAAAGTACGATACTAAAAATCCTTTAAGCAGTAGATAGTATTATGTGAGTGCGACAGGCGTAAGTGACACCCACTTTATGATAGGAAAGGATAAATCATCTCAATTTTTTTTTTTCAAGTGAATCCCTTTTTTTTCGCATAAAACGGGCATGGGAGACAACCGAATTTCCATACGCCCAATGATATTATCCAACATACACACGCGCTTAAATGTCAAAACGAGTAATATTTACAGGGTTCAAGTGTCCTCTTTAAAGAAAATATTTTAAGAAACACTCCCAGATCCTGTTTCAGCGCATGCAGAGAGATAGAACTTTATGGTATTACTGTCATGGTGATATTTTGGGACTCTTTTGGTTGTCGGTTCAATTTTTTTTCTGTTCCGGTTTGGTTTGTTGACAAATTACAATCTTTATTGGGATGGCATGCCTTGTCGCCCCCATCAGATGCATGCCATGTCATCGCGCACACTTTTCGTCGTCGGTCCTGCCGTTGCTGCTAGTATAGAAGCGAAATTCTATTCCTCTTCGGTCGGCTTTCATGGTATTATGTTATCCATTTGACAGGGACATGCTATATGAAGCCTTTCATCGTTATAGTCGACGTGATGTTTGGGAATATGAGGATTGTGCGAGGGAGGGAGCGAGTAAAGCAGGACTCCGATATTTTATATTTTAAGCGTTCGTTCGTCGTCCTAATTACTTTTTTCCGTTCCAAACGAATTTGGCTTTCACATGCGGCGGAGGTGCTGTGACGGAAGAATGTCGTGACCTCCTTTACTGAGGTGGTAGACATAAATGGTGTGTCAGTGAAAATCAATAATTGACAAAATCTAATTAAACAGTCACGATGGTGGAAAATTGGAAAATTCCATGAAATGGACTGATAAATTGTACACCGTGAGGGGAAATATACGAAATTAAGCTGTGTTAAGGGCGGCTGGTGGAAAATTGTATCTTTTGTATACGCGATTTAATTAAAATATTGGAATGGCAACCGAGTTTAAAAAGTATGTGGCTTTAAATTATTGAAACTTTGTTGGAATGTCACATTCGGATGGGAAATTAAGATCAGGTACTTTGGAAATTAAATTAATTCCCTCAGGTTCACGTGGGTGAAATAGTGGCAGATGTGCAGGTGCAAATTCAAATTAAACTTTTATGATTGCCTTAATTTCCTTGTAATTCGATTTTGTGCCAGTTCAACGGTATGTACCTATTTTCATTATGTAGACCGTGTGCTGAAATCATATTAAGATATAACGTACAGGGCAGGAACCCAACACAGAAATCTACATGGAATCAATGGTAGAAGTGAGGCTCCTGAACTTGGAGAATATCCGGTGAGGCATTGAAAGCCATATGTAACGGCACTAAGATTAGAGACTGCGTCCACATCACTCTTACTAAATAGCCTGTTACACCAATGCCTGTTTATCCTTGTTTAACCTCAATTAAATCGCTTTGAACCCCGAACCAATTTTCCAGCAGAGTTAGTCCTGGAAAAAGTAAATTCCACCAATAACATTATAGAGGTATTCACCATAATGATGGGACATATCCCTTCCGAACTAAGCAAAAGAAGTTATGTTTGTCTTAAGGAACGATAATCCATACCAGAATACAGACAGACACACTTACACAGAAGAGTTCCTTTGGTGGACCATGGATCTTTCGACTTTGGCTACCCAGGAACTACTGAAACCAACCGCAACTTTTGATAAAGGGGATGATACTCATGATGTCTAAGAACGCTGAGGTCATTGAAAAAAGGAACCGTGTTCTTTGACCAACGGCACAACAGGTACATAGGAGGTGACGGATGATTTCCTCCTCTTCAACGTGCCTGCATCTCCAACAGAACTTATTTGAAAAAGGCTCAGCCTTTTAGCATGTTGGACTATCAGGCAGTGTCCGCTGCACCCCTGGACACCGGTTACGTAGCTGATCTGTGATCGCTTTAATATGACTATCTTGGCACTATTTCCTTAACTCAGCGTAGGCCAGCTCTGTCCAGATATATGAGACGTCTAACCATTTTCCCATCTGTTGTTGGCCCTGCTGAAAACGTTCAGCTTAAGGCTATGCTTGTATATAGCGAGGAGTACATGTACCCAGATTTAGCTACTCAGGCAGAATCCTGAGAGAGTCTTACTCTTTCTGACGAGCTTGGAATGTCTATATAGCCAGGAACACAGCAAAGGCGAATGTTGAACTGCTCCGTCATCTCTGAGTGAGAAGAACTGCAGTTAAAAAATACCCAAACATAAAACTAACTAAACAATAGTTATCTCTCAAATTTTTTGTCGGGATAGCAGAGAAACTAAAATGCAGATGGGTAGACACCTGTAGATATTGTCTGAGATTTGTAGTTCGTAGGCCGAAAGAGAGAACTATTCAAGTTAACCATCTCATTTTAGTTTAACTCTGTTGTAAATATTTTAAAAGAAATCGGCGATGCTATACGCACAGTCCTATTGAAAAGACTTCTCTCTAATATGCCTTGCCTCTAAAACTGCCACAAGTATGGATTAATTCAAGTTGGTGTATCCTGTAATGCCTTTGTTACAGCTCGTTTCCTGTAAATAGTCCAAATCAGACTAAATTTCAACCATTTCAACTACAACTGGAGACTGGTAGTAAACTTTTTACCTCTTACTAAAGATGACAGATAAGCTTGAAGCAAGTGGTCTTTGAATCCTTCGATTCGATTGAATTTCTATTCAAATCTCGAGAGTAGAGTGAGCCTACGTAACCCTTTATGAATGAATCCGCAAAGGGTCCCGAAATGATTTTCCTCCGAAGGAACGGTATAAGGCACCTCCCTTGTAATTTAGATAATAACATTTGAGTGTGATTAAACAAGATCTAAGAACCTTAAAGCTACCAAGGACTTAACAAATTTTAAAAATTCTGTGATGTTCTGTGTCTAATTTGTGTCGACTGGACCTTAAAGAGCCCTTAGTGAAGGCAGTACATGCATAAATAATTCAATCCACCATCTTGCTACATCAATCCCATTTTTTAGTTCAATTCGTGCAACTTTCTAGTTGAAATATTTGCAAGCTGAACGGTAATTAATTACCGGATACACAAGTAGAACTCCTCGAAATCCTTCATCAAATCAACTGAACTCTACTGTAACTACCTTCCACTCCCGATTCCTTGCCATTACCAAAAAGGAAAAAGAAATATTTTCAAATTATTTTCAAGTTACCATTGCCATTTGCTGCTGTTGTTGCTGCTGATCCCTCTCCCAGGGCACGTATCTATTTCCGAATGCCGTTGGTCCATTCCAGTGCTGGAGCACCATTGAATTTCGACTGTCATCAGTCAGATTGCTGCTCAAATTACTTTGATTCGACTTCTTAGCCATTTCCTCTTTGCTCTTCTTCTTCAGTGTCTTGCTAATGGCGCACAGACGTTTGCGATAAATAAATAGAACGATGAGCCCAGCTGCCACAAACATTCCACAAACTGTGATTATGACAGGGATAATGGTTCTAATCGCATGCGAGGACGACGAAGTCGACGATCCATTGTTATCCTCTTCCATATTGGTGGTGGTGGTGGTGGTGGTGGTACTGCTACCACCATCATTCTTCGTTGCGTGGGTTTGATTTCCACCACTGTTATTCGTCTTTGAGCTGCCACCGCCAACTGGCGTTAGTTTTGTTCGCGTTGTACTGGAGTCCACAGAATTTGGCTGGTTTGACTCTGACGCAGGGCCATCATCTTCTGCGCTAGCCGGTCTCTGCTGTTGTTCTTGTTGCTGGCTTCCATCAACATACGAAGGTCGAGACTGCGAAATTGCCTGGTAAACATTGTTCAGCCCAAATCCTGGTGGTAGATTGTTAGCCGGATACCTAATGCCTGGCTGATCCCTAATTGATTGCACACCCGGCAGCGTATGGAACGGTGGCAGGAACTGTGATATGTTATGCGCCGCCTGTGTTATCGATGGTGGACGTGAACCGTAAATTTTATTATCATTTCGTGCGTAAATATTGACGTAGACTTCGGTTTTAGCCGTTAATTGTCCGTCCATCACTGTGATATAAAGGAAGAAATTTTCACCACCCTTTGAAAAAGAAAAAAAAAATAAATACATACTTCAGAACCAAAACGAAACATGTATGAAGCAATTAGCATAAATCTATGGGTTCCGTATGCAAGGAAGGAAAAAGAAAACTCAAAAAAAAAAACACACAAAGGATACTTACTCGTCCAGCTAGACTCTCGTTAAGGTAAACAACTCCAGTGTCCGGGTCTATGCGAAATGGTAATTTATCATTGGTCGTACCAACGTTGTACGGATTAGCATAGTTGCCATGGAATAGTGGCTCCAGGCCAAATTGCAGCATATCATTTTCCGCATCCTCGGCCGTCACCCTTGCAATCACCGAGCCAACTGGTTCCGACTCAGAGATGCGCCAGTTCCGTTCCACGTACATAACTGGAGGTGTGTTCAATAATGAATTCTGACTTGTTGCTGCAAAGAGAGAAAGGAGAAAAGAAAAATTGTAGAGTAAAAAAAAACTGCAGATACAGGACGAAAAATGAGAATTTTTTTTTTCTACTACTGACCAGGACACAATATCTAAGCCCCGGGAAGAAGAATAAGTACTGGGCCCTTAAGTGGATTCAGCTGGCGCTAGTTGTGCGCCGGAAATTGGTTAATTTGGACCGTGTGTTCGGGACAGAAGTGCCTTTCCTTCCCACCCTTCTTCCGAAAAAAAAGACAAATGCTGATTAAAGGCGATTTTTATTCCATCCCTTAAATGGGAGTTTGAGTTAGCAGTAACTTGCCACAACCACTGCCTGCCTGTAGAGGAACGCAGTGCACAACACAAAACACCTCAATTTATTCCGGAATCCTTGTAAAGCCCTTTAATCCGTATTCATTCCGGCAATCTGGCAAAAGGCATTTATAATTTAAGAATGAGGTGGTGAACCTGCGCCAGCGATGAATACCTAGTACTCTTTCTTTTCTCCTTTTGTCCTTCCGCTAGTTCCCTTTTGATTTTCTAGTGCTTTGGCAAATTATCCCTCCCCTTCAATGGGGAGAGGGGAGGTTGCAGAAAAGAAAAAAGAAAATAAATAAGAGACGACCGCATATTATGTAGAAAATTGTACCTAATTTCCATTCGCATCGTCCTTTTGGCTTTAATGAGAGAGACATAGCTGGTTGGAACGTGCCCAGGCTAATTTAGGGGTAGATTAGTTTTTATTTTATCCCGAGTTTCTGGTGTTTTTTTTCTCCTTTTTTTTTTTTTTTTTGTTCTGCCGTTCATCGTCAGGGGGAACATAATTTCAGTGGGTTATGAAAAATTCACCAAATCTGATAGGGGAAGGCTACGTAAGCAGTTCGTGTATGATGATTACAAAATTCAGTGGAAAGCCCTGGTGCTAGGAGGATGAAGATTCACATTTCGTGTTGGTGTGCCTTTGAGAAATTGATTTAAATTTGTCATGCTGTAGGAAAGGCTTTGATTTTTAATCATATTATAGAGTTTCTTTGAACGGAGGGGTTGGTGTGAATATAATGAACATTTAATTGGTTGTGGTGTAATAGCTTGCATGCGAGGGGGTCTTAATAGGTTTTTGTATGTGTGTACATACATACTCGTACCTACAGAGAATTACTTTTTGTCGACGTGGAGAGATTTCATAATGTTTGTTTTTTGAATTGTCTACATATTTACGACTTGTGTGTGATGTTTAATCCTTGCAAAGCAAGAAAGTCGGAAAGCTTTTATATTAGTTCACGAGTTTTATTTAACTTTCATTTGTGTTATATTGAAATATAATTATTATGAAAGAGCTAAGCGCTTTAGGGAGTAAATATTTGCGTGGCTTCTTGGAAAACATGCTTTCAAATTAAAGACATCTATTCGCTTTGTAATTATATTGAAGTGTAATTTTGCAAAACGCTTTAAGCGAGCCATAAATAAAGTATTCGGTCTAATCGTTCTTGCAGGTAGGAACGAATTGAAAAGCGATTACAAATATTTTTGATTTCATTGATTATACCCTTAAAACTAGCTACATATGTACATATGTATATAATAAAATGAAAGAAACAGTAAATGAAAGTTATTTTTGGAAATTTAGTTAGACTAGCATATTCTTTTAGAACACAAAATTCGGATTAATAAGGACGCAGGCGCGCTTCTATTTCCTTGGACATAGTCATGCAAGGAAAAGCAAAAGGAAATGTACGTCAACTTTAAGCTTTCAAAGCAATTCTTCATGTCTGTCTGACTGTCATAGGCAATACAGACATCCCTTTCCTTGCTATGAACATAAGTTGCCCCCCGATTCTGGTTTGAAAATGTTAAGTGGTTTTTAGTTCAGAAACGCAGAAATGTACATAAGTTTAGCTACATATGTACCTTACAACGATCAGGAAAGCAAGTGTGCCTATGCATGCATATTTAGATTTAAAAGACGAATAGACGGGACACACTATAGATTTATAGGCTGCCACAGGCGGACTAAGTACAAAATACACTGGCGTTGTTCAATTGGAGGAATTTGAGTGGGAATAGTTTGCGCACCGAAAAGGCCCTAAAAACGATATTGTAAGCTTAAGTATGTGCGGTGATCTTCTTCTGCCTAAGACATGTGAATAATGATCAAATTTCGTACAAACACATGTAGGTACACTTTGTAGGTCATTGCCATCTCATGGGAAACCCAAGTCATATAGCTTCTGTACTCTACTGATTCCAGTATACATAAATCAGGCTACCCACATGCGTAAGATTGACCATACATTTGTTACGCTATGTTAGTATCTCCGTTTGGAGTAAGGAGACAGAGGTGCATTTTTGGGAGAGATTTTGAATTTATTCAGAAAAGAGGCGTGACCGAATTCTTTTCTTGACCAATGTTGGGTAGCTTCAAGGCGAACGGCTGCAATCGCTGCCATTTGCTTGCTATATATATCGAGGGGTATTGGATGGAATATAATGTCCAGTGCCGCGGAGGGAGTTGTACGAAGTGCTCCGCTTATGCACAGACAAGCTGTACGTTGGACCTTGCTTAGATAGTCGCGATTTATGGCTTTTTCCAAGGCTGTCCACCAGACAATCACGACAATGATCGAGGTGTAGAGCCAGTGACTAATCCGAGGTTGTAAAACCCATTTATTCCCAATGGCTTTCTTGCAAGAGAAAAGTGCTACTGTAGCTTTCTTTACGCTTTCTTGAATATTAGGTTTCCAACTTAGTTTCCTATCCAGGATAAGACCCACATTTTTTGCTTTATCAGGGAAAGTTAAGCTGGTTCCATTAAGAGATGGAGGGTCGACTAGCGGAATTTTATATTTCCTTGAAAGGAGTACTAGTTCAGTTTTGTGGGGGTTTACACCCAGACCACACCGAACTGCCCATCTAGTGAGCTTATTTAGAGCGTTTTGTAGAAGTTCCTTCAGAGTATTTAGGTGCTTTCCCGAGACGGCCAAAGCAACATCATCTGCATAAGCGATCGCCGTGAATCCCTCGCCTTCCAATGATTATCAATAGTTCATTGACCACCAAATTCCACAAAAGCGGAGATAGAACACCTCCTGGTCGCTTCGCCCATACTTTTTTTTTTAAAAAAAGACAGTTTAAACGCTTAGGGTTAGAGCAATGATCAATGACTTTTTGATACTCAAACTTGTTTAATTTGGACTGGAGGACATGTGGTTTCAACAAGGCAGGTTAACAGCGAATATGGTACTCGCATCTTAAAATAGGTCTCTTTCATAATACTATCATTTTGTGATCTTCTCTTTTGTTTCTTTAGCTCTTCTACACACAAATTTTATTTGGCCTTTTTTTTATCCAAATTGGCCAAACTAATAGCAGAATGTGAATAATGCACACAAACTTGCGTTATCTCCTTTGTACTAGTCATTGAACCTTCACTAAATAGCCAAACAACAAAAGTTTCCATAAGTAGATAGTAACCACTAACGACTATGGTTAATGAAACAACTATAATAGAGCCTTAAACCGTCTTATTATCAATACCACCCCCAATCCTCTCATAACCTTAACAGTGGAAAAAAAATATAACTTTCCCTAACTTTTTCCCAACTTTTTTTTTATGTGTACATAGTTTTTCGCTCCCATTAAAATATCAAACAAGAATGAAGCCAAACAAAAAAAAAATCCCCAGTTTTGTGGTAAGAACTTTTCACCAAAGTTGCACTCTCTGATGAATCTTTTCGCCAATTTTTCAAAACTTTTTGAAAAGGTTAATTATCGAAATTTATTAAGTGGTTCCGCTCTATTAATTGCAGGCATCAGTTTCACTATAGAGAGGGTGCAAATGAAAAAAAAAAGTGTAAGCCTCCTGCATGGATATAATGTACATCCAACCAGAAGACATCGTTCGACAACGATATGTTAATGGAAAGTGACAGATAAATGCGTGCTCCTAATGAGTGCATCTTACATGTCTTTTTTTATTTTCAATTTACGCCTGAGAAGAAAGAGAAAAGTAAAATACTCTCAGGTGCACATGATGCAATACGACATGAACATTTTATCCAACTGCATATGTACGTCTCCTTCGTCGTTGGCATTGTCGTCGCTTTCTTTAGAGGTACTCCTTCGCATACAATGCTTGTACTTTCACTCTTTTATGTGAGACAAAGCACTTTGCTTTTCGGCATTCACTTTTCATTGCAACGGGGCGAAAAAACATGCAAGGATCCATATGCAGTAAGACGGGGACTTCCAACATTTTAGTGGATCAGTCAGTCTGCTGACACAAATATCCTCAATACTACATCCCACTCTTGGGTGGATGCATCTTTCCTTCGTCCTGTATTTCGAAATCATTTTGCGTTAGTCTCTTCAGTGCAGCGCATATGTACACGGAAACGTGGGTATTTATTTACACAGGAGCGGACTTGGTGATGCCATGAACTTTTTTTCTAGTTTTAGTGACGTTATTCTGTTGATAAATTATAGCCTATTTTTAGGCATTTTTATAAGCGGTTGATTTACTAAGCCGGGTCTATTAAGTTGATACTTCTGTTTATGGAAATAATAGCGCTTCGAAGATATGCAATTTTGCGCCCCAAACTGAGGCAATTGTTTGAAGAAATCCCACCATGTCCTCCAACAAATCCTTTGGGTACCAAACAGCTTCCTGCATTACAGATGGTTGCGTTTCATGTATCCGTTTCCCTGGAATGAACGTATGTACTCCATTGAAAAAAAAAAGAAAAACCTTCCCAAAACTACCGAGGACGAATGAAGAGCGACAAAGGACGCGAATAAAAAGAGAACTTAAATAAATAAACGAAAAAGATTTATTTTTTTTGTGATTTCTTTTCGTTTGTTTCACTCTCCCAGTTTCTATCCAATTTTGTATGCTTAACTTATTCCCAGCTCATGTGAGGCAAAAGTATCTAACAAAGAGAAGGAACACCACCCGGACCAACTCGGGACACACTGGGAATATTCAAGAATGATGTATGATATGGAAGCATGTTAGTCAGTTGTGTACTCTTGGCGTACATTTTAATGGGGGGATGGGAGGTGGTTGCCAGCATCATGGTAGTACAGATACGTGAGTGAATTACCTGTATGCGATATAACCTGTTGACCTGGGTGCACGAATTTAATGCCACTGTCGTCGTCGCTGTCGAGGTTGTAGCAAAATGTGAATTTTTACGCTGCCTTGCATGAACAAATACAGAGTGTGTTAGTATGTGCGAGTATGAAGGAGGAAAGCAATCCTTTTTGCCTGAATGAAGTCAGTAACTTCTTTCACTACTCTTCTTGAGTTACTGGGATCCTCGTATACCTATCCACGCGTGTGTAGGGGTAATAGTTTCGACAAAGTGAAGATTGAATGCAAAAAATAGAAAGCAAAAAAAAAAAACAGAAATGTTTCGAGATATTTAGCTACAAACAGCGCAGCGGGGAGTGCAGTGCGAATTTACGATATTTACTTTTGGGCGCTGTAATGCTAAGGGAGCGTGTGCTTTGTGGGTTGTTTTCTTCTTCGTATGCATTTGGGGGAAAAAAAATACAAGTGAACAGTAGTTACACTTGCTGGTATACTTTTCCATTTAATGCAGCTTTCGTCGGTGTCGTAAGGAACCAGGGATACGGTTTGTTAAGAAAGTAAGCTGGTTTATTCCGTTCGCGTGCTTGCTGCCAGTCTGCATTGCATGCATGTCTCACAGGGTTGATGGGGGTACATTTTCATTGCAATTTATTTTGAGATAAAGGGACTTAATTAAAAGGAAATATAAAATGTTCTTCGTGAATTTAAAATGAGAAGTTTCCTTCGCAAGTTAGGTAGTGTTGGGTAAGGAGAACTTAATTAGGATTTTTATTAATAATTCTGATTAACTGCCAATGGATATACATGTACATAGTTATAACATAACATACCTACATATGTAGTTCTGGATGATACACTAGAAACTTACGGAACACCTAAGGGAACTATCCATATCAGCATGCCCAGCTGCTTCAAACTATAAGACTACATATATGTATATGTATGTATAAAGCGAACTGCTTTAAATGACCTCGATATCTTAGCCCATTAGGGCATACAAACTTAATAATATCATTTCCTTTTTGCAGCCTTTATACATATGTACATAGTTATGAATGATGCTTTTCTTTTATGCATCCTTTATACTTAACAAGTTCATGTTTCCACGCCATAGGTTAGGTTAGGTTAGGTTAGTTTGGCTGTCCACACGGGAGTGCAGACACGCTTAGACCAGTAAAGGTCCTTTGTGATACTATGGATCAAAACCATTTGGCCACTCAGGGACGAACAGAATGAGTCGGAGCTTTTAATAAAGCGATGGATGCACATGACGCCTAAGGACGTTATTTCACCAAGGTCTTCAACGAAGGGGGACCCTAAATGGAGCATTCTTTCATGCGACAGAGCTGGGCAGTTACATAGGAGGTGAAAGATGCTTTCCTCCTCCTCCTCGTCCCTACAGCTTTTGCAGAAGTCGTTAGAATAGAGGCCAAGTCTTTTGGCATGTTGGCCTATAAGACGGTGTCCAGTGAGAAAACCAACAACGCTGCTGATCTGTTATCGCTTTAGTTTGACCAACTCGGCACTACGTTTATGGTCCAGCCTGGGCCAGATCTGTCTCGAGATGAGACACGTTGACTCGTTTTCCCATCTGAGGTTGGTCTTGCTAATAGCATTCAGCTTTAGTAGATGCTTACATGTAGCTAGGGGCATACCTAGGGATTGCCTGTCAGGCAGATTCCTTAGAGTAGTATCTTGTCTGGCGAGTACGTCTGCTCTGCAGTTACCTGCACGCCATACCATAGAGCAAGACCAATTTAATGGTATTTTCGAACCTGTTCTACAAAGCTTAACTTAAGTAGGCAGATTTTACGTAGATAAATTGACCATTAAGTCAACAAAATTGACCCACACCTTTCTTACCAAGGAATACATATTAGCCTTAATGAATGCACCTCACGTGGTAGTGGTTGTAAAAAGAATAACTGCCCTTAGACTAAGGACTGTGGGTACCTATCTGGAAAGTAGTATAAAAGACATTTAGACTCGGTAAACATTTAAACAACTTTAGGTCAATTTTCTTCTCCCTAATCTTTCTTTTACCAGACAGGTTTTTACGAAGATAATAAAACGGTTTTGAGTGACAATCCACGCAAAAATAAAAACTTATCCTCACCCTTCTGACTAGGCAATCAACCATCGGTCATCACATTGTGTCTTATGCAAATAAAATTGCAAGCCAACCAGACTGTGAACATCTGTGCGGTATATTCACCTATCCTGACTATATCAGAAGCAACTGTATTACTATCTCTATTGCGGGAGATTGCAAGATATAGAATAGAGCTTTCTGGATTCAAACAGATGCATTATCCACACGATAAAGGAATGGATCCAAGGTCATCGTATACTATATTACTGTCTTGTTATACTAGAAGACACACTCAAGGCTCCATACAACGCATGCAAGTACTCGAAAATAAAGACACCGGAATTTCCGAATTCATAAACTGGTTTACGAGCTGGCAAGACACAAAGATAAATTATCGAAATCGCCAATAAACCATGAACGTATTGAGTGTATTTCTATAGTACGTCTTTGTAGGTACAATGTTACAAGAAATATCTCTTATTTTGCTCAAAACTATTTATATCTTAAGATTACCATACCCATTTGTATTAAAAGGGGTTTACCTTGAGTAATATCATAAACAATACCTGTTCTTGTTCATAATCATTGCAAGGGCACTTTTAACCTTTTGAAAATCAACCCACAATGATCTTCAGTACAGGAACATTTCTACTTTATGACAGTCTTCAAAGAGCCATTGCATATACGTGCATCTGAGAACAACTAGATTATGTAGTGTATCTAATCAGTATCTCTCTATGCCCAACCGTAAAAAGCACTTACCAAAGGTTTTCGGTTCTCTTCTTTTGAGAGAATGTGAATTTATAAATGAATATTTAATCTCCACGTGAAGACTCATTATGGTTCGCATTACCATGGTGAAAAGTATGAAAAAAAAAAAAAAAACATAAGAAATCCATTTACTTTTTCACTTCATACTGCATATTCCAAGAGACACTCATGGTAATGCTGCTTCAAATTTTGGAATATATCCAACTAACTGAAGCATCATCCTTTGCCAAGACCATTCACTGTAGTATTCACTGCAGCAACCATAGTTTTAAATTTCTGATATGAAATAAAAAAAAAATCGCCTGCATCCATAGTACCTATATGCATCCCCTTCAAAGTCATTCACAAATCAACTCAATGCCATGTCAACTCCAGGCCTCTGGCATCGGTATCTACGCCAAACACACAGTAAAATGACAGTAAAATCTCAAAATCTCATTTTGTGCTAACATTCGCATTGCAAAGGCGGAATCATCATTCCGCTACGACAAGTGGGCACTAAATGCAGCACATCGAGCATCACATGTGACATGCATGCATGCACACAGGCCTCTCCATAGTTCTCTAGCGTCATCCGATTCTCGTTCAACTACCAGAACCACAAGCCCCGGGGAGTAATTATGGAAGGTAGACAAGGCCAGAACCTTGAACCAATTTCAAGAAGCCACACTCGTTGCACTCGTTCACCCATTGCAGTATCCATGCTGATGCATCATGTATGCAAAGTGAAATCAATTGCGGCAGAAGGTCGCACTAACCGAAGAGTTCAGGTCAATCCAAAGTAGGCCTTGAGTTTTTCCCTGTGCATGCATACTAGATATCTCCGGGCAGGAGTGCGCTCTGTTGTTGTCCTTTGAGTGGTTGCGAATTAGAAAAGAAAATTATTGTTGAAGTGGGCAGGGTATAGTAACACCAAGAGTAACTAGATAGATAGGCAAGAAATATTATCCTGCATCCTTTGACTTCTTTTGATTTTTTTGAATTACAACACTATTCCTTGCCAATCGAAACTGTGAAGTGACGCACACAATTTTAAGTGAGTGACAAATTAATAACGTAACGGAATATCTGGGTCAATGTCGTGTCAAACTCCTCGCATGTCACAAAATTTATCTGCCATGTGAACCGTACCTTTGTTGTGGGCGACGCGCAATTCACCTGTAAAATGTTTTTTTTTTTTTCACCTTGTATCTACAACTCACCGAAGTAGTTCAATTAATCATAATCTCAGCATCTTCATCATCATTGTTAGCGTGGTGGTCGTTGTTGTCGTCGTCGTCATCGTTGTCAGAGCAGCGGCGTCGTCATTGAACCATTACACCACCTGCTTCATGGAATTGTATCGTTTTATCGGAGTTCAGGAGTGAGACATCAGAAGCATTAGACCTGACAAAATTGTGCTGAGTTAACAATGAGATTGAGATATTTCTGTATATGTAGTGAGGAGGGGCATATACAATCATTGTTCAACCCACAATCTAGGAATCTTTTCTTTTTTTTTTGATACATTTTTTACGCAAAAACAGATGCTTAGCAACAACCACCCATACACATGACACGCCTACAGACGGAAGCGGTAATGAAATCGCAGAAAAGCGAATTAGCCTGGAACATAAAACGATTTTGAAATACTTCGGCAATAGATGTCAAGTTCATAGTTACGCAATAAAAGTTGCCTAATAGGGATGTGATTGAGTTGTTGGGGAATCCATGAAATTTTTTCGCAAGGAGATGATTTTAATGGGAATTGATTATGCACGTGTGAGCGTAATTGGAATTAGTAAGCTACATTTGCTTTTGACAGTAATAACATATGATGAGTTTAATAAAAACCAAATCGATTATGAGAGTATACCAGTTCGAAGCACTTGGTGCATGCATAGATATATTAGGACAACGTCAAAGCGACATTTGAACATAACTTGCATTCAACATCCAGGCTAATGTATGTTGTTCCTATGAACCTGTGATCACGGTAGTGAGACCAGCTTTTCACCTTAATCTTCAGACCAGAAAACTAGTTTCAAATAGCGGACAAAATGGAAAAATAAGAGACCGTGACCCGAATAAGAGTTATCATTGAGAAATTAGGATAATTATGTAGGAGTCATACTGAGGAAGCCTCTTTGCACAATACATATTGAAACGAAACGAAAATCACCAAATCGCTTTCAATTTCATGACATAGCAAAAGTTGTTTCGGCACGACATGGGGCTTATTGATCTACAGCGCTGGCTTCAGCCAGGAAAGAATTATATTCGAAGGATGGAGGTGGTTTTTCCTTGGGAACGACAACATAAGAGTTTACTTCTTTCATTCATCTGTCTATTAGATAGAGGTCATCCTAATGGCTATGAACTATAACGCGTGTAAAACAGTTGGATATGGTGCCGTATCTGCGTCTGTAGTGACAGCCTGGGTACTTTTAAAATCTTACTTCGGGTATATTCTAGCCCCTAACCCGAAGGGTGATCTGAGTTTGATCAACTCATTCTTTTAACCTTAATGAGCTAGGAACCATCCTTGAAGCCTGTAGAGAGGCGATACAGAGAAACATTTGCCTTAGAAATATCAGGTGGCTGACTTATGGATCTACATACGTACGTCCTAATCACTTAAACTAATTGTCGCTTAAAAGAAATTGCTCCGGGTGAACGGACTGCAAATCACCCATTGGGTTCTTTTGACCCAAATGTCTTTTTAAATGGGAACAAAATTTCTAATTACAGGAAATTTATAAAGTACCAAAGGTTAGGTTGAAGTATCTGCCAGCTAGGAGTCGCCAGCACACTTAGACCAATGGTAGGTCCATTGTGATACCACGTAGATCTTGGGAGAAAGTTTCTCTCTACCTACTCGTTAAAACAATTTTGAGCTTCTTATGAAGCGTAGGGGGCTCTTAATGTCAATATTCATCACGTCGCCTAGCTTCCTTCTACGGGAGAGAGCTGGGCAGAAACAAAAAAGGTGAGGAATAGTTTCCTCCTCTTCTTCATCCATGCAGCTTCTACAAAAGTCGTTCGAAAAGAGGCCTAGCCCTGTAGCATGCTTGCCTATTAGACAGTGTCCAGTGATGGCACCTATTGTTGTGCCGATATGCAATCTATTGAGAGAAATCAAATTCTTAGAGCGTTTTAGATCCAGCTTTGGCCAAATCTGTTTTGTCGTTGTCATTTTAATCCACTTGTCCATCTAAGATTTGTACTCCCGACAGCATCCAGCCTTAGTTTAAGTTTGCGAGTAGCAATTGGAATACCTAAGGTGCCTTTGTCCGGCAAGATGGGTATAGTTGGTCCTATTCTGGCGAGTTCATCAGCTTTATAAGTACAAGTACCATCACTTCTCCCCGATTATATTGGACACCACTTGAGGAGTAGCAAAAACCAAAACAATACCTGAGTAACAAAGGAATGTCAAACTGAAGTGTGAACTATAGGTATGCCCTTCGCTGTGAACGCTGCACGGACATGAGTATTTTATGTGAATGAACCGTACAAAATCTAGCAAATAGAACAGTCAAATACTTGTGTATTGTAGTGAAAGTTTCAAAATTTCCGTTTGCTGAACAATTGAAGATTAAACTAATTCAAGGCCATCAGGATTCTCTAGTAAGATTTTTTTTTTTATTAAAAAATAAAAAAAATATTTGGCACAACAGACTGTGGCCTACCTCCTCCCGACCATTTGTACGGTGTGTGCTACATTTTTTCACACAAATGGAAGGGACCTGCAGTTTAAAGCTATGTTCGAAACGCAAATTGCAAAGCTCTCTCATCACAATTATTGCGCTCGAACGTTTGTCTGGCATTTGCATTTGAGAAAGGTGGGACCGTGAAAAAACTTTTTGTGTTTTCTAGGATTTGAACGCAGACCCTTTCAAGCAGTAATCCAAAGCACTACCTACTGCACCACTAGTTGGGATTTTTTTTAGCCATCCAAACGTATCCCTTCAGTGTCCTATTTCGAGAATTTGAAATTTTACCAGAAACAATGTGTTATACACAGCTCCCTAATGGACGACCACCATAGAGCTGGACGAAATCCGATTCCTCAAAGTACCCTGCAACCAATACATTAGCATGGAAAAAATGTATCCATACTGAGTAGGTTATCGCCAGAATTATAGACGAGGCTTTTAAAAGATTGAATAGGTGGGCGATGTTATGTTTGTGAGGCTGATATAGCCAAATACAAAAAGTTGACGTTTGGCCTATGCAAATGAAGTTGAAAGTTAATATGTATACGAATGTACATATGTACATACATAAGTGACATTCATAATGTACTTTCGAAGAAGCAGGTAACGAGAGCATCAGAACGAGTCTTCTGAGCAGTGGCGACAAATTCTTCAGAATAGGGAAGTTATCCTGAGAGTTTGATTCATCAATATTGCAATTTACCAAAGAAATAATGTACTTTTGGAATAAATTGCCGGAGCGTCCTGAAACATTTTCACGGTTTATTTAATATTTTGACATATTGTCATCTGCACAACTTAATCGCCTTCGGACTTAATGAAAATGAGTAGTGAGTGTCGCAAGTTCACTCAGAAGAGACTTACCTCTAAAGTGATTGTTGAGGTTCATAATTGCATTCAAAAATCCATCGATCTACTAAATCTCAGTTGCATTATAATTGTGGTCATTTCGGTTTTAATTACCACTCTTTGTCTAAATAATAGTTTGTACGTCAGCCAGTAGCTAACATAACTACCAGACATTAATTAAGTAATTAGCACACTCTACATAATATGTACATTCACCTCACAGTAACACCAACGCAAGGTATAGTTCCTAAACCTTTGCCCAATTTGTACTGCACTACGAAGCCTTGCTGACACTGGAGACACCAACGCATTCATTTGCGACTCAATCTGATTTAGTGAGACCGAAACAGAGTGCTTGGGTTTTCCCCCAATGATATCCGCTTTAATTGGCCAATCTCTGTACAGATTACTGCCCGACTATTTCATAATGCTTAAATTGGAACTGAGTCATTTGGCATTTTACCCTCATCGTATCGGTCTTTGTGAAAGCGATGACCAGGAAACTGGGACCGTATGTGGTGTTGCGCAATATAATATGTTCATCATTAATATGCGAAATGTGTATCTTCGGTGAAACTGTTCACTTTTATCCCTCAAATAACAGTATAAATCCGTTAATATTCCATTTTAAGAACAGCGCCAATCCACAATAATACAGTCACACGCATTAAATATTCATTGCCGTCCAACCAGTTCTGTGTACACGTACATATACATACGTGCGTACCAGTACCAGCCCCGCACCCACATTCAAGTGTGAAAACAAAACAAAGATACGTACAAAAAATAAAACAAAAATAATCTACAAACCAAAAAAATAAAAAAAATTCAAGAGAGAACCGGATTTTTTTTTTGGTATGTTTTTCACTCTTTAACAACCTTCAACTTTCGTTTATCCTCCGCTGTCTCCGCTGTCTCTTATGTCGCCCTCCCACCTCCACTAACTTGCTACAAAAGCATCTCGATACATCGTATAATCTCTGCGCCTTACCTCACGTCAAGGCGCACACAACAGAAACAGAATAAGCTCTGCCGCATGTCAAATTGACAGCGGAGCAGCATACAACTGACACTGCTCTGTGTATCTACGGAAACTTCACGCGCAATCAATTTTGATGATGACGCTGCGGGGGGTGATGGCGCAACTGTGGCAAGAGGAGGGAAATCCAAAATCCAAATCCATGAAATCGAATTAAGTGAGCTTTTGTGTTGTGCCACCTAAAGAGGGTTTCTTCTGCCGCTGCTATTGCTGGTGGATAGGATTTGCTTGGGGAAAAATGATGCAAATGCGGGCTTAAGGAGGCGCGGGCGAAGAGACAATGTCGAATTTTGTCTGCGGGAAAAACCGGTTAGATTTACACATTCGGTCGCTTAGCAGTATTTTTTGACAGAACCTCGTATTGAAGTGTTTTATTATCTCTTCGATTGCGAAGGTCATCTTTGTTAGCGGCGATATTTTATTTGCTAACAGCACATGATATCTGATTCTCGATATCGATCTAGAGGTTTTGTTTTATGAGCTCTTCGTTTGTTTATGGTTAATCTACTTCCGACAAACGTATGTGATATTAAACCCAGGCGATTGGCTGTGATTTTCTATGAAAATGCCCTCTGGGAGGACTTTTTTAAGTCGATGGTTTTCATCCCCATACCAAATAGATACACAAAGGTACGTGAATGTGTATGGTGTAGTTTTTGATTTCTGGAGTCAAAAAGAAATAAATTTGCATGCATTCAAACATATGTACATAATGCATGCACTGCGTAGAAAGAAGGAGAAAACAAACAAAAGGACATTTAAAAGAAAGGTTCTTTGAAATCTGTCCGGTTATGAGGGGTGTCCGCTTATGAGAGGTGTCCGTAATGAGAGAGTACACTGTATTTATAAACATAGGTATGTTAGTCCTGTATGGAATCAACTGCATTCCAACCATAATGGTAGAGGAACCAAAGAAAACTATTGTTCCGTGGCTCAATTCAATTGGGAATGAGTTACATATACTGTGATATGTTGCATTTCTTAATATTGAGTGGACTTCCAATGAGAGGACCTTGCTTACCGCTGAGCAAAATTGATTTTCGATTACTTTCATCAAGATACATATGAGGTTTGGATGAAAGTAATGCTCATCACACTAATCAAGCTTGCACAAAAGTATATTTGCTAAGTTCAATAACGAATGTGTGAAAACACGAGATTTTTAGCATTGCTATACCCACAATCGTAATACTTTTCTAAAAAAACATGTCACACGTATTAATTACGCAAATCAACTTTCTGATGAGTTACTCATCGTTAAGGAATGTCTATGAAAATTCTACAGATTGCGAGATAAATACACTCAATAATTTGAGCAACAAAACTATCTTTAGAAGTCTTCGAAGGCCAAAATTCAATGTCAAAAAGTTTTTTTTCAGGTCCCGCCTCCTCGGCATATGTAACAAACGTTCGAGAGTAAAAAGTCATGAGAAAGCCTCTCAAAAAAATATCGTCTTTCGGATATACACGCATGTACGCATGTTAAGCTCAGTATTTTTGTATTTATAGCAGGGATCTGGCCTTATATACTGATCAATTTAAAATGGATCTCCGTACTGCCCAACTCTAGGAATCAAATGAATCGGAAATTGCTATAGCGTTTTTCATTTTCCTGCCAAGTTATGAATATCGATAGCAAAACTTCAATTCGGTCTCTGGAGCTGCCAATAGTTACACCAATATTCTACAAACGAAAACTAAACAAAATTCAAGAATACCAACATGATGACCCTTTGCTGGCACCAGAGGAAATTAACATTTTATTAATGACACTTTCCAACACTTCTTAGGCATGCTAATCAGGTGCTACTGACATTCTCTGACATTCATTCGTATTTATGCAAAACATCTCGGAGAAGCCCACAATGAGTACTTTCGGGGCTACAACACCAAGAAAGAAATAGAATCTATTAAGCATCTGCATTCAAGATTGAAGAGTGTTCACAGTCGGTATTTTGAAAATCTGGAAACTTTGGCTCTAATCGGGTGCCAAGCTCTTGGTCAACATACGCAACGGCTTTAAGTCAATGAGTACACATAACAACCTAACCTAAAACATATCTATCTACTTCTTAAAAAATAAATAATTTTGAGCCCGGAACATACATATGTATTCCAATAAAACAAAGTCATGGTCGCTAATTTATTCGTAGCAAAAGCTTGGATTAAAAGGATTAACTATAGACCAGGTCATGAGTGAGTTTCACTAGAATCGTAACTACTAAGCTGAATTGAAAATATTGTAGAGCTTTTACAAAATCCACATATGGAGAGAATACAGAGCAATATACAGTTTTGCACCAACTGGAAGATTGCGCAATTATTTTATGAGGCAACAAATAAAATCATGCACATGCCGATTTTAAATATCTTGATGGGGAATTACAATAACTATACGTATAAATTAGGTTAGGTTGAATGGGAGTGACAGGGTAAGCCCATAATTCATAGAGGCACAGCTCCTAGTTCTATGGAAGGCACAAGTTACACTAGACTATTTGTATAGTTCTCATATTTAGAGTTCAGTCCCAAGGAATACTTTTAACTTACTTCTGCCTAATAGACTGAAAAAAATCGTTTTTAATCCCCAAGCATTACCTCATCGAATGATGTTAGCAGATCTGTACCTTTACTTAAGATTCTGTCATGGTCAATGCTTCGAAAAAAACAATTGAATGATATTTAGAGATGCAATACTTTGGCATCCTGCTATGCAAGCTGTTACGCCTCTTCGCAAGCAAACGCACTTCGGGCGTACATTTTTCCAAACCATTCTAAGCTCTATGTACAACTGTTCTAGAGCAGAATCAGTAGATATTTGCACTGTCAAACCTCTCCTAAGAATCAAGACTCAAGTTACAACATATTGCTACTGCTAAAATTTCATTCGAAAACTCTAACTAAGCCATTTTTCTTTATAAAGCGAAAAAAGTCTTTGACAACTGGTTGCTTTGTTAATTTTTGGATTTCCCCACTGAGTCACCCCCCATCCCCCACAGTCGACTATAGATTATTAATACGCAATTGCCCCCAAAAAAACCTTAGTTATTTGGCAACCTCTGAATTCGTATGAATCATTATATTTTTTATAATACGCCTACTTTCGCTGAATCAAATTAACAAACTTGTGCTAAATGTCCCAAAAAATATTTCCTTTCATAGGTTAACTGTAAGTATCTCATTAATGTTTCTTTCTTTTTGTTTCGTTTGCAGATGAAGTGAAAAATGATGATCAACGATTGAAAAGTAAGTTTCATTGTGTCATAAGAATCTATAAACCGTGAAATAACTGTAAATATTGTTAATTTTGCTATAAAAAAAATTACGTACATATGTATCTATATCTATTGATATATTCACGATTCAGTTCACCAACCGACGAAATTTGCATGCAAAGAACGTCTTTCTTTTGTTTTAATTGAAATTACGCGAGGCAGATGAATATGAATCAGAGTTGGCCCAGTTTACGTCCCATAAATGATTTAATTTTTATTTGAGACTTTCCGCCTTTAAACTTTTATGAAACATTATTCTAACACGGTACCAATAGCCCGCAGCAGATTTAGACTCAAATTAATATGAATTCTTGTAGAAGGATTTACCCGTTTTTCAAAATGTCCGAATGAGTCCATATTTATCAGAAAATCACTATACTCACTGCCACTGGTTGCCCACTCAGTTCTAAAACCCTTAAAAATGGGTCATCACCGAAATATCACAGGACGAATGGGAACAGGATACAAAAAGATAAAAATTTAGATTCCAATTCCAATTTGCTCATTCGATTTGTATTGTATGTTTATTTCTGTTTCTTTCGTTGTGTACCAAAGAGTGTCCTGTTATCTAACACCACGGAACGAGCGTTCATGCAGAAAGCTTGAAACACTTGATATACCCATCCACGGCACAGAGTATTAGAAAATACATTTTCCATTCCCAGTTTCAATGTATGTTTCCTGACTGGTATAGTGAATTGGACCTGGAAGGATATGTGTCTCTCGCATGGACAAAAAACGAAGCCAAACGAACCATGTCAACAGGAGACTGAAGCTACTGCCAAGTTACGTTACCAATACCATTTCGCTACAATGCGCATTTTACTCCATAAATTGTTCCACAATATTCGCACTTGGAACTCACTCTTCCTCTTGCTCCTGGAACTTAATCAAGCAAATTGCTGGCATAGGTGGTCGGTTGGTTTGGTCGGTTAGTAGGTAGCTAACATACTAACTGGTTGCTTTTGCTGCCAGATATTGTGAGAGCCAGTGGCTGTTTCCTGCATTTCATGAAACACATTCGGTGTCGGCCGGCGCCCGTCGGTCTCTCTGATGGTCTTCATTGGAAAAGCCAAAGTGCAGGTTTTTAATAAAGACATCCGTCCAACCAATCCGTGTATGCAAATGGGGAAAGGCAATGCATTGCAAATGCAGCAACTCCGGCAATTGTGCTGACTGCAAATGGATTTGCCTCCTGTAATCTTAGTTAGGAGTCATGTGGCAGCTTAGAGGAGCTTTTGGTTATTTTGGTGTTGGTCGACTGGTTCGTTTGTTTGTGTTGTTTCTTGCCGACTAGTTGGAGGGTCTTTTGGCAAACTAGAGGGCACGATGGGAATACATATTGTCCGCATAACTATGTGATTTGGTAAGTACATGTTAATTTAGTATGAACTTCCATTTACTGGTCGTAATAGTTGAACAGATTAGAGGTAAGCGAACTTATGCATCAATGTTTTGCAGGATTAATTTGGACAAATTGAAACGTGGTTGACGGTGTTGGGCGATATTCATATACATATGTACTTGTGCATGCAAATTTAATGCGGTATGTTAGCTTGTTTCTAAGACTAAAGGGTTTAATGAATACGGCACCAAATGCATTAGATACTGTACACAATTGAAAGCACTGCAGTAAGGAACTATTTGACCATGTTTTGTTAATGAAATGTTATTGAAATCTTTCAGTGGTAATAGATTTGGATGGTTCCGAAAACATTGACGACGATATCATTGGTGACGCCAAGTCTGAGTTTAGTTTTCTATTTAATAGGCGAGTGGATCGAATGAATAACCATCCACGTTTATCTATTGCCTGTGTGGGGAATTATACGAGCAGTTGTAGTATAAGTATTTCCAGGTTTTAGGCTCTATATAAGGATTTTTTTTAACGTGTAATGTCCTAAGATTTAAAACGGAAATGAATGCTAGATGTACGGGTTATGTATCACAGTCGCAAGGCGTTGCGTAGTAAAAGTGCTAAAATAACACCAGAAAAATAGTTAGGTACTGTATGTACAACCCGCTTATAAAGGCGTTGTGTCATAAGCTTATATTTCACAGTCCAGCTCTTAGATTCTGTTAATTTCATAAAGGCCAGCAGAGTAATTTTTTTGACTACACCGAGGCCAAAAAGTTTGTTTCTTTTACAAATTCTCTTTGTTTGCACTTTTATCACTGATAAAACATACAAAAATTCTATAAATAAATGTTATTGGTAAGCAATAATGCAGTTTTGTCTGAAAAATCTTTTCACCTAGTTCACTATCTATTGATTCAACTCAAATTTAGCAGAAACGAATGACCCAACGTTCTTCGGCAGATCTATTATACTCTTCCTTAGACGGTAGTGACCTTTCAATGCACATATTTCCAGGATGTTGGTTGGATCTAACAAAAAAAAAAAATAAAATATTAGCTTATACATACAAGGAAATAAAATAATTCCTTATGTTGCCTTTCTAAAAGTGCATATTACCAGCCTTAATTTAGGTGGAAAACATGAAGTATTTGAGTTGGAATTCGGTATAACATTATCAAGCGTTCAAAATGTTCTCTTAAATTAAAATATCAGACTTCAAAAGAAAGTAGAGAGAGTGAGGATGCACTAGTTTGATATTCTGTATCGTTTGTAGGCTTCCAACTTTTTTGAACAACATATGGCTGCTGATGCGACCGTTCAACTTAAAGCATGAATACTGGCGCTCAACTAGTCTTAAAACCTTTAAATTTATCTAAGAAAATTCAATTTTTTAAGTTGAGATAATGGTGGTTAAAAAGGCTTTGTCGTGGCTAATGGAGACCGTATTGTCTCCACGGAATATTATAATTTTCAGTAAAGCTGTGATGTGATTAACTTCCATTATAAGAATAAGAAAAGATTCTTCAAATCAACCAAAGCTACATTTAATTATCCTTAAATAAAGTGCATATTTCTGTTTTAGTGATAAGGGTCTTTTATAAATTCAATTTTTACTCAATTATCTATTCTTCTATTGATTACTGCACTAGTTTTGTTATAAGAGCTTACAGCAAAGTCTTTCACTACATCAGAGCCATAAATGTCTATCGTTCATTCATAGTTTGTGATAGTGTGATGACATATGGCATTTTCAGATTACGGATACTGAGTATAAATCAGTGGCGGCTAACTGTGATCTTCCGACTACATATGTATGTCGATGTCAACGGCGCAAATAAGTTCAACAGACCTTTGAAAGATTGCATCTTTAGCGTTCCAGCGGGGCTATACGAGTTTTGCACAATTTTATCAGAGTTGGCTTTGAAATCCTTGGAAAGGTAGTGGGCATGAAAAACGCATTCCTATGTTCTTCCAGGAGCTCCCATAGTAAGGGCACAGAGAGTTAGTTCACGAAAAACTTTGAAATAATACAATGAAAAGTGTCTTGTAAGCGATGTTGAAGAGACTAATGCCTCTGTAATTGCAGCAGCTTAGAAGTCCTCTTTTTTCTTGAATCGAGCATACTATACTGAGATTCTATTTACAAAATACAAATACAAATTATTGGCGCAACGGACCCCATGTGGTCCAGGGCCTAGCTTCTTGCGTCCATTCATATTGTGCGTGTTATTTGTATGTATTCTTTCACACAAATGGAAGGCACGTACAGTTTAGAACCATATCTAAAAGGCACATTAAGAAGCTTTCTTATGACACTTATTACTCTCGGACAGTAGGCAGACATTCCCGAGAGGTGGGACCACGAAAAAACTTGTTGGTGTTTTCTGGGATTCGAGAGTCGAACCTCCCTCATCCATTTATTGCGCGAATTTGCACTCATATTTTTACAGGCCTACTAATCTATTTCAATAGCAATCCACTTCCTTTTGCTTTTGCGCCAAGTCCAGAAGTTTGATAGGACCTACATATGTGGTTACAAATTTTTCTATCTTGACTAAATCTTGGCCGATGGTGCGAAAATGCCGGTTTTTTCATTAATTCATCACTGGCTGTGACTCCTTCCTTGAACCCTAAATTTTTTATTTTTTTTTTTCTGATAATTATTTCAAACATATTTCTCGCAACAGTACCATCTCTTGAGCTTTGGTCTTGTGCACTTTATAGGCGGATTCAAGAAATTTAAGTTAACAGGCTTGTTGAGGTAGAAAAATCGGCAGAGATCAGTATTGTGCTTAATGCAGTATACTCGTAGTTTTCAAAACCCACAATTGATGTACATATGTACACATTTTTCGTTGCTGGGTTCACATACATATGTTCAGCAGTATATTATCAGAAAGTAATTATATAGAAAAAAACAATGTTTCTACCAAAATCAGTAAAACACATTCATACCTGGCAAAAGGATTTCAATGGTATTTAACTTTTTTAAAATTTTTACGTAAACAATAAATGAAAATATACACATTTCCCATGTAGGCTATACAGGATGAAAAACAACCAAAACAACTGCATATAAATAATAATTTTGATAAAACTCCTAAAAAACATGTAATAAATTAATAACCATTTTCCACTTAATCGAGGTTTTGAGCATATTTAAGTAATTTCGCGGTTCAGTAGTTTAAGTCGAACTACAACCATACAACCCCCCATTCCACTCAGTTTATTTGCCGTAAATATATTTTTATTAATAACTTTAAATTTGCAAAAAAAAAAGAAAATATAAATTGTATCTCATTACCGATTCATTACGCTCCATACCACCAATAAGCTCAGGTACATATGGACTTTAAGCCTTCAGAACTTCATCACGGGTGATTTTTCACACATCAAGGATATCTGGGCAATTCAGTTTACGCACTTTTTTTTATAGTTCATCGTTTTGTTTCATTAAAACGTTTTACACGCGTGAATCAAACAGAATGTAATCAGCAAAAAACGTGTCGGTGAAAAAAAAAACAAATATGTACGAGTACATATGCATATGTGCAGTGTTTATTAAGAAAAAAAAAATTGTACATGCTATCGAGTGGATAATAACCATCAACTTAAAAAATGGAATTTGCATAAATAATTGAGTGAGTGAGTATTTCGCGTATACACAAGCTGAGCCAGGTGAATACCTGAATATTGGTTGTTAATAGGCAGTTATAATATGTTTTTTTTTCTTTTCCTCCAATAAGCGGATGATGGTTGAACATCCTTTTTAGAGGACTATTTTCAATATCAAAGCGTTGCATGTGCAAGTAGCTTTTACCGTACGTTGTTGATTTGCTTTGTTCAATCAAACTTGGTACTCAAATTGGATTTTCAATTAGAAAAATTTTTTTCCCAATAGGAGTAGAAAAAGGAAAGGTAAAGGAAGAAGCACTGAAAAAAAATAAGAGAAAACGAACATACATACATACATTGAAAGTTCGATTAGCAATCACAATTTCACAGGATGGAACGTACGTACGTTTCGTTACCTCTGTGGATTCCTGGCGAGAAATTGAATGTGAGTCCCAGGTAGTTAGTGAGAACAGAAAGAAGCCAAATGATGGCGGCATTTTTTTTTCTTTTTTTTTTTGCAGAGCACTCCTATTTTTGCGGCGACTACGCCTTCTCAATTTCCATTTCCTTTTACATTGTTCCCCTTCGTTTTTATCGAATGAACGCACGGAGGATCAAATTTAACAGAGAACATTCCTTCCCACACATGTGGATATCCTTTTCGTAAGCAAAAAAAAAAAAATTAATTCACCAACTTTTCTTTCCGAAACAGTGTGTTGGAATGAGATACTTTTTTATAGATTCAGTTGAATTTTAGATGTCATGCATATCTCCTATAGCCTATACACCTGGCGAGGTTACCTAAACTAGCTTTTGGAAATAATAAATTTTAAATTAAGGCATGTACAAGTATGTGCATTGATTTGACTTCATCAGCTAGGCAAAGGAATATCCTGCAACTCAATTAAAAGAGTGATCTACTTCTACGAAGTTGGTGGACAGTAACGCAACTGCATCCCGAAATGCCATGAAATTTAATAAAATCTACGGCGTATGTAGATAGTAGCTGGCATTAAATGAAATGCAATTGAAATAAATATGTGTAAAAGGATGGAATCCTTACCAGAATAAGTATTGAGTTTGAGGATCAAAGGGGCAATTTTAAAATGAGTAACATTTTCCTATGAGTTGACATTATATAAAATCTTAAAGCCCTAAGGTAAAAACCTCAATTGACTTGAATGAGTAATATTATGCTCTTTCCAATTTTAAATCGATTTATATACAGACATACATACATACAGACATGTGGGATACCCACAGTTTCGAATTCAAATCCCAGAAACAATTCATCCCAGTCTCACCACTTGCGAATAGTTGACCAGATTAAGATAGAAATAAGCGTTGAGTGCTTTTTGACACCACGAATGGCTACAATATACTCGTATGTACATATGCAGGTATGGGCTTGCTAGCGCAAAATATTTACCTAGTCTGCAGTTTTAGATCAGAAAATGGCAAATAAATACCTCGTTCTTCGGTTCAGATATTGAGAACATTTTTAAAACTGGTAGAACTAGGAAGACTCTGTCGAAATCTGTATCTGAGTAGGTACATGTACATAAACAAATTTAACATCTGGAGAATATCTAAATTTACTTTTTCAAACCTATTTTTACAGAAATATTACGTAAGTCTTTTTCAATCATCAGTAATTTTGGTCGGAGAGTTCCGCTTTTCAAAGGAGGTGTCAAGCAAATACGAACTTCTGTGAACGGTAAGAGCTTAATTTCGTAGAAATCGGCAGGGCCTTATAACCCTTTCAATGAACACCAAGCCTAGGCAACACATTATATGTATATCACAAAGCAAATTGAAGGTCTTTCATGCCGAACGAGGTGGTTAGTATTAACCTTTAGAAGCCGTACCCTCGATTTTAAAGAGAAATATTGATCACAGAACAAATTTGAAGTCATTTGTTTTCAAAAATGACTTGGTTAACATACACTGCCGGCCATAAGTTTGGAATCACCATTTTATTTTTGGATTTTTCTTTTTTTTTATATTTGGGCTCGTCAGTCCATAGCACCTTGCTCCAGTCCTCCATCGTCCAATTTTTGTGCACTTTGGCCTACAGTAATATTTTAGGTCGATTTTGAGACCAGAGCAAAGGTTTTCGAACTGCTATCCGGCCTTTTAAGCCTGCTACAATCAAGTGCCTTTTCATGGTAGTAAGAGAAACGGGCTGATGGAAACAAAAAAGTGATTCCAAACTTATGGGCGACAGTGTAAGTTTTAGCCCTTGTTTTCCAATCCGGTGGATTTTTGAAGATCTTGACTTTTGTTTTGCTTCTGGGTCTTGAAAATTAACATGAGTATTCCAAATTTAAAAACCAAGAAATGGTGACATATGGACAGATGGACGGCTAGTGATACTCTTTAATTTGTTTATATTTATAATTTACTGAGTTTTTCGTTATTATTTCTGTTACAAACTGTGTGTCTCATAACATGCAACGCAACCCTTATACCGCCCTTCAAATCTTAAACTCAACTCCGTACCGTGAAGATTATGGGCCTGGTTTCTTTGGGCTTGTATCTATCATTCTGTAGAAAAGACGAGAACTCAGTTTGCGTGGTATGGTCTTTTTGCGGGGCAACACAACGTTCCACAAATAGTATTCTGTATTGAGTGCTTTGAAGGTTTGTGATCTATTCTGTTGACCCACGGATTATTTCCTGTTTCTGAACCAGAAGAGAGAGCTCAAAGTCAAGCGTTTTCGTCGGAGAAAAAATTCCACTGTACTGCTTGCGAGTACTTTGACGACTAGGATTTAAATTGTTTTTTTCCAATGTATCGAAGCATTGAAGCAATGCTACATTGTCCTCCACTCAAAACATAAATAGATTTGCGATGCGTGAATTTTTATTTTAAGTAAAGCCACAGCCACATTCACAGCCACATTCGCTTTCTTTTGCGAAAAAGTCCCCAATATTATAACTTTCGTTAGAGAAACCAGAGAAATGCGAAATGTTATTGCATTTGAATCAAAAACTTCACCCTGTCATATCGTATTTATTACGAATGGGTTAAGAGATGGAGTAGAGATAACGAAGGAGTATCCATCCAATCCAATCCATTCTGTACTGATTAAATATTTTCTGTATTTTTTTCTTTATACTGATTTTTATAAAGTGGTCACTTGTACGAATCAAAGGATAATGAAAACATATTTTTAATTATAATCGCTCCCAACTGAGATGGTCGCTTCGGCAACAGACTTCCAACCACATTGCACAGCCATGTTCCTCTTTGAATAATTCTAAAATTGTTGTTCTCTTTTAATTGAGTTGAAGAACAAACAAAGATTCCATTAGTATGACCAACAAGTTTTTGTTTGTGTTTTCCTTCCATTTCTGCTTGATTGTCCTTCTCCATAAAACGTATACAACTCCTTAGAGGCCCGTCCGTTGCCATTGCGTCCCGTATCCTTTCACTGTATTTAGCCCCCGGAGTCCATTCAAATACAATGAGCGAATGCAAACAACAAATTAATATCCATAAAATTGGCACAATACAAAAACCAAACAATAGAACACTATCACACACGCCTTCTCCCACCTCCTACAGAACGAAAATAAAAATAAAAGAAGAAAGAAAATAAACAAAACAAAACAAAATAATATGAGTACAATGAAAGAAATCCTTGCTCTTCCCTTGGGAGCAATAGCATCGCACCAAATGGGGAATCATATGTACATGTACATACAGAGTAAAGGATTCAATGCGGTTGTACTACACAACAACGGATGATGATGCTGGCTGCCTGATGGTATCGAAATCACTCGAGGGGCGAATATGTTCCTGGGGAATTAATTGAAGCAAAATTCAGAATGGAGTGTTACCACATAATAATTATATCGTTATGTTTTGCTGGAGCCATCGTTCGCTCTGGCAGACGTAAGGATTCCTCTCTACAACCTCGCGCACATGATTTACCCTACGAATGCAAAACATACAGAGCATTCAACTCACGCTCCATTATGGTGTACCAATGTACCACTAACGAGACAAAGAAGGAATAGGGTGGTCTGAAATGTCGCCTTTGGGTGCAGAGAAACTTCCTTCCTGGTGAACAATTTTCATTTTTTTTTTAAGGGAAACAAAACGGGTAAAACTTCCCAGCGTCTTTCCTTATTTTCGCCATATTTCTGTTCACTGTCGTCCTGAATTTGGCGATGCCAAAAAAACAAGACATAGAGACAATGCCTTTATGCCTTACCCCGTCTTATTGTTAATTTCTGGCGGAGACAGTTCTCCGAACTCGAGTCAAAGTGGAGCCTGTGGAGTCGGCAGCGCCACCCTTAGCTGATAATTTTTAGTTTTTGGCATGACATCACTAAAAGTTCTTCGTCCTTTATCGGCTCGGCGCAACGCCAAACGAACAATTCCGCTTCTCATGAGGTTTCTTCTTATTTTTTTTGTGCTTCCCATGTGCCGATCCTTATTCCAACCACCAAGTGAACCTTTATGAGCGAACTGGGCGTTAGAAGCTGTTCTTGGCTGGTGATATGGAATCATAAATGATTTCGGTCGAAAGGACTATAAAGATTCACTCGGTTCCATTTTATATCCCTTTTTAGTTTTTATTATGTTATTTTGTTTCTTTTTTGTTTTTCCCCTGATCCCTTTTGTTAGTCTTAGCATGGGATAGGGATTGCAGCTCGAATTACTTTTCTGTTAATTTCATTTCGTTTATCGATTTAGAGTTCCAAGCAAAGGGGAAATGAAAACCAGTCTGACTGCAGGGACATAGTCAACAAGACGGTTTAGGTTTACTATCTCCTTGATACGTCAATTGAATGCAGGCTGAATGGCAGTAAATGCAGGCAAAAAGCCGTTAACCGGGCTCTAGGTTTCAGGTTTAGTTGAGAGGGGGATAAGTTTTTCTTTGCTCATCATCTCCACACGAAGGACTCTAGAGCGTTAGTGCAATCCAGTGTGGTATTGCTGCCATCATTGCACCTTTTTTTTTCTCTCTCTCTTTGTCTCTATGTCTGCACAGGCGAATGCATTTTAATGGAGGCCAAACGACCCTCTTTTGGAACATTACCGGGCGAAAAAACACTTCCAGCCCACTCTACTCCATCATAATTCTTTCTCCAGCTTTCATCCTTATTACGAGGGGAGTACTCCTGGCGGCGATTTCCATACGAGCATTGTGATGATGTCCGCCATTTGGTGTGCTAAATGAAAATTCCCACTCATGCATGAAAACGATTTGAACTTTAATGCAGGAACGGAGAACGAGAATAACGACGAAAAAACGATGAAAAACGAAAGTTTTTCATCTTGAAACTTTGTTAGCATTGCTGTGCTACTACTGTGCTACTCGTCTACCACCATGGCTACTACTCTGACTGCTACTACTATTGCAGTTATAAAAAATTAATGCTCGGAACAGGGCGACGACGGTCGTCGACAAGGAGGCAAAGAATGTCGAGTATGGAAGCCAAGTGCATTATGAATGGCGTGGGCATTGGGGAAGTAGATGTTGGCGAAAATCCTTACAGTAGCAGGGGAAAATTATCCTAAAGTTAAACGCGTATACGTACACTTATTTATGTATGTATATAGAGCGGAATATATGAATGTATATCCCCACTAGGGGGAGGTTTCCTAATAAAATTGACTTAAGTGAAGGACTACGATTTGGAAGAATGAGGTTTCCCTCTAGCAACGATGACACTTGGCTCTACTGGAGATTGACATCGAGATATAAGAAGTGAGCTTAGCGAATCCTTCAATATGAAAGCGATTAATATATTCAAGTAAAAGAGAATTGAAAATGAAGTGTATCGATGAAAAAAAAGTGATTTAATCCCTAGCGCTGCTGTGATTGGATTTAATCCTCGAGCTATATTTACTTTGTAAATTTTAAGTTTGGTTGGATTATAGTACATATGTGTTTTCAACGGAACACAATCATAGTGGAAACATCTATTCCAGCGCCGCCTCGATGTTCAGATAGAAAATTTTGCTTTAAATAGATATGCTGCCCTAAGCATTAACTCAACTTGTACATCCAAGTACCCGTTCCCGCTTAGCGGGCATACAAATTTATCGATGCCCAGTCTACTTACATTCAAATTTTTTTAATTTATGTACGCCCAGAATTCTAAATACATACACATTTCACCCTCTACACAGACTTCACTGTTTCATTTACATATAAAAAACTTGCAGTACACAAGTAAGATACATACAGTTTTTTCCGTTAAAAGCCAGCGAGAATGCTGCGGATGTCTTCCAGACATCAGGGAACATTTGTTTAGTCTGTCTGCTTCCTGAAGAGTCATATTCAGAGAAAGCCTGATAGTCAATGTAAGCTCGTACCGAGGATGCAGAATGACATAGCAAAGTTTCAGGTCCTGAGAAGTCGTTCCCTGGGATTTGTCTACCAAGTTTAGTGACCTGGTCCAAATGAGTCTCAGTGTGCTCAGTCTTGCGACAAATTTAAAACTAATTCTTACATGTCGGAACGAGACAAACGCATTGAAAAAGTTTTCGCTTGAAAGACAGATATATGCTTATCAAAAAAGGAATGAATCCTTCTTGGCTTTGACTCTTACTAAAACCCGAGCTTGAAAAAAATTGACTTGAATGTGGACAACAGTCGGAGTTCTGGTGTCATTGCGTCAGATGGTATCCAAAAGGTCAGAGTAAAGGAATAAGAAACACGAGTGGTCATCAAAACGTTTTTAAATTTTTCTGAGATTCAAACTTTGAAACTTCAGCTTAATAATCCAACGCACTTTCCACTGAACCATTCACTCACACAAATTTATGCAGCTACATGATCTTCCCATCATTTTAAATAATTAGACAGTAAATGATCATAGATTAGCACCTCCATTGTCTGTTTAATCTATTCCAGATGAAGGTTTTTGTATTTACACACATCACAAAAGTTATATACATATGTACCTATCTACATAGGTATACGATCCTTCCTTTTTTATGAACAGAATATAGTTTCAATGTCTTCGATACATTAGTTCCATCCTTCGCCACCAAGCAAAACATTCAGAAACATACAACGTCGACTATTTAGAGTATCGTACGAGTATAATCAAATTTTCCACCGTTCAAACAAGAAAAAAGTGGACCATCTGTTCGTTTCTTTTTGAAGTTAGTGCGTGTCGCAAAATCATCTCCTCGAGCGAAGCCAATTTTCACATCGAAGACATCAGAAAAATTATAGGATTTTGAGTTCCACAAATTTACGTGTAGTCGGGGAGAAGAGTAACTGTCTGGTATAGATTTTGGAGTAATGACATCATTGTTCCCTAATTCTTTGAAAATGAAGATGGACAGAAAGCTGTGGTGATCGAAGTTTAATAGAGAGACATGATGAATTAGGATTTTTTTTTCAGTACGAAGCTGACATAAAATTTATATCTCCAGTTATATAACTGAATATTTGTTGCCCCTCCTAAAGCTTGCGTAGCCTTAAATTCTTTTCTTCGAGCAAACTTTCTCCAAATCACAGTTTTTATTCAAAATCGATTTGGAAATGATAAGTTTAGCTTCAAACGAACAAAATACATACATACTATATACACATGTATGTATGTCAGAGCATCTATTAAAATTCCCAACTAGTTGCATAAGATAACCCTCCCATAGTTTTAGCCTACGCTATATGAGTGTCTCCGCAAACTGACGGATTCATTAGAGTTGTGTGACATGTTGAGCAACTACAAAAGTTACATAAAACCGAAAACTTTCATGCGCCCGTTTCAGGCATCAGGAATCATCCATCGAAGTGCTCCAGCCTCAGCTACAGTTCCGGCCGGTGTATGGATACCTTACGGAGATGACTTTTTGAACTTTTGACACGAAATGTCACGTTCGTGCGTGATGTACGAAAGCAGTTGGAAGTCCTCACATTAAAGTCTCAAGCCAAAACCAGCCGTTCCAGCACTAACGATGTTGTTACGATAAACTTTCGTAATTATATATTACGCGCGACAGGATGCTCTTGAGGAGTCACTTTGCGCAAAAACGCTTCCCTGTGGAACGCACCAGCATCAGTGATGTTTATACATACGTCCTGGTCCTGGTCCATGTACATACTCACACAGATAGCAAGCACAACTAACATTATCATAAAACTTTCATCCGATTAAGTTTTCGACGGAATTTTCTTCAAAAATGTTGCTTTTTGCTAATTTTTTTGTCATTCGTGTTGTTATTCATATTCATCGTTACCGCTGACGAGGACAACGACGTCATCACCATTCCATCCTGACGAGCAACGCCAAATGATTTTATAAAGTAGTTGGAAACTGAATAGCGTTCCGCTTGCGCCCTAGCAAGATATTCAAAAATTTTAAATAATTTGCATATTAAGTGCTTTATGAAATTATTATTACGAAACTTCCGCTAGTTAACTAAACAAACATCAAGAAAATGTAGCGTATAGGGTGTGGTTTACGAGTATGTAGCCTGGTGGTAGGAAGTGTGCGAAAAACTTCATTCACATTGCTTGCGCTGCGCTATTTAATTATGGATGAACTAATCTTCTCCGGGTGCGCTGTTCCACACTTGCGATAGAAACTAATGAAATATACTCGTATTGTGGGAGAAGACGAAGTGTTTTTATGAGTGGAAGTAGCAGCACCAACAAGCAATTTTCTTCGGAAAGTCTCAGTAAGACTATGCATTGAGAGTGTATGTGTAGAGTTCATAATACCGTGTCTAACAAGGGGAATAAATGTTTATCTGTGAGATGCATAAGACTGATAGATGATTAATAGGGCGAAGTGAATGAATTTTTTTGATTACTTTTTCGTTATGTATTCATAAGAGCAGATGTAGGTGTGAGTCAAATTACTATCCAGATCGTATGGGTTCAAACACTTGGCTCGAATTTAGCAATGTTGAACATATCCCTAGAGATATGGTTCAAAGTCGGTAGAATGCCTTAAGATTTATTTGCGCATATAAGGATGTGGAATCTTGTGATAGTAAATTTGAAATATAGTGCAAAGCTTGTCTAGATGCTCCTTCTCCGTCAGAATTAAATAAAATGACGTCAAATAATCATTACCATAAGAAAAGACAATGTTCATCGCACCCTACAGAGCTTGCGAATGTTAAAATTTTTGTATGCACTAAAATGTCTTTTATAAATTCAGAACTTTCTTAAGTTTTCATTTAAGGGACGTTTCTTGTGTCTCGAAAATACCTCGTTATATAGAAACAACTTCTTGCAAAACGGTATAAATACAATAGACGCTCGATATAGTGAACTAATGAAAACCGGGCCTGTTCACTGTATCGAGATTGTTTATTGTACCGAGTGTTGACTCCTTGAAGCAAATTCCCTCAAAGTGTTACTGTTCTTACATACAATACTTTGAAATTACAATATAATTAAAACTTTTCTTTCCAGTTACTAAAAAACAAGGCAATATTTAGTAAAAAGAATAATTTAATTTAAAAAAAACAGTTCATCCGTGCATAAAAAATAAATACAATAAATTGGAAGTAGGTATACTAAAATTGAAATTAATATAGACAAGCAACAGGCTATTCAAACTTCGACTAAACCTCTGCAGTTCGCGTTTAAGTACAAACAACCCTAAATTTCGTAGCATACATGTATGCATATAATCGCGCAATTGATACAACACGTTGAGTAGAACAAACAGCAGATTTAAGCCTGAAGCAGACGTGCAGCAAAGCTGCTTGCAATGTAACTGCATCTACAGAGGTTTGCATCAAAATTAGAAATAGAGACGTCTTGCAGCAACACATGTGTCCTCTTACATATAAAGCCATGTTCTATAATTTTGCTGCACGTCTGTTTCAGGCTTTAGACTACATGTAAATGCATCTACATTTTAGCGACTGCAGGGCGCTTATTAGTTTTAACTTTTTTTTGCTTGCTGAAAGATTCTGAGAAAATAAGAACATGAGTTGACTACATCGACATTTTTTTTTTTTCACTATTTAGAATAGCCTGTATAAATATATTGTGTGTTCACTATATCGAATATTCATTATATCGAAGTACACTATATTGAGCGTTTACTGTACATACATATGTAAGTAAAAGAACGATTTCGTTGACTGATGAAAGCCAAATTCAAAAGTTGGCCTAAAGGAATAGATGGACTTAATATGTTAAATTAAGCCAGAGAACTTAGCCTGCACAGACCTTTATTGTTGCGCAAAGATTTGAGCCATGCTTACACTTATCAAAACTTCTTAAGTAAATAATTGTCAGCGGCTAAAAACTTGTTCGAATAAGCGTTTATTTGCTGATGATTATTTACTTTAAAAAATCTATATCAGTGCTTCAGGCCGTAGCTTCATATGCAAGCAAGACTGTTATATTCTGAGTTAAATCCACAATATGCTCTAGTATCCATTGCATTTGGGGAAATTATTGTGTGAATTAGATAGCGTTCCGACCCTAACTGACGGAGAAGGATACCGAGTCATTTCTTGACCCCGTAAAAAATATGTTCGATCAAAATGCGGCGACGTGAATTGTCATTGAACTCATTGCAAAAAAAGTGCACGAGATTCAACAATTTTGCGGAGTGAAACATTAGTTGACTGTCAGAATCGTATGATGTATGGTCTTATAAGTCTTCTTGTGGGTTGCCATCTACGCTAATACGTCAAATACCTCGAATCAAATACCTTAAGGAGAACATCATTTCGTGTTGTTAGTGAAATAGCAACAAATTCAATTTGTCGCATGTATTCAACCCAAATGGGAAACTGAACCGATTTAACTGAAGTCATATGTACGTAAGTGGATATTGTTATAAAGTATGGTTTAAATGCCAATAATTAGCATACACAACTTTTGAAAAGCTCTTTGATTTAAAAACCGGTCCATAAGCGCGTTGTATCTTGTTTGCTTACTAAATAATTGTGAATAAAATGGCTGCAGTGCTTGCCAACTGTTTGCCGAAAAGCATAAAAAAGTATACCTAGTCTTCAGGACTGTCCTAATGAAGTGTCCACTCAATAGAAAAACTGGTTGCAGTACCTTTCTCTATCCCTTAGATATTTTCGACGGTGTAGCAAGCCACCGCAACTATTACTGTTCTTTGACTGCATCCCTGGGTTTCCATGTGAGGTTTTAACGCAGAATCACATCGGTCGATATGGTACAAAGAGCTTATCACTAACACACATATACTACCCCATTTGTAGAGTTTGGAGAGGGGTAGCTGTAGAGTCCGAATAGTCAGCGTAGACCATTGTCCCGCAAACCCGTTTACTCCAGCAGGAAAGCTTATTATTGTTCACACGTTTTTGTAGAACAAAATCAGAAACTATTTGCGGCATGTCCCTGACGACGAGTATTTGATCAGAAGTCATACCTATCAATAAGAATAGTTGATTGATATGCCAAGCGAAGCCTCTTAATACCAAGGATAGCAATCGTTTGCTCTTAGCTGATTTTTCAAAAAATACCATGTGTGCACTACGATTATATCTCTTGTCGGAGAGAATTACTCGCAAGTCCTGACAGGATGGCGACGAAAGTGTAGTTCTTTGGAACGGGAAAAACCCTATTGCTTAGCTCAAAAGCTTTCTGCAGTTTCCAAGAAGATGTCTAATATGTATCTAGACACCAACATGGTTTCAACAACAAGTTTATGTGACCAAAAAGAATGGAGACCATTCTAAGAAATCCAGAATCCCTAAGATTAAGAGGGCAAATATTTTCTTTCATCAATTTGTACTGTACCTATTTACCAATTGTGGCCAACCGTTACTCAAAATATTTGTTTTAATATGTCACAATTATAATGCCGCTTTCATTACTTAACCTTTTAAAAATGTTACCCCTTATTTTTTTTTTTACCAACCATACTTGACATTTTAACTACACTTTACAAGAATTACCTTTGCCAACCTCAACCGTTGGTTAAAATCACCTCAAACTGCGTCCCTCTCCATGTACAGCAGTCCTTACGACCCCAAAAATAAATACATAGGACACTTTATGGCTTTCATCTCAACCCTCCTCCCACTACATATGCTCGTAACATTTTTATTTAATTTCACCCACACACCCAACCACACAATAAAAAGCACGTATGAAAAACTTAAAAAGCCGTAAAAATATCCAAAATGAAAGAAAAGACAGTGGAAACCGTTTGAATAACATTTTTATTTTTATAACCGTTGAGTTGTCCTTTTGCTTCACTCCAACCGAAACGACCGACACGACGACAATGTGTGTATCTTTACAGGGGGATTATGTGTGCTCATTTCTGGTAGTGTGCTTCCGAAAGAATTGCTCCCAAAGGGACACAACAAACTGACAGAAACATTACCAGAAGCCATTCGCAGGGATCAAGGCGGAAAAAAAAAACAAAATGAAACAAACGAAAACTACTTATATACCTAGCACACCTTAGTCATGAATAAAAGATGACGGATGAAAATGTACAAGTTCTCACGGCAAGTGTGTGTCTCTATGCAAAATAGATACAAAGTAAAGGGCCTTTTTATTATGTCCTCGTCCATTTTTGTGGCTTAAGGCGAAGAATCACCAAATTAAGGGAACGAATGTAGGGAGCCCAATTGTCGACAGACAGTTGGGAAATCATTTAAAAACACCTAAAGGACTCGTTTGACGGCATTGACAGTTTGCTTATTGAAAAGGTCTCTCCTCGTTAAGACGGCAGGCGTGTTCGATAAGTATACGTGTTACAAAAACAATAACGCGTAAAATGGATGAATAAGAAATGTTCGCACATAAAGGAATTAGGGAACATAACATGTGGGAATAAAAATATACTTGGGAGCCAAAAGACTGATTTCTATTTATACTCAACTGGAAAAAGTTTCGAATTCATCGCACATAAACGAGTTTTACCTCAACTACTTGTTGCTCGAAACCTTTGTTTCCAAGTAATATGCAGATTACAAAGCATTAACGGGGAATCGAAGGAGGGTTGTATTTCCAATGGACGGTGGCCATTTTGCAATCCATCTGGAACACATTATGCTTGAGGTTTAGGTGTTTGTCTTAGATATTTAAGGTATAAGGAACACAGGGCCATAAAATTAAGTTCATGTAGTCAAACTGCGAGGAAATGTTAGGTACTTCATCACAACGTACCAGCAAACACAAGGGTGGATGAGTTCACCATCAAACGGCAAAAATGATTGGGTAGATACAGCTTAACAGGTAAAAAGATACATAAAATAGTTGGTTTGTGCATATCATACGCCGTAGTAGCCTAGAACCCGACAATGCCATAGAAAAAGCACTTTAGCTCTTACCAAGTAAGGAAGGCACTTTTAGGCAAAAGGTCTGTGCACCGGGTAATTTAACCCGAACAGGTATGTTTGCTGATGGGCTACGAGAAGAAGAAGGAAAGCCTAAATCACTCCGTCTGTAATTATCCTTGAAAAACTAATATTTGGAAATACACCTCCTATACGGGCTGAGTTCTTTTAGCCATTTTAATTTGAGAAAATCTTTAAATCTTTCCACTTACAGCATATGTACGTACATATAAAAATACAAAAAATACAAATACTTGGCGCAACACACCGAATTGGTGCAGGGCCTAGCTTCTCGCAACCATTTGTGCTGTGCGTGGTATATTTTTTCACACAAATGGAAGGGACCTACAGTTAAGAGCCATATCCGAAAGGCAAATTGAGAAGCTTTCTCTTGAAAGTTATTACTCTCGGACGTTTGTCAGACATTCGCGAGAGTTGGGGCCGAGAAAAAACTTTTTTTTTTTGTGTTTTCTGGGAGTCTCGCTCAGCGATCCAACGCACTAACCAATTGAGCCACGGCGCCCATACGTACATATACACATGTATATAGGTAAACATATTTATGTCTATCTTGCCGAATTTTCTTAAGATACAGCTTTTTTAGATGGCCCCGAAAATATATATAAATTTAGTCTCACCAAACTCAACCAAACAACGGGCCAATGAAATTTCTTACCACAATCCACAAACCTAGATAAAAGTATGTAAGCTACTATGTGGTTAGGACTTGGTTCCTTGTTCCACGTCAAGCCTGAGGTTTTTATTTCTTCTTATAACTCTTACAGAAATTGTTCTAAAAGAGTTATAGGTGCTCTAGAGCTACTACGGGTATAGTAGTTGTTTTCAGATATGAACTTTAGTTCATACCAGGCAGTGGTTGCTCACAACTCACACGTCAGGAATAGAGAGATGAACTGATATTGCTTACCCGATTTAATAACATGGCCTTCCGTTTAGTTTTTCTTTTTCTTTAAAAGTGAAACTTGTCCTTTAATAGAGAAGTTTGAGGTTCATGGTAAGGGTAGTATTTCCAAAGAGAAAAGTCCACAACTTTCCCCACTGTTTCTTTTGGAATCATGGGGCTAAAAATATTTCAAAGCACTTCTTAACCCACATATATTTGATGTTAGTCAAAGAAGTACACCCACGCCCAATTCCAATTCAGAGAATACCAATTAGGACTATATTTCAGAAATAGTAACCGAACCTCCCTTTCGCCACTATTGAATCCTTTGGATTCTTCTTTGACAGCATGTGAACTATGTACATAGAATCAATATATCCCCTCAATGGTGCATATGTGTGTATATCAGAATGAAAAAGTTAAAACCTCATAAATCCCAAAAGATACTGAAAAGGGAATTTCAACCAAACATAAATTGGTCACTAGCCGCAAACAGCTTATTTCAGTTTAAGACTAAATTGGCGATCAAGAGTGAGAGAAACCATGATGATGACGTTCATCAACATTCGACTGCAACCAATTTGCCGACTCTATAAGCCAGCTATCATATAGAGGGATTCAAGTACATAGAATTCAGCCGCAACTTAGCTGATGACGGAAGTGATTAAAATGGGAATTGGCGCTAGAGATACTTATACCTACTCCTATAGTGGAGGAATATTCATCAGCGCTCCAAGGGACTGCAATTGAAATTGTTGAATGAGCTTATATACGCTTCAGTTGGAAGTACATGGGGATTAGGGATCCCACTTCAAAATGCTTAATGAGTCTCTTTTTTTTTTCATTTTCTCTACACACATATCTCTTTTATTTCTAGCTTTCATAGCATTAAATGCACATACACACATTGAACACTTTCAATGGAGAACTTTACAGCATTGTAATGGCTTCTCAATTGTTGTGGCTAACACACAAGGGTTGGTAATACGAGCCGAGATGGAACAATAAATTGTGGACGAAGTATTGTTTTTAAGTTTGTTGGAAAATTGCTGCTGAAAGTTATACTAGAAGGTGTATACATCTACATATAGCTTTAAAGAAGTCGCCTGGGGATAGAACCTTGTCATAAACTGAATGTCATTGAAATATAATGGGGTCTTGGTCTTTTGGGGATAATCAGAACAAGCGATGAATTTTGTTTCGAGCATATTGTTCTCGTTTTGAAAACACTTTTATGAAAACGTCCTTTAATCCATAAATAGTATGGAGTACACGTTGTAAAGAGGAAATCATCTTCTGCACTTTATACTGCCGCGCGATCTATTCGTTCATAGTGCTGACAGCGGTTGATAGTGACTCCAAGTGGTCGTAAATAGACCACATTTCGAATCGAACGTTATGACATAACTTGCAAAGGGAAATGAATACTCAATATTATATACTCAATCAAATTTAAAAATATGTATTTACAACCATACCCGGAAGATGATAATAAATCAAACGAATAATAACTCTTGTCAATGAATATTTCTTCCGGCTGACAAGGCAATCGAATATTTAAGCCCTGTCCCACTTAACTGCGCGGAAATATGGACATTATCGAAGGCAGATAAAAATGTCCTGATTTGTTTTGATAAGTAAGTCAAGGTTAATACTGGGCGACTATCTGGTTAACAGTCCTAGCAGTTCTGCGTCATATGCGGGTGATGTTTATGTTTAATGACTGTCTGCCCTAAGACATCATATCATACTATATAATAAAGCAGTAACACTTGTCCTGTTAACACGTACGCGTTCAATTTAATAGCGCAACGATGAATCACTCGCAAGACTGACAGTGAGACCAACACCAACCTTCCACGTTCATATCCCATATTCCTCTTCTTTCTAACTCATGCCTTTTCTATTCACTTCACAAATACCGATGTCAAAATTAAAAATTGTAAACAGTACTGCACTGAGTATGAGCATAAGCAACTGTATTTGATGAGCATATATCCTTTTCACCTATTTCTCAGTTGATTTTGTTCAAATTTAATATCTGAGCAACGTCTGACATATGGAACAACAAGGCCCACCAAGTTTTGGAAAAATTAGAAATTTGTATATACAGGTGCAATTACGTGACAAATAGACCTTGAAAGTCACCTTCTAATCGGCGAACACCTATATTCGACGTTAAACGAGAAATAATTGACTACGTATTTAAGCAAACTCCTCACAGCGATTACAATTGTATATTCATTGATGGTCCAGGTGGAACAGGCAAAACGTATGTATTTCTATAGCTCATTATATAATTTGTTAGCAGAAAGTGGAAAGAATGAAATATGTGTAGCATGGTCTGGGATAGCTGCTACGCTTCTACCAAATCGACGTACAGTGCATAGCGCATTCAAATTACCTTTGAAAATCAGTTCGAGTATTAAACCAAACAGTCGCGATGCTTCCAAACTTCGCAAGGTTAGTTTTACAATTTGGGATGAAGCCAATGGCATCCAAACAAGCGTTAGAAGTAATCGATATTTTACTGCAAGAAATAATGGGAAACAAATGTGCATTCGGAGGTAAAATTTTAATTATGGGTGCGACTTCCCACAAACACTTCCAATTGTAAAAAGAGGCTCAAGAAAAGACTTAACAGATTCGTGTATCAACCGCTCAAAACTTTTGGGGTATTTTAAAACCTTCAAGTTGTTGCACAACATCCGTGTTGAAAGCGCCAACAAAAATTGGTCCAAAGAAGTTTTAAGCATGGGTGATAGTACAACAGCCGAAGATGAAAATGAGTTTATAGTTATTCCAAATGCCTGTATGATTGATTGGTGGAGACTTAATAACTGAGATTTTCGGGCACAGTATCAATAAAAACGACGTCGATCAATTATGTGGCAAAGCAATACTAGCTCCTAGGAATGTAGACTCATTGGCAATCAACAACAATATTCTTAACCGCATAGTTTTGGCTCCAGGTGAAGATTAAATGGTATATATCAGATGAAATTTCCCAATAGAGTTATTAGATTCTTTGACGCTTCAAAATATGCCGCCCCATAAATTACGTTTGCGAGTTGGAGCTATCGTTATGTTGTGAAGTATTAATGCAAAAAAAGGACTTTGTAATGGTACACGTTTAATTGTGGAACAACTTGGAAGAAGACACACCATTGCAGCGGGTAGCAACATTAACCAAAAATTCAAAAATATGTTCAGGAAAAAAGTTTTAACTTCCTGATAAAAAATAAACTATTAATTGAAAATTATGGCAACATTATTTATAGTAATTAACTTCACAGTGAGATTAAGGGGAATATGCCTATGAATAGCGAATTATTCATCTACAGACGTAAGCATTTAATCTTCTAACTACACTGAGCTTTTTGGCAAATATTACTGACAAAGTTATTTAATATTTCTGCCCATTAAACTCTGTGAAAATGTTCGTCGTTTTCGATGGGGGTCAGCTAGTACATTCATATGTACATGTATGTACATATGTGGGTAGCCCTGGACGTAATTGACGAATGATTTTTTCATAAATATGTACTATGTACAATGTGGAGTGCCTCTTTCCAGGATAAAATTGGCAAACATCGTCGGTGAGACCATTTTAACTCGAAAATTCCGCAAAGTTGTCAGTGTAAAGTGTATTTTCGTTATGCGGTTTTCACCAATAAGACTCCTAGAAATTTACTAATTTTAGAAGATTCGCCAACTGTTTGGAGCCAAAATAGTATGGTTAAAGTTGTATTCATACCCAAAGCGGGTAAATGCTCTCATTCAAATCCAAAAGATTTCAGACCTATCAGTCTATCATCATTCCTCTTAAAAACATCACTGGTACGCAAAATTAAATATTCCCTGTTCCACAAGGAGTACACAATGGTTGCCTTTCTGGATATAGAAGGCGCTTTCAACAACGTCAATACATTAGCGATAGCAGATGCACTATCAGATCTGAAACTTGACAGCTCACTCCGCGAATTGATCAATCTACTGCTCAATGGTCGGATTAACAACTCCAAGCTGGGTGGGACGTCTATCAGAAGATCTGTTAGTAGAGGCACTCCACTAGGAGGTGTTCTATCTCCGCTTCTGTGGAATTTGGTGGTCAATGAACTATTGATAATCATTGGAAGGCGAGGGATGCACGGTGATCGCTTATGCAGATGATGTTGCTTTGGCCGTCTCGGGAAAGCACCTAAATACTCTGAAGGAACTTCTACAAAACGCTCTAAATAAGCTCACTAGATGGGCAGTTCGGTGTGGTCTGGGTGTAAACCCCCACAAAACTGAACTAGTACTCCTTTCAAGGAAATATAAAATTCCGCTAGTCGACCCTCCATCTCTTAATGGAACCAGCTTAACTTTCCCTGATAAAGCAAAAAATTTGGGTCTTGTCCTGGATAGGAAGCTAAGTTGGAAACCTAATATTCAAGAAAGCGTAAAGAAAGCTACAGTAGCACTTTTCTCTTGCAAGAAAGCCATTGGGAATAAATGGGTTTTACAACCTCGGATTAGTCACTGGCTCTACACCTCGATCATTGTCGTGATTGTCTGGTGGACAGCCTTGGAAAAAGCCATAAATCGCGACTATCTAAGCAAGATCCAACGTACAGCTTGTCTGTGCATAAGCGGAGCACTTCGTACAACTCCCTCCGCGGCACTGGACATTATATTCCATCCAATACCCCTCGATATATATAGCAAGCAAATGGCAGCGATTGCAGCCGTTCGCGTTGAAGCTACCCAACATTGGTCAAGAAAAGAATTCGGTCACGCCTCTTTTCTGAATAAATTCAAAATCTCTCCCGAAAACACTGACTACACCATCCCACGTCTAAATTTTGAGAAGAACTTCCTTGTCACCATCCCTTCCAGATCACTCTGCTATTCACTTCCACACTGACGGGTCAAAAACTAAAGAAGGAGTCGGTGCAGGTGTTTTCTCTGATAAGCTTAACCTTAAGCTCTCTTTCCGTCTTCCAAATCAGTCTAGCGTGTTCCAGGCGGAATTAATGGCGATCAAAGAAGCCCTATCTTGAATTAAGAAAAACGTGATATCTGCAAGAGATATCCGCATCTTTTCAGACAGCCAGGCAACAATCAAATCCCTGGAATCGACCACTATCAACTTTTTAGTAGCTCTAGACTGCCGTTCGTCTCTTGTGGAGATGGCTGAGCAGTTCAATATTCACCTGTGTTGGGTGCCGGGGCATAGAGACATTCCAGGGAATTGTAAGGCCGATGAACTATGAACTCGCCAAAGAAGGAACAACTTTACCCATCTTGCCGGACAATGGCACCTTAGGTATTCCAATCGCTACTCGCAAACTTAAACTTAGGCTGGATGCTATCGAGAGTGCAAATCTTAGGTGGACAAGTGGTTCAACATGTCTAGCGACAAAACAGATTTGGCCAAAGCTGGATCTAAAACGCTCTAAGAATTTGATTTCTCTCAATAGATTGCATATCGGCACCACAATAGGTGTCATCACTGGACACTGCCTAATAGGCAAGCATGCTACAAGGCTGGCCCTCTTCGCGCACGATTTCTGTAGAAGCTGCATGGATGAAGAAGAGGAGGAATCTATTCCTCACCTAGAAGAGGAGGAATCTATTCCTCACCTTCTTTGTTTCTGCTCAGCTCTCTCCCGTAGAGAGAAACTCCACTTAGGAGCTCCCTATTATAATGATATAGGCGACCTGATGAATATTGACATCAAGAGCCTCCTACGCTTCATAAGAAGCTCTAATTGGTTTTAAACGAGTAGGTAGAGGGAGGATTCTCCCATGATCTACGTGGTATCACAACGGACCTCATTGGTCTAAGTGTGCTTGCGACTCCTAGCTGGCAGCCACTTCAACCTAACCTAACCTAGTATACACGGTAATTTTAGTACCCTTGGCTATACTCTATTTGCATCTGTAAGCTTTCTTCCATTTGATTCTTATTTCCATTTTGGAAATACTAACAAGGTTATCTTCCATCTAAAAGGCTTTTAATACAACTCGCAATTCGTGATGACCTTGTGTATCATCTATCGTCCAACTCATCTTTTGGATGTCATATCTCACATACAGATACCTGCCAGGAATACAACTTGTGCGAAAGTGGACTATTCTCGCCTTCAGGACTAGTTCCACTTAGATTTTAATCCAGGAATTAGATAAATTCCCGCCATGAGACTGATGCTGTTGTCTTTGTAAATTGTAACAGAAAATTCCAACCATTTTTAAAAAGTTACACAAATTTTGGTCGTAAGGTTGAATTAATGCAAATATTTGCTTGCGACTATTTCAAAGCGATTCATTTGAGTACATACCCCTTTCACCTAATTCTCAAATTGTCTGTCCAAAACAAACTTCTACTATCAGCTATCAGTGACTACTTAAAAAAGTGCACCACCTGACTTAATTGAGTGTGTACTTCGCTTTCCCTTGAAACGACCTTCGTTATTAATCAAACTAAACAAGATCCCCCTGATGGGGAAATACGACATACAAACTTTGTGAACTTTTGAAACTTCTGTTCTCTTTTTTTTTAATTCGACGACGTAGTACTTTTTAAGTTGAAATCGATATATGTACACTTAATCCACAACCATTTATCGTTTTCTCATTTTTTTTCTAATTTTTTTTTTTTTTCAAACTATAGTCAAACTCCACTTGAAGTCGTCCACTTTAAGAAAGAAAGATTAATTGCACCCCATCCACGTAATCGCAGAAAGATCTTATATTGTTAACAAAATGACCAATCAATGTCTGGGTTCCAACTCGGTCATCCAGCCTTCCAGCCAGCCAACCAGCCAGTCAGCCAACCAATGGACCGTTCCCTATCCCAGTGACCCCACCTGATTTTCGCACAAAACCGAACCACTTTTCACTTTCATTTCTTAAATTCCATCAAGAGGAATTGGAAAAGTTTTCTCCTTCTTCGCATTCTTTTTCGAGTTTTTTTTTTTTTTTAACATCCTACTTTCGCCTTCTTCGTTGTTTTCGACTTTTTTTTTTCTTTTTTTTCTAAATTTACTGAATCTCCTACGTTAAAGTTAAACAGGGTCATTTTTCTCTTCCATCACCCGCACACTTCTCTTTGAGACGAATTGAGGAACGTTTTTTTATTCTCTCACTTCTTTTGGGGGCCAAGAATGAACGAACTGAACTGAGGGGGGCAAAAAAGAAGAATAACCAAAAGTCACTCCATTTAAAGGGCAATAAAGAATCTCGACACTAACTCTCAAAAAAAAAAAAAAAAAAACGTCACATGTATGGGTCGGTGTGTATATGGCAGACGAAGCTTTCCTGTGTGACAAACCGGCGACAACTAAGGAAAAGTCTTACAATAAAACGAACGATGAAGAGATACACCGTGGGAAAGGGAAATCAAAAAGGTAGATTGCCATATCTAATAAATTTACGATAATCTCTTTATGGGCGAAAAATCTGTATTAAGTCTTCTTAAACATAAATCTGTAAGAACGTCCAAGATTCTTGGTACTCATGGTGGTGGTAGTAGTAGTGCTGGTGGTGATTCCTCGTCCTTGCGGATTCAGTGTCTGTGCCTTTGCAGACAAGCGAGCTGTAGGTGACATTCGGAAACACTTGGAGATTTTCCATTTTCATCGTTTGACACGTCGGAAGAAAAGTTGAATATCTACAAGTCATGGTGATTGTTGGGATAGAGAAGAGATATGCCAAGATTTTCTACACGAATAGGGCCAAAGTTATTTTAAGGATTATCTTCGTCGGATTGAAGGCATTGTGTCTGTGTCTTCGAACAATTGGTTTAGGGATCTTTGTGGGTCAAAGAGCCTGTTTCAGAGAAATGCTACCCAGTCGAAGGATAATTCAACGAGACTCAAGTTGCCATTTGCATTTGTTGCTACAAATAAGGTAATGTCACATTGTCAGTTTCACACAAGGGGAACTGTTTGATGATGGGGGTGATTTAAATTGAATTGAATTGGTGTTCATCATCAATCTGGTCATCAACATTCAACGCGGATAGGACGGAAGAATGTTACCAAGGATTTTTCTCTCAAAGGCTGTAGGAACACTTTCTCCCGACTCCAATAAAGTTCACTCTTCTGCAGCAGAAGGATTGTTGTGAGAATTTCTTCCTATTTCTAGTCCTGTTCACCTACTGGGTCACGTAAAAGAAGGGTGGGATAAGTATCATAATAGAACATGACACATTGACGATGGAATGTGTTCGCAGTGATACTACTCTTAGTTTGGGATGAGATCAAAGGAAGTAAAAAGTCAGTTGAGACTTTGCTGGCTTCTCAGCTCCCGTTCATCTAGGTAGATAACAGAAATTATGTCATGATGGCAACTACAATTACAAACATATGTACACACGTACATATATCGGAATCTTCCAACAGCTCGCACGTATGGAAACATAAATACCTTATGTAATCCACCTAAAAATTTTTTATTTCTAGATGTTGATACCAACAGGTTATGCTGCGGGGATGTGGAGACAATGTCACATATGCCGTATCATTTGATAAAAGGCAGAAGAAGAAGAAGAGAAATAAAGACTCGCTACTGATTAAGAAACGAGAAGATAACACAATCAAGTGATAAAGTTGACAAGGTCTAGTTACTCTGAAACACGTGCTCGCATGTATGACCCTCGTTATGCTGCGTGAGGCATAAGCGTGCAAGGCCTGCTAAAAGGTGTATCGAAGTCTCGGGTAAGGAGACAAGATATAGCTACGTGTTGCGTAAAAATATTTGGCGCCAACAGCGCAAATACGCCGTAAGGTTTCAAGCATCCGCGAGAGGTGCATCGTGAAAATACTCGTTAGTGTTATTTTGGATTCGAACACTGAGCCTTCTGCGCAGGAGTTAAACGCATCACAGTGGAACACGGAAACTGCTTCGCTGGCAAATTAAAATAGAAGTCACAAACTTGATATTTTGTAGTTTTTAACCTTTTTTTAGAATTATTCATCTTCTTTCTATTTCAGCGAGGTTATGATCTGAACTAAAAGGATCATACATAATCATCTCTCTCTTTTCACTGCATTGGCATGTAGGGTTCGTCTGTTTGACTTCCGGGGGAAATAGAACTAAATTGAGTACTTTATTAGCCTTCAAAGTTACGCCAAGTTTATCAAATTCTTAGGCAGTTAAATCAACAACAAATCAACTTCGAATTGTTCAAGAGGACCTGAATTGAGTTATTTGCTACCGCAATTGGAAAAATGATTCAACTCATTGCAAGACCGTGCCCACTTACTGATCTTTGCCAACCTATGCCAAATGTAACAAAGCCTCCTCTGTTGTCCTACTCATTTTATTTTACTTCATAATAACATAGTTAAACAGCATTAAAAGCTTAACAGTGGAATCTCATTTATCTACTCAACCATTACACCACCTTATATAATGCCGCCAAAATTTCACCAAAAATGTTTCATTTTATTTGGATTCCCTCCTATTGCCAATTGCACGTAATTGAAACTGGCTTTGCAGAAGGCCACAAGGGATAATTATCTAATCTGACCCTAAATCAGTTAATTGAAAAACAAATAAATGCTGGAAAACCTCTAAAACCTAGAAATGCATTACCCCACTCAGATAGATACTTTGCATCACGGTCAGCATTATAAACCTCCACCGTACTCTGTATTCTCTATCTCTTTTTCCCTCGCTCTATTTTTCTCTTTCCCCTTTCACTATGAGTGTATTCGGGGGAAAGTCATTTACTGTCCTGTACTGATTTTATAACAACACTCACCTGGTTTGACCACAGCTGCAAATACCACCGCCACGATTGTAATCGCATATAAATTCCACTTTGCTCTACCTTTCGTATCCATGGTTATCATAACTATATTAAATGTTAAACTTTAAACACAAAAAAAAAATTGTGTAATTTATAATTTTGATTTTGATTGTATCTCCTCTTCTGCTGGAACACTAGACATACGCATATGGTCCGGATATCGCTGCTCTGAAGAGTGCTTATCCAGCACTAAATTGAATTGTGTAACTCCGTTTCGCACAAAACTAATTAATTACGAGCAACAAAATGCAGGATATACATATGTTATCTGTATTTCATTTGTGGTTATAATCACATTTAATTGAGGAGAGTATGCTCCACACTTATAAATACGATGGTGCATGTGATAAACCGCACACATTCACAACAGATGTCGTGACTGTTTTTATTTTTATTTTTTATTAATTTTTTGCAAAAAAAAAGGATGAAATTTAAATTAATTAGACGTCATGAGCAGCAGACTTTCATGCCCCAACAAAAAATTACAACGTGTGGTTGTAGCCCGACACACACCTGCACCTCTCTTCAAAACACAAAACTTTCACTTAACCGGAAGAATTTACAAATACATATCTATAACCATGCAATTCAGTTTAGGGCTATCCCCAAATTCCAGTTGCAGATATTAACACTCACACACATGCATACATATGTACATCCGGAGTGTGGTTAAATAAATTTTCTTAATTACACTTTTCAATTGGTGAACGAAATTAAACAAACACTAGATATACAGGTCAACGAGCGCGCGTTCTAATAGATTTAAATAAATTGTTGACACGTTTGCTAAAGGTGGTGCAAAAAAAAAAAAAAGAACGGTATCTAGATGACTTTTATCACTTTATATCGGATCACTGAAAATTTAATTGACACTGGCTTTGGTGATTGTGTTGATGGATACGTGATAGTTGACAGAGGTTTCTTTCCATACAGACGATGGTTATAGCAGAGTATTTCGTGACAGAAAAGTTGTTCTTTTTTAAAAGAATCGCACATTCGTCGCCGTTGTTTTAATTTTGAGATACTTCTTAATTTTTAACTTTTTCTAACTTAAGCTTTGTGTATTGCAGTACTGAAGAAAATACGTCACTCGGCAAAACAATTACTGCAGGGATACCAAAAATATATCTAAGATACTTTCTTTTGAAATTAAGCAACTTTTTACATTCTTTTTGTGGTTTCATTTACGCAGAAGGCATTAATTAATAGAACGTAACATTTAATGGCTAAAAAATTCACGAGACACAACAAAATATCCGTGAGATACACTTATTTTGTGTTAGAATTAATTTAATAGAAAATATTTTTCGTGTGAAATTACTGGTACAGATACTTTGATTCAACGAAACTCAACATTTGACGGTTAAAATCATCTTTGAGATATTTCTTTACTTTATTTCATATTCACTTTATTTTCACATCTATTTGAAGTTTTCACTAAACAGATGACAGTAGCGGACACTAGACATTTGTATCTGTCAGATACTTATTATTTTATTTTTTTCTTATGCATTTTCTTAGGCATACAATTATGCGGTTTAACTTTCGTTTCAGACCAGATGTCGCTTTGGTCTATGTGCAACAATTGCAGAAATAAAATCCAACAACAATCGACGATAACGACATACAATAGTGGCAACTACGAACCGACGACGCGACAGCGATGTACAGAGCGATTTCTCTTTTTTCACCTTAACACACAGACACAGACAAGTAGATACGAAAAGAAAAAAGTTCAAATCAAGTAAATTTATCATCGCTCTTTGCCATGATGATGATAAAACTGTACAAAGACCTTATTCGTTGGATAAAAATGTGTACGACATACACCGACTAGTCTAAAGCGAATTTAACGAGTCTCACGTTGGTATGCGAATTATGTGGTTTTCCACATCCGTGAGTTGGTGTTTTATACGCAATTTGTCACAAAAAATTTACCAAATTTCATCTGTTTGGTATCTCTATCGACACACCGTATACTATTAAATTTTTTACCAAAAACACTCTAAATAACCCGAAAAACTAGAGGCTCGTACAAATTTGTGAAATGAAACTAAACTCGATACGCTCCACACTCCCGCTCGGCTATCTCACAACTAAAGTTACCTGAAGATACCTGCAACAGTTGAAATACAGGAAAATGAAACGAAAGACTTGATCAGGGAGAGAATAAACAGCGAACTTTCGATTCAGCTGAATGTGGATGGTATGGAGTACAGCATTGAGAAAAAGATCAGCATTTGTGGATCTTAAGTTTGAGTTTGTAAACAAAAAACGTTTTCTGTTTTGACGTTCTTCGTTTTGTTTACATGTGGTTGACATTTATACTTCGTACTCTTTTTTTCTGACATCATTTGGATTATGTCAAACAGAAAGAATGGATTGATCTTTAGGCTAAAGTGCTACTTAACAATAATTTGATTCTTTTAGCGCGTTATCCGTGGGTGTTGGCCTTAGTTTGCGGAGTATTTTTTTGAAGTATTGATTTTTCTATTTTAGTATGTACATACTTAAAATTTATTTCAATATTTTTGTACATATATCCCTTTTCTATCTACAGTAGGTTACAATGTGGAGTTTTATTAAGGTTCTGTGTAGAAAATACAAGAAATATGAGATCCATACCATTTTTAGTACTATGTCTTTGACTCAAAGGAGGTGTTAAAATTCGGTACAATGAAAGTGGAGAAGAAATTCGTATAAATTTGTTTGAATTTTGGCCTCAGCTTCGGCAGTACTTGGAATTTTGGACACCGCTATTAATTGTACATGTTAGAAGGCTTAAAAAAAGCTTACAAATTGAATGGTCTCAAGAGGTATAGGAAGGCAAAGTACTACAAAAATTAAGTCTTATTCTCAGGAACCCATTTTCTCCTAGGTTCTGATAATTCTGTTCTTTTACCAATTGTCCAGCAATGCATACTTGCGGAGGATATGTGATGCAAATTTGTAGGTAGATTGACTAGGCAGCAAAAATCATCGGTGTAGCCCAGATAACAGTGTGATGTCAACTGAGAAGCGTGTGGATAACAGCAACTTCTGCTTTAGTGTAAGGCTCCTTTCAAACTGCACGGCTTCCATTGTTAGGTTACAGATCGGATTATATGTATGTATGAAGAGTCAAGCATTTCATTTAATGCCAACAAATATAATATATGTAGCTTTTTAGTTTGTATTCTCCGGATTCAGAAGGAAGCAGATTAGTTAGGTTAGGTAAACTTACCAGACAATCGATGTTTAGATCTAAGAAGAGATGTACTTATGTAGATCAAAGTAATTTATTTATAAACTTCTTTTACAATAAGCATGGACCCTTTATCATACTCGCCAATACAAGACATAAAAATGAGCATTATTTCAGTCATTACAGAAACTCAGACTTTTTTGAATGAAGGTTTTTAAGTAGCTTTTCCTTCAACTATTTATTTATTTACGTATTTAGCTTGCATTCTTTTTATAAGGCTTTCATAAGAAATGCAAATAAATATAATATCAATGTACCTTAATTTTAGATAAAAAAAAACGTCTCTGTAAACCTTTTTGGTACCAATAAACTAAACTATCTTCAAACTAAACTATCTTCAGAAATTCAGACTAAATTATGTATATGGAAAAATTATCCAAAATCTTTGCTTAGATCCTTTAAATTATAGATACTTCTTGTATGCAGATCTTTCCTTAAATCGATCCATCTAACTCAAAAACCATTAATATGCAAATTGGTAAAATTTCATTGAACTTTTTAGCTTAACTCAGCGAAGTAGATTAATAAGTTTGGCCTTTAACTGTTTACACATGTTTTTGCATATATGTATATTTGACTTCCTTGAACAATCAGTTTTAAGAACAAAAAGAACTCGATTAGTGCAACGTAGACTTTCTAATGAGAGGGCGAACGTGCTCACCATGCATCACAACCTGACATCCAAACCTGCAACTGACAACTTCTTTTTAAATGCAACTTCTTTCTCAATGGCCTCCAAAACCATAATAAGTTGTGTAAACAAAAGCTATGTCTGAAGCATTGTGGATAAACTTATTGTCCAATCTTAAGTGAGCGTCGTTATAGCTGTCGATACCTCATAGAAAGAAAATTAAATAAAAGTAAAGTGACAAATAAAATTTTTCAAAGATCCTTATGGGTAACATGCCCAAGCTACAATCAAGGCTTTAAGCTCCTTTGAAATCAGGTCTACATTGGGGAAAGGGAACAATAAGGTCACTCTCTGTAGGTCACCTGACAGTAGAGATAAAAGAAGAAGCAAAAGAAGGATCAGAAACCGTATTTACCGGCCCGAAACCATATTGTGGGCTAGGGCCACATACGATACGCGAAAAACTAAGAAAAAGAATGCAAAAGAGCGGAACTTTGGGAGAAACTCCTTAGACCAAGACAGGTTAAAGAACTTCTCGGGAACTATAAGCGGAAAAGAAGTAAGATCTGTATATGTATGTACATATGTACATCAATAAAAAAAAATGGCTGCGCAACCTTCAGGCTTCCTAACGGGTCACTGTAGACTTAAGGAGCACCTCAGGAAACTACATAGGTATTAAGCAAAGTGGAGAATGTAGATTCTCTGGAGATGTTGAGGAAACCCCATGGCACCTTCTAAAGGAATGTGGAGCGCTGATCCACAAAAGAGGAAAACAAGAAGAAGATCTACCATTGTTAGATCCATTTCAGACACTACGATTCATCAAAGAAATTGGACTGGAAGAGTTTCTCTCATCGACTAGAGCCCCCAATCGAGGTATCAAAACAGATCTATAAAGGTCGCAGTTAATCTACTCCCCTTCAACCAATCTACAAATGGCATGTTTATCACGTCTTTGCCCAATCTACTCATCGAACTTAATTTAGTAGCTTCTAAGTAATGTAAGCTAATATTCTATGACACCCTGTAGCTTCCTTTTACCAGATGTAAACCTATTGATATCACAGTATTCTATCCCCCTTAGGTGACCTTACTAGGTACCTACAAAAATATGAAATCACGCTCGAGACCGAAAAATTGTGATTTAAGTCTAAAAACTAGTCTGAGAGACAAAACAAACAATCAAAAGCTATTTTTACTGCGGGATCGCTAATTAATCTAATTGCAATGAATTTATCAACTTTTGTTTTTTTTTTTTAACATTTTAATCAACTCTAAATTTCAGTTATAACAACAAAACTATGTATGTACGTGTTGTCAAGGAATTCTACACGAAATGACAAGCACTATGTACATACATACATAGTATCTACACTACTTTACGAATACCTACATACATATACATAAAAGCATTTGAAACCTGCTCCCGGATTACCGCCTATGGCAACATTCTTTGCAATCACTAACCATTGCAAGCGATAACAAGGTCGCTTTCTTGCACCTGCTGGTCTTTCAACTATCAGCCACAGCGTAATAGCTCTGACGTCACTGGATTAATTAACTTGCAATTTACCTATCGCCTCGATCGTTCTGTTGTTACTCATTCCAACCGGAGCCTCAACTATAGCGTCACCGCAGTACAACAAAAAGCTTCTACACAAAGAGAGCTTTTGTCTTTACAACTAGCAAATAAATAAGTCAAAAAAAAAAGTATCTGAAACCATGCCATGCCAAGCCGGGGCCAATGGCTTGCTCAGACCTAAATGAGTCAGTTTCTTGTGCGGTCTCCGCGTATAGTTGTTTTGTTTGCTTTCGGGTCGTCGTCGGTACTCGTTGGACGAAAACAGTATTTCTAGATAAATTTGTGTATTCCTTCTTCCTGCAGTAGATGCCGTTCCGTGTGTTGGTAAGTGTGAAAAGAAAATTTAATCAAACTGCAATTTACCAAATGACTGTAAAAGATACACACAGATACAAATGAATCCATTTAAAGCAGATGTTACCGCTGCTGTTGCTGCGGTCTCTTTGGCGGAGCATACCCCACAGCTAATAATCGAAATAGATGATGGGTGCATCCTTGTAGCACGTGTGTACGGGCGCGGAACGATTTACACCTAATTTGCCAGAACAGAGGGTTTACCTGGGAAACAATGACGACTACGACACAGGCACTTTGTTCGTATTTATATACTTACGTACATACATGTCTATAAGCTTCCATGTACCCGAGAGAGGTGGCATTAGATGTCGCTAGATACTGTTGCTGATGATGCTAGATGCTGCTTTCCGGTGCCAATGGGCGACTTGATAATGGCCTTTGAGCCAACAGCGTTTGCTTCTGGGGAGCGGCACCAGCAGCAACGGCGGCAGCGTCGTCGGTAGCGATGGTGTATCCGAACACATGTTGTGACAAGCCATAGTACATAGTCTTTAGTGCACTTTCCAGAGTGCCACCGACGTATTTAATACAATATTATGGAATTTGTGGGGAGTAGTGGTTTGGGGTTTAGTTATGCGTTTATGCCGATGTTCCACGGCCGGATAGGAGCAATAAACCGTAGTCATCGTCGCCCCTTTGTATTGGTGGAGAGAAGCGAAAAGTGCTTCGATGTTGCTGATGCACACGCTATGCGCACTCTGAACAGTTGGCTGGTGTTGTGTAGCTGAGGTTAATTTAATGGCGAAACGAGCAGGAGTCATTATGGTAAAAAGCCCTCTCAATCTAACAGTACATACACGCATGCACACAAGTGTGCAATTATAGACAGAATGTCGTTCAATAATAAATTTCCTTTTGCCATACCGTGTACCCGGTTGGCCATAAGCAGCAGACATGCTAAGGCAAGGCTGTGTGGCAACAAATCGAAGGACATTTTGGGCGAAACGTCTCATAATGGCTACAAAGTGGAAAGATAAAGTGCTTACGTTTTTGGTGGTGGCGGGTGAAAGAGCTCTTCTGAGCGTTTCGTGCTGCACAAATTTGCGGTCGTTTACGAGATGATGACATTCGATGTGGTGGAAACTAAAATTGTAATGAATGGCATTGTATCCTTTTTGGTGTAATCCTTGGGTGGATTGTTGTTTGTTACGTGTTCAACATAAACAAGAAAGATGATTGTGAATTGGAGATTAGGTTGGTGCGTGCCATTCGACTGTTGGCTTTTGGGTGTTTATGGCTTAGATTATGGTTTCTTTAACTTTTTTTTTTGTATTTTCGTTTTCGTATCCTGGCATAATAGCAAAGTGTGTCTAAAATGGATGGGAAGAGATAGCTTTACATGTTGGAACATGGTAAGGCTAATGTAAACTGTATTTTCAGAAAAAGTAAGCCTTTTTCAACGTTGTGGATGCTTCTATAAGGACAACTCTTCTCCAATATTGGAGGTATGATCCTGGAGAGACCAGTTTATATAATAGCGCTACTGCGTTGACTTTCATCTTTTTTTTTAATAACTCATAGGTATACAGTAGCCAAAGTAGTAAAACTGGTCTTTCCACATGTTCATATGTAGGTGCCTCTAAATTTACCTCTAAGATTGTGAGAACAGATTTATTATTAACCTAAAACTAGAAGAGTTTTCCTCTTCTGCAATAAAGCGTATGGATCTTAACGTGGTCGACGCGTTAAGATTCATACGCTCTGCCTGACGCATTCATTTGAAAGCTGTTTTACTAGATGGAGTTCATCGACACTCTGTTAAGGATCGTATATTCCCTTTGACACATTCAAGTCTATTTTCACCCGTTTGTGTTAATATAATTGCTTCTGTGGCATACGAGAGGTCTGGAGTGATGAGTATCTTACGTATCCAGAGTCTCATTTGCTTTTCTTGAGAGGACTTTACCTCTCAGTAGCCAGAGAAATATACGTTAGCAAGAATGAATCAAATTCTAATGTTATACGCTGACTTACGGTGGACAGTTCGTCGGCAACGACCGTCATCAATGTCTGTAGAAATGTTGTTTTCAAATCTTCTAAATTAGCAGCGATTCTACTAGAAGGTATTTTTTGCTTTTGGCAAAAACTTTGAACGTTGCTGGTCAGAGAACTTGTAACACCTTCTCACAGCTATCTGTTGATGTTGTGGCATTGGCATAACTTGTTCAGAAAAGAGAATTTGGTACAGAATTTCAGAGTGTAATTGGCTAAGCTGCTAAATTCATAGGTTGGAGGTGTCTGCTTCTATACATAACCACATTTTGAGGTCTTACTTAGCGAGTTGTGTCTAATAATTGCTTTCTGATAGGTTTTGACAATTTTGACATATACTCCCGAGATATGTCTTTTTATCTTATATGTATTTTTAGCTAAGGTTTTTCTTTGGAAGTTGCTGCAATCCGGAAAGAGTATGTATGTACATATGTATATCTGAAGTTCCCTCATGTGGTACAAATATGTGGTTAAGAATTCGGTGTGTACGTACTTTATTATCTAACTTTCATTTGGTAGGTCACACGCTAGCTAATACATTGTGACCACCAGGCTAATCCACCGATTCCGTGCCATTTATAGAGTGTCAATACGTTCTTTTTTCTAAGCATATGTAGCTATTATCTATGTAGTATCACATACCGATATTTCTCAAAATTAATGTCAGAGTATGTAACTGAATTGTAGTAAATAAGTATATGTACTATATTTTCAGATATTTTGCGCAAATGATCAGAACTGATCATATAAATCGTACAGTTGTACCACACCTCCACATTCCATGATCCATTCGGTGCATGCTGCTGGTACTGTGGGTGATCACTTCGAAATTCCATTTTGCCTTAAAATAAGTCGTGGAAAAATAATTCTAGTTAAGCATACCACTTCCATCCCACACACCTGTCCATACCACACATACATTCAATGTCATGAAATAACGATCGATTTGCGTGTAAGATCGAGCTGCATATACTTAAGTGTAAACAAAATTCTATATTATAAACTTGCATTTAAAATTCCTTGTGCATCGTCACTCAGAACGACATCTGACGTCACATCATATGCAGTTTACATTTTGTAGTGCATATGTACATTCCTTCATGCTGCATTCATCCAGCATTTTACAATAATCATTCCTTCAACAAATCGTAGTAATTCGTGCAAAATGAATGTGCATACATATGTATATCGCGGAATGAGTGTGCATCATCACGAATGTTGCGCATTGTACGAGTAGGGTTAATAATTAAAAATATATCTGAAGTAGAAATCGTATCCGCTGGTGGCAGTTGGGCTGAAGTAGATCTGTGTAATTCCAATGCATACTAGATGTAATCATCTCGTAGAGGTAGACATCTGTTGAAGTAAAGAAAACTGAAAAGTTCAAATTAGCATGAGATACTCTAAGCTAAGTAGATGAGATCAAAAGTTTGTAGTAAGCCCAAAAATCCGAAAACTGGTTGATTAATCATTAATTTACGCGACACAGCGTCTGAGTGTCGGCGGAGGAGTAACTACTACTACTACGGTGTGCAGTGTAACTATACATATGTACATATGTACTTAGTGTCGTGATATTTTGTGCCATCATCATCCACTTAACGAACGTGCCACTTACTCCATCAGCGAGTTCATTGCTTCCAGTAGAATTGCTTAATGCACATTCACTCTTCTAGTGTGTATCTTGCGCGGGTGGTGCAACGGATGGCAGCTACTCTGCAATTATCCGTCGGTGCTTGGGTTATTGTCTATTGTTTACTTGCCAACATTGTTTCAGAACTTTAATTCAGTCATTCACAGTTTAGCGGCGTGCGTGCCCCAGCATATATAAACACAGTGTATATACTAGTAACAAATTTAAGTTAAAGTGACAACCCAAAAACTTGTTGAAAAGAGTGTCGAACCATAGGAAAGGGTGTGAGTACTTAACATACACATTTTTTTGTAGGGAGTCTGTTTGAAAAATAACGTTTTTTGGGTAGATGGCTTACGATTACGACAGCTCTAGTCAATTTGTATTCTTCTGTAGGAATATAGAGCTCCTGCTTATCGTCACAAGTGATGGTGCTAAAAGTTTTTGCACGACTTCCTTTCAACAAATGTCGAACAAAAAACACTTCGTCTGTATTTTGTTACACATTTGATTTTTGCTCCCAATCTCTTTCTGATACTTTTTATATGCATCTCCTCCGCCCTGAAGGATCACTTGGCTTAAATTTCGAACACAAAGTTTGCACTAATCTTCAAGAACTTGGTTGCTGTGCTTTTTTTTGCAGAGAATGCCTCGTCGGATAAATTTTTCAACAGACTGCTCAATTGTGCTCCTGCAGTCTAGCTTGTCATAAAATGAATCGTCTTTTTTGTGCAGATGATTCTGAAGCGTGCTTGTTGCATCCTTTGAAGCTCTAGACCTTACTGAGTTAATTATAATATTGATGGAGCTAGTCAATGTGCCACAATTTTGATCATGTCTTGGTCTTGGACTTTAGAGATGTTTGAATAAAATCGGCTGATATCAATTTTGAAGACAAATTCGGCTGCAGTTTCGCATACATATGTACGCAATAAACGGACTTCTTTTCTTACAATGTATACCTCTTCGGGGGATTCAAACATCCGAACCGGCCTTTGTCATTAGTGAATCAGATCAGTGGATGTAATGATTTATCAGACAGGGACAGAAGTCTCCATTTTGTCTTCCTTCAGTTGCTAAATACAGCTTTAGTTGTAGTAGTGCAGTTTAGTAAACAAACATTTTCAGTAGTCATTTTGAGGAGACTCTAAGCCTATTTAAGCGAAGGCTAATTGCCTCTATTTCAATTCCTTTATCTATCGTTGGAATAACACCATAACGTTGTTTGCGGCTTCATTTTCAAAAATGTAAGGAGCACTACAAAACCGACCCCAAACAGATGCTCTTCGAGGACACAGGGGCTTCTCTATGACTAATCGCAGTTTTTTTAGATGAAATTTTCACAAAAATAATTTTTAAATTTCGCACAGTTTTTGCAAAGCAAAACTCATTTTGGACTTAAGTCTTCAATATTTTCAAGTGCATCTCCGTAAATATTTTAAGGACGTTAGCGTTAAATATCAGCACCACAATAGGTGTCCTCACTGAACACTGTCTAATAGGCAAGCATGCTGCAAGGCTAGGCCTCTTTGCCAACGATTTCTGTAGATGCTGCAGGGATGAAGAAGAGGAGGAAACTATTCCTCACCTTCTTTGTTTCTGCTCAGCTCTCTAGGAGCTCCCTATTACAATGATATAGGCGACCTGATGAATTCGGACATTAAGAGCCTCTTACGCTTCATAAGAAGCTCAAATTGGTTTAACGAGTAGGTAGAGAGAAACTTTCTCCCATGATCCACGTGGTATCACAATGGACCTTTCATTGGTCTTAGTGTGTTGGCGAATCCTAGCTGGCAGCCACTTCAACCTAACCTAACCTAACCTAGGGTTGTTAGCTTTGAAATAAGTCACACTTCAAATAGAAACCAAAACTCTTTAGAATGTCCAAATGCTTCTTCACCGCAACTTAGTCCAGCAGAGACACTTCTGTTGCTACTACTCGTACAATATTTCTGCGACTCATCATTTCCGTGCTAAGACAATACTCCATCCTTGTCTTTACCGTTCTTTGATAGATTAAGCCATATTGAACAGCTAGGTTAGGTTAGGTTGAAGTGGCTGCCAGCTAGGATTCGCAAGCACACTTAGACCAATGAGGTCCGTTGTGATACCACGTGGATCATGGGGGAAGCCTCCCTCCACCTACTCGTCTTAAAACCAATTAGAGCTTCTTATGAAGCGTAGGAGGCTCTTGATGTCAATATTCATCAGGTCGCCTATATCATTATAATAGGGAGCTCCTAAGTGGAGTTTCTCTCTACGGGAGAGAGCTGAGCAGAAACAAAGAAGGTGAGGAATAGATTCCTCCTCTTCTAGGTGAGGAATAGATTCCTCCTCTTCTTCATCCATGCAGCTTCTACAGAAATCGTGCGCGAAGAGGGCCAGCCTTGTAGCATGCTTGCCTATTAGGCAGTGTCCAGTGATGACACCTATTGTGGTGCCGATATGCAATCTATTGAGAGAAATCAAATTCTTAGAGCGTTTTAGATCCAGCTTTGGCCAAATCTGTTTTGTCGCTAGACATGTTGAACCACTTGTCCACCTAAGATTTGCACTCTCGATAGCATCCAGCCTAAGTTTAAGTTTGCGAGTAGCGATTGGAATACCTAAGGTGCCGTTATCCGGTAAGATGGGTAAAGTTGTTCCTTCTTTGGCGAGTTCCCTGGAATGTCTCTATGCCCCGGCACCCAACACAGGTGAATATTGAACTGCTCAGCCATCTCCACAAGAGACGAACGACAGTCTAGGGCTACTAAGGAGTTTATAGAGGTCGATTCCAGGGATTTGATTACTGCCTGGCTATCAGTTTATGGTTTTTGACCAGTCTATGGTTTTTGACCAGTCAGTGATGTAGAAGTGAATTCATTTATCTTCTAAAAATACATCATCCTCCCAGAGTGATCTGGAAGGGATGGTGACTAGGAAGTTCTTCTTAAAATTTAAACGTGGTATGGTGTAGTCCGTATTTTCAGGAGAGATTTTGAATTTATTCAGAATAGAGGCGTGGCCGAATTATTTTCTTGACCACTGTTCTGTAGCTTCAAGGCGAACGGCTGCAATCGCTGCCATTTGCTTGCTATATATATCGATATTGAACAGCTAAGTGGTTTCAAAATACGCAGGAGTTTTCTCATACAAACCAAAAATACTTTCAGAAACGGTTACCAGAAACTTATATAATAGAACTAGTGCTGTGGAGTCCAAAACACTAACCTCTTTCAGTGCAAAAATAAACTTCCAAAAACAAGAAAACAACCACTCTAATCCCAACAAACAATCCAATTTTGTACATTTACATCATCAACAGTTCGAACACCCCGAAGGGTGCCATCCTACAATGTATGTTACTACCTACATCTTTTCGCATGCACAAAAAAAAATTACTATTCGTTTTCTAAACGTACACAAAAGCCAATTTAATTACTGCATTCCCGAAGCACAAAAATAACCACACATGTAAGTACATACATACATACATATCCCCTCTCATTCGGAGTAAATTCCAAACAAAGGCGCCGGCCGCCAGACCCCTCAACATGCGAGCATCTAATCCATTTTCATTACTAAATATCCTTTTCCGGCCATTTGCCCATTTCAGAACTAATTTGTCCAACAAGAAAGCGTAAGTTCGTGCCCTCGACCAACTGCAGGCAACTCAAAATGACCCTTCTAACCTTTTTCCCATTTTCCCAACTCATTCGTAGTCGTAGCCATGGTCAAAATTTGCAAAAGTATCGATACTTTGCCAGAGTAACTTTTTACCCCATTATAAAGAACCGCATTTAAGCTTCCGTTAACCCATAAACCTCCAGGTCTTGGGTCCTTTCTTCATCCCTTACCAATATTTTCAATTACACAGAAGAGGCTTTTTGTATAGGTACGCGTGTGTGTCGATGCCTCTTCGGATGCCCTCTGTGCAAATATTCTTAGGAATTTTGAAATTAAATTTCATTTACAAATTGCATTCGGATATTTGGTTTTGAGAAAGTATCGGCAACTTACTTTTCAATTGCAATTCTACAAAAGTGATTGGATGAGTGGACGAAGGATGGATTGAAGTGGTATTTCAATAGCTGTGGTTTGCAAGAATATTCTCATAAGTGCCAGAAATGGTTTACGATGAGAGTTTGCGAGTTATAAGTTCAAATCTCTAGAAATGTACTCTTCATCACGAGTGAGTTTTTAAACTGAAACTGTTTTTCGCAACAAAATTAACAACAAGATGAAGAAAAAGACGAACCCAAAAAAAAAGAAAAACATGTTTTCTACAAAACACTATTTGCGGGTAAACTTTTGAAAGTTTAAATTGTGTTGTTGAGATAATTGAGAACATTCACCAGAGAATAGATAGATAGTTGGTGGCTCCAGCAGTTTGAGGGTAAGGAATGACGACTAAACCAATTAAAAGTCTATTTCCTGAGCGGCGCAAAGTTCTGAAGGTTCTGTGATTGAGTGACAAGGGTAGGAAAAGTTTGCTTTCCATAAAAAAAAGATATAGTGTCTATTGCAGAGTCAGATTTTGAATGTTTCTATTAATTTTTGATTGAGGTTTTGTGGCATGGCTTATAGCGGTTAAAATATTAACAATATAGACCATTTGGATCCATAACATTAGATGACGTTTATTAAGTAAGAAATAAACTTAAATAGAATTCAAATGAGCAAAAGAGTCTAAAAGCGCTCAGTTGGTGGGTATTTGCAAGGTTTATGTGGCATTATTCACCGACTCACATTAACCAATAAATTCAATAGTCGGCAGAGGACAGGCTCATCGAAGCAGCGACTTCAAGCAGTTTTCAACAGTACTTCCTTCTCAAAGCAGCTATCAAATAGAATTATTTGTAGATAGATGGGAGTCTGAGAGTCTGGTGACTGCTCACGAAGACCACCAGTTGAGTTCATTGAGCACGTTTCTGACTACCCTGGCAACACGGACAGGGAGAACCACTAATTAAGAATCATCCATATAAGGATATGTGGACCCTTTAGCTCCATTCCCAAAAAGTCCTCATTTTTCTATCCTCAAGGGCAGGACAGCCACTGCCTGGCTGTGTATAGTGCCAGGAGTCTTTTCTGACAGCATAATGAAAAATTCTGAAAACAAAAAAAAATACAAACACTTGGCGCAACGGATCGAATGTGGACCAGGGCCTAGCTTCTCGCGACCATTCATGTTGTGCGCGTTATATTTTTTCACATAAATTGAAGGAACAGTTTAAGGCCATATCGCAAAGGCAAATTGAGAAGCTTTCTCTTAACAGTTATTACTCTCGGACGTTTGTCAGACATTCGCGAGAGGTGAGACCGTTAAAAAACTTTTTGTTGTTTTCTGGGATTCGAACGTCGAACCTCCCGCTCAGCGATCCAACGCACTAACCACTTGAGCCACGGCGCCCGACTGAAAATAGGCTAACCGAAAAGTCAAACTTTTGAAAGTACCTCTTAACGGTTAGGTTTCATGAATCTTGAATTTCCCAGAAATTTTCAACTGCCAACAGGTACAAATATAACTTGTTATGACGCAGGATGCTAAGATGCTCATTCTCGTAGCTCCAATCGTTTTCCTTGTATTTCAATTGGATATCCACATTCTAGATCCACACACTCATTTACACCTTCCACTGTGGGTTCACGTCGACTTTTAAGGTTCTACTCCTATTCTATGCCATTCCATCGAAAGCGTATAGCTTGGTTAAATTACATACCCAGGATCCCTCTTTGAAAATTCACTTATCATACTATAAACCGCTCTTAATGGCATAATTTCAGCTAGCAAAAGTTTAATTCTTTTTCTGTTATCCCTTTCTGTTAGCGCACAACACACTCATCCTTCGCTTGAGTACTTCTGTTCTACTGCAAGCACTTTACAAACGTAAATTAATTTCATAAAATTTACGCTTTTGTAAATAACAACTTCCGAGCTGCGGCCGTAGCCAACAGCCATAAGATGAGGCAACGGCAGCGCGCTCCGAAAGTGTTCATGCACTTTTGTCATAGGTTATATCAACTCCAACACCATGACGTTGCAATAGCAGCAACCAACACTAAGAGTCAACTCAACCCTAATGATGGTTCCGTTCCAACCCGTCAGATACTAAAAAGCCAACCGGCAAACACCAAAAACTTGGAAATATGGAAAAGTTTTGCGAAATTAAGTCATAAGTTATGTAGGGAGCTGGGATTACCTACTCTGTGGTGTTTGTTATGCAACGCCCCTCCCCCATTCCCCCTCCGCCACACTTTGAATCCTTTTATGACACCTCCAAGGACGAATACTTGGCTAAACTGCAGGTACGCGACTCCCTGCCGTCGCACTCGTCCTCTATTCTGCACAGTATATGGCAATTTTATTGTTAACATATCAAAGGAAGATGAAAATTATATTCCAGTGCAATGGGGTTGGAGGATGAGGGTATCAGGCAGGGCCCCTGGTGCTCGAGGTAGATTGGGTTTTGTTTATTTTCGGGATTTTTCTTTCGGTGTGGTTTGGCATTCAAATCCCACGCTCGACTGCAGTCAGCTTATTATTCTCCAGCCAAAAGCAAATGTGGACAACAAGAGAGGGGCAAAAATAAAAAAAGATAAGAAAAATACTCCTAAAAAGGATGCATGTGGTGGTTGGTGTGCGGGTGGCCGATAGAATGTGTCGGTGGTGGTGTGTTGTCCTTAGCGGCTCTGCTGAAATTCGAGTGCAGGATTGCAGCTCATTAGTTTTTCAAAGAATATGCTAAAAAGTTGTGAGGAGAAAGTTTGTCGTCGTTGTCGGTTCGTCGGTGAAACTTTCCGACATTCACTTCAGTGTGCCCCACTACCACACAACTGGCAGTATATACAAAAACGAGTACGCTGGCGATGTCAGCAGCGTGGTGACGGTATAGTTGCTCGCTGGCAAGGATATGTGCCCTAAGGGTATGCGGGGTTCGTGAACAAATATTTAACTTGGTTGCAGGTTGCCTTGTTTATTGCACTAGGATATATCGAGGCGTAGAAAGTAAGAAAGGAAGGGATGAGCTCACCTAGCATTCAGTTAGCGTTCAAGGCTATGTGAGGGCGTATTCAAAATTGCATAAACTTTCATTAGTTAGACGAAAGGAGGTAAAAATTGATGAAAATTGTTTCTAAAACTCAATGATGTAGTTGTAACTAAAACTGAGATACGGGCTGTCACAAACACATAGAAAATTATTTACATGCACACAAGTGCATTTGGAGCTACAGAAAGTTATAGAATCTTTGACTCATTCGCTTGTAGAGGTCGACTCATTGTACATTTACTTCTTAAGGTAAATTGTTATAAATAGATTCATCGACAATATTTACACGTCGGTATTTACTCGGCACTTATGAAATACCTTTAAAAATTAAATAAGTTTGTAAGGAAAATGCATCGCACATTGGCAGCGAGAAACACTTTCCAAATCAGTCTCCATTCTGGACTGGCCCAAAGATGATATGGTTAAGAAATACTACTTCGAGAGGAAATTTAACTGGAAGCCGAAAGCCGGAAGACGGATCGAAAACATCCTTAGGAACCGGAGCAGGTGTACATATACGGGCTCAGAATCAATTATTCGGGAGCCATGGGAACATACCCCAGTATATTCCAAGCGATAATCCATGTTGAAAGATGTTCCCAATTTAACCTGGATAGGAAGGATATCGCGGGCCAGAAATCGCGATACTGTCGGATAGCTAGGCCACAATAAAGGCCTTAAGCTCCTATGAAATCAGGTCTACACTCCCTGATGTACTAAAGATCTTTATGGACACTCTCGTACATATGAACCATATAATCAAAGATTACTACTGATAAGTTAGTTGAACGAAAAATTTGACCTTATGGCCTGAAGGCACTATCAAAATTTTTCTGACTTATTGTTGTATTAAAGACTAACTCTATAGTTGCCTTTAGAATTGTTTTTCTCCCTATAGTGTGAAATTACTACGCGTGTCGTCACAGAGAAAATGCTGCACAGCGGCCATTAATTAATTTTTTGCAAATGTTGCCTACCCTGCCACTGAAGTCGCCTAGCATAATACCATCCATGATCCCTTTAATCCTGATCATAACCTCAATCCTACCTCTCGCGAATGTCTGACAAACGTCCGAAAGTAATGACTGTCACGAGAAAGCTTCTCAATTTACCTTTCGGGAAAAGCTTTAAACTGTAGGTCCCTTCCATTTGTGTGAAAATATATAGCACGCACAACACGAGTGGTCGCTCTGGATTACATACGGTCTGTTGCGGCAAGACTTTGTATTTGTATTTGTAACCTCGCCGAACAAAAGAAAAACAAGAAGGCAGTTGAAACAGGCTGCGGCTTCCTCTTTTCAGAAATCCTTTTTTATCTTAAAATGTCTATCTTATGTTCTTACATTTAAGGTTTCTTGTATTATGTCACCTTTAAGCATGTCCTTTACCCAGAGCTTAATCTACTGTATCCTTTAGGCTTTCAAATTAAACACGAGAAGGTCAGAACCCACCTTACTTATACTTAGTTTTCTTTCAATCAAACCGCTTCCTTGAACTTATACTATCTCAGGTCTAGTATGGTACAGTATGTATTTAAACTCATTTTCATTAGGTGTGTCGCAAGACAGTGGTGGCCTGCCTATTATATGTTAAACATTTGCTCTGCTAAGCGCGAGGGTATCTCTTTTGTTTTTCTTTTATTCTTTCGTTAGTCTGGTCTTATAAGTCCAAGGATTTATTGGATCTTAGAAATGCCGCTGTTGTTGCAGTTTATATTTTAAAGTTCATTTGTCAGCTCAATATCAAGGACACCTCTAACTCGAGGGACCCATCAGCGTGGGACCGGAATGTCATTTACCTGATATCAGCGCGAGTATTGTTTCAATAACTGCCATAGCGGTCATAGCTCTAGACGTACCTTTGTATGTGAATCTTCGGATTTTATTAAGCTCTGTTATGTTCGCGACATTTCTCGTAGTTAGTCATCAGACTGGGCAAGTTTGGAATGGGTCTGGCAATGGTTGTGTACAAGCAACCGAATTTGACCAGCTATTCTTATCAAAATTATACTGCATTTCTATGCATGCAAGGATTGATGATTTCCTTATTCGTTCAGGGCTTTTTCCTTGCATGTCAGGTCACGGTCGGTAATACATGTACATCGCTGATATTCGTGTTTTTCCGAGAGTTGAAACTGACTTTCTATCTATTCAAGCCGTCATTTCTACATTATTATTCTTTCGTTTGAAGTCGGTAGATTCAGATTCCGTTAAGGAATTTGAAAAGCTCGCTGTCTCAAGTCCTTTTGACGTTAATTGAATTCAACTTTGGCTACCTTCATCAGAAAACATTTTGTATACTCACTACTATGCCCTACCTTCATTGTTACTACTTTCCAAGCAAATCTACTGAATTTATTTTAAGTTATGAATTTTTTACGGTATTTCAGATCCCATTGAGGGATTTGGAGTATTTCAAAGTTTTCCGCTGGCTAAAATTCCACCCACCGAGCGCATAGTAAAGCTAAATCCTCATCTTGCAGATGGAAACAAAGTCGGTCCCCAAACGTATTCATGTTAAAACAAATTGCAAAACTTCTCCGCTTACGCCTACTACGTCATAATGGATGCACGACACAACAACAAGAAGAACAATGATAATAATAACCGCTCACTTAAATTCTCCGAATCACCTGATCCCAGAGCAGGAATAATTGCCAAGCCCTCCTCTCTCATAAATTTAATTAAATTGCAAAAATTTTATTACGCCGATGGGAAAACTCCCCCATGGGTGGAGGGGATTCCAGTGAGGTGCGGTACGAGTGTAAAAGTGTCATTCTAAGTATGTTCCTTTGCAAGTGAAAAAAAAATTATATAAAAGTTGCTTCTGGGTGGCGGGGAAAAAAAAGTTTGTCAAATCCTTGATCTACCTTCAGTTCAGCGGGTGGAACTGCGAGGACATATAATGACACCGGATTTGTGGTCGGAACGGTTGAGGACACACAACAGTAATTCGGTTTAAGTGATTATTTGCCGAGCGGGTGAATTGAGTAAGGGTGGCATGTGGCGCTTAAGGGTAGCATTTGTGGATTGTGAGTTCTTTGTGTGTGTGCACACACACATTGTGTCTGCTGGCTAAGAGTGACGATGAGAGGAGGGATTTAGGGTTATTCCATTATAACTTAATTAGTTTTTTTTTTTTTTTGAGGATGTGGAAGATGTGTGTGAATTTTTTATAGGAAATAACTACAATTTGAAAAAGTTTCTAAACCATATTCCCTCGTCAGGATGGAAAAAGTTTGGGTTTTATCTTGCGAACAGATTAACGTAAATGTGAAGACCAACAGTTGGATTTTATTGCTTTTCTGAGGTTTAAGTTCGCTGACAGAGAAAATGACCTCAGGTAAGCTGTGTTTCTCGGAAGGAGAAGTTTATTAAAGGGTGAAAATTTACTTTTTAAATCCTACTTACCCGTACCATACTGGGTTTTCGCATGACTGATTGATTTGAATGTACTTTTAAACTTATTTTAAAATCATTATGTGGACGCCATGGCTCAGTGGTTAGAGAGTTTGGTTACTAAGTGGGACTTTCGGGTTTGGAATCGCAGAAACCACCAAAAAGCTACTTCAAATATTACTTCAAAGTATGTTACGCCTTTGAGAATTTCTCATCGCACGTTGACGACTTTTTGCTATCGAACCTGGACAGTAATTTAATGACCCTTATTAACGCTAGTAAAATTGCTCAAAATGCTAGACTTCTATTCTATTAGACTTCTAGGGATTAAAGCGATTGAATTCTGAGGATTATAGCGACTGAAACAAGAGCTGTGAATCTTTCTTTCACTCAGTTTTACCTTAAGACTCAGCGGCCACTCCTTTCGTTCCGTTTCGATGATTCAATTGGGCATATCCAATGGATTCATCAAGGATTCTTCGCACTGTAATAAATATTTTTACGTTTTAGTTTCGACTTCTTTCGGTCTTACATTTTTACGCGCTTACATGGAGCCCGGCTAAGGTTCTTAAGTGAGCATATCCTACAATAACACCTATCGTACCTACTGACACTGTTTGGGCACAGACGATATACAGACATTAACAGGCATTCAATGCGTGCACTTTCGTCTTTAGCGCTGTTGTCCTTATTAGTGCTGCTTACATAGGAACAGTAGAATCTATAACCAGTAACAGAAGCTAGAGTATTCTACTTTGTCTTGGTGCTATAATGTTTTCCAGTAACTTAACCAAGACTGCATTCGGCCAAGCTGCTTAGTCGCCTATTTGATCACGGATTCGACTAGATTTAGCACGACTGAGCATTGGCTGACTATTGTAATACATTGCAAATGCCTTCCACTTCCTCCAGCTATTTTGCGATCGCCAAAATTTCGTGATGTCACACCAAATGCCTTCAGTTTAACTTTATCCTCAAAATGAATCCCACCACCAATCTTTGCGAAACTTCTCCCGATATGAGCTATTCATGTATTCTAAGCGGTATAGCAACAAGCTTTCCTCAAAGTAATTCAACATTAATTTAATTACGTACATACCTTGGCACCTTAGAAATTCCGCCTCATTAAAATGTGGTACCATGTGCAACTCCATGGGGAAGGGTTCAATTTGACGCACAATTTACCTTTTCCGGTGGAAACAATCCCAATACGATGTCTCTCATAAGTACAAAGCAGGAAGGGGAGAGCACACCGGGATCACTTATCTTTGTCAATCAAATGTGAATACTACAGCACAATGTTTAAACTTTCAATTCACCCCCAACTATATTTTCCATAAAATTCCAGTCAACGTAAAAAAGTACAAAAATACATCCGTAAGCAACACAAGAACCCATTAAGGGATTTCATAAATATCAAATTGGTTTAATTTATATTTTCACATGAAAAATTAAAAATCAGTTACATCCACGTTTCACTACGTATCTCATAACAACTCAAATCCTACCACCAACGACCGTGAAACGGGGGTAGTTATGATTGACCGGATTCCGGTGTGAAGGTATGAGTTGCCTAGACAAGAGCTTATAACTTTTTGTACATTTGAACAACTCGCGTTGTTACCAATTAAAAGTTTCAACTTGTGTTTCATTATGGGGAAAATAAGTCCTAAAATAAATATCTCAAGTGTAATAAGCAAGACTTACAGTTTTTAATTACATAAACTTTTAAACTGCACTTCAAAGTTTTTTTTTTTTTTAATGAGAATACAACCTACGATTGGTTAGTTAAAAAAGCTTGTTGTCGTACTTCCAATTGCCGCAGCAAACTGAGACCTTACCCAGATGAAAAGGATTGGTAATATAAGATATGGAGTAGGTCATAAATATTTTATCTCCGCCTTTTTTTCATTCACTAGGTTAGGTTAGGTTGGCGTGGCAGGCTGCAAGTATGCAACCTCACTTAGACCAGTAAGGTCCATTGTGTTACCACAGGATCAGCAGCGCCAAAACAAAGAGGTACTCGTTGAACCAGGAGGAGCTTTTATGAAGCGCTGGAGGCTGTAAATTCAAACATTAGCCAGTTTGCCAAGGTTTTTGAAAAGTAGGCCTCTAAATGCAGTTACCTACGAGCGGAGAGAGCTTCACATGTACAAGGATGTGTAGAATGGTTTCTTTCTCCTCTTAATCCATGCCGCTTCTACAGAAGTGATTAGCGAAGAGGGGCAGCCTAATGGCGTACCTACTTACTATCCTGAATATGAGCTCCCTTTTCTGTCTTATAAGTTAAAAAAGCTGGAGCGTTTGAGATCCAGTTTAGGCCAAATCTGTCTAGTGATTAAACGGGTAGTATCATTTGACGATATACGATTGGTACTGTTTGTAGCGTTAAGCGTGACTAGTATTTTAACTGCGATAGGCATACCGAGACTCACCTTATCCGGGGAAATCGCTGGGGTTTTACGCAATATCAATATTCCAAAGGTGGATATTGAATTGATCAGCCATCTAGATCTAGCACGAAGGTGATGGATCCCAAAGATTTGATTGCGGCTTGGCTGTCAGTAAAAATGATGATATCCTGGTTAGATATCATATTGTACATGATCCACAACAACGCTTGTTTTATCGCCATGATCTACGCCTGATAGACGCTACAGTAATTTGGGAGGTGGGAGGAGATTTTTAGGTTGCAATCATTGGAGAATACGCCGTCTTCTACTCCTGATTCTGTTTTAGATCCATTCAATCACTATAAAAATCTAAACATAGTTTTTCGTTAACGACTTTTATTTAATTACTTAGGTGGCACTTTAATTCGGGGTGAACCTGGGCCTCAACGAACAAGTCCCTCCAGTTAACCCGGTCCTTAGGTAACTGCCTCCACTTGCGCACTTCAAGTTGGTTCAGGTCCCCTTCTACTTGTGCGTGCCACCTTAGGCTCTACTACATTGTCCGAGGTTAGATTCTAAGACTCTGCTCTACATGTTCTAGACATCTAAGACGACTGATGCGTAGTTTTTTTTGACCAGGTCGATGACGCTGTATAGCTCGTACATTTCGTCGTTGAATCTTCTTCTCCAAAGCCTGTCAATGCAAATGGGGCAGAATAGATTATGAAGAATTTTTTTCTCGAAACGACCGTGGATATCTTCATCCGCTTTTGACAGATTCCATGATAAAGGTTTTGTGTAGAGTCTCCTTAGTTGTTCGAGATATGGTTTTACTATTGGTTTGCCTTCTCAGCCCAAAAGTACAGTGATTGGCAAGAGTTACACTTCGTTTTATTTCTACTGAAATGTTGTTTTCAGAACTTAAAACAGAGCCAAGCTAGTCAAAGTCCATTCCTACATTCCTATAGAAGCTTTTGAATCGAAAAAAGGTGGCGGAGGTCAATTTGAAGCTCCTGGGTTTTTTCCAAGATCTGCCGTAGTGTGAATATTTGATCAACTGTGGATTTTCCTGGTCTGAAACCACACTGATACAGGCCAATCAGGCTGTTGGCGAAGGGTTCCAGGCATTCACACAATGTGCCAGGTAAGATTTTTTAACCGATTTTGAGGAGACTGATATTTCTATAATTGGTGTAGTTGCGGTGGTTTTCTTTCTTATGGAAAGGACACGCTAGTGTCTCTATTAGAGTCCAAAATCATAGATAGATTGACGCAATTGTTTTCATATTTATCTTCTCTACTTTCCTGGATCATTTCAATTGTGGTATCCATTCTATTCACTCGAGAAAGGCTCTTGGCGACAGTATCTATCCTTACTCCACGACGAAGGTTAATTATCATAAGTGAAGTTTACTCCATGTTTAACCAAAGTTTAACGTTAACAAACTACAACTGTAACTATAAATTATAACCTCAACTCCTATTGAAACCATTTGTACTTTACAGTGGATCTTACTAGGCCACCCAAATGAACTCGTTTCGGTTTTTCCCACTTTGTATGGTTCCAAAGTTATAAATCGGGAAAGATGATCGACTTAAATTTCTGATGTCTTTGTTGAAAATTGCGGTGACGTTTTAGTAAAGCACATGGACTAAATCTTCAACCAAATGTTGGTAGAAATTAAACATGCCTAATGACTGGAATGTTATTTCTATGCGTCACATTTACAAGAAAAAACAATTCAAAGTACATATTGCCAAAGTTACCGAAACTTATCCCTGGTAAATGTCGCATATATGTACATATGTATAAGCCTATCCAGCACTGTGTGAAAGCTCTTCTACATCACATTATCAGCACATATGTATGTACATACCTCTGCGATTTCTGGTCCAGCAGAAAGGCGATTGACGAAATATTCACACCAAACAAATCCTAGAAGTATACATATACATACAAATGTATGTATACTACTTGTATTATGCGGCTGCTTCAAGCTCGTGCTGAAGGATATATGTTACCAGGCCGATTTTCATGCCAAAAATACTATCTTTCACAAGTCCTTCCAGCAAGATAGTCAAGCAAAATTGCCATTATCGCTATTGCAAATTCTTCACCGACCGATAGCTTCTATATGTATAAGAGAATATAAAATGTCCTTACTTGCTGTCATTTCTCAAATCTCTCTCTATCCAAAATGCATCTGAAAATGTCCAGAAACAGCTTGAAATGGCATTCACTTGGTGTAACTTAATGAGTACTCAGCCCATCACTCACCAGAATAATTTGCAACTCAACTCTCCCAGACTATTAAAGCAGATTATTGCAAGTGTTTATTACAAAACATTCTTATTAATAACATCACTCCTACTTATGCACAGTAATCCCTCTACAACATCGCAATTTGTTTCATTTTCCTCTTCAAATGCAGCCCAACTGACGGGAAAGGTTCATACAAGTCGGCAGAAAAATGAAACATCACACAGAAAGCTATTCTCCCAGAGAAGCAACAACAACAATGACTAAAAAAAAAATACATTCCCTTCGCAAAAACAAAAATACAAGACATGCTTAATGCCAGTGAATCTTTCAAATCCCGCATCCATATTCTGCACCCCTACCAAAGCACCCCAAGCATAGAATTGCGAGAACTCCAAAAGCTGAAAGAACATAGAAACATCTCTCATCCAGCAGACTCTGTACACAAAGTTTTCCATGTGCATGCATATCAGTGTTAAACTCCCTTGTTGCAGTTGCCCGATCCAGCAAATTTATGCTGACAAACATGTGCGGGAGCACACAAATGATTGCAGTCCTTCAGGATCTTTGCATCTCAATCATTTTACTTTTATATCTCACCATTTGGTGCTATTTCCTTTGTTGCTCGAAGGTTTCCTCCATTTTGGTTTTTTCCTTGTTCTCCTTTTTTTGTTTTTTGTTCCATTAAATTTTGCTCTCTTGTAAATCCATTTTCACGTTTCGTAAGGATTCATCTTTTTTTTTTCACCCGGAAGTGTTTGTGTATGTTCTGTGGGGTATTTTTCGTCGAATCTGTGTCAGTTCCTTGATTGATTGCCCCATTCTTCTTGTCCAGAAAACAAAAAAAAAGGAGTTAAAAGAAACAAAAAGAGAAACGAATGAAAAAACGGAAGAAACGAAAGGGAGAAAGGGAATGAATTAGGCAAACTTCTAGCGCCTTTTTGATCTCAGGGCTTCGTTCTGGCTGTCTGGCTTCGCAAGCAATTCATCATAAAAATTAAATGAAATTCGAGATTGTTAATATTTTTTCGCATTAAATTTGGCAGCTTATTGTCGTCCTTCAATTTCAATGGCGTTGAACCCTCGTCAGTGTGTTGGCCTTAAGTGCCACACGGTTCCTTTTTTCTATTCCTCTTTATACGTACTTACAATATATGCGATTTTTAACATTGATCTATAAGTTTCCTTTTTGGTCCTTTTTCTTTTTTTAGACACATGCCAAGAATGATGAAGCTGATTACTGTCACTGAGGAGGGAAGAAAATAAATCGGGATACTCTGTGAGTACATACAAACATACTGTACATCCATATGCATATATTAAATAATTTATAAACAAGCACACGCCCGCATGCAGGACTTTTATTATTCCTGAGCTGAAAGACACTGAGATGAAAGCATATTGCTTTCTGATTTATTTCGATTAGGCATTTTTGATTTTGTTGTCATTTATTGAGGGGGTGGTATCCTTTTGATGTTTACGTCGATGTAGCGAATTATTGATGCTTGGAAGTGCTAGCAACAACTTTGTGAACGTTTGAACAGCATTATGATCTGTTTCTAGTGAGTGTTTGAAATATGTATCTACATACTCGTACTTTATGTGCGCTAGAGTTAACTTGGAAAGTTCAGGGTTTTACGATTCCATTTAATCGACACGTACGACGCGTACGTGATGGTGGAGTGCATAAGCAATGAATTTTATCGAGGTCATCGACGAGTTTAAAACGAAGTGGAAGCAAACTACTTTTGATCTTAGAGGACCAGGACTTCTCTTATAGGAAGTGTATTACAGTAGTACATCTATGCACATACATCTGAATACCAGAGTACGTTTTGTGAATATCCAGGCCATGTATTGATTAGTTTTTATACATTTCTTTCTGCCGAAGCTTGAGTTTTATCACACATGTTCGATGATGCTTGAAAGTATATTGAATTCAAAATGGGCTCCTTTAAGGTTGCAGCAGAATAAAAGTCCTTAGAAAAGAAGACTTTAAGAGCATACACAACAGTTTATTCGTCGGGTATACGCAGACATCTGCGAAATCAAATTCAGTACAATGAAATATGTACTGCGGACTGAAATAGTGAATCGTGGCACGGTTAGCTCCACTGCGACCCAAAATATGTATAGCACTCGCTCTTGGTATTAACCCATGTTGCTGTTGAGTGAAAGCACCTCGTTAAGCATAGTGGAACTTAAAACTGGAGGTCTTCATAGAATGAGATCTGGGAAGTAACTCTGCTATGAGTTCCCATACAAAATACAAACACTTGGCCCAACAAACCGTATGGAGGCTCCGTGATGCTGTGTGCGACGTAGTTGAGTCGACTATGTTGCAGTACAGTTGTCCAGGCAACATGGCGGCACCGCTGCTTAGTCCTGTATCAGCCTATCTAGAAAAAGAAATGCCTCTGGAGAGATGAAACCGTTAAGGCGCATCTTTTGTGGTTCATGTAATTGGGGTAGTGGGCCCTTGAGATCAGGTTATTCATCGAAATCATTGCTCTTGTAATGTGCCTTCGAATCATTTTTTTATAATTTACCCGCACTCAAGGGGTTATGAATACCCTTTTACATGTTTTCACATGGTGCGGGCGTTGGAAAGATAGATAGATAGAGAGAGAAAGAGATTGGTGTAGTGGTTTGAAACTCAGCTGTATTAGGTTTCACATTAGCTCCAGGGGTGGTGTCCAGAATAACTGGGGAGATTTGATGCTGTCATTTATTTTTTGCCTTCGCTTCTGATTCACAGTATTTTTTTCACGATCCACCTGATGTCATAAGCATATCAATTATCAACAGAGCGATCAATTTCTCCAGCCATATGACAAACCTACTGCCAGTGTTATGCCTTCGCAGTAGTGTTCAGGAAATTATTCACTCTCTTTATGTTTGCCCTGTTGTACAGGACGGCATTTGTACTGAGACTCTGGTGTTCTTTATAAACGAAGGCAAGCCCTCTCAAACACCTGAATCCTTTCCATCAAGCTTGCTCCCACACGGGACAACCCTATGCGAGCATTGGACCACATAGAAGATTACATTCACCCTTGCATCGAGTTGGCTGCTATAAAACAGTCTCTTTGTAAGGGAAACACGCGTTCCAGCCAGAGTTGCATCTATCTGCAATTCGGTCATATTCAAAAAAATTTAATGAGCTTTCGGAGCTGAGAATGTCCTATAGGGAATCGAATTGGTGGTCGTAGCATGTTCCCATCCACATATGTTGATACATACACGCCATAAACCTTCGACTCATATTTCATTTGGATATTCATATGTACCCATGTACATATGTTTGTCGTTTTATTGCTGCTTTTCTGTTTTTAAACAGACGGTGCCTGAAATCCAATGCAATAAATGTCTTGTCTGTTTACTCTGAAAAGCCCAACAGAACTTCGTTTAGGATTGAGAAGTGCTCTCGTTCTCGTAACATGCTTACTTTGCACATCCTTTGGCATTATACAGTAAGACATCTTATGCATAGGTAGACATAGTGCCCTAGGCTATTGTACTGGATAAACTGGCCGATCATTGTGCTGTAGCCAATTTTTTTAAATTTGGATTTGTGGCTTTCCATCACATCAGTGTCCCGTTTTTACACATACGGGTAGGGTATTAGTGGAATACAGGGAAACTTCACACCTAGCCTTAAAGGATTGAACGGTGAAATAGTAAAGTAAATAGTAAAGTCCAACCCGGCCGGCCCGGTGTAGTGATTCCCCCAAAGCACATGAAAAAAAAAAATGTGCTTCCCGGAACATTCCAATCAGTTCTCGCACACATGCCTACATTCAAGTTCTAGATAAGAGTGCTCTCCCCTGTCAGCGATAACAATGGGAGTACTTCATTCACAGATTCCTCCATTAGTAGTGCGCTGTTACTCATCGGACGTAAACACCCCCGTTTTCGATTACGACTAAAAGATACTTTGAGTCTCACAGACCGCGTGAATCCGTGTTAATCCCTACATAAATTGCTAACAAAATAAACGTCAATTTTGTATCATCTGTAGTGCTTCCAACATTCGCCCAAAGGCAGTGATTAGTGCAATAACCAATCCATGTGAAAGAAATCCACCCAACAAGTATCTATCTAAATCGATATGTGTAAGCTCGTATTTCTTTTTTCCCATTAAATTCCTCTTATCGCATGTTTGTGTTGTAATTTTTTGTTTATATTCGATTAGAGAGCATGAAAAACAAAAACAAACTGACGCCAGCCAGTTTATAGCAGGGACTACGAGATTGATTGAGTTAATCTATTGTATCTGGGATGTACGAGTACATATGTAGGTATGTGCTTTGAGTTCGAAAACAAGATCAAGCTTAATATTCGTAGGTCGCGTATGATGTCAAAACCATCCACAGTTATACAAGTGAAATGCTCTCTCTCACTCCATCTATCTGGCAAATATTATCTTAAATTTCCGACAACTGTCAAAGACCATTTTTCATTTGTCGTTCGCGTTGAATTAAACTTGACAACATGCTGTAGAATTATGTCGCGCGAGAGAAATGTACGAGAAGTACAAGCATCAGATCCTTCGCCTTGAATATAAATATGTGTCGTCCTTTTTTTTTTTTTTTTTATTATTGCACACAACTATACACATATACATACATGTGTACATACATACAAGTGGATCTGTCTATGCAAATGTATACAAGTGGAGCATGTATACATGTCCTTTATTAAATTATGTCAAGCGTTATGCGTCGCATGTCTGTCGAATGTTTAAACAAGCATATTTCCATTTCAAAGAACTCGGGCTGTGTTGTGATTCCGCCCCGTCGTCTTTTGTATACTGTGTGCTCTGTTCCAAAAAGGGGTGGTAGCAGCACGAAGCCGGTGATGATTATGGTGGTGGTGGGTGGGTGGATGGTATGTGGTGACGATGGTTGGAGTTGCTTCATGGTTGGTTTAATTAAATTTTTAAAGAAACTAAAAAAACGGAAGAGGTCTCCCTTAATTAATGCGTTATAATCCATATTTAATGTGAAAGCTATTCATTTGATAATTGAAATTTTAATTAATTATTTTTATTATTTTTTTTTCTCCCATTTTTTGAACTTTAATTGGAACGTTTTTATAATATTAGACGAAGGGAGAATGGATTTGGTACTATCAACAAGGTTGAAGCGAAAGCAAAAAAATACGGGCACATGAGGAAATCCGTTTTGATATATTGACTCGAAGGCAATATTTCACCCCGTCTGATCTGGCATCGATACATAAGGCATTCATCCTCCAAAGATGGAATACAACGCCCACAGCTAGTCTGGTGCACCCAAGACCATTTTGCAATTTTAGATAGGGTCCAGAACCGCGCGATAAAACTAATAGGTCATAGAGACATTGTGAGCTGCATAGACTCACAAGAACATCGCAGAAATGTCTCTTGTCTTTCCCTATTTTATTGCTTATTCCACAAAAATGTTCCAACGAAATAGCCATTTGCATTCCTCCCCTTCAAAATTTCACCGCAATACGCGACATGCTTCGAATGCACATCAGTTCACCCTCAAGCCCAACTTCGGACGTACTGTCGAATATAGGGATTCCTTTATAACGTATGTGGAATGATCTTCCAGGCTCACATTTTGTGAAAGCCAGGAGTCTCACATTTTGTGAAAGCAAAACCAAGCAACTTGTTTGGACAGCGTATTTCCATGAATTCGGTTCTGTTAGGTTGAAGAAATGCGTGTGATGAATAAAACAAATCATGTCCACTCGGAGAGCTAAAGACCTATTTTGAATCCGTTCTGTTGTGCGGAAAGACACAAACGTATAACATTTTTACTATTAATGACGTGGGCGATAAGGTTAAGAGATAAGTGTGCGAGAGAACTGAGAAATTTATGTTCGAGTCCCAAAAAGTATATAAACTGTCATGACAATGTTTAACAATTCTGCCATTCCTGTCAGTCAAGTTGTCTGAAAAATATACCACGCACTCTATCCGTATCTGTTTGAATATGCCAAATGTTCAGTCGTAGTGTTTACCACATTTCAGAATACTCCTATCGCGCTTTTTGGATCGTTAATTCAAAAGCTTCGTGTCGCGTTCCAGAATTCTGGCGGAGATATTTCCCAACTTTTCAAACGTAAAAAGCATTCAGTAAGTTCGGACTTGTTCATCAAGTGTAATTGGAACGCCGATGAGGTCAATTGCAAGAAATCAAGAAGTTTCTGATTAGCGATGTCATTGACGAAAAACGACATAACTCTTATGCCATGAGAAGTGGCCAGTTTATGTCGGAGGAAACGAAAAAGTAGCGTTTGCTGCGCAGAGGACCCGTTCTCAATAAATGGATGCATTCGTAAAATCCAGGCCTTTGGTTTTTTTTGTAATGAAAAAAATGTCGACTAGGGCTAGAAGGTCAATAGATGGAACGACAGATTGTTTTATGCGTGTTCCCCCTGTGATGCACTCTAAGTTTTCTTCCAGCGTGATGGGCCTTAGAGTAGTCAGCAGTGAAGGTCATATTAAGCCTCCCTACTTTTCCCGTAAAGTCATCGAATGAATGCTGCTGGATACATTGAAGTACTAGTGCAAGTTATTAGGCAGTGTGATTGAAGTAAGACTGCAATTCTTATAAAGAAACATTCATGTAGAGGTAGTAGCACAAATCGATAGTCTGAAGTATCTTTAAACATTCTGGACCTACTTCTATTTTCAGCCATCACTGAATGCGGTCAATTATCCTAGGCATTTAGTAAAGTTCGGGGACTGTCTTATAAAGCATGTAAAGCCTTAAAGCAGATAAACTTCGTCCGTCATCTAATCATGATCCAATCGCACACCGAAAGTACACCCGAATCCACAGAATGCAAAGTCTGTAGTTGTATCTTCTTATTTCTTCGCCCTATTTGCAAATGGTTGGTACTGTCGTGCATGATATTAAGACTCATTCCCTTGTTTATATGTTTAGTTTTCTTTATTGCCAAGTACTGCACGTTGGATAGTAGACTAGGATACATGTTCTTCCCAAGCTAGGCACTTTGAATTACTTGTTTTCTTAGACCGAGCAACACAGCCGTTTAATTGGGTCTTAGGTGGATGTCCATGAGGGTCTTATTAGTGAACCTTATATTTGCCCTGAGGTAGATGAAATCTTTGAAATTTCAATACTTACGTTATACTTTACGAGGTGAATTTGTCTTCAAAACTAGATTAATCCTATCATTACTCCTTTCGTGATGAACTCTTTTCGCTTGACCTTCGGGAAAGACTAATACAGCTCGCTAAAAGCGGGTAATGATAGCGCTGTTCTCCTACTACTGTTCTCCTTGTTAAAATTCGATGCACTATTAGATAGGATAAGCGATATCCATTGTGCCTGATCAAAGAAAGTGAAATAAGGACAGATACTTAGACTTTATCGCTGAACGTAATGTATGTAGTTTGCCTTTAATAGAAACTTCGTTAATACAAACTTGCCTAAACAGCTTGTTCATGCAACAAAGACGAATCTTATTAGGAGGCTTCTTCTAATATCTGGATATTGTATGGTGTCACCGTCTATTAGGTTTGTATTAGGTTTGATACAGCCCTTGTAAATTGATTATCTAAATTTTGTTCAAGAGTTTGTTTAGCAGATTATGCACATGTACATATCTATCATTTCTATGGCTATTGAAAATGAAAGCTAGTGAAGGTTATCACACATTTTGATCCTTCCGAAATGCTGGAACAGACATAGTTCTACATGCATGGAAACTAAAGATCTGAATCCACTAACTTTGAAGGGTGCTTTTATGGCTTTCAGATCCCTTACGGCTGCTTTTTACATAAATTTAGATATTCTCGTATAATCTGTCTAGTACATTCACTTTCTGAGCAGCTTATATGTAGCTTAAGAAATGCATCATAATCTCTGAAGTCTTATCGACAAAGAACACCCATTTTCCTGGCAAATAACTGCTTCGGTACCTGTGTCCAGAGCATTTCTGAATCAAATACGATGATGTTGAATATCTATTCGTTTCTGCTTGATATACATATGTACATACTTAAAAAGTAATTACGATTAAAATTCCGGTCTTCCGTAATCATCACCTACACTAACAGATGCGTGCGTTGTGGATTTTCACTAACAGCTTCAAATGGGGCTGCATTTGTCGATGCATGTTCCTTGTGAGAGCATATGACGAATTATTTTAACTCCAGTTCACCATACAATGCCCCTTTGGGTGAGTATGTTTCTGTTCAATACAGCATGGATCCTATGCATGATTTTTGAATAAGATGAATCAGACCAAGAGACTTCGAGAAATTTTGTACTTAGCCTTCCAGTGTCTGTTATGTGAAGTCCAGAAAGGGTTTCCTATTGGAGATTGTGGGCTTACTTCGGTAGTTGTGAATTCATAAGCCTAATGCCCAGGTATACACACATTCTACTGGATCACTACTAGATCCCCACATGCTCTTAATCCCTTTGAAAACGTAAATAAAATTTTAAGGAAATCTCTCACAATTTCTCTATCATCCTCCCGGCTGTAAATATAGGCGCAAGCTTTGTAAATCCGTTCCTGAGGATTAGTCCGCACACATAACATGTTACGAGTTATTTGATTTGCACTCACCTTCAAATGTGGTTACGCCACATATTCTTATCTACTAGCATTCCCATCTAAAATACACCTCATATTTTATGAGAAAACTCACACTTGAAAGGAAGCAAAAAAAAAAAAAAAATAGAAAAGAGAGTTCCATGAATCCTTCAACCTACATACAGCCACCACCCTCCTACCACCACAACCTGGTGCTTCTATTGCGATAAATTTACTCTGCCAGGATATTTTAACGGATTTAAATTTTTAGCAATTCTTTAACGTCTCCTTCATCTTACCGAATATATCTCCATTTCGTCGTCAAAGTTTACCCCTAAAAACCGGAAAAAACTGCCAACTTCTAACGTGGCTGGAAAAGTAATGATGGCAACTTCTTACCTCGTTTCTCCATGTTGATTTTTTTACATTTTTACGCGGAAATTTAGCGCGCGGCATTTAAATAATAAATCACCTTGCGTGGAAACTTTCATCTGCATGAACCTGTCTGTACGTTATATTCAGTACCTTATTTACCCTTAAATCGACATTCAGTTAGGGTGAAAACGAAACAAGAGGTTTGATCCGTTTGTCTTTTAAAAATTCAAGTCATAAAGTATTTTACAAGAATTTGTGGATATTTAATCTTAATTAATGCGCAAGCTATGATGAAGTGCAAGACGAACTTGCGGCAAGTGGGTGGAGGACTAGGACCATGTCAACGAGTCCTTCAGTTCTGTAATTAATGCAAAGTAAATGCTTAACTTGTGGATGTTGTCTATGGAAATTCATAGCTCACGAGCGAGAGAGTCTCAAATATTTATGTTTTCGGTAAAACGAACTATCTTTGTATATTTTTCGACAACCTTTTTGTGTTGAAAAGGATTTTCAGAAGAGAAGGAGTTTCGCTTTCTCAGAACTAATGGTATTTTGAGGTATTTCCCTTAGCAAACACTGGAGCAGCTTGAAATGCGGTAAGTTATTGCTGTCTACAGCCAGCCAAGTTTTTAATTTGCGATGGAAAAAGCAGACCAGCAATGAATAGTATGCAAGAGGTACTTTGCTTTGTCAATTTGAACTTTAGGAAGCCAAGAAAGCAAAAATTAAGCAACAATGGTGGTATACTTTGCTGGAAATTATCGTCCAGTTGACCTGAATGCTACGATGAGGAATATACGGTGGCAGTCAGTTTTTAATCAAAGGTTACAAGGAGCTTGTCAATAAGAACAGCGACGAATGGATTTCTGTACTTCGCCTCGTTTTACTTGCCAGGGTGGAACATGAATGAAAAATTCTTATGAACAGAGTTTAAGAAGAGATAGTTTCCTTTGAATATCATTGGATTTAAGGAAATGCACTAAATTTACAAGGTGTACGAAATTTCTGATTCCTGCATGTTCCATATTTTAAAGTAAGAATCTCATAGAAAAAGTTCCCTCTCAAGATTCTTCAAAAGTGTTTAAAAGCAAAGCGAGGCTTTTTGTATGCTTGTCTAGCGATATATTAAACCTTATCTTACTAATAGTATCAAATTTACTTTAACTTACAGTAGTACTGTACCCGTACTGTTAAATTATTCATCAGCTCTGCGATTTTCCGGAAAATCTTTATGTCCTGGCGCCCAGAAAGATGAGTGCTGAACTATTTTTGTATCTTGTTATAGATAAGCAGCAATCTACGTCTTTTTGATGTCGAAAAGATTTCTTTCAGAGAGTTTATGTATACATATGTACATATCTGCTTTGCTATCCGCTTTTCATGTTCTTTTTTCAAATTTAAACAACACGTCTCTGTTTTAGTTTGAAAAACGCTGGTGTAAACAGGAAAGTGGAAGCTGATGCTCATCATTAAATATTTTTGTTTCGATACCGGACCATAGTGAAAAAATGTTAAGTATTGATGATCTAGCTGCCAAAAGATATGACATCGTTGTGCTTGATATGTTAGTTCTAATATTTTACCGATTCGAAGGCTATCAGGCAGAATAGAATGCCTAGACAGTCCTTGCTACATTTATGCAAAAACAAGTAGATTTCTGGATTTTCCTACGACATTGAGAAACGCTTTTTGAAGATCGTTCAGCAATTAGTGCCCCATCATGAAAATCGCTCAAACTACAGATGTAGAGCCATTACGCTTACTCGTAATGAATTTTCTTCCAGAGTATAGAACTACTACGACTCCCTTATCTCTCGAATTAATATTTGATTTCAAGGTTGGTTTTTTCTCCAAGATAAGGTTCAAGTATTTTGGTGAAAGCTAAGCATGTTCAACACGAAGAGGGAGATCCAATGGAAGTTATTTTACAATATTCAAACACCAGTTCGTTATTTTTTTTTAAATATCGCTACAACCTTATCGTTAGCTGATAAATACAAAATATGACTACGAGATTGGATCATTTATGACAAACTGATAGTCCGAGTGTAGGTATGACATTTCAAGTTTCAGTTGATGTGATAAGGGACACAAACAAGCATCAGTTGCACCTTTTTTTTGAGTTAATTATACGTTTACAAGTGTAATCACAAAAATTGCCACCAGCTTTATATAACATGCTATAGATACAAAACGATTTAAAATATGTATCTAGCTACTAATTTATTGCCGGCGGGATTTTCACCTGCATGTTATAAAGAGCAAAGCAGCTGACTATTTTCTGAACTTCCACGGTCTGCACCCAAATATATGGAATATCGGCTGGCTGTCATTGCCGGGTATGGATTACTTGATTAAAAGCTGGCTGCAGTAAAGATTTATTGTCCAAAAAGCCTGGTTTAAATATGAAAACAATCGAACTACTCGACGCAGAGATGAATAAATTTTAGGGAATGCTTCCAAGTCATAGATGTCGCGAATGTTTCATTGAAAGATATTCATTGTGCTCTCATTAAAGCTACGGATAGCTCCCTTTGTTTGTCTGAGCCCCATCTGTACGTTATGGCTTTAAGCGCAGAGCCATCATGTGTTTATTTCAGTTTGAGGACTCTTTCTGTACCTTGGTGTACAATTCATTTCCTTCAATTCATTCATGTACACACATATGTAGCACTCTGCGATAAATTTTGAGCTCACCAAATAGAGTTTTATTACTTTAACTTCCACCTGGTTGTCGCCTCTTGTGTAAAAATGTTGGTTACTACTATTTCGTTTTTCGATTTCGATGATTTCGGAATTTTGTGGATATTTTTTGAACTATCAGATTCCCCCACATTTCGAGTACGATCACACAACGGCCCATCACTAGTCGAAGACTAGCCGCAAGGCTTGCCAAAGTGAAGTTTTATCTTTAAAGTGGTGAACTGACTGAATAGTACAAGCAGCTTCTACAGATCGGCGTTTTCTGTAGGTTTGTTGGCAGAGGTGAAGATTTCTTGGTGTCCAGCAAAAATTCTTAAGCTAAAATTATGTTAAGCTAATAGGGTGATAGGTCTTTTTTTTTACATAGCTTTAAAGAATGTGTCAGATTGAAGCTGTTCCTTAAAAAAAACCTGATGCATATTGATTGGTGACTGCGCAACAGGCCCCTTTTTTTCCACGGCGTAGCTTCTCGCGACCACTCCTGTTGTGCGTGTTATATTTTTTCACACAAATGGAGGGAAGCTACAGCTTAGAGCCATATCCGAAACGCTTCCTTTTGAATTGAAAAGCTTTCTCATGCTAGTCATTACTCTCGGACGTTTTTCAAACATGCGCGTGAGGTGGGTGAAATTTTCTTGCTATTTTCTCGCTCAGTAGTCCAACGCACTAACCACTGAGGAACGGTACCCAAAAGCGAGAGGTATACGACCCAAAAAAACAAATCTTCCTCGTGGCATTTCTGGTTTGAATGAGCCTTCAGACGATATTTGTTCTGTTGATTTTGCCGTAGATCATCCGATGTCAAATCTCCAGCATATCTCTTCGACTAGATGTGAAGGTACACGCTGTAACAGGTAGAACCTCTACACTTTCGCTGTAATAGTGAACTCTTTGTTGAATTTTAATGCAAACTCGTAGTCGTACTTTGGTGTGCTTTGCATTGTTAATAAGATTCCGCACCCGGAGATTCTCTTGCCTTAAAGAACTATAATTTTACTAAAGGCAACATCCAAAACACCATAGAAGGCCCCATTTGTGCATACAGTTTGTCCCTGACTTTATGATGAGCTTCTCATACATATACCCACCCTACATGTAGATTCACTATACCCCGCAGCAATATTGGTGGCAGTTGATCTTCATTTGCACACGTTACTGTCCCACACCACACACCGGTTAGGACTTTAATTTTGGCTTTATCGACTTGTTTGCACTCATATTCCACCAGTGTTCAGTGTTGAAGCCACCCTTCGCCATCGCCCGCACTTCAAACAACCCCTGGTGTTCCGTGGAACCCATGTAATAACCTTTTAGAACACGAAGATATATTGTTTGAACACCGGGCGTAGAAAAGTAGAAAATATTTGCTTATCTCTCGCATATGAATGCCAAAGGTGAAGGCACGAAGTGAAAACATGAAACAAGGAGAAGCACTTGCTCCAATCCTTCACGCCATTATTTGAGCAGGGACGTGGCGTAGCGTATGTGCCTGCCCAAAAGAGAGACTGGAAAAGGGGGGAGGGGCATATAAAATTGCCTCAATATTCTCCTCCTGTACTGGATTGGTGTGAAAAATGATCCGCTCTCGAATATGGTGGCCGGGGGGGTGCTTTCATGTACTCGCATCCCAGAGTCCTGTGTGTCACATTTGAGTTTTTCCCTCTCGAATATTACCCGGTGAAAAGGCGGAAAAATAGAAGGAGGACTGTGTTGCTATATATTGCACACAGGTGAATGCGACGAGGTCGACAAGCGTTTAGTTTCACCTGCTCCTTTAATTAAAGTCACTTAAAATGTTATCCACTTAATTCCGCATGCTTCGTGTTTTCAGTTCTTTTTTCTCGCTTCCTTTGTCCGTGTTTCTGTGCCGCTTTTAAGGAGTACGACGCAATGGTTTGGAGAAATCGTATCTGGCAAGGATACTTCACGCACCTGTGACACGCATTCTTGTTGGGTTTATTTTTAATTTATTTGTGGGCCGGAGAAGTTACTTTTTATTCTAGCATTTACGGTTGATGTGAGCGACAGGAAACGATGAGTGAGCATGTCGCTTGGGAAAGGTACTTCTGATGAGGAAATGAGGACACTATAATTTCACTTGAATTCTGTATGTGTGTATAGGAGTGTTTCGGCGTTAGAAGGATGCAATTAAATTTTTATCGTATTCCCGGTTCAGTGAGCGAAATAAGTGAAATTTCCGGATGGAAATTTTGTGGTGAAATGATGAGAAAAATTTCACAGAGTGTCACTGTGCTATGCGCCACTTCAGGGAGTTGGGAAATTGTTGAAATATGAACCAGAGGATGAAAGTGTACGAGGGGGTGTGATAGGCTTTTAAGTTGAGTGGAAATTATTATCGCGATATCAGTGGAAAGGTAGGTCAAGTAGAGTATTAGTTGAAAACCTATCCAATTACGGTTGTAACTCTAGCAACTCTCTGATTGAAATTTTTGAAATCAAACGTCGGAAGTGGGAAAACATGACACTGTCTTCCCTTTATTAATGGTTCGTAGGCAACCGAATTTTACGGACAATTTCTTGAATGAAATTTGGGTCGGTTTCTAATAGAAATGTGCTTAATCAAGTTAGTTTGGGTTTGTATCTGAGACAAATCTGGCAGCGATTGAGTGTTCTTTCAAAACCTGCCTGAACAGCTTTATTAGTATTGAATGTTACGTCAAACGTATGGATGTCAGTAAGAAAATGTTAATGATTTTCGATTGGTGAAGCACTTGTGTATAGTGACTGAAATGTCACTGGGATCTATACATCCAAATAGGAAGGGTATTCGTCCTAGATGGATGTGTCGTGCTTGCATTCGACGCAATGACAATGTTCTAGTGAAAGTAATACATTTTCTCCTAGAGAAGTTCTTATCTATCTTCTGAACCAGGGTAAATGGTTTATGCGTTGTAACTAGCAAAGAAGTTCTTGTCATTTATTCTTTTCTGATTAGGGCAGCATTTTGTTGCTAAAGGAAAAGTGATTGATTTGCACAAGCCCCTAAATTAAGCATACAATGCTATATTCATTGGAGGAAAAACTAACCTAACTAAACTAAACCCTACGTACAGATGATCATGGACATGTATGACGGAGCGAAGACAAGAGTCACCGAAGAGTTCCCAATTAAAGTCGGTGTGCACCGGGACACCTTCGTTATTTATTACAGTCCCGGATTATCTGCTTGAAGGAAAAGTGTACATCAGTTATTCCTTGCTGACAATGGAGCCATCATAAGTGAGGATGAAACGTCACTGCAACGAGCACCTGATGTATGGGTGGATATTTTGGAGGGAAATGGGTATCCGACCTAGTCCAAACATTTATTTGAATGGAAAAGTGATTCCCAAGTGCAAAAAGTTCAAGTATCTGGGATCTATGATCAATAGCGAAGCAACTGTTGATGACGACATCAATCATCGCGTAAGCGTAAGATGGATGAAGTAGCAGGAAAACTCTGCTACCTTCTGTGACCGAAAACTGACCCCTAAGCTGAAGGGAAGGTTCTACACCGCAGTTGTTCGTCCGGTGCCCATATAAGATTCGCAGTGCTGGACCATGTACAAAAAATGTGAGGACAAATTAACGGCAGCTGAGATGAAGATGCAGGAGTAACAAACCTTGATCGAATTAGAAGTTCGAAGATCCGAGGAAGCCTTCACGTCAAAGAACTCCTCTCGAAAAAATTAGAGCACGACCGGCTCAGTTGGTATTGCCATGTTCAAAGGAGAGATTCTACGAACCCTTTCAAAAAGGCAATGTCAACGTTCCTATACAAGCGCGGAATAGAGTCAGGCACATGCAAAAACAGCAGCATTTGATTGGCCTCAGTGACCAAGTGATCCGAAACCGGGAGGTCTGCAGATACTTTCTGAGGTTGAATCGACGAACCCCAAAGGCGGACCAGTAGGGATGCAGAAAAGTGGGAGGGTCATAACCTCGCCGAACAGAAAAAAAAAAGAAGAAGAAGGTTTTTTCATCTTGCTCAAACTATATTTTTAGCCTTGAATATGATCGTGATGATGCCATTGGCAATAAATGGGGCCTACAACCTCGAATAACCCACTGACTCTACATTTCGGTCATTAGACCGATACTTACATACGGGGTAATAGTCTGGTGGACAGCCTTAGAAAAAGCTATAAATCGCGACTATCTAAGTAAGGTCCAACGCACAGCTTGTCTGTGTATAAGAGCATTACGTACAACTCCCTCCGCGACTCCATCTGATACCACTCGATATATTTAGTAAGCAAATGGCAGCGAACGCAGCCGTTCGTCTTGAAGCTGCCCAACAGTGGTCAAGAAAAGAATTCGGCCACGCCTCTATTTTGAATAAACTCAAAATCCCACCCAAAAGAACGGACTACACCATCCCTCGTCTAAATTTTGAGAAGAATTTTACAGTCACCATCCCTTCCAGATCACTTTCGGAGAACGACGTATCTTTTGAAGATGATTCAATTCACTTCTACATCACTGACGGGTCAAAGACCAAAGACGGAGTTGGTGCAGGTGTTTTATCTGATAGGCTTAACCTTAAGCTCTCTTTCCGTCTTCCAAATCATTCTAGCGTGTTCCAGGCGGAATTAATGGCGATAAAAGAAGCCCTATCTTGGCTTAGGAAAAACGTGATATTTGCTAGAGATATCCGCATCTTTTCTGATAGTCAGGCAGCAATCAAATCCCTGGAATCGACCTCTATAAACTCTTTAGTAGCTCTAGACTGCCGTTCGTCTCTTGTGGAGATGGCTGAGCAGTTCAATATTTACCTGTGTTGGGTGCCGAGGCATAGGGACATTCCAGGGAATTGTAAGGCCGATGAGCTCGCCAAAATAGGAACAACTATACCCATCTTGCCGGACAATGGCACCTTAGGTATTCCAATCGCTATTCGCAAACTTAAACTTAAGCTGGATGGACCACAATAGGCGTCATCACTGGACACTGTCTAATGGGCAAGCATGCTACAAGGCTAGGCCTCTTTTCGAACGATTTTTGTAGAAGCTGCATGGATGAAGAAGAGGAAAAAACTATTCCTCACCTTCTTTGTTTCCGCCCAGCTCTCTCCCGTAAAAGGAAACTCCACTCAGGAGCTCCCTATTACAACAATACAGGCGACCTGATGAATATCGACATTAGGAGCCTTCTACGCTTCATAAGAAGCCCAAATTGGTTTTAACGAGTAGGTAGAGAGAAACATTCTCCGAAGATCCACGTGGTATCACAATGGACCTACCATTGGTCTAAGTGTGCTGGCGACTCCTAGCTGGCAGCAACTTCAACCTAACCTAACCTAACCATGATCGTGATGATAGCCTACGTGATGATCTGACAAATTGAATCAGTCGGGCTACGTCTCAAGGTTATCCCCAAATGTTCAAGATACTTAAGATACTTAGATACTTTACCTCCTCCCTTATTGGGCTTACCGCAAAGTTGGCATATCCTTGCCATTCTTTCCAGAACTATTTTTTATGTGATAGTCTAGATGCTAACTAGGATCATAAATATGAACGAATGGTCTTAAGAGATTTGCTTATGTGGTGCCTTTCTCCAGGATCTTGATATATACCTAAGGAGAAGCTGCGTCTTAATAAAAAGATTTTCTCTTAAAGTTATTTAGTACTCGGTCCAGGAATTCTATTCAGATGCTGGGTACAATCACGCCCATCTTTTGGGGCGTGTTTGTAGTATATATGCACGTATCTCCCATAGGTTCTATCTATTGTTAAAGCTTTGTTCAGTCTGAATGCTTCTCTTTTCGTTTTCCTGTTGCTCGCAAAGCAGGTGGTTTCATCTAAGTTCTTTTTCAGTTCTAGGTTGGCAATTTTTTTCGCCGATTAATCAGCCTGCAATACCTGTTAATTTTTACTAATTAACACGATCTCTTATGAACGTCCATCAGAAAACATTGTGTGTCATAGAAGTTTTCAGTCAAAGAGTGTTCATGCATCATATACGGACGGTTTCATATGTCTAGCCATTTGGCAAACATTGGAACCGCTTTATTAGTAAATGCAATGCGATGAGTTTACTATGAATCCTTAAAATTCAATTTTCCATGCATGCCGTCTTGTCAATCAAACTGTACACCACCAACAGACTAAGAGCTGTGTAATCGATACCAAACCAACAAGAAGGAAAAAGCGAACTCCCAGCCTTGTCAAGGGACTTATGCATAACGATGTCTCCATTCGACACATTCTGTATCCTAAGTTGTTTCTTGTTCCTTCTGTATGACCTCACTCCCACTGACATCCCCGTTTTTGGTGAACAAAAGTTCTGTCTATTCGAATTGTATCCCCAAAAAAGAAAGAAGAAGAAGGGATATTTGAAATTGATTTTTATGGCAATAAATTTGTTTCTCGTTTTTTTCTCTCCACATCACTCCCTATGATTTCCACTCAATGTATATGTGTATGATGGGGGGTGTAGGGGGTGCAACCTCACATCATCTTTAACATAGAATACTCGTCGTCATCTGAGTTGATTCCACTTTTTCCCCCATTTTTCTGGTTTGGTGTGATTTACTTTTGCTCATGTCGTGTATGAGAGGGATTTCTGGCTGTCGTAGGGGGTGAACAGTGAACATCCCTCCTCCCAATCCAGTTCGGTGTATGAATTTCAATTGAATTCTTTTCCCATCAAGCCAATATTTTTGTCGGGGTTAAAACAATAAATCTACACACCGTGCACCAGTCTCTCTCTCGGCCAAGTCGCAACGTGTAACTTAGTGGTACTAGTCAACCGAATGTACTACTATTTGAGTGTTTTTTCCAAGCCATTTCAATTTTCGAGGAATTCAGGAAATTTGTTTTAGTTTTTTTGTTAGTGTAAGGGTGGTGTGTTCTGTTACTATAGTAGCATCACATTGACTATCCACTTGGAAGCCAATAAACTTAGTTTCTACAATTGAACTCTGTAATGTTCAAGGCCTTGCATGGTGGTTGGATTGCATGATGAGTTCACACAAAAATTGATATTAAACTGCAGTCAGTGGCTTTTATCGCGCAGAATTTTAAGGTCGGTGTGGCAGAAAAAAAATAAAATTGCCTTTCGGTGGCCTAAAAAGCGTTGTTTGATTATATTTTTTCCGTTTTTTTTTTTTCTCTTGGGAAGACTGATTGCAGTTAAAGTTGAAACATCAATTTTGAGCCCCATCCGTCTTCCGAATGTGCAAAGGGGGACACTACCAGTATGTGCACAGGACAGTGTTCAACATATGACATTCATCTGACATGAGGATGAATTGGGTCAAGAAATGCAATAAAACACAACGATGATTCGAGTTTAATTGAATGGATTTCTTATTTATGGAAGGAAATGGAAATACTGAGTTTGCTTGGCTTAAATTTTCCACAGTTTGTTGATTGCAAATAGGGTTTGGTTCAACTGGTATTTGCGAATGTCATGGATACAATTGTAATCGGGCTTAAAAAGAGGAGATGACTTATCATCTGTCCTATAGAATGATGCTTGCATTCAGATGTCCTTTAATTATATACATATGTATGTATGGCCATATCGTAGTCGTAGTTTCTAATATTCTATTCTACTTACTTACATAGTGGCACAGCAGTACTTGAGCTTCACCAAAAAGGGCTCTACATTTACGTACCTAAGCCTTCAGTTGCGCACTCCAGTTGCTTGAGGCTTATTTTCATTTGTTCGTGTCATCTAAGGCCGCACCTCCTTCTACTGCGATGCATGTCCAGGCTAGATTTGATGACTGTATGATGTGCAAATCCTTTAGATATTCTAGCTATCTCAGACGTCTAATGGGCAGTCATTTGATTTGGTTAATATCGCGGTATAGCTCGTAAAGAGTACTTATGATTCGGGATAGGGCTTTACTGCCCTATTACCAAAGCCTAGTGATTGACAAGAGTTGTTCTTTGTTTAAGTTCAACTCTGATATGTTAGGTTAGCTTAAATGGCTGCCCCAAAGTATCATTGAAGCGAATTTTAATTATAGTTCAATTCAATGAACTATAATTCCAAAATTAGTTCACTAAGTGTTTCTTAGCCTACCACAGACTTGAATGTTTTTCCAAGTTCTACTTTTCTTTCCCTTGGACTCTAAGTTTGGTTCAGACCCTTTGACGGACTCTGTAGTCCTTTGTCTTGCTAGAAAATCTGCTTCTTTGTCCCCCGCGATTCGAGTTAAGAGTTATCTCGTAAAAACATTTCAATGGAGCTTAGCTTCCTATTGTGGCTCAAGTGTTTAGCGAATTGGTTCACTGAGCGGGAGGTTCCACGTTCGAATCCCAGAAACACCAAGCAGTTTTTTTTACGGTCCCACCTCTCGCGAATGCCTGACAAACTGTAGGTCACCCCCCTTTGGGTGAAAAAATATAACACGCGCAACACTAATGGTTGCGATAAGCTAGGCCTTGGAGCACATACGGTCTGTTGCGCCAAGTATTTGTTTGTTTTCAGATTCCTACCAGGGATCAGGCCCAAATATTTCATACTCTTTGACAGATTTTGAGATAGTGGAACGTTTTACTCCAAGTTCAAATGTGTTCTCCACTGGCTGAACTTATTGAAAGCAATATTTTAAGAATATCCCTTACAGGAGATTTTTTTCCCCTGATATCCAGCAATAGCTCCAGCTCAGCTTACTGTAAAATACCCCTCGAGGTCGACACCCACTTTTAGCTGGTGCGCTAATTTAAACAAGTTAATGCGACTTTTAAGCTTTCATTTCCAATGGTCAAAATCTACTGACGCAAGTTCGTTGAAAGCACGTATCCTATAAGTTTCCTTGCGAAACATACTGTGAACGAAGTTCGTGTCATGATTTCCGGACGTGTGGGTTCTTATTTCGAAAAACAATTTCCACAATTGAGACTGAAATAATAATAGATTAGGTACGAGTACCATCCCTTGGTGTACTGGTGTGTGTGTGTTTATGGCTAAAAGGGAAGCAATTTTGATGATTTCCGGTTACACGACTGACGACTGCAATTTATGATGGAAAACTAGAGCGGAAGTTGATTTATATCCAGTGCTTAAATTGAAAAGAGAAGCACCTACTTCCTGTGTGAATCCAACCAAAGATCACTCACAGCACTACCAGAACCAGAGTAAGCACTTCACAACGCAACGGGTAAACGGCTAGCTCGCCTTTGTGGTCCACAAATCAAAGAAATTGCTGGCATTTTCTAATATGAATACGAGGACAAAGCCAATGTCCTTCCGTCATAAATCATGGGAAAAATTCCAATTTAATGGTAAAATCGTAAAACGGAGAAATTTCCCCTAACCCCGCTAACGTCACCACTTCCTCCCGTTTTGTATTTTCCGCTTATTTTTGCGAGAATTTTTCAAAAGGTGCTTTGTATGCAAATTTTCCAGAGGAATCTGGTTGTAAGCCAGCACGGATCAGGAGTAAAGCGTGGCAGGATGAGGGAAAGGTCCTTTTTTGGCGTGTGCATACATATGGCATTTAGTGTGCTGGGGTTCAACGTTTTCAGGTTCCTCTTCTAAATTTCGTATATCTATAGCTATGGACACATCTATATGACGTTACAAATGTACATCCACCTGAATGGACGATTTGATGGATGAGAGAGATTTAGAGAATCTCATGACATTTTTTTTTTTGTTTTTGTACGTGGTCATCGAGCTATAGAATGGCATCATATGGTTCCTATGGAGTTTTGATTTGAATCTCTTCCACAAACACACATACAGAGAAAACAATTGAAAAATGAGTTGAAAAGTGATTCGTGTAGTGGCAGAAAATTTATCCCAGTGGGTGTCCATGAATCTATGCAATTCAAAGTGGAAATCTATGGATATTTGTGAGTTTGAATTATAATATATTCAATTAGGTGAGATTTGCAAATATTTTTAAGTTAAATATTTTTAGACTAACACGGATGGGACTGAATTGTGCTGAATAATTCATAAGTATTTTCGAATGGAATTCATTGTTTGGTGTACATTGCACTGCTTTATGCACACTGAGCAAATTTTGTTCGTTTAAAAGAAAAACAATAAATTCTAAATGTTTTGTTCAAGAAGTAACATCCTTAAATGAATAAGCTTCTTTAGAATCCGTTTTTGAGTCAAGTTTTGTTTGAGTTCTATTAACGGAAGCTGAGAAGGTTTACTCTTACTCTTACTAAGGAATAATCCTTCCTGAAATGGTGTTCTGTTGTTCTTAAAATGAAATTATTTTATTTTATTTACTTGCTTTGGTGTTTTAATGCTCTAGCTCAAGAACGGTTGAAGCAATTTAAATGTTATTTGTTTTGCTGTTTAGAATTAAGGATCCCTTCTATAGGGTCATCAACCAAGAGGTGTTCATTTCAAATTTCGCGCCATTGTTGAACTGTCAATATTCAGATATCTATGCAATGACCTTTGATAAGTAAAAACTACGAGGTTATTAAATATGGCTCGCTTTTGGGTAGCTTTTGGTCATCATCAAGCGCCTACTCGCACAGCTATAGTCAATTCAAATTTGAACGTCTCAGACAGGTTAGTTATGTGAAGACTCCAACTCCTCTTCGTCCGGCAAGCTCGGACGAAGCTGAAAATATCGCTTCCGTAGCTGAGAGTGTGACTGAAAACCCATGAGTGTCCATTTCGAAATGATCACAGGAATTGGACCTATCGGCAACCACTTTCACCATATTTTGTATAAAGATCTTGGCCAACATGCTTATAAGTTCCAGTTGACATAAAAATTTAAGCCAGCAGGCCACGCACAACGCCTTACTTTCTCAGATTGGGTGCTGGAAATGAACAACTGAGAACAAGATCATGATTTTTTACACAAAATTATTCTGAGTAATAGTGAACAAAGCTTGTCGCATCTGGAGCTCCGAAAACCCAAGAGAAATAGTAAACAATTTCTCCACTCACAAAAAGTGACAGTTTGGTGCGGTTTTTGAACTGGCGTGGCAGTGTCATTGGGCCATAATTTTTCGTTACGGAACGATGATGACTGATTTTTTTTGCCTGCAATTCATGCTATGGACGTTGGCGACGTTTGTTTTCAACAGGGCGGCGACACATGCCACACAGCTGCTGAAACAATGGCTCAAATTTCCTGGACGTGTGATTTCTCGAAATGGAGACTTCAATTGGCCGCCGAGATCGTGCCATTAACCACCAATAGACTTTTCCCTTTGGGGCTACGTTAAAGATAAAATCCACGCTAATCCTCCACCAATGATTCATACACTAAAAGGATATATCAGAGCTGTTATTCCCGAAATATTGCCGCAATTCTGCGAAAACGTGATAAAAAAATTTCATCAAAATTTGTATTTGTAGGCGGAGCCGAGGCGGACATTTGCCAGATATTGTATTCCATTACCTCGCAGTTTGATTAAAATAAAAATATCACCACTTTTCATAAAATGGTTGAGTTTTTCTATTGATTATTAAGGACACTAGTAATGAACTATAAGCAATCCGTGTAACGATGCTACAATTGTTCGCGAAAAAACAGTCGCTAATCCCGACGCGGGTCTTTAAGTGTCCTATCGTTCTTTTATTTTTGTTTTCGGTCTGAGGAGTCTAGAAGAGCTGTGATGATTTCTGAAATGGTCAGGTCATAGCAGTCTCTTTTTTTACGTATTTAGTTCTTCTTACATGCCTCGCACGACCGGCTTGTTTCGCCTGTTCTACAATTGCCGTAAAATCCTGTATGACGGTGGGAGCGACCGATGATATCAACATCGTCTGCGTATCCCACCAGCTGGGCGGATTTGCTGAAGATAGAATAAAGCAGTACACGTCTGTTGAAAATGAACTTGAAATCATCCCTTTAAAGAGGATATTTCCAAAAAATATTCTTAAAGGGTACGTGGACAGGAGGGAGGCGTATCACCGATGCCATTGTGATGAATAAATGTATGTACATGAGGATATTTATACCCATTATCATATGAAATGCACATGCCCCGCTGGGTTTATGGCCCAAAATATAAAAAGAAAGTGTAAAGATACACTTGAATGGGGAACAGCGACTAGCTTGTATGAGATACGCACTACACTCTTCCGCTCGATTTATTATACACCAATGCCATTGGCGCCATTCACTCTGTGCATACATACGAAAAAATTCTGGAATTTATGAAATACGAAATAAAATTATGACTTTGGTTGGAGATTACCGAGTGGAAAGGTAAAACTATTATTGAGGATGGATCATAGCCAAAAACAAAGTAGAAATAAATATGTATGTATGTATCTTCACGGATGAATTCATGATTGATTGCAGAGCTGATGCAAGCATCTTTCGGTTCTGCTGCAAGCACTGGAGGGTGTGATTTCGAAATTATCGTCAAGGTACCGAACCCTTAAACAGATATATGTACGATATACGATAACATAAGCTTGGTTGAAGAGACACTTATGATTCAAAGGAAATGAGTTAGACAGTTGAGCAAAACAGGTAAACGCAAAAAACCTTTAGACCCTGAGTTATTCAGTATTCTATGCAGAGGAATATTGGAATACCAATCACCAGTACTCACCCTAAATGATAGTCAAACCTATCTAAATGGAAATTAGAATACCGACGTGTAGGATGTGCCCAAAAGGAGGTTCTAAAGATGAAATTAAAATCAATCAAATAGATACTCATTTAAAGAAGGAGACGCCAACATCTCTCGAGGAAATCCGAAAGCTTAACATCATCCTAATACTACAATACAATACCCTTGAAGCTGTAAATATTGTTCATCTATCATTAAAATAATTAAGGGCTGTATCTCATTGTTTATTCCATCGCTTGTCCTTAACGAAAAGAATATCACGGACACCAAGAAGAAATCAGCTTTCGCAGCAAAACCCACTTCCTCAGTCAGTGTTTTCCAAGACCACAGAGAATTGTCGATTATACCATGTTAATAAAAATCTCGAAAGAAATTGTGTCCTTAATGACCGTCTGTATGGTCGCGTACAATAAAGCTGCAACCATTGGTAGTGGACGTGTCATAGCTTCGCACGAACGGAAGAAACCTAAAGTTTACTGGCGCATCCCAAGGCGGGATTAAGAAGCTAGCTTATCGTAGTTATTACTCTCGGAAGTTTGTCAAGCATTAGCGAGAAGTGTGATTTTAAAAATAATGTTGTGGTGGTGTTTTTTGAACATCGACCATTTTGTTTAGTAGTGTACGTGATAATGACCAAGCCACGACGTCAGCAGAGTTATAGTTGTGTTCAACCTATTTAACAGCGTGAGCGATCTCTCACATTTTTCGGACACACTTTCATTAAACAAAAATTTTTCATTATCACTTATCTAGTACCCCTTTAAAGGCTCCTCAAAATTGCCATTTTGGCTTCAGTATACTTCTCCATGTTTGACCACCATGTCTAGTGTTCATTATTGGTTCACTTTGCGATAATGTGGTTCATCGTTCATCTACTTAGCCCTGCAAGCCATATAGCTAATACCAGATCCATAGCAAAACATACTGACGGATCGAAAATGGACACCGGCGTAAGGTCCGGCATCTTCTCTGAATCGCTTCGCTAGTGATATCGAGATCCATTTAACTACCAGACCAGACCAGCAGTGTTTTTCAAGCGGAGGTCTTGGCAGTGACAGCAGCCGCCCGTGAGTCTGCCGAAAGGGCAATACCACAGGATGGTATCACCTTCTTTATCGACAGCCAGGCAGCTATAAAAGCAATTACTGCTACTGAAATTAAATACAGCACAAGATATCGCTTTGCTCAGTTCCTGGATATGAGGGTATCCCAGGCAATGAAAAAGCTGGAAAGGTTCAACAGATTTACTAGAACCAACTGATCTCTCTGTAAGCATCCCGCCTTGCATGCTCAAGCTTGCAGCAGGGAATTTAGCCATAAGAGAGGCGAACCTAAAATGGAAGTCCATGGAAACGTGTAACATCACGAGGAAACTTGGCCGTCCTTCGATAAAACAAGGACCGAGAGACTTATACGAAAGGACAGAGGGTATCTATCCTCGAGGGTATCATCACGGGGTATAATAGTCTGCGGTACTACATGAAGAAACTGCGCCGAACGGAAGAAGAACTTTGCAGAGGCTGTGGCGACGAGAGAGTTTTTGAGGATATCACCCACTTCCTTCGCCACTGTCCTGGAATCCAACATTCCAGAAACAAATTCCTCGGTAAATCCTTCTTCTATAACCTTAAACAGCTCTCTGGCGTGACTACAGCCAAGATTCTGAACTTTGTCAAGTCATCAAAGTGGTTTGTACTCGAAAACAAGTAATTAGAGTAGAGTAGATTAGACATTTACAGGGTTTCAATGGACGGAGGAACACCTTTCCCCCCTATGGGTAACACAATGGGTCAAAACTGACCTGAGTGCGGCAGGAGGCTTTTCTCTCTCTGCCAGCCCGCTTACCTAACCTAACCTAACGCTGCAAGCCGATATTAAAGCAACTGACCCCTGCTTTGCAAGGCCATATACCTTTTTATTGCTTCTTATCCATAGGCGTGTGTCTCCTCCAACTTGCTTCTCACTTTATATGTTGAGTTGGGCAATTGAGCTTCACATTGCGAACAATGCGTTATCCGCTCTATGACTACCCTAATTTTTAAAAACGTCGAATCTCTCCCAGCGACCTTAAGGTGGTTCCGTTCTTGTTATTGATTTTCACCATGGTATCAACATAAAGTTGAATAATATTAAAATCCTTCAATGGCCTTGCTTTAAAAGCACGTAATTAAAAGTTATTAGTGCACTCCCACCTATTAATCTACAACACGTGCCCCTTCAAACCAATTATTACCTGTCACTTGTATTTTTTCTAACTACTACTACTTCGGGGAGCCCACGAACTCAAATGTACTATGTTTGAATACACTACTACATAGTAGCATTGCCTACTCACTCATAATACATTCCCCGTGCGAACAGCTAATCTCCCCTACACTTGCCCATCCCCTCGAGAAGTCCTTCAACTTGTAGAAAATTTGTTTTGCACTTTCCTCTTACTAATAACAACAATTTATACACTCCTACATAAGGACACTCATTTATTGCTGCAAAGGATATCCAACTACCTTTGGCTCATGCTTACTTTCTCGCTCGCCTCCGATTGCAGCAACAATTCCCAAAAGCCAGCGGGAAGAAAACAAAATAAAACAAAAAAAAATTAAATAGCTTCTTGATTAATGACTGCAATTTGTTATCATAGGATACACCAGCATTCCAGAGAGTACGAGGGGTCTCTATATTGTTTGCGTTTTTTTTTCCACCCCTCCTTATTCCTTCGGACACACAGCTATCAGGATAACAAGCGCTCCTTTGACTCAGTTCCAAGAACAAGGCAAATAAGAGCACGCTAAAAAAAAGAAAAACAAACTACCAACGAAATCATTTGAATACGGCAAAAAAAAAAAAAAAAAACGGAAATGCAATTTGGGATGTCACTGCTGGAGAAACATTAAAACGAAATTACGCTTGCTTCCTGACCGATTTTCTCGTCCATTCGTCCATTCGGGTGGACGATGAAAAATTACGCGAGAACTTTTTTTTTCTCTTTTAGAAACCTAAAGTGCTAAAGAGCGCAAAAAGTCGTCGCGTCGTGTCGGTCGTTTGGATATCATTTCACTGCAAGGAATGTTTTTCCCTTGTAACCTTGTCAATGTGATTAAGGTCCTTAGAGTACTTGACGGTAAATAAATGGACCGTTAAAATTAAAGAAATACTGTCATGCACTAAATAGTCGGTTTAACCCGATGGCAGCTTTTCAGTTAATTCAAAATTTGTACATATGTATGTATGTAACTCCAGAGCTGGGTAATAAAATATGCATATGGAGCTAATGTTGTAAATTTAAAATTAATTTCTAAAATGCTGGTATCCCCTTCAAAAGCTCTAATTAATTATTGCATTCACTTTGCACTCGTGCCATGGCTAACAAAATTCCCTTTGATTAATTATACATAATGGGATATCTATAGACATACACATATGTACATACATGCACATACCATTCACTCGGTTATCCTTTCATAAGCAAGCTACGAATCCATGAAATATTTCTCAAAAGGACGTAAAAAAGAAAAAAAAAACATTTTATGTAAAATGTAAATTACTTTGCATTTTGAACAACATACGTTGTTAACCACACACATGCACTTCAACTACCACCGCCACCAACGTCATGCACTTGTATTTCCTAAATTAGACTTCTTCCCATAGAAAAGTCGAGTAGTTCAGTAGTCATCTTCCTAAGGATAAAAGTAATACGTGTATACTGACTGCGTTCCACTACAACTTTCAAAAGAGCAGAAACAGGAACAACCACTCGGTTTTGCCCACCAAGAATATAATATTATAGCACCGCATATCCTTCAAAAACTAGTGTAGTAGTACTACGGTTAAAGAAAACTCCACAACGTTGCACTAAAGTTGTGAATTAGCAAAACTCTTCTCACCTCAATCTTCAGCTATAAAAGAAAACCATTGGCGTGTTCCTTTTACGAATGGGGATGTATTACTATTTCCCTTACCCGCACTTAACCAAACAAACATGGTTTGTAAGAATTTCAAAAATGAAACCAGTAGCAAAATAAAATACTGCACAACCCGTCAACAGCCCTCTCTCTTAGTTGGTGGTAGTGAAACGAATCGCTAAAATACTCATACGCTATTTACTAAATACAGGAATGACTTATGTCTTTGTCAAATACGCGCAATTTACAGGGGCGGATTTTGGTTGTTGGCAAAAATAGGCCCCGTTTGCAACTAAACTTTCAGAATAGTTAGCTTAAGCGAAACAATTTGTACGTTTCTCTGGCGATGTACATGTGTACGTAGCTTGTGCTTTGGTCTATTGAGTAGAAAACTTAGGTCTGAGAAAGCACCAAATAGTTTTTCACGACCTCCCACCTTGGATATATGTATCTAAAACGTGCTCAAAAGTAATATATTTCATAAGAAAGACCTTTAGGGGCGCCATGGCCCAGCGAAATTCGGAACCAGAGGTTCAGAAAATACCAAAAAGTTGGGGCACCATACTAACGAGGTAACGAGCATCATAACTTCTCTGGGAAAATTAGTGGTAGAACAGATAAGATAAGGCCCAACGATACCAGGCACGTTTTTGTATCTTATTTCACTTCACTTAAAGATATTTATAATTCCAAACAAAAGTATACTACGTCACAAGAAACTTAAGTTTCTTTACGAAGAATAGTTTAAACTGCTCTACTATTGGAGGAAAAATTAATTAAAATTCTGGTTTAGCCAGAACAAGACAGCAAAAATTTGCAGGGTAATACCTCGGCTATTACTCTTTCAGTAAACAGGGAAAGTAGGCTCCATTTCATTCACTTATATACAGGGATATCAAATGCCTCGAAACACATTTAAATGTCTGTCAGTCTTTATGAAGATTATTCCGCTATTTGGTGGCTAATACATACATAGATATGTATCTTAAGATTCATAACCTAACCTAACCTAAAGCTTCTCAATTCTGTCGGTTGGGCATGGAATTAAACTGATGATGAATTTCTTGTCGTAGCTACAATATGTTTTTTGCTTGTGCCAATAAACTCGACTATCTTAGTCAGTAAGGCCTGAAAGATACTCTCAAAGCCCTGGGTTCACATTCTGCATGTTGGGTGCTAGTCACATATGAAGTGAGGACTCTGGTGCATGTGAAAAAATATACATTTCAGCTTGTCAAGCAGGTATAATTCGTATTCTTTAAATTTTGAACCTTTTTCTTGTACAAAAAATAAGCGTGCAGAAACGTAAGAATTCTTTAAAAAAGTATACCTTGCGTGCTCTGCTTTGACATGTGAATATTTTTTAAATTTATTTAGCTGATATCGAATCATTGGTTGATGTCATCCTTACCCTTTAATGTACTTGACCAAACGAAATCTATTGTGTATTTCTAGAGCGAAATTGAAACGAGAATTTGAAGCAAAAGGTTAAAACCGTAGAAGACTCTAGGTTTTGACATTGTTTGTGCTGCAGTAGTTCTCCAACTTTGTCGAAACTTTTGCGGGTTCCATCAAGACAAAGCCGTCCTGACCCTGTACCAAAGTTAGAGGACAAAATTGTTACCTTCAGAGGCTCAATTGCATACTGAGATAAACTTAATCCGGATCACTGTCCACTGCTTTGATTTAACTTGAAAAATGCTTGCCAAAACACGGATGAGAATTTTGAGTGTTTTCTCAAATTTTCATCGTTATCAGAGAAGGTAGTAACTTTTGGTCAAACATCCGGGAGCCAATAATTTGCCCACACTATAGCTGGGACGTGACAGTCGTTATGTCCGGTTAACCTATTCATACCCAACTATCAGCTAAGACCTGACTTTCAACAGGAGCTACTTTGACTTCCTGGACTTAAAAGCTTTCCAAAGACAAGTTGCGATCCTAGTCATTGTAGTGACTAAGATTCATCTTTACAAATCTATTGCTAAGTTCAAATTAAAAGGATATTCGTAAATTTTTCTTGCTTTCGCTACTATGATTTATAACTCTTTCTTACATCCCAACAATAGCCGTATAGAATAAAATGTTCTCAGCCGACGAAGGAGACCGTCCCAATTATTGACCAAATCCGGCCCTGTACATAAATCCTTTCTAAAAGCATACAGTAGCGAAATACAACTATTTGGCGTAAATAATTCAGCGAGGACTCGCAGTCGGGCATTTTCATTGAGACTACTACACCACCGCTAGCGCCCCTTCAGTTGCGCGAAATTGCAATGGCGTGATAACTAGTAAGGGATATGTGCAGGATGTATTCTAGTTGAAAGAAAAATGAACACAGGATTTAAAGGAGCGAACATATGTTTGTTTGTTTTTTTTTTAAGTTCTTTCTCCCTCTCTCGTTCTTTTAATTTCGCCGTTCAACCCCATGAGTTAAATTTTTTTCCTGCACCAACTGCACTAGGATACCCGGGTGCCGTTCATTCTGGAGTCCTTAGTGCAACGAAAACACTCGAGGCTCACTTTGGGGCTGAACAGAAAAAAAGTAAAACTGCACAAGCAGTTTTAGCTAACTCTTCACCAGAGTAAGTTGAAGGGAGTGTTGGAGGCTGGCTGACGTAGGAAGGATGAATGAATTATGGAAGCAAGAAAGAATTTCAGGATAACATTTAACTTGAATGAGGAATAATAGTTCGGGCGGAAGAACTACTGTAGCGGGAGTATGTGTATAGATATGCACAACCCTGCTGCGCTCATGAGGGAGTTGGAAATCAGGAAAAGATAATGGCGAGAATTTATGGTGCACTGCCGCCACTGACGCCGCCAACCATGGCTCACCCATACCGCAAAGTGTAGCCAAGAGAATTTTCCTTGAACCGCCATTGGAGCCGAGGAGTCGGCAGTCGACATACATATATAAGCCAGCGCGAGCTCACTTAATGGAGGATAAATGTGAAGAGTGTTCTCTAGTGCAAACAAATGTCCTGATTAGTGAAGTTCATGAGTTCATGGTACATATGAATATGTACATATATATACAAAAACTGTGCACTACACACACACATACACATCCTCGATTTAAGGATAAAGAACGTGAATGTGAACGATTGATGACGATAGAATGTGGAGATGATGCATTTTGTTGACTGACATAAGGAATGGACTTTTAGTCATGGCTGATATACTTGGGTTGAATAAGCGAAAAATCTGCCACGAGGATAACAAGAAAAGTCAATTATTATCGAACCGGCTTAATGCTTCGAGTGGGGCGTAATTTATGACTATGAGTGAAGATTTGAGATTCATTCCACTTGAATTGACTGACTTGTGTGTGTATAAGGGTGTACCAGGAATTGAAAAGACTGATGAAAGCTTCTCACCTAAGTTCGAGGTAGGTTTTCATGAAGGTCAGCAATAAACGGAGTTCTCCAAGCACTCCTGCTACCGCAAGATAATGATGACGAATCTTAAATAATTGCAAAAGCGACAAATAATACAAAAAAGAGAAAAGAAAATCCTTAAATAAACTACTGAGCCACAGCACTCACTGAGGAGTGATTTTAAGACATAAAACTCTGGTAGTACATAAAAAGATTTCCACTGATAGAAAAAAGCTTTTGTGCACGCTACAGTAAGAAGGAAATCTATGAGGGTTCAGCTCTCTTTCTTTGCCGCTGTTCGCAACTCTTGCACTTAAGAAGCAAACTACTTGAAACAGACTTCTCCCAGCATATCGAAAAATTATCACACTAATCGACGAATGACAGCAACAGGTTCATGGAGGCCTGACGTGTGTCATTATGGATATCCTCTACCGAGCGGCGGCATCAATGACCCTTGTCCAAGTATTCAAACTTGAATCGCCATGCCCATGGTATTAGACCCATAGACAAACTGTAAACGTTCATTATTTCAGTTGCCGATTTTTGGGAAGATTTCAAGAACTGGAGACTATATGCTTGCCATACAAGGTTGACTGAATCTGGAGTCGAGTTGTCTCGTTCCTAAAACACGTAGCACGTGTATGTTATTAGAAACCCTACCAATAACATAATAGAAATTACGTGACCAGGAGTTATATCTCCAATCAACAAGATGGCTTTGCGGTGAAGGCTTCATTCATTTCCATCGAACTACCAATGCCTCACCAATGCTTCCTAATGATGCTGCCTCTTGAAATCATCTTATGATGTGAACCACAGATCATGCATTTTCCGAAACTGTATGTACGGATATACATACGTATGTATATCACAAACTTTCTTGAACTTAATTCATCATAGGAATGCAACTCACCATACAAATTAAAGCTAAATATGCGACCCATCCTTCTTTTTACAGTGGTATATGGCTCTGATCAAAATATTTTGTATTCGTTTGAAATATTTTAAAAAGTTATTGTTTTAAGGCACAGGGAAATAGGTTAAACCTCTACCTCTTTCCCCACCAGGTAAACTATTTCATATGCTTGAGATGAAAAGAAAATATAAAGCTCATCACGCATTAAATGCAAACCACAATAAATTCTTATTATGATGCCAAATTAGAGAAAGTCCTTCTGCAGAACTAGGTAATTTATTCCACTAAACTACTAGCCATCTAAGAACGTGAAACACCAGCTGGAAAGCATCCAAATGGTAGAAGTACGACCGGCATTCACCATAGAAAATTACGAACAACCCCATAAGCATCCAAATTATTTTCTTTTTTCTTGCCTACACCCAACCCACTTTTACAACATAGAAATGAAGTTATGAAAAATTATGCCGGCCAAATTAGAGTGCGGTCCAGAATTTACTATCCCCGCCCCTTTGCACGGATACTTTTAAGTCTCATCCTTCATTTAAGGCATTAATTACAATTTTCGAACCCTTTTGTTTCGTTTCCCTTTTTTTTCCCTGGTCCATTTGTGTCCTTAATAGCTACGGCGGGCGCAGCGAAAAAAAAGTAAAGAAACAGAAATGGACAACTCCAGGATTTACCAAGAACAACAGAATGCGCCAAGTAACAAAATACTCCAAAGTCATTAACTTTTCAGCTACTTAAGGAAATGGCAAGCAACCTCGAAAGAGAAGAGTACATACAAACATGTACACTATAAAAAAGAAAAAGATTAGACCAGGACGAAAGGGTCTTTCTCTGAAAATATGAAATATACAGCAGATACCCATTAAGCCCATGCCGGGTGAATCCTGTTTTAAAGAGGCTTAGTTGCCAAGGATAGGAGCACATCATTTGCTACCATGAAAGTCCTTCGAGGCAACATCAAACAACAACTATACTCGTACATAGCAAAATTTTGCAAGAAGTTAAAAATACAGCGCACATTGTGTACATGAAAACTCTCCACCATGAATACTTTAGGACTTTTACTGTTTGGATTTCAGTTTTTCTCGACAGTTTTCGGTTTGCACTCTTTTGGCCATTTAGCCCCGACACCATCACCGTCGTCACCAGGAGGTCATCATCATTGTTTTTGAGAAAACGAAATGATTTCCTTGGCACTTGTGCCCTTTTTTTTTCTTTCCTTCCTCTTTTAACTGAGGGTAGCCGTAGTGATGGTGGAGGTGGTAAAATAAATATAAATGAAACCCTAAGAGCACCCCCCAAGGACAAAGAAATAAACCACCCAGCTTAACAGCGTCCTGTGTGAAAAATAAATTGAAATGAGAGAGTCAGTGTCCTTCGTTTGCTATGCGCTACATCGTTAACTCATTGTGGAAAGTGGTGATGATAGGTGGTTCCAATTTCATTGGCAAGGACATCAGCTTCAGCTTCCATCTGCTCATCTACAGGGGGGCTGTTCGCCATAAGTTCATCGGTTCGGAAAATGGAGAAAATTACAATTTATTGCCGGTTGGGTTGTTCGGTCGCTTGTTTGGTCGACGGGAGTTGATTTTGATTTCGTTTTTGTCTCCCTGCTTTAAATTGAAACAGCCGAAGGCTCTTTGAGGGTTTTCCGGACCCGGCAAGTCACTTAATTTTTTTTTTTTTTTTTTTCCACCGAGTTATGGCGTTGGGTTTTGTGAAACATAAATAAAAAGTGAAACCAGCTATATATGCACGCAGAATTCGATTCTGTTGAATGTGTCCTTGGGGCTGGAAACAACAATGTTGTTCTTGTTGTTGTTGCTGCTGGTGGGGGTAATAATTTCAATTTGTCGTTGGCAGGAGGAAGGATTTTTTTGGTGGCGCCTTTTGAATAAGTTGCTTTGACTTTCAATTGGCGATTCATGTGGAAAAGGTGGAGGGAAATGAGTTTTTTTTTCTCGTAATTTGTTCTGCTTTTCTTTTATTTGTTCTTTTTTTTTTTATTGTGAACTGAATTTGATGAAAGAATAAAAATGGTCATCAGTGGCCACAGGGTGATTACAGATTTGCCGCGTAGTGTTTTGGTGTTGTTCTTAGGATTGTCCTTTTTTAATTTACTTCCTTTTTGAGTTTGTGTGCAGTTGTTTTTCCGCTAGTGGGTGGGTGGTGATGAATTTTGAATTGGTAGAATTAGATGGGGATACGTATCACTGAGCTGGAAGAATGTTTTTGGTGGTGGTAATTGGGATTTTGGTAACCTGGTAATTGGAAGAGCAATAAAGTTAGATGATTACTTGGAAAGAATGACTCAGGCAAGCATAATATATACATTCTGGCTGAGGCATTAACTTTTTTTTGATGATAAGCTAAGCAGAGCGCTCACCTTCAATGGTACCGATAGTATAAAGCGAATCGACTTTACTGAAACTAGAAAGATACTAGGATTTCCTTTTTGTGTCCATTGTCTACGTCAGTAAATCAAGACGTAAAGCCCATATCACAACACTGCGGTAGTGACAAACTCCTCCTGTTTTGTCAAAAATACTTAACCGATAAGCCCGTATTACAACCTCTCGAATCAGTGGCTTTTCTCATATTTCATATTACAAATATAAATACCTGGCGCAACAGACCGCATGTGGTTCAGGAGGGCCCACCTTCTTGCACAAAAATGGAAGGGACCTACAGTTTAAAACCATATCCAAAAGGATTTTCTTTTTTCTGTGAGAAGCTTATTACTCACGGAATAACAGACATTCGCGAGAGGCGAGACCGTGAAAAAACTCTTTGGTGTTTTCTGGGATTCGAATGTTGAACCTCCCGCTCAGCGATCCAGCGCCCACTCTTATTTAATACATCGTGATTTTTTTGTGTGTGTACTAGAACAGGAGAGAACTACACCATAAGTTAGTTCACTTCAGGTAGTGTTAGAAATATTGTAACTTACTTACTTAAAGGGCTGCCGACCTTTGGAGAGTCTCTGCTTGAGACACGGCTGCTTTCCATTTAATGACTGCCTCGTAATGAGTTTGCCCTGAAATGACCGCAAGATGTCCTTAAACTCACCATCTAAGTAACTCAGCATATCAAAGAAATTATGACTACATATATGTATGTACATATGTATATAAACTTTAAACCCAAAGCCACCATCTTTCTGGACTTGGAACTATCAGATCACCCAGAATTATTGTAGAACGAAGGAAGCAGCAATCTAAAGGAGTTCCCATCCGGAAGTACTATGGAACTTAAAAAAACCTCGTCCTCAGGACTTTAGTGAAGTCAATATAACTCTTGTCGGATATGGAACTACATAATTAAGCTTATACACTACTCTGTCTCCTCTTGCAAACTTGATTGGTTTCATTCCTTCAGTCAAATAGTTCATCGGAACTTTTTATTCCGATTTTTCTGGGCAATCAGCATCTTCATATCTTTCCCACTGGTTCGGGTAGTGCATCGTTAATGGCTTTCCAATCCGTACCTCATCCCTATCTTGTGCCTCTCTCTCTCTCTCTTAATTCGGCTCCAAATTGCTTGGATGATTTCCGAGAAAGAAAAATCTTTCTACAAATAAACAGATGTTACAAGATATTTTCCATGCAAAGCTAGATGTATCTACTTTCACTAAAATTGCAAGACACACAGATACATTACCGTAATTCACTCGTCCCATTTTCATTATGCTAATGGATCGAGTGCAAGCTGTAAGCAAATTTTTGTAATCATCATAATAACATCCTTTCCAGGAATCCATCGATCGACCTAATTTTTCACAAAAAAAAAAAACAAGTAATGCACAACACGAAAACAATGCCATTGCCTTCATCCTCCTCCGTGATGGGAGTTGTTAATGTGAGTGTGCTTTGTTACCTACATTCCTAGTACTGCCTAATAAAAGCATAAACTGTATACAAAATCTACAATCTACGATAACAAAATATAAATATTCATTGGAATGCATAAATTAACTACTTATACACTACTCTGTCTCCGATTCCCAATAAACAACCAAGATCCTTTGTCAACGTGTATAAGTAGGTGTATAGGTATATTGTATGCACAGGTTGACACTGTGGGACTCATATTTCTTTCACAATAGGAGTAATCGGAAAATTATACAAAACGATTTCAATGCATACGAATGTCGTCTTATGTATAAAACATTGAATCCTCTCCGCCCGGGCTAAGCCCCTGTTGTAGGTGCCATTCCGATATTGTTTCATGGCGACACAATCACACAAATTATCACTTATGATGAGCCCTTGTACGCATCCACTTTCGCCCCGTAAACGAGGAGTATTCTTTGTTTACTTTTTTGCCTCTTATTTAATCAGGATAATGGGTCCCAGATACACGGCCCTAAATACTCAGTGGGAGACCTGAGAACGCTTTTATGGTCCCAGCAGGCTGCCATGCAAACGCCCCCTGCCACCCCATAGCACTAAAACCAGTTTGGTTTACTTTCCCAATGAAAATTTCATGAGTAGGCAGGCGACACTACTGACTACAACCACTGCCACGTAAGGATTTAAGCAGACAGAATAAAATAAGCAAAGGACGAGAGAGTGGAAAAAAAAGCCGACAAACAATGAGAGAACTCGTATAATATTTGAATATATTCGAAATGGTCGTAAAGCATTCAGTCTATGCTTGGAGACCGTTCAGTAGAATCTACCGGACTAACAACATCCACATACGATATAAGTATCTACAGTTATAGACAGTCTTTATTGTCAGTTATACCTTTGGAACATGCGAGAGTTTCCTACTTTCTCTCTGGTTCTGTCATGTCCTTTAAATGATATGCGCTAATGGGGATGGGCCCCAGGGTGACTGAATATATACACACTCTCGAAACTCGAATCTGTAAGCTACGTGTCGACTTTTTTTTTGACAACCCACTGGATAAATTATTCATGTTTAAGAGCTCATATGGGAATTATGGACAATTTTCGTTGTCGAACACATTATATTCCACTGCACACAGATATTTGCACTTAATTTGCAAATTTATTTTTTATCGTGTTGGAGGGAGGTAGTACTTTACAGCGTGAATATTTTAAGTGGCAGGCTTCAGAGCAAACCGAAGAGGATTACTTCAGTACAGGGTCGGTTGGTAGCCTGTGACTGAAATTGCTTAACACAAAGGTAAACAAATTAATTCAATACTTTCATTCATTGAATTATGCGGAATGGTCAATAAAGGTAAATAATGAAAAAAGTTCCACCGTACCGGTGTACGGGGTGAATGAGAAATTGCATTCATACTGGATGAAGTTCGATTTAGCTGGGCACTTTCAAAAGCGGATTAACGAAAAAAAAATGCTATAATTGAGTTTTAATGTTTCTCATGAGACTTAAGCACTGATGTAGTCTACAGTAAACTTTACAGATGCAAAATCTGTAGCGGAATTACACACCTGCAGACAGGCGAACAGTAGGCAGATGATTTTCGAGTCCATACACCACACTTGTAAGCCTGATGTCATAGTTCATTATAATCTCTTTCGGTTTTCCAGTTTTAATTTTAAATTAAATCACAAATGTAGCAGGCATTCGAGTATGATATCACCATAGATTGAGGTATAGGTATAAGTGTCTTGGCAGGAAATACTGCCTTCTAGCTGCCTAGAGCCCAAATAGTCATACATGCAGAAATATGAAATGTACATATTTACATACATGCCTATGTACATCTGGAAACATGTGGACCAAGACTGCGTCACTGGCGAGGCATGCTTCTTACTAGGATTATGAGACTGTCCCGATCACAGGACTACTTATAGAGTACCTCAAAGGTTTTTATTGAGTTAAATACTTTTTAGAGCAGCTTACGAGCTGATGTCTGCGCTTTGATTTAAAACTTGGAATACGGATTGTTTACCAAAGCTGACTGAGAAGTCCAAAAATACCAGAGCCACTTCCTCTCGTTATCCGATCCCTTCGCCTACCAAGCAAGGTCATATGAGGTTTAAGGTTTTTGAAATCTTTCCCTGAATTGATGCTGCATTGAATTTGTAGGTGGCCCTCATTTCACAACAGCACGTACTCCCTGAGGGACCATTGTACTTCGGCCGAAGGCCTCCCCATGCGCAATTAAAGCCTGCCCAAGTGCTTTACAAAACACAACAGTTCTGCAAGGTTGAGCGTATGATCCGCATACTTGAGGATGAAATTGCACATGGTAAAGCAGGACAATCGCGCAGGAAGTGTGTGACGATTTCGTATTCCAAGTACATCTTACAAAGGCCAGAACTCCTAAGTCCTATGGTTTTCAGATGTTCGTCAACGGAAGTAAAACCCATGACAAGTCCTGTAAGAGTTCTCAAGTCAGTTTTACGTTGATTAAGCAGAAACCTGGTTTTGCCCGCATTTAGTGCGTCGATCCACATCTTCGTCGTGGACGTCGCAGCTCAGCCATTGTTTGTTTAAAGAATGCCAAGCTGCAGTCTATTGATGTGGGTCCCACAAGAGGGCTTATTGACCCCTCCCTTGCAAGAGCATCTGGTCTTTCGTTACTCGGTGTACAATTGCCTTCTTCAGAACCTTAGTGGCATTCACGTCGGTAAACAATCACGCCTGCCTGTCAAGCTCTACTACTTACCTTATTTTTTTATAGCTACGTGAGCTGCACTTGCGACAGCATAGACCTCGGCCTGAAAGAACGTAGTATATGTACCTAGTGAAATAAAATTAGCTTCCTTCGAATAGATGCCTGCTACGGAGAGTACCTTTGTAAAAATGTGTTCCCCTGCTGCCAGTCATGTCGAAGCACTTGCTCGGTAGTTTCAATGTTCCCAAGGATAATTTGGCTTTAACTTTGGAAGGGCGAATAAAGAGGTCTTCTTGTCGTGAATAGAATAAGAAATATTTTCTTTGTGGTTTAAAGAGAGACATTTACTTTTACATCATCCCTGAACCGCGATAGATCGTGGTTGGAATTGGTACCCTATTCACTGGAAAAATGAAATTATATGACACAAACAAGTTGGGCCTAGAGTACGGCTTCTTGTAAATATTGGTTGTAAAAAATGAGCGTGACATTCGCCAGAGGTGGTATCCTGAAAAAGTATGAAAAATCGTTCAAGCCTTTTATAGTGACCTTTCAGCTGTACTCATATATATCTACATAAGTGCAAATCATCTCCCGCCAACTTCTTATAAACCTGTTTATCTCTTGACTATAATCTCAAAAGTTGTAGATTACTCTGATTTTCGTATCTGATAGCATACACTTCAACATAATCAAATAACGATTTTATCCGTAAATGGACGATGGTCTAAATTTTTTTCATGCAGCACATAACAACTAGCTGTTGTTCAACTTAATTCCTTGAAAAGATAATAACTCCAGACCTTTGTTTCGTCCAGTAAACAATCCCAAGAGTTTGTGCATGCCAAATCGGCTTCCACCAGTCCAGCTTTGCGGCAATTAACATCTCATCTCTTGCAGCCACTATAACCACTCCAAGCCAACTTGGATTTGGCTTTTGTTTTCTTAAAGAAACAGCATAGTTCATAGAAACAAACAAAATAAATAGTTCTTCGAAATTTGATCGCAGCCACTACAATCACATACAATTCTCCCCAGATACAACTCTTTGGAATACTTAATTGCCTCGTCCAGCGAAAACCATTTATATCGCCTTTTCCTATAATAAGAACGAAAAAAAAAAAAGGAAAACGAAACCCTGGATCGGACAAGAAAGCCTTCCAAGGAATAGATTTTTCTTCTCAAACAAAGTACTTAGCAACTTCCAAAGCAAGTGCAATTAATTGAATTTCGTCCGAGCAAGTTAACTCGCTTAGCGGTGTACGCTCCAAAGGAGCGCGCCGGATTTGCCAACAACCAAATAGCTATCCAGCCAACCAACTACCCAGCCATCCAGCCATCCAGCCAGCATACTCTTGGCACCACTAATTATACCCAAACGTTTGTAAACAATCGCACAATAGGAACAGCATTCGGGGCCAGTTTCCATGCTGGCCTCTCTCTTGTTGGTTCTCTTTTAGTTCTCTCCGTTCCACAGTGAAATTACGTAAAGCTCCAATTCTCCACTGAACCAGTAAGCCATTCGCCTGCATCCTTGTCGCCAAAGTAATCGCTCCCCGAGCGAGATAAGAAAACAAACAGAAAAGAAAAAAAACTAAACACACACAGACATAAAAGTGATTCGCCTTCATCTAGGACAACTATACTAAGATGAAAAGCGGAAGGATGACAACAACGAAGTGGACGAATATGGTGAGCCCACATAATAAATTGTTAACTTTTACGGAGAAACTTTTGGCTTCACAATGTCGCGTCTGTATTTGTGTGCGTTTGAGTCCTTATGTACACACAATTATGAAGGAAAACAAAGAAGCCAGGCAAACGACTCCCACCATAGATACAAATAGCTTTTTTTGTTCTTTCCTGTTGTTATCTTTAAAAGTACTTATCATAGTTTTTGACCATTTTGGAGAGTTGTAAGGCGTGCCAGGGAGGGCGATGTCATGATGTACTTTTGAGTTAAACAAAAAAAAAAAAAAAAACCCCCAAAACGAAAACGAAAACTTTTGGCGGATAGTAAATGAACGAAGCAGCAGCGGCCACTAAGGAAAGATAAAGTAAAAGTTTGAAGCATTGTTATAGACACGGATGGCAGCATCTTTCTGGAGTGCTCTTTAATTTGGATAGTTTTTTTCACCCTCTTTTGGTCGATGGAGAATTCTTTTGAAGTGCATCTTGAGATATTATGGTGCGTGGTTAAGAGCATTTTTTTTTCTTGGCAAGATAACCTAATATCATAAATCAACGACAAGTTGAGTTATTTGCATAGCGGAAAATAATTGAGGAGAAACATATATACATACATATGTATGTATATGAATATGTCCCTCCTGTGGAAAACAATTCTACTACCTAAATTCGGCATAAAAAGCTAAGCTACAGGACTTCTTTGGGTTGTTAATTGTTGTATTCTACGTTTTGATATTACGCTCAAGGAAACATCTCTTTGAGTTTGTCAACTAATCTTATGCAAGCTCTCCAAGTTTTTCAAGGAGTCTATTTCCCATGTGAAGGAGGTGACGGTTTTGGAGATGCAGGCAGTCGCACGGCAAGTGTTTGATGGTTTCTATTTCTTCCTTATCTTGACAGCTCCTGGATCAGTCCAGCGCGTTTATGCTTAGCCTGCTGGCCATAGTACCCTGTTAGTATCTTTTCTCCATAGCTAATAAGATTTTTATGATAATAGCAAAGCCGTGTTGTTTTGTTCCCTGCTGCAAAGATCTGTCTTCCTTTTCACTACACGAATAGGGATATCTGTTTGCACGTGGGTATATTCTATGCCTATTTCTGACTCTTTTCGGACTAGTTCATTCGATATTGCGTTCCCTTCTATATCACTACGTCCGGGAACTAGGCAGAGATTGATCACGTGGATATTGCTGAGTTTGTTCACGATTTGATTACATTTACACAAAGTCTTCAATCTTACGGTATCGCTGTCCAGTGCCTTGATGGCTGCCTGACTGTAATCCACGATATATTTTTTTCAATGTCAATATCAATATCAATGGTCAAGATTTCAGCTTGAAAGGCGTTGCATTCATTTGCAAGTTTCATGTATGAGTCTTTAATTTGTAGAGACTTACAGAATACTCCTGCTCCGGTTCCAGTTTCGATTTTAGACCCATCAGTAGGGGGTAGGCAATACCGCATATATTGGATATAGACATCTGGCCGTAGGAACATTGTTTCCAAAGGCAGGATTCTTTAAGCCGAATTGGGCTTTTGCCTGCAGTCCTCTTATGTGCTCATGCAATGGAAGAAGGTAATATTATGAATAAACAGAAACTATTCTCCCAAGAGTGCTTTCGAACTTGAGCCGCAGATTTAGTACATCAAAAAGGAACGAATTACCAATTTGAAGAGCAAGAAATGACATACACCAGGGAGCTTTATCTAGGGAACTGAGAAAAAGTGTTTAAGATCAAAGGGATGTTTCCGCTTAATTAATTTCAAATCTTTTATAGAACTTGAGCTCTAACTACCTGCAAGAAGATTACAATTTACCTCTAACGCATCCTACCCAGTAGAATTACGTATCAAAGATACACGATGATTCGAGGCTAATAATCCATTGCTGCTGTTTGACTGTCCGACATAACACGGGCGTTTGAATTGGGATATTTAAGGACTTCAGGAACCGCTATCAAATCAGACAACGTAACCAGAGCTACTTTAAAATGAAGAATAGCTCTTAAACAACTACAGTGACACTCTGTAAGGCCTTTATCATTCCATTACCATATGGTGTAGAGATCTGAACTACATATGTACATATGTATGTATGTCAAGAATGGCCTCGATTGTTTTGAGATAAAAACCCTTCAGATCTTCTCTTCTACCTATATATGTACATATGTAAGGTTGTACGGTGACCTAGTCAGTAGGGTCCGCATTCAACAATTAAGCGTCCCGGTCCAGAGAGCCTGTCATTCCTCCTCGTAGTTACAATGCTGCAAAGGAAATTCCATCACAGTTTGCGTATTACAAACAATGTTTACCTCCAACTTTCAAGTCGAATACAAAGGATTTTGACTTTATAGTCGGTGATTTCTTCGATTTTGTAGTCGGGGACTGTGCGTTGCTGAAGTTAATTTTTTTCTTCACTATTTAAGTGAATAGATTTTTATATTTAAATATACATACTGCTTGACTCTATAACCTGCAGCTTATAATTCATTCACTTCTAATTACCACAGGCACATCCACAGCGTCACCACAATCAATTTAGTATAATTTGAAATGGAATCCAATTAGCAAGTCAACTCAATTCAATTAGTTTTCAATTCATATCCCACATGAGTAAGTCATAAACTGTGTTTTGCGTCCGATGCCATTTCAATTCGGTTGCATATATGTACATATGTATGTATGTACGTGTTTCTAAAAAAAATGTATATCATTCACATGTATACATAACATTATCGTCATCAAATCAACTGAAATAAACTAGTTTAGTCACCTCATTTAGATGCGGAGATCGCAGCTGCCAAATACTCTATATTAAATTATCGGTTCACCCAAACTGCATCGTAAAAAAGCTCCTATTATCCTCGAATGGCATTGACAGTTCGTCATGTCTGCATGCTTCTGTTTTCGATTTGCACATTCATTTGATGGCGGGAAACTAATTTCTCTCTCATTAGCATTAAATAGACAAGCACTTCATTCACATCGACCGCACACACGGACTCCAACACTTCGCCCATAGAACCACCCAACCACCCAACCACCCAACCACCCAACCACCCAACCACCCAATATCCCACCCACATCCCAGCCACATTGGTTCGCTGGTAAATTTATCAAAATCAAACTCATTACGCTTATTCCGCGCATTAATAAACTTGCTGAATTGGTAAATTAGCTCAGGCACAAGAGTCGAAGGGTGATTTGTTATGCTACGCTCTGACGCGAGGAAGTTAATATCGAAAGATTTATGTTGTTGAATTTCTGTTTGTGCTCTCTTTTTTTTGCGCTAAACTGACTTATAGAACATTATCACGCAATCATTCATGCAAGAAAAAAAAATTACAACACAACTTGTGTTGACCATACACGAACTTTATCTAATTTTCGTCCTTTTTTGTGCTTTTTTTTCAGAAATAACTTCACATCAAAATTTATGGATAGCATAACGTGAAAAATAATGAAATACTTTACTTTCGACTAACATCGGATATTTTGAAACACCTACTCCCGACTCAGGAGGATATAAGGCGACCATTTGTGTTAGTTAAAAAGAGAATCTGTTTTGTTTTCAATCTCACAAAGCAAATCACTACTCTACGCACTATGTACAGACAAGTTCTAGTCATTTTTGGAATACTCTTAGTAATAATCACCAGCAATAGTTATGCAAGTGTTCAGGTGAATCATCAGTCACAGCATCTATCAAATGACATCCCTGTGGATAAAATGGATCAAATACCACTGCCAAAGGATCAAACGCTTATAGTGCGGTTGCCATCGAATACGCTGCTTAAGTATACCGCCTACAAGGATGTGTCGATATTGCACTTTCGTATACCGTCAGATTCGCGTACAGCATATTTCACGTTCAAAGCATTGGAGGAGTCCAAGAGTGCCTTTCGTAAGTATGAGTAGAATAAATATTAAAAATATTTGTAAATCAGATCTTCCATTTAAAACATCCTGTTTTGTGTTACGGGCCTTGTGAGGTAATCGCTACTATTAGACACTCGTGGTGTCGCATATCAAAGCAAGGAGAGTTTTAATTAAGTCCGTAATTTTTGTAGATGATGTTACCTGTAAGAAGTTTTTGACAGATGTGCACTAAAGTAGTTGAGATTTAATCGTAGAGTCATATATTCTGTTGCATATTGATAAACTTCGTCTATTGTGCAGCACGCAGTACAGATTCCGTAAAAAATAAAAATATAGTCATCGTAAGTTTTCGATGAAAATTCATTTCAGCACAAGGTTTGAAGAACATGGGACGTTGGCAGATGTAAGGCATCGTAAGCAACAGCAAATGAATGCCATTGTTGCGCAAAAAATATGCAGCAATTACCAGGAACATCGACAAGACGATGTGCAACTGCATTTCGCATTTTCCATCGTTTCTATGGCATATCTCGTGGCAAGATCTGCCAGGTACCCAGCACAGGGTCACGTATTGGCCGCTGAGATGTCATTTAGTCATTTTTTACAGATTTTTACGAGCTTGGATCTGCAAAGTCTTAATGACTGCTTGACTGCCGACATAGATGCTGATTATTTTATCTGAAATATTTTCCTCAATAATCATTTCCGCACCTTGTTTTATTGCAGCAACTTTCAGCTTGGAAAATACTGCACCTGTCCTCAAGTCTAAACGAACGATATGTGTTTCGAGACTTACAGTATACACCGGCACCCGTCTCAGTGACCATTTTAGATCCGTCGGTGAAGATGGCCAGTTCATTCTCGAAAGAGATTCTGCCTTCATCTCATTCCTCTCTCCTAGGAATTCAAATAGAAAATCTCCGGTTGCAGTTTGGTAGTGGGATGATGTTATCCGTTTCCGTCCAGATTCTTGATGCATACCATCGATTTAGAATTGAGGCATGACCATAAGGTTTAGCTTTCCATAGACCGGCTTCCCTTAGTCTTAGTGCAGTTTAAGCTGCCGAGTTCGCACAGTTTATGTCAAGTGGAAGCAGATTCAGTATTGTTTCCAGAGCTGCTGTTGGTGTTGATCTCATCGATTCCGTCACCCACAGACAGCCTGCCCGTTGAATCTTTGTAACGCTTTCAAGTTGGTATTTCTTTTCGAGCGTTTTCCACTACACAACCGAACCGTAGCATAAGATGGGTCTTACTACCGCTGGATATAGCCAGTATGCCACTTTAGGTTTGAATCCGCATGATTTCCCGAGGGTATATAATGCCACAAAGGCCGTCTTGATTCGATTGACAATGTTGGCTTTCCAATTTAGTTTCCAATATTACACCGAGATATTTAGCAGTTTTCTGAGGTATCAGATCGATACCGTTCTCCCTGTGAAAAGTACTAACTCGGTTTTCGTCGGGTTCACATCCAGATTCCTGCTTTTGACCCAGTTATTTACTAGTAGTAGTGCACAATTGAGTCGTTCGCCGAGTACTGGAAAGAATTTACCGGACACAAAGGTGGCAACATCATCGGCGTAGGCCGCTACGCGGCCATCTGCAACGTCTGCATACTCCTGAATGTATTTGGGCCCTATGCAAACTGTCTATTATGGCTTCGGCTTTTACATTGTTAAAAGCCCCTTCGATGCCAAGAAACGCACCCAGCGTATATTCTTTAACTTGAAGGGTATTTTCTTTTGTAGAGACCACCCTGTCTAGAGCATTATGTGATTTCGATAAGAATTAATCCCCAATCTCATCTCTGACGTACATAGCTATTAACCGTTCCAGAGTTTTCAATAAGAATGATGATAGACTTCTTGGCCTGTAGTCCTTGGCGCTTGCGTGGTTTACTTAACCCGCTTTCGGTATGAAGACTACCCTAATTTCCCGCCAAGATTTTGGAACATAGCCCAGTTTGAGACACCAGCCATAAATGTACTTGAGCTATGGAATAATAGTTTCCCCCTATTTTTGTAGCATTATGATGTACAAATCTTCGCATACCACCCAATTCTGGAGAATTCATTTCTACCACCTATTTGTCAACTGTATTGCAGAGTATGACAATGTGAATAAGACTAAAGGTCATGCCTGCTTTTCGAATTATTACTAAAACTCATTGATGCTCTGTCCATGTCATAAGTGGTATAATTTTGATTCAGCAAATAATATTGGTCGTGCGAAAGACAGATATTTGTACATAACTTCGAGGCATTCAAGATCTTAATAGATTCATCCAAAGAAAAAAACATAAAAATAACGTCAATATTCGCAGTTTTATCCACAAATAGCTCGTAAAAAATTCAGTCCGCCAATACTCTCATAAACCTTAAAATTTTATTCTAAAACTAAAAATGAACGACATACACAAAAAGAGTGAACATTTTCCCTTCCTAAAAGGATATTGCACCATAAACAAGTAAATCTCACTTAATAAAGCTCAAACGAAATTCCTGAAATACAATAGAACGTCATAAGTCACTCCTACTACCGCGATTAACCAATAATTGCCATTTCACTCCGTTATTATGTGTTAATCAGAAAATTCCGTCCATGGCCAAAGCACCACAATTGAGGACATCGTAATATCGCATTCTACACTTCCATCTATTGACACAAGCAATACCTTCAAGGTAGCTTTCAATTCTGTTTTCAACACCATCAACACAATCCCCGCCGCAACCATGCACTCAATGGCTTCACCAGATTTCGGCTAAAACCGGCGTCTAAATGTACGTGTATGTTTGTACATACATATATGATCGCATCTCTTAGGAATCAATTGCTTTTAGCACGTCACGTCATTCTGTTGACAAACAACGGTGAGGGCGTTCTTTCAACCCAACCCATTCCTTATGTAACGGTGATAAAATCATTTTTCTTTGACAGTTTGGTTCGGTTATAAACTTCATTGCATTGCATTGACTGAGCACAGTATACGCCGTCATCGTTCACTTTACACCCCATGAGGACATCTCAGGTGGTCTCAATGGAGATGGAGGCATCGTCACTGTGCCGTTGTTGAACTCCTTTTGAGAATATTTCATTAGATTCACTTCGCTTGCTACCGTTGCCATCCTTTTGTTATTGTTATTACACTTCACCCATCGCCGCCCACGGAAAAGTAATTTAGATATGATTCCTCCTCACATGTACACTATGTATTCTTTCTGAAAGGCCGTGGGGGGAGTATTGAATAGGTGCGGGTCTGGTAGACTGAGTGAAATAAGGAAAACAAAACGTGTCACCAGAAGAATCCTTTTGGGTATCAACTAGACTGTGTAGTAAATGCACACCTTTAAGTGAGCTGAAGTGCTCAGATACATCGTGGAAATGAGGTGAAAATTTGGAAACACTTTGCAAGGACATTATGTATTAATTTGCCGTGAGGGTAACCCTTTGATGTACACTCCTTTTTATCAATTTGATGTGTTTAATGCAATTTATGTGCCAGCATAAAGGACGCTAATTGGGAACTATGCAGGAAAGGGAACTTAATAATTAAAGTGCAGATGCTTCTGTGTAATTAATGAATACAGAAAGGTGAATATTAAGAATTGGTCGACGTGCGACAGGGCGCGCTTTAGTTTTGGTTCAATAATCAAGTGAGAGAAATAGAGGGTAAGAGTTCATAGATGAATTTGACCTATAAAGTTCATTTCAGCTGGTGGAGAGGGAATGTTGAAAAATCAAGGAGATGTTTGCGGTATGAGGAGCATGGCATTAATTTGCGTGCTAGTTTGAGTGTTCGAACTCCCCTATTTGAAGTTCTTTAGGTGTAGATGCATACTTACATAGTTGACCTAATATTTTGAGATTGTGTACCCTTGATTTTTGAAAATCACTCGTGGAATAGTAATTCAGAAAATCATGGCTTGACAGAGATGTGAACTTGAACACCAGCAAATCGGCATCCACATTTCCACACAAAACAATAGTAAGGATATAGACGGATGGAACTACTGATGGGGAGCGGAACAAGAGTGTACGGTCCAAGAACCAAGCTCTCGAAATTAATTGGTACATTTGTTGGTATCCATCAGGTGGAAAAATGCAGCTTCCGATGAGTATTATGCTCATACTCCGCTTGCTCTTTAACGACAAACCAAACGCTTATTGGAATTGTTTTCCTACTGGAAATCAGATAATTATCTCTGGCACAGAAATGCATCCAAATGGAGATGTTCATACGTCCAATCCAATCAAAGTTTACCCGTCTACCCGACCAACATTGAATTAAAGTTAAAAATTTTAAGTTATAATGTAGCAGGTCTAAAAAATAAATCATTATTTGCGGACTTTTTTAATTATGCTAACGAGTTTGAAGTTTTTGCGTCATTTGAGACCCATCTAGTCGGTGATGAAAACAGATACGAACAGAGCAGAACGGTGTAGCCGAATATACATATTTGGAAAAGTCAGGAGGGGCGAAATACATACATACATATATGGTTACCGTGAGCAGTCTGAAGCTGTTGCAATTAAATTTAAGTGGATCGAGGAGGGGTATATACATAGGTAGTATACTAGAATTGAAAATTAAAATTTGCATTTCATGCCAGTATACAGTAATTTTATCCACTGGCAGCACTGAACACAATAAGCTTAAAGACCGATTGGTTAACCTAAAGTCATGAAATTAAATGCTAATCGGTGGCTTTAATGAAAGAATAGCTTCAATACACCACAATTTCGTTAATGGATCTTACACGGTACCTATAAACTATCAAGCCGCAACTCTACAGATGAACGTTGCAACAAAGAGGACCAAATTATTGAATTATCGAGCAGATGCTTAGGACAGTAATGTTATAAATGGAAGCTTTGAAAGAGAACCTTCGGGTGAGCCCACATTTCTACGTGGTGCAGCAAGCTCGTGATGGATTTTTATTTCGGGAGAATGAATGAAATGAAATCGCATTCAGACCGTATGCCCTTAGATGTGTTTTTGGAGATTTCCAATACATAGAATACAACAAATATGTACATCTAGACAAGGACTTATCCCTAAGTTAGTTTCGAAAGACAGTTTTAGAGATTTATACAGGAAAAAAAAAAACCCAGAACTGGCGAAAACGGATGAAACGAATACCATACCATGAATCGATGCAAAACGGAAAATATCATCGCAGCAGGCTTACAAGCCCAAAAGTTCAGAGACCAAATATCTCCATCTTCCCAGTATACAGCTCTTATATTTGAGGACGACCTTTTAGATTCTTCGATCACCGAAGCAGAAGTGGTAGTAGTCATAGAGAAATCAAAAAGAAACAAGGCTCATGGAAATGATTATATTCTACAAAAACTGCACACCCCAGTTCTTGGAGTGCTGATTAAAACAAACCTTAATGGGACCAAACATCTACAAATGAAATCGGGCGATTTCTGCAGTCAGGGAAAGTTGTATCAAGAATAGAAACATTGCACACACGGCGAAACAGTTAGTTATCCGTGCAGCTGAAGTCGTGGAAAAGTTCCTTCGCTATTGTATCAGACGATTTTTAAGATTTCCCAGCACTTCTCCTGGCTATATGCTCCACCTCGAGACGGGGCTGTCACCACTGTTTTGGATACCCTTAAGCTTCAGCTAGATTACGTGGTTAAAGTCATGGCAATGAGTCAAGAGAGGTTACCACGAATAGTAATTTCTCACATGCTTAAGTTTGGAGGAGAATGTGAACAAAGTGGATAAATTCAGCAAAGAGTTGCGATTTTGCATTGGCAGTAAAACATACGATAAATTTGAAAGCGAAGACGAGTCCACGCAGTACAGAGCATATTACAGCCAACTGAACCACCAATTACAGGACAGCACTTTCTTACAAGTAACCGAAATGATAAGCGGTATCTTCATAGTAAAAGGCGAGCCGATTATCTTACCGACAGCAACTTCCAGTTATATGCGACCTAAGCATCTTCAAGCAAAGAGAAGATGAGCTCCACTTCACCGTAATATGCCCCATTCTCCAAGAAATACGGTGCAGCTACTTTGGAATATGAAATAAGACTTTATAAAGACTTTATAAAGACTTTATCAGTCTGGTAGTCGGCCTAAAGTCAAACTATTCAACTAACTAAAACTCTCTGGTATATCACTTAAAGGCTCATTGTTCTAACCTATTTCGGTTCTAGAGTAAATTGCTCAGGATGTTTGTGAACTTCGCAGGGTCGGTTAGACTTATTCACTGTTTGGAGTCCGCTTACATACTTGATTAATTGCGACACATTCTGTATAAATATGAAGAGAGATATTTCCACTCGCAGGACATAGAGTGGATCGCGGATCCGGGATATATTTCACCTATGAAAATACCAATTTATGAGGCATTTGTTGCTAGGGTCACCAGTTAAAATTCTAAGGTTGTTACTGTTCATATCCACAAGAAATAAATTTTTCTTTTTTGATAAGGCGGGCAAAATTTGTTTCGGGCAGATATGTCCTTTCTTCGTCCACTCGGAGGAGTAATATCATTTATTAGCCCTACGAGGCATAGCAAATGATGAAGACATTGCATTTTGACCTGCCCTGTGTAAATGGTAAATCTTGAATACATGTCGTCTATGGTATCCTAAGTTCCCATTCGACCTACTAACCCTCAGCAATTTATCTTTTATCCACATTCTTCCCAACCTTGTCATACCATCCAGTTTTCCACACATATGTATGTAAACAGCAATTAATCCTACCCTGTCTGTAATTCTTTGTAGCATAACGTTGAAAATTATTTCCAAAGAACAAATTTCTCATAATTCCTTCTTTTTTTAATTTCCAGATAGAGTATGTAAGCCCCGTGATGTTACACTTCACTTAAAAGCTGGCAGTTATCCTGTGATAAGTCCGGAAAACATAACATTTCCAAGAAATTTTCTTAACGCCGACCAAAGGTAAGTGCGATATATACCTACCTACGGTTTAACTAGACCTTTTTATGTATCCTTTTCCTCTCCACTGATTAGGTTGTTTGTAATACAAGCCACATCAAAGCAGCCTGTGTACAAATAAAATGGCTTACTCCTGAGTTGTACATATGTACATATGTGGCTTTAAAATTTCGAAATCAAACATTGACATTAAACCAACGCAAAGCGATAAGATATTAAAAGACATGGTTCATATGTCCTACCAATGCATATGTACACAACATCGACATCTTCTCAAAAATTTTAGGTTACTCCAACTACTCGTACAACACACAACTGGGAGTGCATCTTTGAAAATAAATTATTTAAATTTTGCTACACTCATGTACAACCAAAAAAGGACTTCCCCTTTTCTCTGATTATAAATTTATGATGTTTCACTAAGAGAAAGGGAAAAAGCTGGAAAGAAAGTCCTTTCGTGTCACACAAAATTAGTGCAGATACATCCTGCAGGAATATTCCAATTTCGAACGTCGAAACGTAAACTTAACTACACAACCCACATATGTGTGTATGAGGATCGCCAGACCTATGCACACATGTGTTTACTTTATGGTACCTTGATACTTTCCGAACACATCTACCATTAGTAATAGCAGCAAGGATATCCCTTTCCCGAGGCTAGTTGTCGTTTTGCACTGGTTTCAGCCTTAAAGCAGTGCATCAAGATAAACTGACCCAACTGGCTTCGTTATACTGAAACTAAAAACATTTTTCCTCGTAAATTGACAGCAATAACGATGTGAAAAGGAACGTCCATAAGGGGTGGGTGGTACGCGAGGATACTCTATATAAAAAAAAAAGAAACCTAAAACGGTTATATTTTGTATAATAATCCACTTTAGTCTTATGTTCTCTGTTAGTTTGCTGGTGCCTTTGTTTTTTTATTCCTTGCCCTTATGCTCCTGTTGCCTGTATGTACTTTAATTTTTTTTCTCTGTCCATGCTACATATAACATCCTTGCTCCAGTTGTAATAGACGTGCATGGCTGTGTATCTGGATGTTGGAACGGAAAATAAATTGGCCAAATATTATTCTATAATAACAGCAGGATACTTGGATACTTTTAGCTAAACACTGGCAGCAAACAAGGCTTCTAACCGAAAAAAGGATACATGTGTATGTACAATTTAAGGATTTTGCCGAGGATACAAAAAACCACAACCGTGTACACTAAATGTTGAGTAAATAACATTTTTGTGCGGAAAAACATTTTTTTGAAGTACATCCTGATTTTGTGAGAATTTTTTTTTCCGAATTCTTAAAGGATACCCTTGTTTTTGGGGTCACAGTAGCATAGTCATATGGGTAATAAAATTTTCTCGATGTTTCTAATGAACATGAATGGAGGGTGCACTATAAATCCTTCTCATGTATGAGCGCATGTTGAAAGGACTACCGCAGAGTAGAATTCACAAGCTGAATGTAATAAGAGATGAAGGCAACGCGATGGACAGGGGCGTTGTGAAGAGGACGATGAACATGAGATCGCTTTTCTCTGGTTCGACAATTTGTCATCGACAAATTAGTGTGTGCTCTCGAGCAGCAGAAGGCTATTTGTCTTCCGTTTGTTATCTCTGTGTGTCTGTGAATGTGTGTGTGTGTATATATATCTGTTTTTAATGAAAGTCGATGGATGAAAGATATTCCGTTTCCATGTTAGCTCTTCGTCCTTTTTCTTTTTGACATGGCTAAGAAAATATGTCAGAGATATAACACACACGAGTCGCCGCAGGATATTTATTAGTTTCCTTTGTTTGTGAGAGGGTGAGCAGTTTGGGTGGTTTCATCAATTAATGACGGCAGGCACATGAGTGATTGTTCTGACATATAGAGTGCCGCATGTTCGCACTTCAGTTTTTTTCCTTGTATATGTCCTTATAATTCAGTTAGTGTCAGTATTGTGGATTTTATGTGATGATAACACTTTGAGGTTTTTTTTTCAATTTCTGAAGATTCCAACAATTACTCACATTCGTCGTAAGGTTCAAGAAAACAAGTAAAGACCAAGGCTTGTATTCAAAGCACTTCTGCAGACTGTGTAAACAACAAATTTATCGAAGGCACAGCATCGTTTGGGCCCTTGCGCTTGTCAGTGCAATAAGGAAACAAAAAGTTATAATCCGTCTGGAGCATATCGTATCATACCCTAGGCCTCTTATTTTGCCCTGCCTCAAAAAAATTAATCGCTGTTTACATTTGTACTGTGTCTGGTGTAAGAAAGTTCCTATTTCAAATTTTATAGTGCTGCCTAATCTTTTGAAGCCCAGGATCTGATGACATAAGGACGAACAAACATACATAGCTCAAGAAAAATAGCAAAGAGTAAAATGTAGACATTCCTGAAGGACTGCCATATCATTTAGAGAATGTCACCTCCACAGTAACACCTGCGGTATCGAAAAAGGGGAAGAATATCCTTTGACGATGCAAAGATTATTTTGATTTTTGCTAAGAACAAGCCTACCGATTGGCTCGAAATAGGATGATACATTCCTATACAAGAAGATTAGATTTGCAAAGAAGCATCTTGCGACATTCCACTGAGAATGGTTAAGGTGGCTCTAGAGTCCGGGGTGGGCTTGGATCCCAACCTAGGCCTAAGATGCAACTATTAGTACTCATTCAAGTCCGATGTAATGCTTTTGAGGTTACATTGTTTCTCGTAAGCTGCTGACTTTTACCAACAGGCTGTGACATGTATTAATGATTTTTTCTGATCTAGTCATATCTTGATTGGGCATCTTCATCCGAGAAATCTTTAGAAATCTATAGACATTGCGATACGGTAAAGAAAATTAACTTCCCTTGAGATTTTATCTTTCTTTCTTTTGGAGCATCGAGCTCCATATACATATGTAATTCGAAACCTAAAATTGCTCAGACATCATTTGCGAACCAATATATGTCAATGAGGAACTACCTTCGAATAACTTACTCCACAAGGTAAAGAATGTTATCTATGGCTAGTGACCAACGAAACTTAATCCTTAATTTTCTCTTTTCAATCTATTATAAATGCCTCAACCTAAATGCTTTGCTTTTGTCTTTGAAAACAATAGAAAGAACAAAAGATAAGCTCAACAAACATTACTCGAACCTAAAACTGCGTACATATCAACTTCCTCCTCATAATAGCTAAATATTTGCTTTTCCTATGTCCAACGCACAGGAAGGGTTCCAGTACGGGTACCTTTACCTATGTACGTACATTTTCCAATCAATTTAATCCAGTCCCTGGTTCAAATAACAAAATTTCTTCCACAGCCCATACATAGTCGATATCATTATAAACGTTACTTGTAAACACCAACAACACAACCAATAGAATCGGAACTCATCGATGTATCAATGACAACGTTCGCAACAATGAGTTGAGAATTAATCCAAAACCCTTCGCACAACACAGAGTCTTCAGAGTAATTATCATTTCGACCCTTTTATGAGGAGAGCAAATTGATTTTGATTACATTCCCTGCAAATGAAATCAACGTTCACTCAGCTTTCGTCCTTCATTTTCATCATCATCATCGTCTACTTTAGACTGATGTAAGATAGCGAACGGTTGTTCGTGATTCCTCTTTTAAGAGTTTTTGAAGGCATTCACCTACTCGACCTCTGCAACTCCTTTTCTATTATGAGTCATAATTAAAATCCTTTAGACAAACATTCTCTCGCTGCTAAGATGAAAAGAGAAATATACCAACTTGGGTGTTCAACTTTTGTCCGTTACCCTCCTCCTTGTGGATGATCGTCCAACCCTCTTATCCTTGATGGTAAACATAAGCAACACTATAACGTAACTATTCCGTCTTCAATTTAACGTTTCCCATCATCTGTATTTGTTTGTTTGTGTGTGGATGAAGGATAGGAAAATATTTGTAATTACTAAAGTTAACGTCAATGTCGAATATTTAATTCTTCAAGAATAACACACAAACTTTAGCGTATAAGAATTTAGACAACATGCATAGCCTCGACAGAATAATGGTCGTACTAATCAAGCAGAAAAGAGGAAAGAGGGTACACTGAGGATCAAATGTTATCTATCCCTCGGCGTGGGAAGTAACAGAGAATTTTTTTTATATTGTTGGTTGTTGGCGTCCGAGACTTATAACTGTCATGAGAAAGCTTCTAAAAAAAGGCTTTCTCTAAATTGTAGGTCCCTTCCATTCGGTCTATTGCGCCAAGTATTTATGTTTGTATCTGTTAAGCTATGTACCATACTTTTAGTGTCCCCTTAATAATAGTTTAGTTTTCATCCTTTCCTACTCTGTGATCCATCTACTGCCACTTTGGTTTTATGCAATTTTTCTGACAACATCGATCCTATATTTGAGTTAAATATTCACCGCTATGCTTCTACATATACATATTTCTTTATGCTGCTAAAAAGGTAGGCATGGCACTTTACAATATTTTTTTTGTAGAAAAAACAGCACTGGTGTTCGAAGTTCTCGGAAGCAATAATGGTCCTCTGGCAGGAATTAAGTCCTTTTAATGAAATTTTTCGGCGCTTCAGTGATCAGCCCAAATATCAACCTTCCGACACCAGCAAAAGCAAGATAATAGCCAATGCCCTCAATAAGCGTCACAGATATTGCTGTCAACTAGACATTGCACATTAAAATTGAGAAGTTAAGCTCCCGACAGGAACACAAGTAAGTTGTTCGCACTCTTTTCTGCTGAGAAGCATACAAAAATGGGTGCACTCTGCTTGATGGCTATGTATCTACATCCTAGAGAGTAACGTCAAAAACAGTTATGTTGATCGAGTATGAAGGCTCTGATTGAGAGGGCGGGAAGAACCAAAGATCCGGGAAGATTTAAATCCTGAAAAGTTATCATTTGAGCTAAGACAGAGTTCATAGGAGATTTTACAAACCGCGACCCTATTTTGACTTTGGGGCGAGGGGAATTTACTCTAGAGAGTTCAGTCTAGTTACCGCATTCAAAGAGTTTTTGCATTTTCAAATAAGTGAAAGCATTTAGCAATGCCATAGGCGCAGCCTGGTTGTGATTTCAGGCACAGATACTATGTTTCTATTACAATATACATAATTCATAATCAATACGATAGCATACATCTTTGTTCGAAAAGCAGATGCATGTATGCATGCCTAACAATAAGTGAAGTTGCACATTGTAGTCCTTCACGAAAGTAATTGGACCGACCCTTGACTGGGCTTCAAATCATCCATAACTACAACTTTTAAGTTCAGAATCTGGTCATAGCTTGAACTAGACCTGACCACAAGGAAAAGGAGCTTATAATTTGCACAACAGTCAAAGTTTTGGAGTCATTGCTTCAGGTGGCATACATATTCATAGGGCGAGAGTGATACAACAAATACTATGTAAGGCCGTGAACAATTTAGAATTTTCCTATTCTGCCTACTATATGTGTAAGCATAAAGTAGAGAAACATTCTTGTGCGTCGATACAAGCTTTTCCGTTGGAATTTGATTTTTAGGAACTTTAGGAGAAAGACGAAAAAGGGCGTCAACGATGAAGAGCTTATGTATATCTTATGTGGGAGACAGACTGCTGGTATTGATACCATGGTATGGTATAGTGAATACTTTAACCCCTGACAGACTGCACTTCGTAGTATACGTTGACTTTTGTGTTACGTGGTAAACTTTGACATTTGCGTTGCGCCTCCTCCAGCTCCTTACACATTTTTTGCAACACTCCAATATTGCGTCTTGCTCCTCGTAGCTCGCCGATATAATTCTTCTAAACTTGTCTTACTTCATTGTTTTCAATGCAGATAAAATTGTCCTCATTAATCCATTTTCAAAACATTTTTCGCTGTCATTGCCTGCTTTTGAATTGTCAAAGAAGCTATGAAGAACCACCAACAGAAAGAAAGTGGCGCTGCAAGCAATAAGATGCGAATCTCAATACTAGGTTCTATTCATGGTATACTAGGTTTTAACGTGGTATTGCAGTGACAGACATGTGGTATAGAACGTAGTATTGCTGTACCATGGTATCAATACCAGCAGTCTGTCTCCCACATTACACACCAAATACTATCCCAGATTTTGCTATTCGACTCCTTGCGTTCAATTCGGTACGAGAGTCGCTTGAAACAATACTTTCAAGGTACTAGTTAATGAGTTGTTAGGAAGTACATACATATGTATATGAATCTCTATTTTGATGAGCTTTATTAAGTCTGTAAAGGTTTTTCCGTGTCACAAATTTAGTTGATGTTGGGGGCGAATCCACAATTCTACACTATAGAAGATAAAATAAGAATGGTTGGAAGAGTCCTTATGACTCCACCGTTTCGCGGTCAAAACTCTTATGAATAATGTCACTATTCATCAAATCAATTATTAAGCTCTTGAAATAGGCACTAGTTTATTCATGATCTACCCCTGTTTATACAATTGAAAAAAAGGCGCATCCTACCTTATAGGGGTATATTATGAATGTTAATTTTTTCAGAGCTATATTCTTACTTTCGGATGGGGGTGACACATTTGTGTCATTTAAGACCATGAACAAGTATTTACCACGATTGGAACCACGTTCACATTCCACAGTCCAACGCAGTAACCACATATAGTCATCAGAGAACTGTCTAAATTTTTAGCCAGGTGTTCTCGCACGCTGTAACCGCGTATCAACTCTTCGGTGAATCTGTACACAGTTCTTAAGTAAGTCCTAGGCCCCTCATTACATTCAGAAATATGAGATGCATTGATATTATGACTAAAGTATGCTGAACTATGCTATGCTAAAATGAGATGTGAACGTATACTTTCTGTCCCATTTCTATTATTTTTTTTTTTTATTTATGTGGACATTCTCATTAGCCTCTTGCCGGTGCTTTTTCAACAAATTTTATTAAGAAGGCGCAATAACACAGCTTTCGCTAAGCTGTATCGGCAGTTTCTTAAGAGTAAAGAGTCGTACTGGGGTTTTAGTAATTTTCGTTAGTCTCATGTCCTTTTCTGCCCTCTTCTTGTTCGGAGAGCATAATTATGGTGACCAGTGAATATTTATATGAGTATTTTGGAGGATTAACCGGACCCGCATTGACATTCCGAAATGTCTGGTCAAGTGCTCACTGCTGGTACTTCTCGACTATAGTAGAGTTTAAGACCTTTTAGCCTTTTTTTCTATTTGCTAATATACTGTGCCATAGGAATTTTGTGTTCGTAAGGGTATGTTCAAGTATTCTATGTGAAAAATTCTAAATACATTCATCGATCGTCTGTTCGTGATAATACATATGTAAGTTATTCCCTGTTTTATGGATTGACTCATCTACAGCTCAAATGTGCTTTAATTTAATGGGAAAACGCTTTAAATTTTCCCTATTTAATTATTGAATAAAGAAAAAAGCGAGAGTAGAACATTTTTAGTCCATACTGTATTAGTCCATACACACATCCGCTGACGCACCCATTCACTGAAGAAATGCGAAACAGACGTTTGTACTACACACCTCCCTTTACATTCTTGTATAACAAAATATCTTGACCATGATAATGTGATACATCCAAAAGTGGGAGCGTATCCGGCCCACGACAAGGGGTCGTCGGATGTTTTTGGCACACACTTCAACATAGTCACTTCACCTACACCCACCATCACCACCTCCAAAGGCAGCACCATCACCGACTTACTACTCACAAGTCAAAGAGTGTTTAAAAGGGGATATATATTCGACAGAGAGCTTTCATGTAACATGCTCGTAAAACAATGAAACAGTTCCCACTGCCAGGACATGCTAATAAATTATGAACTCTCCACTCTTCCCTTTCTAACTCCGACAACAACTGCCAGGAGTAACCAAAAATTCTATTAACATTAGACAAACTTTGTGTGTGTGTGTGTGTTTTTTTTTTGTGTGAAGTATTCTTCATTGTTGTTTTGTTTGTTAAGGACAACAAGAGTGAGGGTTGGCTGGTCAAGGCAACAAGGTAGATTATTAAGTCAATGTTAGAGCATTTTTTGCGTGTTTCCTTCACTCACCCCCGTATTACTTGTTGTCTTATAAATATTAACAGACTGACCAAAAACAAAGACCATCCGAAGGAGAACCATGTACTCGTAAGAAAAGTTATAAAGTTCCAATGGCTTGTCGTGCTCTTAATTTGGCCAACAGGACCAAATGAATTGTTAAATTAAATCCTATTGCCAATTAACAACATGCCCATATGTGTATGTAGGCATGTTCTGTTCTCATCTGTAGGAGAATGTCTTCTATAAATGCATATGTGAATGGTTGGTTGTATGTTCCTAGATCATAGTTTTTGTATAATTGAGCCATTAGTGTTGAAATGTTATGCAGGACACTTTGAGTGCGTGTGCTTCTATGGCGGATTTCTAAATATGCATAGGCATTTGGACGTGGCCTTAATTAACAACACATCCAAGGCCATGAATAGCCAGAATAGAATAGAATTTCCAATAATGCACAACAGTTTATCATAATTAAAATCCAAATATGATGGCAGGATGCGCCTTAGGAGCGAAATCCTTTGCTGATGCTGGTATCGGACAAGCCGCATGCTAATGAAGTACATACTTACACGTTCAGATACAAGTGAATTTGCATTTACAACTGAGTGTGCGTATGTGTGTGTATGTGTTCAATTTAACAATTGGTCGGAAATGATAGGGGGGGGGCTTAGAAGGGGATTTTCAGCAGGTAGTGGGTTACTGGTTTCCACCGAAGACTGGGGTTCAATTGAACAATGTGTGAAAGTGTTTAAAGCCGCATGTAGCTAGGTATGACGTGTTGGTGATTGCCATATTAATTATGAGGTCTGGGGATTCCTTGCAAATGGTTGTTGTAATCATCATGGCAGATGGAAACTGTTGTGGGAGTTTACATTAGTAGCACACCAGCACCTCTTCCATGAAGTTGTCACTTAATTTCATCCTGGGAATATGTGTGCAAGTAGGTGAAATTAGTCCTAGTTTGTTGGTTAGAGGCTGTGGTGAAAGACAGACATGCTTCAGCATTGTTGGGGAAGCACCTACACCGGTATGTAAGGTTATAATTCACGTGAATTGAATTTAATGACAATTTCCAACTGAATTTAATGATAAAAATGATATTTTTCGTTGCCAAGATGCCATGATGTTGAACGAGGATTGATTGAATTTGCTCGGCAGGAATATGAATGCATACATGTGAATGCATGAGTGCAAGTCTTACGCGTTCTTCGAATAATTAATTTAGCCGAATCAATCTGCGGATTATTTAGCTAATCCTGAATAGAAATCCATTGACTCTAGTTGAGTGTTATGGTGTACTATTACAAATCCCAAAATTCACATGAACTTAAAACTAAGTTGTGCTGTGTAAGCACTACCAACTCATTCTACACAAACATGACAAACATATTCTGTTCAAAGGAATGAAATAACACGTTTTGGTGTGGAAGTGGTTAGAGCATTACTTAACATCTTGAAAATTAGATACGACAGAGTTCAGTTCATTGAAATTGAACAAACCGAAATGGCAGTAAGGTTCTTGGAACAGAACTTAATTTCGTACAAATAATGCACTTGTTTCATATCCATGCATCACTTGATAGATTGCGTCAAATTTTAGACTCTTAGAAGAAAGTGAGCCCAAGCAATTAAGAATTTCTGAGAAATATGAAGTGCCTTACAACGAAAACATGTTAGTTGCAGTGGGTTTCAATCGCAACAAAAAAGGGCAAACTCCAAAGGGCAAATATCCAACTTAACAAGGATGCAGTGAAAAAAACAATGCCGGCTTCTGCAGTCAGCTCTAAAATTCTTGAAGCAAAGGGCTTAAGAATGCGTACTGAACGTACATACATATGTCACAAACGTATAAAGTAATAATAAGATTCCAAAACTCGGATAAATACATACATAGGCACAATCGATCCTATTACAAAGGTCCTCGAAACTGTGTATACTCGCGCTAACACGAATCGACCAAGCTGTAGCTATGGTAAGTGCCCTGCATTTAAAGAAATCCATTTCTCGAAATCATACCATCCTTCTACTTCATCCCAAATGTTCAATGAAAGCCTAGAAAGATTGGGAAGATAAACAGGTATGACCCTGACAAAATTTCGATCGTTACGGATGGTTCAAAAACTGGCTAAGGGAATCAACGTTTTGTTTTCCAGATATTCCTCGATACGTTAAAAAAAATGTTAGTTACGTTTATTCTCGAGCTTTACATTATTCCCTTCATACATTCTATAGAGAAGATCTCACCCTTCCAAGCCTTTGAATGTATACAGAAGGACTTTTGCCATCTGTGATTCTGTATGTGCACGGTTCTGCTGTCACATCTAATTTCGAATTTTCCGGTATTATGAGAGCACTCGTCACCATGTGGTGATTTTTTGTTCTAAACGTGTTAAGTTTTTTAAATACACTACTAGTTAGAGTATGGAAATAAGGCAAACATTTGGGTAAGAAGATGGCTACTATGGACAACCCGGAGCACTCACCACATCGAAATACGGAGTTTTAAGGTCAATGCCAATGTATGATCATAACAGGTCCCATCTTAGAATATTTGGAATGTTGTCTGTCTTCCATTCCGCCAACCATTTTAGCTTGTGTAAATCTTACTGACTACTTCAATTGCGATTTCAAGTGCCACCTCTCTCTAACTTAGAAATCGTCAAACTCTTATACAATACCCTACCATATGTACATCTGTACATGCATGAGTAATATCGCTCTCACTCATCTGTATACCCTTTCTCTCTCATATTTAGCTGCAATTAAAAGTTTGGTAACCCCTTATCGCGTAAAATTTTTCACTTCACATTGTCACCTTCCAACAGATTCTTGTTGTAGAAAAACTTCACAATAACCTCGTCAAACCATCGAATCTGTCGGTGCTTAAAAAACATTACCGCCTCAGGTGTCTAATTCGATAGCATCCTTTTACAACACTGAATACAATAATTGCACTCGATGAATTCTCACCCTCAACCATCATCTCCTCCAACAATCGTCTACAAAAGCGCGAAAACAACGTATCCTTAAGCACGGGAAATGTATTTCACATTAACATACACTACCGCCCGAAACCATTTCTCGCCTCCAAAACACACCCGGGCAACTTTTCCACAGCACTTTCAATAGATTCCCGATTTCTTCAGCTTCACAGTCACTTAGCAGCGTCCTACTACACACCAACAGTCACAAAGTATCCTCAAGCAGTGTTCACACAGTCAGAACTGTGAATGAATAAAAAATCCTTAAAAAGCGCGGCTCACCACCCCCAAGGCTCCCTCGCACACTGCTGAAAGAAGCAACAGCATAAAAGTTCAAACAATTCTAAAGACATAAAAAGTACGGGGAAACTTTTCAATATTTCTAGCCCTACTCTGCCTCTGCTGAGGCTGGGCTGTGATGTACCGTTCTGTTCCGCCTACCTTATTCTGAACTTCAGAAATCCTTATTTGTGTACCATACCAAGGAGCAACGATCAAATATAAATAAATCCGTTTAAGGGAAATATCCTTCGAACAACAAACGAAGGACTACAAATGCATTTTTAATTCGAGAAAATTGAAATTACCTTTGGAAAAGTTTGTCCTTCCGAAGGGTATAACACAAGAGGCCAATGAAAAAAAAAAAGAAGAAGAAAAAAAAAAAAGCCGAAGGCAAAAGAGAAACACAAAGAAAAATGCAAAACTCGAGAAGGAATGTCCACATAGAAGTGGGTGGGCGTGGGTGTCTCGTGTCCTTATTTGCCTTTAAGCCGATTTTCTTACTTCTCTTTCTTCCTCCTCTTGCGTAATTTATATTCAATCTTATTTGCTTTAAATTCTCATTCTATTCTTTCTATTCTTGTTTTACAGATTCAAGATATACGATCTGCAATTCAAATCGGATGGCAAACAGCAGCGTATAACTGTCGATGGACCACAAATGGGAAATTGGTTTGCGGTGGCATTCCTTAGTTGGACGGATCCAAATAACGATCGCATAGAGCAGCAAGGTAAGCAATGAGCTCTTTGGCACATGAAAACATGTCCTTCTTCCCTAATGCACTTGGCACACTATACTTCGCGCTTAGCCTTTCTGTTGTTGTACCTGTATATGTGAATCTTAAATTAGTAATTTTTTTTTTTGACACAGGTACTGGGGACACTTGGAATAAATGAATAAATAAGTTGGCTGATGCGTTTGTAGTATTTTTTTGTAAGGAAATGCAATTACGTACCTGTGAGGATTTGATAGGAATCTGCTCAGGACAATATCGATGGTTGTAGACTGGTTATAGGCTCTTTGTATAGGTTTCTCTGTGAAAGGTGGAATGACTAAGGAGCCTGGATTTTCTTTCTATCTTTAACTTTAAAATCATTTAGGATACCTACTTTCCTTTTGAGTATCCAATTTGGAGTAGATTACCCGACCAAAACTGTGCTGGTTGTTTTTTACCAAGAAATAGAAAATCTCCTGCTTCTCGCCTCCCATACTGGGAGGTTCCACTCTGAGTCTCTCAAACAGCGCTAGTAATTTGGGATTAAAGCTAGACCGGAAGCTCCACTGAAGGGAAAACGCCAACGAACGTGTCAAAGAAACAATGGTTACCCTGTACCCATGTAAAAGAGCGATAGGTCCCACGTGGGACCTACAGCCCAACATAATGCTCTGTCTACCTATATGTATGTATGTATATAGTATGTATGTATGTACGTCATGGTGAGGCCTATTCCCTTGAATCCCAACTTAAACAATTTTTAAAAAAAAAAAACTCATTGAGTGGCACACCTCAGCATCATACTTCACCATAACCCAGACATCGTCGGCAAGCAAATGGTTACCAGCTCTGCTCTTTGACTTAGAAACTCTCGACTATGACATGAGCAACACATTCGTCATACCAGCTTACTTATGATGCATTGTCATCTCCCCAGGGTTACCGACCGCTTGCCTACTGAAACTGACTTCAGTTTAGCCTTCAAATACTCCATGTCGGATAGATCAGAGTGTATGTCCTTTACAACAGTGCGCTGTCAATCTTTACGGATGGGTCCAAAACTCAGGACAGAGTTGGCGTCGAAGACTTCTCGAAAGACTTAGGCACCCGTCAATACTTTAACCTTCTGATCCCTTGCAGCGTCTTTCAGGCCGAAGTCGCCGAAATTCGCGAAGCCGCTGACTGGCTGGCAGCAAATACTGTATCGCCGAAAAATCCCAGGCAGCTATTGAATCCCTCATATCCAGCATCGTTAAATCTAGGGCAGTGAAAAACTGCTCATATCTTTTACCGAGATAGATGTACAGTACAACCTCACCCTTTGCTTGGTACCAGGTCATTGTCATATCTTGGGGCATAGCGTGAGTGATGAATTAGCTTAACGAGGCTCTTCCGGTACTAATAGCACAGTTATAGCCAAAATTGACGCACCGAGGACTAATAATACTAATACTAAGTATCTCAAGCACGTGGATGAGCTAATAGAACCTAACCATAGACGGAGCCAACTTGGTTAATACTATATATCTAGGCAACTCTATAATGACTTCTGCAACAGTTGCAGAGACGCGGTGGAAGAATAAACAGTCCTTCACTTACTGTGCACGTGTCATGCGCTTGCTAACGTTAGGCTACACTAGATCATCAACATTTTAATAGTCTCAATGATAATGAGGCATTTACTTCCATTCCGAGGAAACATAGCGACCACCCAAAAGGTATTGAAAAACGACCTAAGACCATTCTGAAGCCATTTTACATGGCACGAATGATGGCATCACGGGATCTGTTTGTATTTTTTTTTTTCAGAAAAAAGATACTGCTAATAAGTACTGTACATAATTTTAAAGAGGAAAGCACATAAATGAAGCCCAAGGGAGTTGCACAACCGTCTATATTATCTTACATGCAGGATGTTGGAATCCATATTTAAGTTTCTTATTTTAATTCCTAATGGCTTTCCATCAAATGTGGCCATGGGAATGAATTTCGCAAACATTAGATATAAAAATAAAACCATATAGCAAAAAAAAAATGTTTTTAATAAAATGCACTTAGCTAATAACTACAAACAGGAAAAAAATCCCAGCCCTAAATTCATCACTAAAAGCAATACAAGGCCTACCCTACCTACTATTCTGTATTTAAATATTCATGAAACGTCAACTAATTTTTTGCGACGGTATATTCCACCAGCTGAAGGACACATTTCAATGTAAAAAAAAAAAATTAAAAAAAAAGACAAATAATGTACCAACAAATGCCAAAAGCGATTTTTGTCCTTGGTTCATAATCCAGCAGGCACCAGCAGTCACCGACAGTCACAAACCACCACCAAATGGAGCCCATTCCAAGAACAGGTACCAGCAGCAGCAACAAATGCAACTATGCAATGCTCTTGGACTGTAGTATGCAACAAAATTCTACTTATTTTCCGCTCATGAGTAAATAGAATGTGGGAACTTCAGAACATAACCACTGACGTTTGCAATAACCGGCAGCCAACACAGGCTGTAGAGTGCCTTTACATTCCCCGCATTTGTATCCTGTCATGGTGTTCCACATTTCGCACACTTGGCACAGTACCAATAATAAGGCCTCCTCATATTTACTCAGGGCTTCGGCATTATGTTTTAAGATTATTATTCCAAAATGACATTTGTACACGCACGCACACATGCACACACTCAATATGAAATATATATCACACACACATATGGCACAATGCATTTGCGGCTGTCGTCGCAGCGCTAGTTGCAGTTGCATCATCCTTTGAAAGGACATCATGAACGTAATATCAAGACAAAGTGCTGTGGCTTTCCTGTTTTGCATAATTGTATCTATGGTGTAGTACGTCAATGTCTGAAGAGGCATTGAATACATGAATGCGGTGGTAATAGTAATAGCATTAGAAGGACTGTTTTGAAGTCAACACAAAGTGAATAGGACCGGTATCATCAATATTGAGTGGACTGGGGCTATTGGGAGGGATACTAACTCGGAAGGAATCTTAATGATTACCGAGCAGTAATGAGCTTATATCAATTGAATACGCTTGTATAGCAATGCGTACTGTGTTATGAGGTAAAATATGCAGTTGATGAGGACACTACATTGAAACAATGACACAAATGTTTAATATTTAACTATTCCTTTGGTTACTGAAAGCTAAGCGATTCTTCATTTAATTAACACTTAAGGTTTAACTGATATGTTATAATAGCACAGAGCAGCGAGTGTTCATATTGTAAGCGTTAAATGATTTTAAACAGATTGTCTTCCATGCCCTTCTTCATAGGGGTACAAAATGGATAAGAGATAAACCCTGAACAATACCCAGTTGAACTTATTGTCAAGCTAGATACTACAGAGATGACGAAACGATGAGGGGTATCATCGTTAAATAGAAAGCTGAGACCACAATTCCTTTGGAGATCTCAACAGGAGAGTATCGAATAAGGTTTTGTTACGATTATGGATATTATGCGCAATCCGTGGAAATTAAATTTGTACGTGGCCACTAGAACTTAACGAAACATTCAAAGCCCTGATCAGTGCGCTTACTTACTCGTTGGACAGCCTAAGTGCTTTTCTTTTAAGTAACGCAGCAACTTTGGGGTATAGTTGGAATACGTATCCTTGGAATACGTGGTTTCTGTAGCCTTGGGTAACGTAGCCGATTGTTGAACTGCCTACTATCGCATGCAGTTGTATCTAATTGCATGTATGCCCTGGAGATGAATATATTGTTATCCACTCCCCGAAATTTCTCTTAAGACTATGACTGCAGTATCATTTACCTGCCTATAAAGGAAATCTACGATAAGCCTACCAGTTTTTAAATTATATTTATCCGCCATCATTAGCTACCCCCTTTGTGAGATGCTCCCTGTAGATAAGCGATCTAACCACTGTTTAGCCTAAATGTTTAGTGCATTATGCCTCAGATTAGTGATGTTGAGAGAGAACCTTTAATGGCACACATTGAAATGAATTCTGCAGAAGCTGCATGAAGAAAGAAGAAGAGGAAACTATTCTTCACCTTATTCATTTAAACTTCATTTACGAGAATTTTTCCTTAACGTCTTGAACGATCTGATAAACGCAAATATTGGAACCCCCTACGCTTCATCAGAATCTCCAATTAGTTCTACTAGTGGATACTGAAAATTTTATTTTTCGAAGATCCTGTTGTATCACAATGGAACTATCATTGATCTAAGTACATTTATCGACCGTTTTTGCTTCCAGCCACTTCATTGAAAATAAGATCCAAATATTTCGCTTCGATCGAGAAGATTAAGCTTATTCCGTTCAGACACGGAGGGTCGATGACCGGAATTTTATATTTCCTGGAGAAGAGAAGTAGTTATTCCTTATGAGGGTTGACATCTAAACCCACAATGAACTTCTTTCTTTCTATTAAGATACTTTCAAGGTATTAAGATACTTTTCCTAGATTGAAATAGCAACGTTATCTGCATAATCGATCACCGCGCATCCCTCCAGTTCATGAACCAATAAATTCCAATGATAGGACTCCACCTTTTCGGATGCCTTTACTGACAGGTCATCTCATAGGTGACTCACCCTAGACTTTTTAAACCGACTAGTAAGCAGTAAACTAAATGCAGGATTGTTGGATTTTGCTTACTGACGTGTGTACTACTGTTTTCACTGAAACTTTTGGAGTATACATGTGTAGCCGCAGACGGAGTTGTGTATCAATATTGGAGTGTGGATCAATATCAGTTAGTCGTTATAGTTGTTTGAGAAAGAAAGATGATAGTTTAATTGGTCTGAGGTCTTTTGGACTTACATGAGAATATTTACCAGCCTTGGATATGAGGAAATTTGCATTTGGCCGATAAAGGTCAATTCAGTTGTTAACTTAACAGCCACCTGGAAAGTAGGGGTAAGAAAAATTCACATTGGTGGATTGCAGAACTGGGACCATAATTGTAGGAAACTTTTTAACAACACCAAAAGCACTAGGGATGCGACTGACTCGTACTCACACAAAACATTCCTAAGAAAATATAAAATAGATCTGAGGAAAGGCAAACGAAAATTTTGGAGACTCAATCATGATAAATTTCCTACCGAAGGTGAAGAAATTTTCAATATTTTCGAGATTTGAACGGAGTTTTCCAGAATGTCTATTATTTGTCTGAAGTAAATGCTTTTGTGTGCATATGCACATATGTATATCCTGACAATTTCTTTTTTTTATATTCTGCACCCATATGTCGAGAGCTTCCTTTGCTGCTAACGAGAAATATTTGCTGTGTAATGCTATCTGCCAACATCTGTAGACATGTTATAGAATGGAAGACTGGGTCATATACGAGAAAAGTCCTTGAAATTAAAGTAGGGTCCGTCATGTTAACATGGTAATAAAATTCCCTATCGATGTACAATGAGCAATGGTAGTCTTTCCTCAAAGCATTCTTGCTGTTTCAACAATGGGGACCTCCACCAACAAAAGTTTGTTTTGTTTTTCTAAAGCAGTTTTGCTTGAGTTCATTTTGTTTATGACTTTCAGAGTTGCATTCAGGTCAGGTTACCATTAATTTTCCCTTAAATCTCAATTTTCCACAAATTTTCTGGAGTTACCAAAATTCCTTATCTTCATCTCTTCATAAACGAAACTACCTTTTACTGTATCCAATTTGCACTCTTTTCTCATGAAAGCCACATCTCACACCTCCGCACTCAGTAGAACACCTTCGTAGCTGAACCACCCAGTACTCGTCTCCGTGTGAGGATATCCCTTTACGTTTAGATTTCAAATTCAATTTGCTTGCAAATTAACACCTTCACAGGATGCATTAAATGCGAATTCCAATTTCAATTTAGAATAAATGCATTCCTCTCCTGAAATGGGATCTTGCAGCATGTCATGGCAGTTCCAGTGTCTCCTGGACTTACGAGTAGATATCCGAATACCTCATCTCAAAGGGAAGTGCAAAGCACCAAAACAAATCCAATTTGAATCGGAAAGCAGAAGACGATAACTGTCTGCACCTCTGTCAGTCTCCCGAAGTATGTATAGTAGATGCACACGAAACAGAAACCTTAGAGACGCTCTATTCAAAGACTTACATTCGGTTTCCAAAATCTCTGCTTATACATACGTACATGTGTACATATGTATGTAGCTTCGGTGCTGGAAAGAAATATGTCCTTGCAATAACGTATATTGAATGAAGTATCTTAAAGAGTGAGTTGGGATGGAGCATCTGTAATAACTCTTAATAATATAAGGAGTAATCCCTAGACTATATAACATGGGTGCACACTAGAAGGGAGTCTTTTTTCAGAGGAGTGCATAGGCCGACACACATCGCTTTTGTGAGTGGTTCCTTAGTCCATGAAACCACCAGGAGCATATTCAGCTGAATGGATGTTCTCTGTCGGGTGGTTACTTGCTTGACTGAGTGCAGCTCCAGGAGTATGTAATTTGCATTTTCCCTTTGCATCCATGTACACACAGATGATGGCTTCCAAATGCTGAGTACTTGCATTGATTCTTGTCAATGCACTAGTGTACATCCTTCGAAGGACACTTATGAGTGCTACTTCATTTGTGTTTGAGGAAAGATGATGTGGTTCTGCTGCGGTATGGTCAGGTGCTTGATATGCAAATTGCGTAATGTGGGAGACTTTCTTTTTTGTTGTGTGTTTGGGGTGCGTGCATGAATGATGTGGATGATGAAAGGACTCTTTTGCTAAAGCAATATTTGCATTTTCAAGGAGAGCAAAGGGACTTTCTTTTCATTGGAATTTAATGAGATATTCGATGAAATTTAAATATTTATTGTGTTATGCAAAAACGTGGGCCAATGTTGTATCAACAAGGTGGCTTGTTGTTGAAAACGAAATGTATGGAGATTTAAGAAAGGTAGACCATTTCGTTTTATCCGTAAGCTATTTGCTCTGCTAAATTAAATTAAAATTGGTTGAGTTGTAGACAGCGATGACCTATATTTTAGTAATTGGATTGGATTCGTTGTTAAAATTAATAATTGATGTGTCCAACTGCATACACAGTACCGGTCGAATGTTGTCACAGTGAAACTGTCTACTTTTTTAGATGCTGTTATGGACAATGTATACGACTGTATTTATTTGAAGAAATTTTATGCTTCGGTCGGTTGTAGGCTGCTTATGCAGGCAGTTCCTCCGTTTTAAGTTTAGTTGGAGAATCAGTAAAATATTTTATAAAGAATTTCAGAGTCTCCCCAAGAGGTGCTTCCCTGTCGTTAGCTTGAAGATTCTGTGGTGCCAATTGTTCATCTACAGTCTGAAATAGAGGTTACATTTGAAATGTCCGCTTCAAGGAAAATGTAACACGTTTGATGTGGGAGAGGTAATTTTGTGAAAAAATTTGTTAATTAAGTTGGAGTTCGACGTAGGTTTTGTATTAGGCGTTTGCAATGAATGTTCTTAATGAATGGAAGTAACATATATACGCATAAGTGTCGTCAACTCAAAGAATGCCGTAAGGCGGATTTCCATCGCCCACTTTATAGGTTATGTTCCCTAATTAAGCGATGCTTATATCATCGCCTACCACAAACCTGTAACGTAGTTTACGGAGAAATAATAGCGATGAAAAAAGTCTTGTCCCACATGAAATATAGACATAGTGCAATACTTATAATAGATATAAGCCTTTTCCGGGACAACAAAATGGAAATTAAATCCCTGCAATCGTCTTTTAGTCATTTAAGGGTCACTCTAGATTGCTGCGTAGGCGGCGTGACTCAGTACTTAGTGGGTTGTACTACTGAGCGGGCGGTTCTAAATTTTTATCCCAGGATACACCAAAATACGGTCTCAAAGCCAAAGCCATGGTCTATATGCCACAAATGTGCACAACATTATTCAGACCCGCTCCACTCTATCCGGCCGTGTACGCTAGAGGCTAGAGTTTAAGTACTACGGTATGGTCCAAATCTACATGACAGGCTATCCGTGCTCCTCCTCCACTTAATTTCTGCAAACTATTTTTAGGCATTAGTTCAGTAACATTAACTTATACTATGAATGTACATATGTATAGGCCTCCAGATTGCATACATGGAACGCACACTTTTCACCTCTTCTTTAGCTTCCATTGTTAGACAGATATAGAGTACATAAAATAATAATTTCAGGGAGTCACCCAAACAGCTACTTAAAGGATGTACATATCTAAAAGCTTTTAATTTGACCTCTCATACGATATCTTGTAATGTAAAAAATATTTTCCAAGTTCAACACTCACTTCGCAGCTCCCTTGGTAACAATGTATTCCTGACTAAGCTATTAAAGCTGCACTTAAATTTTGTTGCACAGTAATGTTATATTGTTCACCCTTACTTGACGATCCAAATTCTTCCAACAAAACCCATCAATTTAATCCATCACTAACGCAATGCAGTTAACCAGCAATAACCTTATCATACCCTTTATAAAGTCCTCCTGACACAAGTTTACTCAAATGCATACATTTTTGCCAATCGTTTTAACCCAACCCATTTTAATGTCATTCCCAGGTTTGGCTGCTTCATGTGATACTCTCCTGTTGGCCGAAATGTCCGTGTCACGTTTTCATCCAATCATTTTAAATAGTGGACAAGTACATAATGGCACCCTAACAAGTACGGATCAAAACAATAACAATAGTACACCGTCAACGTTGTCGGCCAATGCCACTGCTAGTGCAAGTGTCACAAGCTCAGCGGCCTCCAATCGCCCAAGCGCAGCAGCATCAGTTCAAAATCCCAGCACAGAACCGCCACCACTAACATCATCATCATCATCATCATCATCGTCAGCATCATCGTCACCACAGCCACCGACATCGTCAGGCTCTACATCAACGTCGACGACGAATGCCACACTCGCCACAAACAGTGAAATCATTTATAAATTCTATGTGCCCGAAAATGTTGGTGTTGCCACCGCAAGAATAACAATTGGCAATGGCTGCCTCACATGTCCGGATGTCGGTTTCTATGCCCAGGCAAATGCACTGCCCACTGACACCAATTACATTCAAAGTACAATCATAAAGCCCAACCAAACCGGTGAGATATCCATCGAGTTCTATGTACATTCGAGTGCCTGGCACTTTATCCGACTGAGATTCGAACAGTACCAAGAGTCCTCCTCCACATCAGTGTCAGCAGCAGCAGCAGCAGCAGGAGGAACTGGATCAACGGGAACAGCACCTGCAGAGGGAACATTTTCGACTGCCTCAGCATATACAGCCGCATCATCGGTTAGCAGGTCGTCGAGAGCATCGTCACCAGTAGATCTTGAGGGTTATAGCCATAATCAGAGGATTCGACATCTGTACGCCGGTGATGAGTACTTGCGGTGGGTGGACAGCAGCAGTGGAGTGGCCACCACCATTCCTCCCTCACCGACAGAGGAGGATGGTAGCTCCAACCACACCATGAACACCACTTGGTACGAGTTAGAGTACTCTCTACAAATTGATTTCCATAATCCGCAAGAGGACGAAGAAGAGCCTAGCACGGAGGGTGTGCCCTGGAAACCAATAACCTACCGGGACATGGAATTCTATCCACTGCTGCGGCAGACCTACAGGGAGTTCTTCATGTTCGACTATGATCTGATACCAGACGCCAATGGAACCGTTCCTCTAGTGCTGAACTTGACCGCAGGCACACCGGCAGGGTTCAGTTTTGAAGTTGGCGATGTTTACGACATCGGTGGGACACTGAGTTTTGCCGTATCCATGAAGCACGGCCTCAAAGGTTTGGATTTAAAAGGCACTCCACTACCGTCAACCGAACGTAGTGGGATTTTGGCAGAGAAACTAATTGGTAGACCACCAGTGGGAAAGGACTCCAGTGGCAGCGACAAAGAGGAGGATGACCAAGCACTGCCACGAAGTAATCAAACCATAATAGTTTGCATGCGTATGGGAGAGCCTGGTGAGCCGACTTGGCCAGACAAGTGCCGATATGGACGAAAGGTGCTACCCGCGTCGAGTATAGTAAACAACACCGACTCGAACACGAGTACGGGACTGATTCACGTACCGTTTCCCGAGAGTGGTCAGTGGTATGTGACCATGGGTTTATACTGTCATGGTGCAGAGACCGCTGCCCGGGTGACCATCATAGATAGTGTCAAAGAGTTCGTGAAGAAATACTCAGGAATGTTGGAGACAATGAGGCCGCCCTGCGCCTGTGCCAATGCGACAAAATTCTATCAAACATGTGTGAATGACAGGAAATGCCTGGCGCAGATGAACGAGACGGAGACCCTTAAGATCAAGGAATGCATGATGGACTCAAAGTGCTCCGATGACTTTGTGGATATGACCAAAAAGTTCGAGAGCCACCACAAGTTTGCAACGGAGCAGCACTTCGCGCTGGATAATTGCAACACTTCGGTTGTGTTCACCATATCATCCAGCCCCTGTGTAGCAGGCCGCTGTGGTCGCTTTGGGCGATGCTATCACTATATGTCTGGTGGTTTCGTCTTCTCCACCTGCGTTTGCATGAAGGGCTACCGTGGCTGGGATTGCACCGAAGATGCCCAGGTGCCGTCGAGTATATCCATTCTAGTCGCTTCCCTACTGCTCACACTCAGCAACCTGCTCTTCATACCAAGCATCTACATGGGTGTTCGACGCAAGTACTACACTGAGTCTGTGATATACTTCTTCGCGATGTTCTTCTCGACGTTCTATCACGCCTGCGATTCCGGTGAGGATGAGTACAGTTTTTGTCTAGTAAAAATCGGTGTCCTTCAATTCTGCGACTTCTACTGCGGACTCCTAGCCATCTGGGTCACTCTAGTCGCCATGGCACACATTCGACCGCAGTTCGTCTCACTCTTACACATGCTCGGCGCTATCCTCCTCGCCTTTGGAACAGAACTTAACAAACAGAGCCTCTGGGTATTCCTTGCTCCAGCCCTTACCGGCATTTGCATCATCTCAGCCAGTTGGGGTCTCCGCTGCCATAAATCGCGGAAACTCTTCCCCGCTAAGAAATATCTCAGTGTCTACATGCCCCTAGGAGCGGTACTCGTCATGGTCGGCCTGGTTTGCTATGCTTTCCTACAAACAAAACAAAACTATCACATCGTCCACTCAATATGGCACATCGTAATGGCACTCAGCATCCTCTGCCTGCTGCCCAGCCGGAAGTCCTTTATCCCGAAGTGCTAGCATTCGGCTTATACTCGAGAGTTTCTACTCATCGAACAGGAGTTCTATATGTGAATTTCGATACACCAGTAGCAGCAGCCGCCGCCGCCGCAGCAGCTCCGCCTCTTATATGCCACTATTGCCACGCAAGCTAAAATCTACTGTGCGAAGTAAAAAGCGTAAAACAAAAACAAAAAAAGCTTCTTTCATAGATACTACCATAACTACTACCACTACCGATCCGACTACATTGGTAGCGGAGATGGATCCTCTAGTGGAAGTGAAGACATGACCTAAGAACCTACCATTTAAGCGGGACGAATGAAGAGAAGAGAAAAACAAAAATATTTTTTGAGAAAACCAAATCACAGAGCCTTACTAGAAATGAGAAAAAAAAAAATAAAAAAAAAAAAAATTATAAACAGTAAATTATATATTAAAAAACACAAAAATATTAATATTAGTGTGTATATTGATAATGTATATGTAATGTATATTTTAGATGAGCTCAAAAGAAAAAAAAAATCTAGGAACACAGAGACATAGAGAGCTAAAACCAAATCGTATGTAAATTTTGTAACGTATGTCAGAAGATGTATCTATGTACAGTGTACTCTATTTTATACGAGGATATTGCTATAAAGTTTTAGGTTTATTATTTTTTTGTGGGCGCTGCGTTTTTAGGATATATGTATAAATAAAACAAAAATGCTTTTGAATAAACTTTTTAGGGCATAGTTAGATATTCCATAAACTCAAAGTGAATCATGATTTAGTGTTGTTTCCTAGGAATGATAATTAAGGCTTAAATCAGTTGTAGTTAGTTGAAATTTTATTTAATCTCTTTTTTATTAAGTTTTAAGTTAATAAATGAGTTTTCTGTATACATTTATTGATTTGCGTTTATTTTATTATATATATTTTTTAAAAGTATTTGCATTGTGTGACTGTGTCTATTAGTTTGCTGATAGATGGGCTTATATGTAATTCTGTTTGAAAAACACTTCCATCCTATCCCATACTTGATATCACGACCTTTAACTTGCCATAATTGACTGAGCAAAACTAACCTACTGTTAAACCCCAATACCCGTACCCCTTATTTATTTTTTTATTAAAACCCGAAATATTGTTTTTGTGATTCATTCGAAGATTTTAATCAATCATGGCATTATAGACAAAGTCGATTTCGCAATTCTGTCCGTCTTGGCGACTGTCTCTTTGTACCCAGGTCTGCAACCGAAATGGCTAGATGGATTTACTTTAAGAAGAGAAGAAATAAAACACCAAAACTGCACACTAACGTTGAGAATGAATTCCTTATCAAAGGTGGAGTGTACTTCCAATTGTTTGAGCTAACTGTCGACACTGCAATTTGTCAGTTGACCTTGGTTTTTCAGCCAATAGGATTTTATATGGATGAAGACCCAAGTTATTGCAAAACAAAATTCCCAATTTAGGACTGTAAAGGGCTCTAGTCGTTCGGATTGCGAGAAACTGAAATTTTTGGACTGTTACTTATGAGCAAGAGGTAAAGGTTGATCCAAAGGTTGTGACAAATTCCTACAATTTCGAGTAAGGCAAGAAAAAGCCAAAGCCCGGTTTTTACCTTAAATACCGTGTTCTTCCTGAGAATGAAAATAAAACCACTACGTATGTATGTACCATACAAACCTTATATCATACCCACATTGCAAGCTATGCTAAATAGCTTTTGTATGAATATTACTTATATTATGAAGATAACCTTGATCATGACAAACATAAAAGCAACGTATGCAATCTACTGCTGGACCCTGTCAGGAATTCTCTAATTGGCTGCATTAAGGAAAAGTTTTTAAATTAATCCTTAGAAAGTTATCATTGCACCTTTCACAGGAAGGAGGAAGCTAAACTAAAGTCTTCTCAGCTTTACACACCTTTCTAGTTTTTCAATGAAGTCAAAAAAGAAAAGTTAAGATATTAAAGTGGAACTCGCATATTAGTAACGCAATTGGTAGATTGACTGATCCATTCATGGATGACTTATCAATAGCACAGCGACTATGCGCATCTATTTACCTCACAGCAGCTCCATGGGCTACACTTGAACTCAGTCCAATACATCTTTGAGTCAATGGCAACACGCAACGCAGTGAATACCCCCAAATAGAAGTAGTAGATGCAATCATGTAGACGTACTCAAAACGGTTTTCGCCTTTATGCCTAAGTCATTCTGTCACGTAGAGAGTTTGATATTGAGGATTTCGAAGCTGTATGATTAAACCTCTGTTTGCCAAAATTAACAGACCACTAGTAGGCCAAGTATCACTTAAACTACAAACTTGGTATAAGTACGTATTTATTTCTTAATTTGCATTTTTGAATTGGTCCTGTCGTCAATCAGCTTGATCCCTAAATCACTTCGAAAGTCAAGCGGTAATTAAAACGCTGGGATTTTACTTGAACGACTCTAAAAATTGCGTGCTCCTTCAACATAATACATACATATAGTCAAACTCTAGCTGATGGAAGACATGAAGTAGTTGATTGAAATAAAATTCCTGGCTAGCTTGTTAAAAAGGTTTCTACAACAAGATGTATACAGATACTGAATCCACCTTCGTTATCCGCATTCAAAATCATAATATTTTTACATTTTTAAATTTTCTAAGAATAGCAATTCTTATTTACTTCAATGGCACTGCAGTCCGGAATGGACCAGTAAGTATCTAACTCACATTGTGGAGACCCGGTTAATTACCCATTCCGATTTGTACCAACTTTTGTGATGCTTTCAGAAGTCCTTCCACTGGGGTGGATTCATTGCGAATAGTACGTCTCGATACTTAAATCTTTTTTTTTTTTGTACAATCCTTTACGTTGGTTGTGACCTCACATTCTTGGCTGTAGAAACACTTTTTTTAAAAATCGCATTCTACATAACACACCTGTTCTTAACATTTCGAATAATTTTTAAAATCTTTCGAGGATTTATACTTATACTGATAATAATAAGCGTCCTCAAGCTTATCTGACGTTTTATACCACATGTGCATGTAATCACAAACAAAACCCTTCCATCCATCTATCAGCAAGACACAATCAGTGGAATTGATTAATTGAAGTACACACATGTATGTACGTACACACATAAAAGGAAATTTCACCAGAAGCAGGAAATTAACTCCCAAGAAGCAATCGGAAGTAATATAACCGCATTAATGCAAGCGAGTTTAGCATAATAAGCCCATTGAAGAGTAATCCGCTTTTGTACAGAATCGTATTTAATTTTTTGCCACACAACCACTTATGTATATGTATTTAGATATGAATAAACGGATTATTTTATATACGCGTCAGAATAAAGTCTAGGATTAGACACTGATAGCGTCATGTAAGTTTTAGTAACTAGGTGTGTGCACAGTACCTACGGTATGACAGAACCAAATCCACTACCCAACTGTACTTGATAATTAATTAAATAATAATCTTTCTTTGTGCACACACCCATCCATATTAATTTACTTCTGCGCTTTGTACGACATAAACTAACATTCAATTAAATAATCGAAAGATGAACGTATGAAATGTATTTTTGTATCTAAAATAAGAATGAAAGATGAAGGATGCAGCAACTAAAACAGCGCGACATGGTATGAAGTTTCCTACAACAGAGGAGAATTGATGATTATATAAAATATTATTTATATATACATGTATGTACATATGTATGTGCATGCACTGCATATTTTTTTTATTAAAGTTGAATTATTCGTAAACTAGGTAAATCTGTCTTCTTTTAATGTTAATGAAATAAATTGTTTGATTCTCAGTAAACCAATGAATGTTAAACGCTTAATACGCTTTAATTCTGTTATTTGTTTATTTTGTTTCTAAGTTTTTTAGAGGAGAAAATGCCTACGAGAAATCACAAATTATTGTACATTTAGTATAAGCAAATGTATTAAATATGTATAATCTGCACTTTTGATGTAATAAAAAAAAAAACAACAACAAAATGACAAAACAAATATATTGTTATTTCGTACACCAAATACTTAATGACTTTCATTTAAATAGTTTTAAGAGCTGCTTTCAAAAACTATTCGTTTAAGTCGACTTAGAAAACAACTCTGATGGGTATGTGTGTTTGTATCCAGAAATTTGCCCAGATTTTAATTCAGAGTTGCTTCAGATCGCTTATTGCCTTATCACTCAATTCTACAGATTTTCAACACTGATCTTAAAAAGTATTTCCATCGAGTGACGGATTTTGAAAAAAGCTCGCACAGCGCATAGGGTCTCCAAATTCAGGAATTCAGAAATTCTTTGTATACTATAATCATATAAACCAACTTTGAATAATTTTTTGTCAGTCCGACCTTTCTGATCACTCATGAAATAGTATAAACAAATGTGTTAAGTCTTGTTATCAGTACTCCCTTGGTCACCACATCCCACAAAATCTTTGGGGCATCGTTTTGGTGACAATACATACTATTGTATATGTCGCAACCTTTGTTGGTACAATCGCAGGTTTTTAGCAAAGCCGAACAAAGGGTTTCTTAATCTGCCTCATTCATGCTTCTGTGCCACAAAGTAAAGCGAAAATAATGAGAGTATTATGCTTTTTCTCTGTTATCTTCCAAGCTTAAAGTATTTTTTCAGAGCCAAACTCTTTTTTGGTGCTACTGTTTTATTCCATGCAATGTCTATATGGTAGTATACATATATAGGCTCGAGCGCTTCGCATATAACTTTAAACCAAGACAGGTTTCTGCCTAGCATAAAGGTGTAGCATGGATACTCTATCCTCAATTGACTTAAGCGGGCTTTATTGGTAAGAATTCCTGAACAAGATAGGAGATAGATATACAAGTGTGTACACGAGTTAACGCCATGCATGCATAATAAAAAATTAAGCATGAACATAACTGGCAATTTCTAAAGTTAAGACTCAATCAAACCCATTGATTCGTCTACCGCATTCTTTTCGCAAATACAAGAATGGCAGAATGCTTGGCTTCTTGTGCTTATATTCAGATATGTACTTTTAAAGCGTATACCAACCGTACATACCTTTTTTCTGCTTAATGTCAATCGCAGGTAACCAGATTCCTTATATCAAGAAGACATTAAAACAAAACGAAAACAAACCCACTCCGAAACCCTAGAAAATATTACGCTTATGTACGGGGCTCTATCCAATTGTAGACCATAAAATCAAACTGGATATCCATTATAACATGAAAATGACAATGAAACTGTTCTTACCACTACTTCATTAGCCTTGATCAATCAATGAAATTTCGGGAAGAAGATACAAAATAAGTCCTTTTTCCTTAACCCCATGGGATAGGTTTAGGTATCCTCGATTCAAAGCATGAAAGCGAGGACAGGAGTTCACAGTAGATAACGTACCGCCTATGTCTTGCTGCTCATACTGCTCATACCCATATGCCTTTTTTAATAAACTTGCAAGCCTACAATACGCGCTTGCTGGCACAACATTAATTCTGTTAAAGATGTTCGCACGGTTGCCAGGCGAACATTGAGGTCTTTCCTGCAACCTATTTTATATAACGTTAAAATATCGCACTTTTAAGGATTATTTCATTGAGTTCTTCTGATCATTTTTCGGGGATGCATCTGTAGTAGAAACGTAAGTTAACTACCGGCGTACGACAGGCCAATGCTTAAAGGCTAAGCGATTCTTTTCTGAATTCTGAGATCTAAATCTAAGAGCAATAGTCCTTCTTTGCCTAGCTTAGTAGTACTAGTACTACATAGTAGCAAATTGTTTGATCTGATATACCTTTGGCTATCCATTTGAAACTGGAGCACAGTTAACATATTCTTTCTGAGTGCTTTTCTTTGCCTTACAAATACGTTTGCTTTCCCCCACTTTGTTTTCCTTTACACGAAATTGTAAGGAATGCAATATAAGTATATATATAACAAGCCTGCAGAACAACCAATCTCCCTAAGATCCCAAGTCCTTTTTCATCAGATTTCTATCTTACATAAGTCCGTCCATCTGCAGCAATGCATGATGTCCCCGTCACATTTGTTTTACATCAAAGTCGCAGTCATCGACGAGTGTTGGCCTACGTTTGATCTATATACTGATGACGTTCGTAAAATTACCTTGAAATTATATGTAGGTACCCATTGTAAAGTTATGACAAAATTTTATCTTTCAAAATATTTTCGTATCCATATAACGTCGAATGAATTGAAAAACGCTGCATTCAATAAGTCTTAAGGGAACACCCCAGCTTGTATATTTTTTTCTATAAAAGATCTTCTTTACTCCAACGCAATCATCTTTCAATCACTGTTGTACAATTTTACATAAAAATTCTTCTTAAAGTTAACAAAATGCTTGCAGTCTACATCTCAGCAACTTCTTTTTACCTAACACTATTGGATCCGTATCGTATTTCCCTCTCGAACTGTTCTGCTTTAAGAGTACCATCAATGCTCTCGAAATCCTTGTTAAACACACTGTACGCACTCACTTCGTGTTTTTTCTTCGGTCCAGTTCTTGTATTAAAGTAAATCCCCAGCAAAGCGGAAAACATGAGAAAAACGATGCCAAACTGCAACTCAATTGCAATAACATAGCAAGTGGCCCAGAACAGAAAGTACACAGTTTTAAGAGTGTACTTAATATACTCGCTGTGGTGATCAACTAAAGCATGCTCATTACTGGGTGCGGGAACTGGGGGAACTTCATCATCCGAGGACGAAGGAATGTCAGATAGCAAAGGTTCTTTCTCTAAAGCAGTTTCATCTTGTAGTTTTTCCTAGAAAACAGAAAATTTTTTAACTTGTTTGTTGTAAACAAAAGCTGCTCTCACATGCACATCAACGATGTGTTCCTCTTTTTCCTTATCCGTCCTTGCACCGGATCCAAAAGTAAGCATTCTCCGCAGTACGCCTTTAAATTCTTCGTATTTTTCCTGTCGACGTTTTCGTAATCTATATTCTTCTAGTTTCGATTCCATTGGGTGGGTTATTAGTTTATTACATTATATTTTTGTGTTAAAATTTTAGGAAATACTAAAAATTTAGACACGTAGTTAGAAATAAACAAACTTATAAGATACTTCAAACTGTCAGCTGTCAAAAGAAGAAAATCTTTTTACTGTACATTGAGACATCTGGCTGTGTAAGTAAGAACATAGCCAAAGTTCTGTTCTGTACTCATTCCTAGTGGGTACAACAACCCGCTATTCCACCATTTGGCTGCATAGTTAATACTGAATATTTCTCTTAAGGCCCGATTACAGTACAGTAGAACTATAAAAAAAAGAGTTTAGCACACTAAGCTTTTCAAGTTCTTATAAAATTTAAAATATAGTGATTAAAACAATCTATCACATAAATCGATTCCTGTCGGTATAAGAAGTCTCATGATATAATAGATTTGCCTTTCTGACTACAAATATTTGATTTTATCAGCTAGGAACAGAACATTGGTGTTTATTACTGCTTGTTGATGTAAACAGTATTTGCTTTTAAGCAGTGGAAAAATGTACAACATGGTCCAGTGTAATTTGTTGCCAAGAAGTAAAAAGTTTTTGTCGCTAAAAGGATAAAAAAGAATTGATTATGTTTCGGAGAATTGTTTGCACTAAGTACAGAGCTCAAGCAGCAAGCATACATATATAGATGCCATAGATGTCTTAGACCCTGGAACCTAAGTTAGGTGACTACATCCGCTGGGGTGGAGCCCCACTCGGATCTCAACGGATCCATTGTGTTCCCCCGTTGTGGGATACCTGAAACAAAAAGAACACTGTATTGGGTTACCTAAATACCAGTCCGATTTCGTGGTGAATTTTGGGATGGCGTGTTTGCTAGTTCGCTAAGGTCATTGAAGTGCGATTTCCCGAGGTTAGGGAGTCTGGTTCTGTTGAGGCTTGGGCATTCGCAGAGGAAGTGTGTTGAGTTTTCCTCTACTTCTGTGTCGCCACAGCCTCTGCATAGGTCGGTAGTGCTGATTCTCATTTTCCTGAGATGGACCGCCATTTCTGGTCTTCCACAAGGCAGCCATCTTGGTCCTCTCTTCTTCATTCTAACTATTAACGACGTTGATAGGATCATAAAATACTCCTCCCTTTCTTTCTACGCGGATGATACCAAATTTTTTAAAGCCATCTCCTCACCACAGGACTACTGTCTCCTCCAACAAGACCTGGACAGTTTCTCGAACTGGTGCTCTAAAAATTGCTTAGAGCTCAATATCACCAAATGCCAATCTATTACCTTATCACGGAAACACCACGTGTCCCCTGCCCGCCTTTATTTTCTTCATGGTCAGCCTATATCCACCGATCAATCTCTGCGTGACCTTGGAATATTGTACGATAGGGAATTAAATTTCCGTTCCCATATTGACGAGATAATTGTTAAAGCTAACTCCTCACTTGGCTTTATCAAACGGTGGTCCAAGGAATTCTCCGACCCTTACGTGACTAGATCGCTCTACATTACTTTTGTCCACCCTCTCCTCGAATATGCGAGTCAAGCGTGGTGCCCCTTTCAGCAAGTGCATGTATCTAGAATCGAAACATTCAACGTCGTTTTCTTCGTTTTGCCCTTCGAGGTCTTTCTTGGAACGACCCACTTATCCTGCCTCCCTATCAAAACCGACTCAGCCTCATCAACTTGAATTCCCTCGAGAAACGCAGAGATGTTGCAGACATTCTTTTCATTCATCGACTTCTCTCTGGCTCTATCGATTGCCAATCTCTTTACAACTCAATTTTCTTCAATACTAACCCACGTAACTTACGATGCCCTCGGCGGTTCTATCTACCAGCCCATCGCACCTTATATGGCTCCAATGAACCAATTTCCCGTATGCTGCGGAAGGTAAACTCAAACCTCACCCATTTCGATTTCAATCGCAGCACTCCCAGCCTGAAACCTGATCTCCTCAACCATTTTCCTTAGCTTTAAGTCATAGTTTTTTAGTTAGTTGTAGCTTGTATTAAGCCAAATAAATGGAGGCTGCAGCCCCCACCAAAATTAAAAATTAAATTAAAAGTTAAAAATTAAATTGTCGCCAGTAAGAACTCCAAGGAGTGACAGCTGTTGTCTGTTTAATGAGAGGAGTTCTTTGCTCTTTTTTTGCCGTATTGGATCCAAAGCTTTCTAGAGACTCGGCATGATGTGATAGTATTCCACCTTGTATAGAAGTATAGAAGTATAGAAGTCTGTAGAGATTTTGCACATGAGGATACTGATGGGCATTAACACAGAGTTGACCACTTGTAAGTCATTTGATTCTGAGCCTCTTCTGGCTAGTTCGTCAGCCATTTCATTCCCATGGATACCCATATGTCCCGGAATCCAGTAGAGTGTAATTTTATGCCTCGTACTGAGGAGTTTGAATTCCTCTTTGCATCTTTTGACCAATCTAGAGTTAGTTGTGATGGAGGTGATGGCTTTTATGGCCGCTTGGCTATCTATGTAGATATCTACCTGTCTATTGTTGCTCAAGGGTGGAAAGATGTCTACAGGCCTCGGTGATACCGTAGATTTCTGCGAACCTAAGTTAGTGCGATTTTATTGCGTACACATGGCTGTATCAGAGTATATTGAGAATTCAAAACCAGGTTAGACTCAAACTTGAAGGACATGAGAAGCTAAGGGCTGCTGGGCTATCTTTTACGATGTCTGAAGATAGAAATAGAACTTCCTAATGGCACAGAAATCTTGTATTTGGAACCGAGAATTCCAACTTCTACCCCATTTCACATTTTTGAACCGTCAGTGTTCCATTCGGATTGAATTGCTGATTGAGGGATTCCAGGATTATCCCAAAAACTTCAATGTGGAGTGATAACTTTAAAGGAGCGATAAAGAGACTTTCGGTGAAGATAGCAGCGGAGTTTTTCTTAATAATATTCATATGGTCCAACTAGGTTGGTGGTTTTGTTGTTGTATATGAGGTGAGGTCTTACGGTGCTTGCCGCGGCAGTTCTCATAACACTTATACATATGCAAGAGTAGGAGGTCGAGAAGGACTTATTACGGAGCAGTTAGACAGGTGCGCATTGCAGCCGTAATGTCCATGCAGTCCATACTTTGATTTAAGATTAAGATCTTTAGATTCAAAATGTGCAGTCTGGTTAGTAAAAAAAAAAACAGTTTTATTCAATGTAAAGTAGTTAGCATTAAATATTTAGTCCATTCTCCCAAACTGTTAATTATTTCTTGAAATCTGCACTGTGAATTTTTTGCGTAGCCTGGAGTGGAATGAGCTCCATATTATTTTTCCCTGTCCCAGCTATCTTAAGTCGCATTTGAGCTTATACATTTTCTATTGAATTTGTATCTGGTGACTGTGATGGCTAATCCATGATAATAATGCCATTTTGTGGATATGTTCTTTAAAACATGCTGCTGCATACCCCTAGAGAATGTAGTAGGTAATTCATTTTCAGCATTTTGTATACTGTTTAGCCCTGACACCTTAAAAAAAAGTTGCAATTTCTCATAGCCAGTCATCTTTAAAGTTTACACTTACTTCACTATATAAAGACATACATATGTATATGCATCTCTTCTGATTGGATGAAATGGTTTGCCATTTTGTTTCTTTTGGGTGATTTTACAGCGCCTTGGGCAAAATGGACACCAAGAAATAGCTTACCATTTACTTTTTGTTCGTTTTCGTAGCTTACCTTATTGTGAGAAACAAAAACTAGCAAAATGCAAACAGAACCGACTGCCTAATGAAAAATCTAAACAACTACACATTTTATATTTTCTATAATTTTTATTTAATATTACCAATCGAACTTATTTTTACAATTTTAATTAAATTCTAAACATTTTTTTTCTCTCTTTTGCACCCCTTACACGTTGCAATTAATTGTATAATATGTATATAAACTTATACGGCACACATTTAAAAAAAAAATTCTCTATTCTTTGTTATTATTATTTTTTTTTTTTACTTTATTTCAACCACTTTGTGCTCTACATGTTCTTTATCAAAAAAATGATACATAACTTCATTATTGTTTTGTAAAATTTTTATTCAACTTGTATATTATTTTCGGTTCATCCGTGTAAGAAGTTTCACATAAATACATATGCGTAAACTTTATTATTATCATTAGTTTTTTTTTTAATTTTAAACAGAAAAACCTATTAACATAAAATTTGCAACTTAAAAATCAAAAGAGAATTACACTGAAAATTAATTTAAAAAAAAAAAAAATATATAAGAAGAGAAAAATTATGTCGGTTTGTTTATATATAAGCTTGTTGTTTGTGTTTATATATGTATTTCTATTTTTATTTTTTTTTTTGTTATGTAATCATGGTTATTGCTGAGTTTAAACATCAAAGAGATTGCAACTTACTGAATAAAAAAAAAGAATGAAAACAGAGAAAGGTTTTTTTTTTTGTTTTTTGAACCCACACCAAAATTTTATTATTATTACGGAAAAAGTTAGAAGAAAAATTAAAAATTATTTTGAAAAAATAAAACTAAATTTTAAAAACTGTTGTACATTCGCTTTTATGATTACAATTTTTTTTGATTTTTTTTAGTTTTTTTTTGTTATTTTTTTTTTAGTTTTTCTTTAGGCAGTAAAAATTTATCTTAAACTACTAAACAATTAATAATATTTTTTTTGTAGAACTGCTAATTTTTTTTTTGTTATAAATTTGCAAAACAATCGTTGTGTAAACACTAAATATTGTTTATGATCAGCACTTATTTACATTTTATTTTAGAATAACAAAAAATTTTTCAACAATCAGAACTAAATGCAAAATTAAAATTGAAAGAATGAAAAACAAAGAATTGAGGAGATTAAAAAAAACATAAAACTTTAATATTTTAGAGTACTATCATAAATAAATGCTGATTTTTAATATTTTTTTTTAATTAAAGAAACAATGAATTATAATTGAGTTGGATAAATTGTAGAATAGAATATTTTTTTTGTTTTTTTTTTTTAATTTAAAAAAATTGTCAATTTTAATCAGAAAATTTATTTTTGCTAAGCTTTGTCCTCAGACAAAACCATTTCATTAGTCAATTCATTTAACACCTGAACTAGATCGTTATTTTCAAGGTAGTCGCTCTCGGTCATATTGTAGTCATCATTGCAAAGGTCCATCAAAAAGGTTGTCATCAAAGGATTTCCATTGTCCATAAAAGATATAGAGGACTTCCGATGATTGTTTCTTGAAGTTGTAGCCTGTAGTTGTGGTGTTATTGTTGCTGGTGGTGTTCCTTGTATTTGAATTGTTGCCGTACTGGAGCGTTGGTCTACATTAGCTATGAGTACATCGCAAGATTTGACGGCCTCATTGATGATGTTAAATTTAGGATAAAATTTCGGACCAACAGCTGGTAAATGATTAATGTCCTTTGTTACTGTTTTACTCGGAGTGCAACTATCATCGATGCCACTGTCACTGCTGGATTCGGTGTCACTCATAGTCAGTAAAGCTGGCGGATTGGAATCATCCGATACGAATGGTGGCGAGGGTAAAACACCCGGACCACCTATCATAGGATTTGAACGATAACTACGCATCACCTTGGCCGTGGAAGTGTCACATCGAATCGGCGTAAAACTGTCACATGGTGAGAGCTGAGCTATGGAATCGTTGCTTATTTCATCAGTGATCATTATTTCCGGTCCGGTTTTTACAATTTCATTCTATAATAGAGGGGAGAAATGAAAAAAAAAAGATTTATTATCACATTAAGTTTAGACTGAATAGCATTAACGAGAAAAATGTTTTATCTTACGGATTGACTTGGAAAACACACACAGGGGCTCGACAAAACAAACAGTTCTATACTAAATCACCTACAGTATATGAATACTATGTCAGCGGCTTGAAATAAGAAGGCTTACTAGCCTTTTAGTATCAATATCTATTTAAATTTGAGCTTATTTACGACGTTTAATACAGCATGTACATATGCTTACATACGCGTATTGCCAAGGCTTTACGGCAGTTCGTAGCTAACATATTTTAATTCTTCTCATAAAGAATTTTTATCATTTTTGAAGCATTCTAAGCCAGCCACCTATCATAAAATTATACAAAGCGACGCGTTTAAAAACTGAACATTCAACCTTTTGGTTGAATAAGTTCTGCTCATGTATTTGAGCTCGAGAAAATGTATTTTTAAACGACATGTTTATGCCAACTTTCGATCTGTACTTCGTGTTTGTATAAATTTTAAGAATCACTCGGCAACTGACCTATCGGCAACGAAATATCATACTTTTAAAACACTTAGCTCAAAACTTTAAGAAACGAGTTATTCATGGACATTCACTTGGAAAAGAAAAACATTTTTGAAATCAATTTCAAAATTTGGTGATTGATCGCGTCACATTTAAGTGAACTGTAGTAGCCAAAATTAAGAAATTTAATTTAGATCGATAAGGGGACTAGTCAAATTCATCGACAAGAGTTACAATGAATTACTAAAGAATACTAACACTTTCACTGACGAAAAATAGCCTTTATTTATTATTTTCACCTTCGCATATCTAATATTCTCTCTAAACTAACGTGTTACGAGTATGTTCAAACTCCCTAATTAATCCTATAAATGTCAAATCTGTGACAGGTAAAAATATCATACCTCTTTGATTCTTTAAAATATAGCCGGGCCCACTTGTGTGCTTCCAACCACTTTCTCAAACATAATTCTTTTAAAACATTTAAAAAAAATCAAGTTCCTGTTAATGCTATTTTTATGTTTAGTCTATGAACAAGAATGTTTCAGAATGAGTTCCTCCTGCTGTGCAATATTAGATTTCAGTTCATGCTGAGCACAATAATAATCCTCCAATGCGTGGTGTTCACACTTCAAGTGGTTGTTAGATAAATTCATTTGAAGTACTAATAACACACAATGGTTTTTGTCGAAAATTTATGAGAAATTTCATTTACAAAAAATATGATACAGTTTCGAACATCGAAATTGTATTTATCCTTTTCCGCCCATGGCTTTATTTTAATACCATTTTCTTTTAGAAATCATCTTGTATTTCAGAAAATGATTTAAAAAATTAAGACATAATCGATAGTTTACGAGCATATATGTAGTTTAGTATATTGCACAGTAGAAAATTTCTGAAACACCTGAAATAGGACAGGGGGAACATGAATGAAGGATTGCGTTGTTTATGGTTTCTGAAAAAATTAAATAATACAATCTTTTTAATGGATCGATATTATTAAAGCTTAAAATATTTTTTTTACATTGATCTTTACAATAAATATAATATTTGACATTTGTTTCTATTTATTTTTATAAATATTTTTAAAACATTTGTTACATTCTTTGTAAATGCGAACATTTAACTTTTTTTTTTAAATGTAAATAAAAATATATGTCGAGTCTTGCACTTAAGTTTAAAGCTAATTTAAGAATAAAATACAATGGTTGACTAACAATAATGTTTTATTTAAATAATAAGCCGTTTAACTTAAAACGATGCTGGGATTTATTGAAAAACTTTTCATCTTCACTGCTATTGGTACTAATATAATTATTTTTTGCAATCTTCTGGGGAACCAGATTTCCAAAAGAAAAATTGTTTTATTGTAATGGAAGCACTGTTAAGAGTTTCAAAGCAAAATTTTTCTGCAAAGTGCAACTTCTTGTATATACTCGTACATATGTACATACGTATGACCAATCGCTTTCAAACCGACAGGAAACTTGGATGGCTCTCTAGACAATAATATTTGAACTACTCAATGGAAGCTCACGGAAAATGGATAACGTGGAGGCATGGGCTCAATTTTGGCTTAAATGAGTTCAAGAAATTCACAACATAAAAACAGACGACAAAATAATTATTTTTTTAAGAAAAAACAGCACAGACAGGTCTTATTCTTAAACCGAAATCAATAAAACGACGTCCCGAGAAATAAATTAGTCAAAGAAGAAGGAAGAAGGCGTTTTGAACTTATAAAAAAGTAGCACTGATCTTGTGCAGAGAGCTGCACATTTTCATACAGAGCTGCGTTACAATTTATGGGCCTGGTGGCACCGTTCTAAGTACGTTGGGCTACTGAGCTGCAGGTTTGATGATCGAAACCCACAAAACACCAAACAGTTTTTCCACAGGCGCACCTCTCGCGAATGTCTGACAAACATCCGAGTGTAATAAATGTCGTGAATAGCTTTTCAATTATGACCCTTGAATATGGCACTAAACTGAGTGTCCCTCCATTATTGAACGTAGCAAAACATTTTCCCAATCCTCTTTTTCAGATTGTATAACTGTCAGACTATCTCGAGCTTTCTTTTTAAAAAAGAGTTCGCAGACCATTATAATCTGCGAAAACCAAGCAAGTTTCGGCAGCAAAACTGTGGCGGTGGACGCTTTTGTTCAGTGGATCTTGAGTAGAGCTGCTAAGAGAGAAGTTTAGATTCCACCTCCCACGATTGTCTAAGAAATTGCGCCAAGAACTGAAAAATATTACCTTTCAAAAGCGACATTCGAATTTATACGAAAAATAACACAAAACACGCACAATACGAAGGAATGCGAGAAATAAGGCCCTTAATGACCAATATTTGTATTTGATGTAGGAATGATTAAAATGCGCTGGTTGATTCCATCTGTCAATTTTCTAATTTTGTAAGGATTACACAATGACTCATCTAATTATGTAATAAATCAATCAATCAAATCATCGCTGACAGTAAATGTTTTGCAGTTAATGGAAATATCTTACCAACTTGTTAAAGGCCCGTGTCTGTGTGTCGATTCAGAAGTTCTTTAAACTCAAGCCAAATATACCTTATATTCACAAATTCGTGGACCCAGTTATTCACGTCGTTACATATACAGCATTCAATCTGTGATTGAGATGCACAAGTCTAAAGGAATATGGAACAGGCCACCAAGTTATAGCAAAATGAATGAATAAAAACCTCAGCCTTTCAAGCCCCAAAGATTGAACAAACCTCTTAAAGATTATCAATCACTGTGTTTCTTTTGGAGCAAATCTCTCTTCAACTTTATGACATAAAGAATTTTCCATAGAAAAGAAAAGCAAAGCACATTAAAAGAAAATCCCATAGGATAACGAAGACAAAAATTATTACACCGCACACAGCTTGGTGGGGCATTAGCCCGGCTGCCAATAAATCATTTTTAGTGTCTCTTTAATATCCTTTTTGTATTCCTGTATCAAATCAGTTGGTGTGCCTACTTTCTTTTATTTTTTTTTCTCTGTTATGCCAACTTTAGATCTTATGCGTATCTAATCAAATTGAAAGGACTTTTTGAAAAATGTTTCAAACTCTCAAATGTCAAAAGTCAACCCAAAGCAAGATATGACATCATGTGTGGTCAACACTTTGTGTTGAGAATTTCTAAAGAAAAATAAAAAGAAGAGTACAAAACTCCAGATGAATATATAATGTCCTGGCGATTGGAAAAGTTTCCATTCCCCATGTTGGATATTAAAAGACCAAATGTTTTGGAATGGTATCACAAAATAAAATAAAAAAAAATAATGCATGTGTATACTCCTCCAAACTATGACGTCGAACTTTTTATGTTAAACTTTCACTTCCTATAAAAACAATAAATTTCAAGGCTATGCTTTATTTTATAGGTGAAAGCTTCTCCATCGATTTTACTATAACCGCAGGAAAATCACTCAAAATACGTTGAACAGAAAAAGGACATTTTGAGAGAGCGAGTAAACTGGGTCATTTAGAATACATACAGGAAGCAAAACAGAAATTGTGAAAAGGAAATAATAACGACACCAGATAAGAGAATTCCCAAAGATAACGACGTGGATAACAAAAACGGAGAAAACTCACTCCTCTTGAGAAAGTGAAAGTGAAGTTGAGTATACCTCTTGGTATACATGTTTTCGGAGGCTCGCTCAAGTCTCCCAACGCCACCACCTTTAAAACTCGAGAGAAAAGGAAAATCCATATTATCAGTTTTTTTTTTTTTCGTTCATTTGTGGGATTTATTTCTTTTCATTCGTCCTCCACAACACAACCACTTTGCAGGGAAATGATACTGAGAATTTGACTTTAGAATTGGAAAATATGAAAATAAAAAAAAAATAAAAATAATAAAAAATAAGTGGAAATGTTTTTCTTAAAAAAGGAGAGAAGAATTGAAATAAATCATGATGAAAATTAGATGCGATTATTCTGATGGTAGGCGGTATATCCTGAAGCTTGAGACATAATGATGGATCTTATGGTTCAGATGAAGATATTAAAATATTCATTTGGGAAGTAAATTTGAAATTCTTTTTTTTTTTTTTTTTTGGCAAGCAAATGAGAGATGGCATCTGAAGGAAGTAACCAGAAACACAATTAATTGTGTGGAGGTTTCTTGTAATGTCCCTGAATAACTTCGTTAATAAAGGGACAAATTTAATTGTATTAGTTTGTTTAACTTAAGGAAACAAGCTGATTTATTATTATTTAAATTGAAAACGATGTGTTCCGGAAATACGTGGTAAAGGCTAAAGGTTTAAAGCTTGTCACAAAACTGAAAAGATGTACATAGGTAGTATTTTTAAGGTTCTAAAAATTAAAAAAGATTTTTCTATAGCAGGGTTTTCAGCAGAGCGGAGAAGGTTTCCAAAATTTGATATAAAGTGGACACCTTTCTGTTTAGCTAGTTAGAGACGATTGAGATTTTTTTTTTCCAGAAGTGTAACACTATCTTGTTCTTTGATCTAAGTGGAGAGAAACCTTATATCAATCGGATATTGACGCTCAGGCTTAGCAGTAAGGATTAATGCTACGTTCTGATGGAACCAGACCTTGAGAAAGAAAATAACCAGCGAATGTGGATTCTTGCATCACTAACCGACAGAAGCTGGCACAGAAGCACAAAGTGTTGTAAATAAAAATATGTTCTAATTGTAGCAGGAAAGTATATAGTTTGCCACGTCATCGGATGAAGAATTTGGGCGAGTATTTTTTCACCGTCCAAGGCAGTAAACCGGCAGAAAGCCGGGGCCAGTTCGCTAAATTATGGGATTCACATTGTACTCCCAGCGAGGATGTGATCACTAACGTGATCAGAAAAGGTGGGAGCGATTAAAGGCTGAGTTAAGCAAAGCTTTGCGAACAACATCTGCATACCTTCTTTACCCACTTATACATATATAGATATGCCTTAGGTGTCCGAGACTTGTGGAGTGGACATCGGAAATGGTTGTACTTCTCCATCAAGGGATATGTTAAGAACTGTCTTGACAATGAGCAAGCTGGGTTTCCATTTTGCGATCTCTTGCGACGAGCATAATTCTTTACAGGAGTCGACTTCGAAAATACACTCGAAATTATAAACAAAGAGTGAATATATCGGGCCGTACGAAGAATGGGCATCCTGCCTAAGCTGGTGGCAAGCTACGTAGGCGAAATCGCACATACAGGAAAAGAGAAAGCTGCCGGAGAGATTCGAGATTCATAATAGTGTCTGACAAGGCTGTATGCTATCATCACAGCGTTTCTGGTCGTAATCCGTAAATTGCATCTAGTGCTTTTCACTGCAAACTCCCTTACACGTGGACTAATCTGAAGATACACGCTGCTACTTCGATATTACGGTTGACATAATGGAGTTTTAGGGTTGGATGATCTAATAAATGTTCTTCGCTTGTTAAACAAGTGCACTGAGGGTCTTCGACATGTCTTTCAAGAGAAATCTGCTACAACACCTCATGGCTTAGTTGACTAATTTGACTAACCTTTACGATATTGAAAATAAAGATACAAGACAGCCTTTGTTAAATATTTTCTGGTAGTATAAGGCGACCCATTAGGCAAGGGCGTGGAAGGTCAGAAAAACCACTGTAGTTGGAAGGAAGAACGCAAGAGTAGTACAAAATTTTAGTTTTAGAGGACAAGATTTCTTGGAAAATCTCATTTTTATAAACTGCATCAAGTGTCTTTCCCTAAAAGGGTCGATTGGGAAAATCCAAATTAATTTCTTAATTTTAGACGATAAGACTAAATTCTTTTGTGCAAAATACCGACTATCTTCCAGACTGAAATTTTTGCACACACGAACTAATAAACCGTATAATCGATGAAAAATCTGTACAGACAATCAGGCTGCACTTAAAGAGTATGGGAGCTCTAAAAATGACTCCCAGATTGTAAAAGAATGTCGCTGCAAACAATTTTGACTAAACAAGGTTTCCCAGCGGAATAAAGTCTGCCTTATATATGTAGGTTCCGGACTGCAGCGGAATTGTAAAAAGCAATCAGAGTAGTCTCTTATGTGTGCAAATTTGATAATTGTTGTAAGTTTAACGAAAGTCCTATATTAGATCGACTTTCATGTATTCTCTAAATAAAATGACCACTCTGGACTCATGTAGGACCATCAAGATTTTCGTGAACGGACCTGATAAGAGCACTGCGCAATTTGAGTTGTACAGTAAAGGTCGGGCTAATCACTGGGCACAATACATGTGTTGTAATTTGACTAATATGAGAATCATCACTGACCCTATGCCTGAGTCGCGTTTAGAAGCCAAAGATAAGACGGAACGCCTCCCCGCGTTTAGAACTCAAAGATACGGCGAAACGCTTCCTCTGCCTATTCCCAGCTTTCGAAATAACGAAATTGCACACTTTTGGCGTTGATATGGAAATGGAATGAGTGCATGTAAAAATTGGGCATGGTTTATTTTCCAGGGTAAGAAGATCCCCCCAAAATGTAAGGGGCTGCAGAAACGGGAAAAGAGTGTAACTAGATAGCGAGTTTATATAAATTCTATAATTCATTCCTGTTTGCCAACTCTAAATCTTGGCGCCCTGTGCGGGACACCGACAAGACGGCATACAAGCTTATGTATCTTGTTCATTGTAGACAATAGTGCAACCAAAATTAGAAGTTTATCACTCAGTTGTAAAATCTAGATGTTTGGAACATATGTACATTTAACAGGATGCTAACATGTTAGTGAATATACTAAATGAATATAGTCGTGTTAAATGTGCCCAAAAAGTTCAGGAAGAGCCGAGGGGTGCCCAAAAGCCTTAAAAATAAAAAGGAAAAAGTTTGCTAGTCATGTATTTTTTCACATTTCATCCAACAAGTATTTCAATAAAACCAATTTTACCACATCCTTTAGGATTAGTAAGAAACTTCTCCCAAAGTTATTTAGTTTCTTCAATCAAAACCGAACGAAATCTATTTGATTTTACTTTCATTCGAATATTTATCATGGAGATCGACGAATTGAAATGTATTATACACACAAAACTCATGAATTGTCTCATATTTCTTTGTTATAAGTCGTGGGCCTAAACAAAACACGGCGGTATATAATATTGCAGACACGTTTCAGAATAGTACCCTTAAGGTAGAAAATGAAAAGGAAAACGGTCTCCCTTCCCAAGAAGTTTATATGAAGAAATTTAATTCAATCATCTTCATTCCATAACTAACAAAATATTTGTAAATATCTATTTATAAGTATCTTCGGCCCACATTGTCTCCAAGTACAGATACCTGTTTTTACAATATATTTTTAATAATCTCATTATGTACAAAAAGAAAAACCCAAAAACTCAAATCCGAAAATCCACCCAATTCTCTGTTCCAATTGCCATCATTTAATTCAACAATTGCTCTCATCTGTGATATTCACTCATCCATCCAGCTCATTCATCTCTAGAGAACCATTCAAGGATACTCTGATTGAATTCAGAGAATATTCGTCGACTAGCATTCGAAAATTTATTCCATTTGCTTGACGAGGACGAAGTTTTTTTTTTATTCTGTCCTATGCCTCCTACACAAGCATCTGCCATCTTTTCACACCATATACCGAAGAGGAAAAGAGTCAACTTTCAAATTGGAAAACAAGTTTTAATATACACAGAATATGTATGTATTAACATCACCCATACCACCCATCCACATAACCTTCTACACAGAAATAAGCTGAACTGCCATGGCACTTACATCCCGCATGAGTAAAATGGCGAACTTAATCCTATAACATTTTTTTTATAAACTTTAAGAAAATTAATTTTCAGCAAAAAAAAGGACGTACCCTTCTATGAGAAAAGGACAAATTTATGAAATTTAAGAAATTACATCAGCAACGCGGCTCTCCCTAAAAGTTGGTTTTCTCAACAACAGGGTATGGAAAAAGGATGTGTGCCTAGGGAACTCATTTAAGACGGAGGAGAGGCTCAAAAGAAAATCCCCAAGAATACAATTTTCTGTTAATTTGGCTGTTTTTATAATTTTCTGTGTTTATCATTCGTTTCCGTTTCTTTATTTTTTTCTGTGTGTCCTTCAACATTTGTTTGCCAGCTTGTAATTGCCCTTGCGGGAAGTGATGGTAAGGAGAAGGACTTATTTTTATCTGCAATTATTTTACTTTAAAGGAAGTACAGCAGTAGAAGGACTGTCTTTAATGGGATGGAGTGCACAATGGGCATGAAAGCCATAAAGGAATCACGTGTATTACATTACATAGCAGCTTGTAGGGTGGCTCTTCGAAGCAATTATTAGTGTTGTTTTTGTTTTCGTGATACGTGATGGCAGTCTTTATTAACATGCTATATGCCCGATGGATCCGAAAGGAGTTAACGTTAACCATTTCACATTAAGCTAAATAGCTTGCAGCACAGATGGTTTTAAAATCGGCAACATTTTGAGTTATTTCTTTCCTAGAATGTTCCGGTTTTTTTTCCACGCAGTGTTTCCGAGCTTGTCCCAACAATTTTTAACAATAGTAGCAAATAAGAATTTGGTTTTTTTTTTTTTAACATGGAATTCAAAAGTTAGGATAGGTACACATATGCATGGGTATTAAGGATCTTTGATGAGATCCAGGCTAAATTCAACCATACCAACTCTGGTTCTTAAAAGAACAAACTGGGACAAGTGGAAGATAACCAATTGATTTTAAGAAAAACCCAAACTTAAGCAACAACTTTGGCTTTTTTTGCAAATACCTTTCTGGATGAAGAAAAGCCTTTCAACTTTACAAAACTGAAAGCTTGATAGTCTAAAAATGATTGCTATACAAAAACTTCAGTAGCAGGTGGTACACCGTAGGGATGAGTGCTATCACCTCAGCTATAGCTCGCAATCATACACGAAATAGTGTAGAAAAGGAAGGATGAGGGGTAATAACATACATACATAGATAAATGGCATTGTAATAAGAATTAGTGGTAATAACACCTCAACTCTACGTGATCTTAAGGAGTCAACTCTCGAAAAGTTTGTCAGGTGGACTGACAAATGTGTAATCCCGGAACAAAAGCCCGAAAGCAAAGGCCTTCTGAAAGTTTTGAATTTATGCAAAAACTTTATGACATCTAGTCGAATGTATAGAGTTTTGTGAAGTATTTCCTAAACAAAAACTATTCCTCCAGTCAACACACTTCAATGTCAACTTCAGTATCCCATTAGGCATACGTTTATCGCCACATTGTAATAAAATCAATACGTTTATTTCTTTCTTCCTGAACCCCATTGTGTGTGACCTAGATGTGACTACAATTCCCAATAATCATGAGTTAATATGGTCATATTGTCTCACAAAATTCTGACACATACCACAGCGATACCAAAGATTCCCTAGATTCCCTTATCACACGAATGAATTCTAATTCCATCTTCAAGAGAAATGTTCTAAATTTAAGAAATTTACACGAGTTTCTCGATCCGATATTTATATTATATTTAGCCATTACTTCTTGATTTTCTCTTCTATATTTTCAATCGATACCTAAAGCACTTAGAAAACTATAAAAAAAAAACTTCTTTACTCTGTTTCCATTTCTAATTCGTATCAGATCAATACCCTCCAGGTTTCAATAAAAACAAAATAATAAACCTCTAATTGCCGAGATATCATTCTTCGATATGTTTGAACGAAAAAGTCATTATTAGCCGCTATTAACATCAATAAAACAAGAATTGAATGTGCTATCGAGTAGCTTTCCCTTTCCGAGTATACAAATCATAGAACAGTATATCAATTTACCGAAGGTCAAGATCATAACCACCCCAATTCAATTCCAATATCTATTCGCCTTGATTCATTCAATGCTGCTTGCTATACGAAGCTAATTGGTTTTGTCATATGAATTTCTATTTTTTTGACACTTAATTGGGTCCTGCGGTTGACATATCATATGATCCTTAAGAAAACTCATCCACTTGACTAATGTTATAAATTAAATTTGTTTTTTTCTTCCTCTCCATTTAAGGGATGTCTTAATTAATTTTCCACTTCAACCATCACCACCTGAAGACGAGCTAAAATCATCTCTCTTCTGGGTGAACTTTTCTCTTGACTTAATTCAATAAGGACGAAGAGGGAAAAGTTTTTTTTTATAATTTCACAGTTTTTATCCAACACACGTGCGGTAACCCTTCTCAAAACACATCTGTCAAGACGAAATGTAGGAATTTAGCTTTCACCATCATCAGGGATATGTCTACCACAATTTGCACATGATTGTGCGAGGACAAATTATAGGTACATCTGGTATGTCAACGTGCCATTATATCGATTTAGTGTGCCAGGATGTGAAAAACACCATCGCAATTATTGCTCGCATACTGACAATTTAAATCAAATCTGCTTCACCTGGTTGTGATGGCAGCTTACAAACATTACAAAATGTGGGCTTCATTTGATTTTTTTGTTTGGAAGTGAAATTGGATACATTTTTCATAATTGAAAAACCGTTGCGATGAACTCAATTAAACTCTTGAAGGAAGGGAACAACGGCTATAACTTTCAAACGAAGTTGTTTTAGAACTATGAGGCTTTGTAGACCTTTTTATTGTTTTCGAGAAGGAAAGTTTATTCATCTGGGTCTTTGAACTTTCAAATAGAAAAAGGATAAAAATTCAGCACATAACACGGGTCCTATTACACTTGTAGCCTTGTGGGAGATATCTCAAGAATATAATGTGAGATAAGTTTTTTTTAGTAATAGACAAATAGAAGAACTCGCAAGCAAATGTAGATGTAAAAAGCAGAACAATGCACTGCACTATGTAGTAGCCTTTGAAAATTGAAGCCAAAGGTGGAAAAAAGATTTCTTAAAAAGACAAAACAAAAAAAAAAAAACTGTTTCTTTCGCAGAATGAAATAATTTTATATTGCTGCCGAAAAATTGGACATGCACAGATACTTTTCATCCGGCAACCACGGCAGACCACATAACCCCAAAGCAAAAACCTTCCCAAATTTTCTAAATGAGAATTTCGACGATAACTTTGAATTCTTTGCACTAGGATAGACCAAAGCTAATCAAGTCAGTCACAAAGTGAATGAAGGTAAAACCAAACACATTTTGTCAACAAACAATGAGTGGATAGACCACTCTATGACGAGGCTAATTAAAAAATATTAATACAGAGCTGGAGAGGTACCTCACAATGGTTTCATGTTGAAAACGTAATCTTGATGAAGCTAAAGAATAGTAGAATTGGTTGGTCATCACATACACAGAAGATGTATTTTTATTCGTTGTTGGATATACGTTCAAACTCCATTCTAAAGACCAAAGATTGGAGAATACTAACCTCTAGAAACCAAAATCTTTTATCTTAGACAGACATTCTTCACTGGTATGAACCTTTTAAGCAAGCAAATAAAAGTCGAAATATTCTGGAAAATCTGAGAGACTGCTGTACTTTTTGTAGTCGCCATTTAAGACGAATCGTTGTATGTGCCTTCCCTTCGAATCTAATTCGAGGAAAGTTTGGGTAAAACTTTTTAATGCGACAAAGTAAAAGAATCTGGCATGGAATCAAATAAGTGGACTTGCAAAAATTGGCAGACAAAATTGTGTTTATAGGTTTAGAAGGTGGCGTCTTCATTTGACGATTAATAAGAATGTGTCACTGTGATAATTATTTACCGAACAAATAAATAAAACGACTCAGACGACTGGTATCGTTAACGAAATAATCGGCGACCAAGTTACAACTGGAAATTGTTAGCGTGTTGCCAGTGTTTGGATAATCTATTAAGCATCACTTTGCAATCCAGTGTTAGTGGTGAAAAAAATCACTTCTCTTAAAGATTGAACAACCAAATATCTGCATCATAGATTACAGATACAGCGAAAGGATTCGTCACATCACAAATAAAAGAATTTTTAAAATCAGCAATAAAACAAGTTCTGTTAAAAGTTTTTCTTCAAATCGCATTTATGCTTTTATTTTTATTTAATATTGCATATATTTTGTGTATATTATTTTATTTTAAAATAATAAAATGCTGCTTAATGATTTTCGATTATCTCTTCTTACGTAATAGCAAGTAGTATGCCTATAGATAAACTTATAATGTATATATGGTATTTTTTATGTAAATATATAAATATAAGACCATATAAATTGCTATTTTTTTTTTCTTGCCTTAAAATTAATTTCTAATTTATTTTTCTACCAATCTTTTCTTATTTATTTATTTTTGTTTATATAAAATAGTTCGACACCTAGATCTTTAAAAGAATTTAATTTTGTATTTCCTTTTACTTAATAAGTAAATCTTTGTTGCATTTGCTTTTTCAATTCTTGAAAATTAATTTTACGCTAAGCTTGTATATTATATATCTTTTGGTAGATTAATTATTTTATGTAAGCGTTTATTTTTAGTTTTTATTATTATTTTAATGATTTCGAAACTACATTAATTATTTTTTTTTTTTTTTTTCTCTAAAAATAATTTAATTTGAAACTGTTACAAGTAAAATGTCGAAGGGTTGCCTGCGCGTAATTTATCTATGATATCATATCGAAATGAGAAGATAACATTTCAGTGATATTAATTTTCTCGAAGGGTGGATTACATGGTAAGCAGAAGGGCACACGCCTTTCAAATTCATGTTTAACGAGGGATGGTAATTAAGATGGTTTTTAAAAAAAAAATATTCTTGCTAGAAGGAAAGTATTTTCTGACAACGACCTACGTACATAGAATCCCACACGAAGAAGTTAAACTCATTCACATGGTAGCGGTATCATATAAAGGACGACCTCGACATTTGTCGAATAATGAAAAGGACAAAAATTCTGAGATTACTTTTATTAATTCTCAGCGTTATTGATGTGGTGAGAGAATTTGGTTTCTGTTTGAGGCAGTGTCTCGAGAAGATGATAATGAGGGCGTGAGATATTTTAAGATGACAAGTTAATTAATTGACTGCTTAGACAATGGTTTGTCAGCTTTTTGTTTCCGATTAATGGATGGACTAACTTGTTGAATGTGAAGAGGGGATGAGAATGGAGAAATTAATCATTAAAAGGGATGATGGTAGGTCGGAAGGGATGGAAGTTGTTGCTGTGAATGCAAATTTAGTAGCACCTTTTTATAGACGATGAATACCGTAATCATGTAGTCTTCTTGTGATTTAAATAACAAAAAATCAACAAAATAAGTATTCACGGAGGGGGCTGTAAAAAAATGATAATATTGTGATGGTTTGTTTATTTTCGACTGAATATTCTTAAAGAGTATAGAAGTGGTTTAAAGCGCTCAATTGGTTGAACATGTTTTTATTAAATTCACTCTCAGAATATGCAGTGCTGACAATATTGAGCAGTTGGAGGATTTAAGAAGTCAATGTTACCCTGGGAGGAATTTGGAACTCCCTGGAATTGCTGTTTTTTTTAAAAGGAAAATGTATGGGTCATACAAATGTGCAGAATGAAATTTTAAGCTCCATGTAGCCAAAAAATGTGTGTGAACGGAAAAAATAAAAAGTAAAGTTCAATCGTAAAGGATGAAGTAAAAGGTGTGAAAGATGAAAGGTTTGAAAACATTAAATAAAGAATTGAAAAAGTTTGGTTAACATTTAAAAAAAAAAACAAATTTGAAGATAGATATCATTTTATTTTCCTTGACTAAAGTGTCGCATATAATGAGTGAATTGCAGGTTTTAATGTGAGAGTAAAGTGAAATGGTGAATATGTTTTCAAGTTCCCCAAGAACTTCATCGGATTTATATTGACTTCTACTTTTGTGGATTTCGGAAGAAAGATGAATCGAGTTGTTAAAGTAAGAAGTCTAAAACAAGTATAACTGACGCATAGTTTATTAAATCTTTAATCACTGATAGTGTGATTACTACTCTAACCCCATTTTAAATAAGATATTTGCTCGTCCGGGAACGGTTTGTACACCAGATTCAACTCTCTGCATTAACCACGTTTCTCGTTTCTCCGTCTAAACTGGTTGAACCAGTATTCAAAGAGAAAGTACTCGTACTTTAGATAAGAATAATTCGTCTTATATAGTAGAGACGTTAGGTTAAACCTTAAATTGGAAAAAAAGATTTTGCTACTATAGTTTGGGGTATGTTCAGTAAGTTCATAAATTCGACAGTTAATTTATTTTCATAGTTAAGCAGTTAACACAAATTGATATACAATGTAAGACAGAGAAAAACATGTATAAAAAAATAGGTCAGTTTCTTTTCAGGTTCCCATGGTACAATTGCCCAACTAGTGGTCTACCTAGACTTTCTCATAGGCCTCCTTTTACGAAAAATAAAAGTTTTACAAAGTGGTATCTCGTGAATGCGTGACAAAAAAGTCTTAGACACGTAAGTAACGCCGGTGGATACACAGTATTCATTTGTGTGTAAAAATTACCACCAGGGGACACGCGGTTGGATAAAGATGCCGCTAAATGGACACAGAAACTTATATTATTTTTAAAATCAATCAGAAGCTAGAGCGATGAGGTTGTTGCGTGAAAGCAATAATATTCTAAGGCCGTAAAGCATAATAATTCAGCCACAATGTTGTCGAGTCTATCGAAGTGAACACATATTTTGAGTATTTTACGTCAGATATATTCAAATGACGACAAAAAGCTGCGATCGATTTCGCAGAATCTCATTGATTCATAAATATTATGGAACTCAAAACAACTGACGAGTATCACACCTAAACTAATCTCTCCACCAATTACTCATCAGAAATAAGCCGCGGTGATATCAAAGACAAATTAAAATTTTACGCTCCGGCAACAACTTCCGAAAACAAAGTCTAAATTTACACAGTAAATTCATAAACTAAAACTATTAAGATATGTAGATATTAAAGAATTTTAATTACTTTTTTTCTTTTGTTTTGTTGTCGTGTATCTTATTGTTTGTTTTTGGATTGTTCATCCTTGAGGTAATTCTGTCTACTTATTATTTAGGTAGAAGAGGAGGTAGGTATATAATTTGTCTATTTGGATTTTGGTAAATATAATTAAACTATTATTCTTTCCTTTTATCGTTTTTTTTTTCTTTTTGTGTTTTAATTTCTTTCTAAAAATGTATGGCAACTATAAATGCATTTTATAAGAAATATACATAAAGTTAATATATAGTATTTATTTTTTAGCTTTACAATTTTTTTTATGTATGTTTGTATTTTGCATAACATTGAGAGGTAGTAAGTACATGTGTACGACATCTATTAGGGAGGTAATCCTTTAGTGTACTGTTTGTTTACAATTTGTTTTCAATTCATTATCGATAAAATGAAAATTATTTTTGCACTAATTATTGCTATTTTAATTTATTTTTTACTTTAATTTTTTTAATTATTTTTTTTTGTTTCACAACTCCGGTGGGGGATATTCCTGGATATGAAAATGTACATAAAAACAAAATTGGAAATCATAAATAGTTTTTTTTTTTTTTCAAAATTTCTAAATTTCAATTAAAGCCATAAATAAAGTTTTTTTTTTCATTTCGCTAATAGTATACCTATTTATTTTAATCGTTTCTACCGAGGGACGTTTTCATATTTATAGACTCAATAGTATAATAATAATTTCAAATTTAATTTATTCTTAATTACTAAGAGCTTTTATCCACCAAAAAAAAAAAAATTAATATTTTTTTGGGTGAAATATATTAGTATTATTATCTTGGTGTTTGGTTTTTTTATTTTCTTATCTTAATTTTTAGAAATCATTTTACCTACATACATTTAAGACTTTTCTTTAAAAGGCTAACTGAGTTCACCATTTTCACTAATTTTAAGGATTTTTATGTAATTTTTTAAATTAAAGTTTTAAGAGTGTACGCTCGCAGTCTTTTATTTATAATTATTTTACATAATTTAGTTCGTTTATTTTATTGATTTTTTATATATTGAATTATACTATAAGAATATATGTATGTATATGCCTTAAGAATACTTATTAGGTGTATTTATATTGATTACAATTAATGATTACCTTTGGGATGAAAACAATTTGAGCAAATAGGCTGACTTATGCACTTGAAATTAGCATATTTGAATACTGCATAACAATTTGGTGGGTAAATTGGCACTGAGTTAGGGTATTGAATTTTCAAAATTGTTGGTAGAAAAAAGGGGGCATCGGCCACCTGTTGGAACGCAGGTGCTTCTATCTTTTAAGAAAATTGTCCTACATGCTATCTATAAGACCCATGAAAGAATCCAGCCCAATTTTAATGGAAGTTAATATAGGCACAGACCTTTTATTCGATGATTTTGATCGGATCTATACTATATTTCTGAAATTACTTAGGTGAGAATTTCTTCAAAATGAGTTGTTGCAAATTAAAAATTGTAAAAAATAAACAAGATTAGGTTCAGTTGAAAGTTGAACCAGAAAAGTTTCTGCTTTTGGAGACTAAGCAGTGGGATGGATATACAACGAAACAGTGGTACTCTGAATCACTTTCAAGTCTTCATATGCCCAAAACAAGTTTTATTTGTTGTACGACTTCGACAAGTTGAAAAAGGAGTCATATAAGAAAGACAAATATTTGGCACAACAGACCGGGATGTGATTCTCGCCATCCTTCGTGTGGTGTTCGTGTTATATTTTTTTTTCACAAATGGAAGGAAACTATAGTTTACAGCCACATAGACACTTTTTTTTTAGAAGTTTTCTTATTTTCTCATATTATTCTCGAACGTGTATCAGACATTCGCGAGAAGTGGGAACATAAAAATGTTTTTTTGAGATTCGAACTTTAAAACCCACTGAACCACTGTGCCCACAAAAATCATACCAAAAAAATATTTAGCTTCAAAAGCTAAGGATCTAAATTTTTCTCTTAGGAGTTTTTTGAAAAAGTTAAAAGACGGTAGACTCATTTTTTCTCCATAATAAATGAAAATCTTTTTTCAATCCGGACAGAACAAAAAAAAAAAAATAATAATAATAATAGACGAATTATTAGATTTGGAGATTCTCCATAAAATGGGTGCAATATTCCACAGACTAGCTCATCTACTGGGGAACCGATCCTTTAAAGAACCAGGAGAGTCCGCGCAAGCTTCGCTGATGAACATAAAGCGATTCAAAAGGAGCAGGTACCAGCTAACTAGCAATAGTGTTAGACGAGGTACCATTTATATAAGGGAAATTACAAAGGCTCAATAGGCTCCCTCAATTTTCGGCTCACGCTGACGACATTCATATCATTAAAAGAAGATATTAATCACTGTGGTAATCCTTGGATAATTTTCGACAAATTTAACTAATGAGGAACTTAAGTTCTTTTGGATTCAAACCAAAAGCAGGGGCATGACGATCTGTATGTATCTGTATAACAAATGTGATGATGATGGTTCAACGTATCTTTAAGTGGAGCTCAGGGAGTAAGTATGCAAAAGATCATACATGCTATTAATATTATGATCAACCACCAGTTGTTGGCTAGAGAATGACATAAGATCGCGAAGAAAAAAAAAACGCACATACACTCCACCCACTGATGCACTGCTGTTGACGATGATATCTATCTGCTTATTTGAAATTAATGATGATGATGATTTGATGGAAAAATTAAAACAATTAAAACAATTAAGAGTTTGCAATGCATTACGCTATATTTTTTTATAGGGTGTGAACTCATTACAGTTCCCTTCTTTTATAAAACCAAACTAGGTAAACAACTATCTGTAAACCATTCGCGGAAAATCGTCTTACCAGTAAAACCTTTAAACATATTAATGGATAATCTACTTTCAAATGCAACTGTCAGCATTTTTACTCGCTACTTGCTCTGTTCACCCATATAAAAGCTTTTATACTTATAACATAAAGTAAACTTTATCTTAACACGTAATTACTACATACACTTGTTCAAAGCTTCATCGGAATTTTATAATTTATTATGGGCGTTACTTAATTTGTTATAGAGTAGAATTATTAATCATTGCATATATTATACTTTAGAATAATATGAATGACTGAATTATATTTTCACTATTATTTATTTTTATTGGATTTTGTATCGTTTCTATTGTATTATGGTCGTGGTTTGTTATTTCATTCAAGAGGTAGTAGTGTATATTATTTTTTGTTATTTATTGAGGTAGATTGTTTCTGATTTTGTTATTTTATTTTCGTTTGTTTACTTAAGTTCTTAGAGAAAATAAGATTAATTGTTTTAAATAAATTAAAAAAAAGGTAAATAAAATTAGACATAAAAGATTTTTTTATAATCAAGCAGCAGATATTATTTAAAAAATAAAAAAAAAACTGTATTTCATACATTTTTTTGAATTGGTATAGGAATTATATAAATAGCACCCTACTTGATACAAATTTAGATGTTTTTTTTTTAAATATTCTTATAAATTTTAAATAAATAGATTGTTAAAAATGCAATGTAAGAAAAAAAAAGTGGTTGATAAATAATAGCTTCTTAGAAATTGTTCAAATAGGTAAAGCGCTTTGGTTTTGGCTCCTCTTGATGTCTTCGCTTTTGTGGGTAGCCAGTTATTTTCTGGCATACATTTTTTTTCCGACATCAACTTAACAAATTTTTCAAAATATTTATAATGGTAGGTCCAATAATGAAACCATGCGGCACCTCTATTTTTAACTTTTTTTAAAAACTCAAACAGCAAACATTCTTACTCAGCATATATTACAAAAATTGGTTCTGAGATTTAATACAGATAATCAAACTCTTCGTTGAATCGGCGAGCTCCGCAAGCGGACCAGTAGGGATGCAGTTAATTGGGAGGGTTATGATCCCTATAATCTTCATCATAATCTCGCCAAACAAAAGGAAAGAAGAAGAAGAAGAATCAAACGATAGCCCAAATGAAATAATATCTACACAATTTTACAACACTTGTTCAAAAAAAGATTTGTGTGAGAATATTTCACCTTCGAAATTTTTATAGTTTTGGTTAATTATCTACATGCCAAAAAAAAAAAAAAAAAAAAACCAATACGCCTTAGAAATAATGCCAGAGCATGAGTGTACTTCATGTTGTTTTATTTTTATTACGCGCAAAGTAACTGAACAAATTCACATCGTAAAATACCTTTATGCTATGTCATAGTAGAATCATTAAAATGCCAACCTGAAATGAACATTTTTCGGATATTATGTACTACTAGTCGTAAAAATTTCACGTGACCTTTAAGATAGATGTTTGGTTTTAAGAGGATCTATAAAGCAACAGATGTGTACAGCAAAATAGGAAGAATGTTTGATAGTTTTAGTGCTTCAGTAAGAAGTTATAGTTCTACGCGGGTCTTATATTAAACTGTGTTAGATAAAATAAAATATAGTAGAATCAAATACCCTTCCTTATTTCGGCACTTTGAGTGCGAAAATGAAAATAGAGGGCACTATGCCTAGAACCATCCTACACCAAGTAGTCTGTGACAGAGCTTCCGTTTTTGTAATGGAATATAATGGTTTTTTCATCTCAAACTTTACATGCCAACTCTCATATGTATTAGACCTCTGTGTTGAATAAATTGAACACTAGTTCACTAGTTGGTACCTACAACTACTTCCCCGCTTTCGATAAGATCGAAACATAAGTCGGAAAGATGGGCCCAGTTTTAAGCTTCTAGTTACGAATATGTATACATACATAGTAATCTATATGAATTTCATATAATCAAGGAATTTATCTATCTAAAGTTAGAATGAGAATACCAAAGTTGGTAATGACCTGCCTCAAAATATATAACAAAACTTCTTAGTAGAAAAACCTAAAAATAAATATCAAGCAATTGCGGACTTACACTACAATCACCTCGTGAAACAATTTAGTCAATCGAAAGGGAGTAACTTTAAAACACCATCCAAGTGCCTAAAACATTTACAACTTTACACAAGCAAATGCGTTAAATTAAACAATTTATGTACGCATTTTAGCTCAAAGTACTTGGTGTGTATCCTTAAGAAAAAAATCATCCCCAACTTTATTTGCCAACAAAAATTTTACAAAGTTCCAGAACTAGGTCAGTGATTACGCACAAGCAGGCACATCACTCTTACCCTCTTTTTTTTATTAAAGAAAACTATTTAAACTTAACTTATTTGCACAATTTCTTGGATTTTTCGTTTGTTTTTAAGTTAAGCAACAAATATATACAAAAAGTACACTTCCCTAGCTTATCACGTGTACCAAAAGGAAAATTGCACGCATTTTCATTCTCTCCCTAGAAGTGCTACTACACGATTTGAAGGAATAAAATTAAAGTTGCCGCAAGCAAGTCATGAAAAGAATAAAAAAAAAGACCATAAGGGATGAAAAATAAGGAATACAGCACGTGGATACCCAATTTCCGATTCCTACGCAAGGATATATTCGTACTTTTGTACACCTGATTATGCCAAAAAATATGGCAGAGGGATCTTTTGATTGCCACAAAAAGAAAAAAAGAAAAAAGAATCAATACAAAACAAAATCCTGTAAAGGTATTCAAGATATCCTTTCTGATTATTGAGTAAGTTGGAAAAAACTTGAGATGACAACGAGCAAAAAAAAAAAAATGTCTTCTTCCTTCGATTTAGCAAGGATATACTTTCCCTATCTCCTGTGGAGGGTGAATTAAATTGACAATCTACGTTGGGTCGGTTTATTATGTAAATCTTTTGAAATTCGCGAGTATTGACGTTAGCTTAAAGGTATTCAAATGAATTACATTACATTGGTGAAGTGTTGGAGATAATTGGAGGCGGTTATTCGTTGGTGAGAGAAGGACATTTCTTAAAGACACGTTTAAAGACGTCAATGATTTTTTTGACTTAAATGTCAGATACACATGCGAAAAGTCACAAAAATATCACAAAAGATGGAAGAGAATGGTGAGTGATAAGAAATTCTGGGAGAAGAATAAAGAATGGTTGGCTATGAATCCTTGAGTTGAATTGTTCTTCTGCACGCAATATGTTGATGAGAATGAAACGAAATCGTAGTCTCATTCTTTTTGTGTTCAAGGTGTTTTTTATTTGCTTGGAAATAAAAAGTCTTTCCGGTGGTTTAAGGGAACCATTAAGAGGAAATTTATGTAGGTTTCAAATAAATATGGAATCACTGTTGGTTAAAGGACGCCAAAGGTGTGGAACGGGCCAGGAGTATCGAAACAACAAAGGGTTAAAGTCATGAAATTTAAGCACGGCATCAGACAGAATCAAGACGAAGGAAACCATGTTGATGCGCGCCATTTTTTATAAAAACAAAAAAAAACAGCGCAACAGAAGTAGTACTCAGTATTTATAAACATGACAGGATGTCTATTAGGCAAGGCAGGAAACTGATCTAGAGTAAAGTATTCATTCAGTTAAAAAGTTATAGCCATTTTTGCTAGGCTTCTTAGCTTTTTGAAATGGAACTGCGCAAATATCTAGCACCTTAGAGTATGTGACGAGTTCGGATTTTATTGCATACCTTTTCATGCGAAGGCTGCTGTACCGTTCACCATCCCTTAGAGTTATTTTTCTTTACAGTTATTATAACCCGCTAGTAGAGTGGAGAAATCAAAAAAAATGTAATCAATTAAAGGGTATTCAAAGGAAAGTTGTTACATGCGAAATGCATAAGAGTGGAGTAGTTTTAAGGTGTAGGCAAGTGCGGAACATGATACGTGGAGAATGCTATACAAAACATAAGCAGGAAGACATCTATCTATATCCAGAGGATAAAAACTTCGCATCAGATATGTTCCTGTGATGGTCTTGCGAGAACTCTGTGAACAGTTATTATTACGAATAGATCTTACGTTAGGCTTACCGAAACACGTAGAAGGAAGCACGAGTTTTTTGCGCTATCAGATCAAATTAGTGTAGGTAGGCCACTTCTCTTTAACTTCTACAGCCACACATGCTATGCCATTAACGTTTACCACTCAGTACCTTGGCAAAATGTGCACGAATATTCGGTCTACCAATCTTGCCTATATTGCTTCTTAAACATAACCCCGATAAAAATATGAAACACGAAATTAAGGTCAGCTTTCAAATTAATTTTCCAATTTCAGAAAACACGCATTTTCTGCGTTTTATTTGCATCATAGTTCTTTGCATAATCAGTTTACTTGCTGGTAGTTTGCCAGAATAGTTTTCAATATGGTCGCACGTGCCTCCTTCAGGGTTTGTATAGTGCTAAAAGTACTGCATGTGTTCAACTTTTTTTTTTATTTTATCACTAAAAAAAACTTTTTTTTCCTGACTCGTGTACTCCTCGTGCTGTTGTACTGCATTGCATAATTTTTTTTACGAGTTAATTTTTTGTCTTGTGGAAAATTAGGAGCATCCAAAATCCTACACGCGCAGCACAAAATTTTCTTGTAGATCCCATGACTTTGTTGGGCCCCTGACGTCAGGAGATTGAATGTTGCTACTCAAATAGTCGGCGCGTTTTGGTCTCGCCACAGGCACCTGATACTAGATTAATGAGTTTATATCTGTTGAATACCTAGCGCCTAATCCACCCATTACTGTTTAAAATGTTTGCATCAGGTATACAAATAGATCCTTCTGCGATATATCTTTGATCTTGTCTATTGAAAGGCAAAGGCAAAGTAGCTCATTTATGTCAATATAACAAAATTATCAATTTATGATAATCTCCACTTGACGAATTCTCGTCGATGTCACTTATGATCTCAAATTGACGTATTCTTTTTTAAAAAAAAAAACTTACGAAAGCGTTCAAAGTCCACTAGTGACAAATCTTTCGAACTGTGAGCTGTATTATGTTTGCTAGTCAGAGGCTATTTCCTTGGTTTTTAAAGTTCCTATCAGAAAAATTTTTCTTGCTTTTTAATTGTTTAGAAAACAAGTGAGTATGGCTGTCGACATTTGTATGCGGAATGCATGGATTCTATTAAGATCAAAGCAATACATTTAAAAAAATATATAATTTTGCTGATTTTTTTTTTATAAAAAGCCCTTAGAAAGTAGGCGTGGCCATATATGTATAATGATCGAATTATAGAGAAAATAAGCATGTAAATTAATTGAAAAAAAGTATATTTAAAAGGGCTTGGGCGAATTTTAATATTACATTAAATTTTGTAAGCTATAAACAGGTAAATAGAGGGGCATGTCTCAATCAATTTAGCTGCTTGTCATACATGTAAAATTTAAAAACAAACGCCTCCTTTTCATATTTAATAAAATAGAAATAAAACAAAAAAAGGGATCCAAAGAAAAATGTATGTATGTATTTAAAAAATTGGAAAGATACTACCTTTCCCCACTAACGACCAAATATTTATCAAACGTAATTTATATATTATTTTTGAATTTTATAATCGAATAATTTATCAACATAGCCAAAATGTCCAATAATGTGATTACCCTTATTCGATATTTTAGCCAAAAACTGTTTATGCAATCTTAATTTAAGGTCTTTCAAATAGACAACAATCCGTACACACACAAACAGAGACTGTTTTTATTTATGTACATTAATTACGTGCATGAAATATTCTACTTGGAAAACAGTTTGCAGTTTACAAAATTCAGTCTCTGAATCGGATGTGTCTATGACAGTTAATTTATCCTTTTTCTTCCTTTTTAAATTAAAAGCAATCGAGTTCACCTCTACCAATGCGCTATCCTAATTAAGACTCTGAACAGGGTTTCTAGGTTCTTGGCTTGTTTAGAGAGAACATTGATCAATAAGCTTAGCCTTCATATTTAAGTAATGGAAAGTGTAGATTCGATATATGTACATATAAAGTGATTTTGATTCGATACGGAATTTGACAGTTAATAGATGAAATTATAGCCAGTTTGATCTATCTTCTGGTCGTTCAAAAACTGCTAACTGCCAAAGGGTGGAAAATGAAAAATAGGACTGCACACGAGTTGGAAGTGCACTGCCCGCAAGGTATATTCAACCTTGTGTCTAGACTGGCTATTGTTTATACTTGAACAGTACTCAATATATTTGTGGTAGGTTAGCCAAGGACGACAATTATATCTCTTTGTGTTCTTTTTACCAAACCAGAAAAGGATGTGTGCACGGAAATTTCTAACATCACTGCACTTAGAACGCAATGACTGTGAAGTGTCATCTCAGAGACAAATGAAAAAAAAAATAACGAAACGACTACTTCACCGCAGTCTATATTCATCAGTACATTATAAAAGTTACTCAACTGTGGCATTGAGGGTTCCATTCGAAAGAAGATGATTGCAATTTATAAATTATTTTTCCATACGAAAAGCTAATTGCGTGTTTTGTCGTATTTTTTACATATGACTTTTAAATTATTGCACCGATTTTGCCGGTTTTTTTTTTGTTTAAGTATTCAAAACAATTTTTTTCAGTCACATTTTCAGAATGTCACGTGAAAAAGAAAAAAAAATGGTGCCATTGCTTTTAGAAAAGTTATTAATTTACTAAAAATAATAAAAATGCTATTCAAATATTCAGCTGGGCACATGTACACAGAATTTTGAGTGCTTTCAAAATCCTTTTTCTAGACTTAGATTTTGAATACCGAAAACTTTGGATAGGATATTGCGTAAAACAAATAACCACCAGTCTTGTGTGCAAGGGTAAGTGATTAAGTCCAAAGGGTTCTGGCATTTTTTTGATAATAATTAGGATAATTGGGTAGTGGATATAACAGAGTGGTTGATAGAATTAATGAAAAACTTAAATCATCCACAAGCCACAGTTTAATTAACAACTAACCAAATTGTAAAAAAAATAAGTTGTATCAAATAGTAAGTAGCTGGTGACAAAGCAAGCTCATTCGCACGAAGATTGTTTGGACTCTGTTTTACCATAAAACTAACTTATGAGTAAATATTAAAAGTTACTACCACGGGTCTTTTTTACACCAGTGTTAATGCTGCAAAACGTATGAGTATTCAACTTTGTTTTACTATTAATAGAATAGGGTGTGCTTGTTGTTGAGGTATCTGCTCAACCATGAATGGTATGTATCGTATGAAACGAACTTTATTCTGGCCTCAAACTTCCACTGATTGACTGATTAGATATTATAAGAGATTTTACAAATGATTACAATATTTGAACTTAAAATCGCATTAAATCGCCTTCAAATGAATATTTACTATTTTATTTACCTTTACACCAAGCACTCTCGGGGCAAAATTAATGGCAACAAAAGAATTTTTTCCATAATAAAAAATCGAGGAAGGACAGTAAATATGTGGGATTGTTTACAATTTTCTTTTTTTTTGATAAATAAAATTTGTATTTTGCAAAAGAGAAAAAAAGTAAACGCATGGGTCATATATTTCGTTGCATAAAAATAAAAAAAAATTTCCGCAAAATAAAATAAAACAAATTTTGAAAAAGCAGTGTTTTTTTTTATAACAATCAGTTTTTATTTTTACTTATTTTCTTTCATTCTAAGTTTTTTTTATTTATAAATAATTTTATATCATTTGTTTTGTTTTGTTGTTGATTTGTCTTGAATATAAGTGAAGAGAATAAGATAGTTAAAAACTTAAAAATTAAATAAAAACACAGAGTATATTAGTTGCTTGTTTTATAATATTTTTAAACTTTTTTTAAAGAATAAAAATTAATGTGTTTTGCTGCCTGACTTATAAGAAAAGAGAATAAACTTTTATAACTTAAAACAGCAACTAAAGAGGAAAAGTAAAAATTTTCTCATAATTTTTGGTCAAAAATTAAATTAAATTTAAGAAATTAATTCGATATTTTTCGTTCTTTTTTTTTTTTGTTTGCTCGGATATACTTTTTTATCATAATCGTAAAGCGACGGCGGTAAAATATTTCGAAAAGAGTTTTTTTTATGTATAAATATATTTTGTTTGTTTAAATATGTATAAATTCAATTCATCTATTATTTACTGGTATAAATTTTGCTATTTATATACGTTTTTTTTTTTAATTTTCTAAAATTGTTTTAAATTTTTAATTGTTGTGTCTTTTTCTTTGTACCGTCAGCGCTCGAATTGAATTTTCTTTTTTGTTTTTGTCAAAGTTTGATTTGTATAATTTAATTTTTTCCAAAAATAAACAAACATAAATTTTAAACAAAAAAACTGTTTTTTATTCGAATTTTTTTTTAAACTACAATAGATTAGATAGTAATAGTAATTTATATTTATTCTTATACTTTTTTTTTCCTTTTGGTTTCGTGAAGATTTATTCTATAACTTATGCAAAAGATGATACTTTATTTTAGTTATAATATGTTTCATATTTTTAACAATAACAAAACAAAAGGAAATATCTATCACAGTAAAAAATTAAAGTCGCAATGATTTTTTTTTTCTTTATTTTGTTAAATTACCATTTTTCTTTAAATATATAATTTAACAGTGATGCATAGAGTAAAATAAGAATAGCTAACTGTTTAGGTTGCTACTCGAATTTATGTATAATTATGTACAAATTAAAACAAACTAGAAAATATATATGTAACTATAGATCTAATAATAGTTCATGTGTTTTTTTTTTATCGCTAAAAACTAACTTAACAGAAATGATAAAGTAATAATATTGTTTTTAATGATTTTGAATCATTTTTAATTGTTTATAGTGTTTTGTTTTTTGTTTTTAACTAACAAAAAGTTAATAATAAAATCGATCCATTTACAAAATGTAAAAATGTTTTAATTTTTTTTTTCTGTTTTGCTACGCACTGTACAAATAACAATAAAATTTGTTAAAAATTTACACTTTCTTTTTACGTCCTAAAAATTTTTTTTTTTTTCTTTTATACTTAAAGTTAGTTTTTTTCGCTTCCATATAGTGTTTTTTTTTTGTAATTTTTTGGTAGAAAACGGTACCAAAAAATTAGTAATGGTGGCGAATGTCGCTCGAAATCATCCGTGGATTGATCCATTTCACAATTATTGTGAAATGAATTTAATTTTTTTTGTTAAAAAAAAAAATAAAATAATTTACAACAACGCATGGTGTATGGGGGAATTAGATTGGATTAGGAGTGAGTATGAGTGGTTTTTTTGTGGTTTATGCCTTTGCGAGCTTTTTCGGTCGCACAGGCACTATACAATAACCGGCACTTACATCGCATCCACTGATGAGAAGATTCTTTAGCACTGAGTTCGATGATGACGACGCCAGCGATTGATTGAGGTGGTGATTGAGGTTAGAGTCCTGCTGTTGATTACGTAACAATTGCTGTTGTTGCAGGGCACCCCCGTTTTCATTAGTCCAACGTGACGTTGCTTGTGATTTGTCATATCCTCCTCCAACAGTCTTAACCACTACCCTTTGCTTTTGAGTCGCTGGTGCCATTAGTTGCTGCAGAAGATGCGGTGACGTTTGAATTTCCACCGTTGAGGAATTTTTCAAACGTTTAGAGTCCAATGCTGAGGCACCTCCTGTTGTGAGATGACGTTTATGGTTATTACCTTGCTGTTGTAGGGCTGTCAAATTGGTCGTATGAAGAATAGTCGCTTTGGGTGACGTTTGATGGCGACCAACATTGTTGCCATTGGAACTTCGAATTGTGGCCGCTGTATTGCTGGTGGGTATTTTTCCTGTCAATTTTCTATTGTTTTGGATAATTTCTTCGCTTAGAATTAAACTGCCGCCGCCACATTGTTTATTGCTATTTGAATTGTTGTGGCAATTTGACGATGACAACGACGACGGCGTTGTTGTTGATGATGAGGATGATGATGACGATGATGAGTTTGTCGTTACTGATGCTACTGATGGTGACGATGTCGTACGTTGTTGGTTCATTGAAAGATTTTTATTATTTTGAATTGTGATTAGGGGAACGTGCAGGGTAGTGGTCGGCAGTGTCGCCGTATTTATGATTATATTCTGTTGTTTATGTGTTTGTCGCAAATCATCAACGGCGACACTTGAATCGTTTGAATTGATGTTAAGTAATTCCTGTACGGTCCAACAATCTAGATTTGGAGCTGTTTTTTTTTTTTATGTAAATAAAAAGGTTAAGAGTTAGAAAGTTCGTAAGTAAGAAATCTATATAACGTATGGTTGAAAAGATATTTTCTTTTTTTTTATACATTTTGCATTTCAATAAACCCTCGAGAAAGAATTTATGACCGAGCGTCAAATTTGCCACACTGACCAATTAAATTCTATTAATTTAGCCTCGGATCAAAATGAGGGAGAAGAAAAGGAAAATAAACGCAATAAATTGGGATGAAAGCAGAGAGAACGATGGCACCTCGACCGTGACATTCAATTTTTATAATTTTCAAAAAGAATAAAGAAATATCGCCGTGATGTGTGGTTTCATCGAATCGTTTTCGGCTCGTGGATGTCCATTATGCAACAAATTAAATCATTTATAAAAAAGTATGTATTATGTAGATAAATTATTTAATAAAAGAAGAAGATACAAAACAACTAAATAATTTTATGTATAAGGAGCATATTTTTAAGAAACGCTTGGGTGAGTAGACGTAAAGACGCGTGTATATTTAGAATCTCCTGCGGATAAAGACATCAATATTTATTGTTCTGTTTTTCTTTTTTTCTCTGCTTTTATTCTATTTTTGTCGTTATCGATGAAGCGCGACCGTCCGCGAAGACATAGGGATGAGTAACTTTAAAATTTTAAATTTCAGTTTTCAAAAAATATTGGCTTGTGGCTTAAGCGAGTGTGTCCAGTCATCAGTACAGCATGTTTACTAAGGTTGATAAAAATTATTAAACTAAATATCTAAATGAATTAAAGCTCAAGCTCCCATTTCATCGTATTCACATAATTATAAGTATGGCTGTACAGCGTACGACGAACAGTCCGCTTAACAGACTGTTCCAAATGAAAAGAAGGGCGTATGCACTACAGGATAAATAAACCTACAGGATATAAACCTAGGAAAATGAAAGCTATATAACCGATGTCCCTAGACCTAATACAAATCCATCTTGAACCGCATAATGGTGGTTAGATCTGAAGGATGCTGCAAGAGTGTAAGTCTTTTTGAATGACTTCAACGTATTAAAAGACTTCAATGACTTCAGATGACTTCAATGATTTCAGATGACTTCAAGGACTTCAAAGACTTCAGTGACTTCAGATGACTTCAAAGACTGCAATGACTTCAAGTGAATGCAATGAATGCTAGTGACTTTAAGGTGACTTCAATGAGTCAGAGCATTCAAAATGATTGCATTCATTTTGACTTCAAAATTATGATTGCAGAAAATGATTGCTAAATCATGACTTCTGAATGATTGGTGATTTATTTTTTTCAAGTTGAAGTCATTATTGAAGTCATTGAATTGAAACAAACCCACGTGAAGTCAAATGAATTAAATTACAAAATGATTGCATTCTTTTACAGCTCTGTAAAATGCCCAGCTTTACATTGGTTAAGGAGACGTATCTTCTATAAAGAAATATGTACGCCAGCGGAAATGAAAAACTCTGCTACTAAGGATATACATACTATCCTTCATTAGGGAGGCAGTACGTCTCTTAGACTAACCATACTCATCGCAGGGTCTGTCCCATGGGCAAGGGTTTTATCTAAAAAAAAAAGAAGATATAAGTTAACTATAAGGAAACGCCACTATTAAAAAATCTCTTCTCAGATAGCATACTCTAAGCAAATGATATTACCGCGTAAATTAATTCCTTGGTAGGCTAACAAGTTATGGATTAATCCTTGATACTGGGAGTAACGACACCTGTTAAAGAGGATGGTAATGAAAAGACAGGCTACGCCTCCATTTAAAGAACCAAAACTCTTCTGCAGGGTGGGTGGATACATAATCCGAGAGAGCTTTATAAAAAGGAGACGACAAGTTTTTCAAAAAAAGAGGAAAAAACATCTCAACGTTGAATCCAGTACTAATTATTCATTCATTCAAGATATTTTTCCAAAAATGCAGAGCATGAACGACCTTCACAGATACCAAAGGATATGATACACACCCGTAGATGGCATTATAAGTGCATTTCCAGCTCTAGCACTAGTGAGTACATGAAATTTTTTTACTGGCTCCAGGAGTAAGCACTGCGTTTCATACAATTTCTTCTTAGTGAAAGCAGAGTCAACCTCTAAGTGCACCTCATCAATACTTTACGAATTCTTTATTGAAAACCTTAAATGCAAGGAAAGTTGCAAATCTTTATCGGTACGTTTTTAAGCCATAAGGCCGAAAATGTGAACAACTTAAGAACTCTGGAAAATCTGTAAGCTTATAAAAGGACCATGAATCCCAATTTAAAATTGTGAGCTAATAAATGAAGTCAAACAACTATTCGTTCGGCTTGGAACCTGTCGCGGAAAGTATCCAAAAGGCGTATAGACCTGAAAGATTTAAGGGACGAATAGGTTGGAGGTCCCCAGAATAACATAAAAAGATATTATTTATGTCCTAAATGACCTACAAATCACACTTTAATTGTCAATTAGTGTCACGTCAAAATAAAACGCTTATTTTTATATTGAGTCTCTCTATTTATGCAATATTTTGTTCTAATGGCCCAGTTCAATGGCCAGGTTTGAACACTAAATAATATTCCAAATTTAAAACTAGCTAAAATTAGTTTCTTCTGCCTTCCATATAACCTATTATCCAATCGTCAACAGACTTCTACAACTAATAAGTGACGTATGTATACACCTTCTAGCCGGCATTATTAAATAAATGTGATGCAATTTTTAAACAACCTGTGACTATTATCCTCGTGCTTTGAGACGCTCGTGTCAATCACGAGGCATATCAGTCACGTCACATATTCAAAAAAGTATAAAAATATTACGAACTACATTTTCTTGACATTAAACCACAATTGAAGGACAAAAGTTTGAAACAACTTTCCAAGCCATATTTACAAATGGATTCATCTTGTGACTCAAACGTTCCATCTGACGAGCTTTGATTGACATAACATTTGTCTGCTCAAAAAAAAAAAAAGTCTAAACAATCATCCGCGCCGGCTGACCAAAAAACAAAAAAAAAAACATAAGAAGCACCCACCATGCAGGTGCGCATACCTTAAGAACAAAAACAATCCCCACCTCATATGTTCTGGAAGAACACCAAAAGCGTTCCATCCCAAATTGCCAGTATGTATTTATGTGTGAAAATAAAAGTAATTACTTATACGGGTAACAAAAAAAAAAAAAAAAAAAATCGCGCACGACCGACAGGTTTAATTCTACTCGACAATGATGTTTTTTTTTTTTTCTTTGCCTATTTGTTGTTTTTAATTTTTCCTCTTTTCTATGAAATAAACTATAAAAAACTAATTTTTTTTCTTTGGTTAAAATATATCCTCCATCTGTACTTTCATCAGCTTTCAAGAGCGTGTTGTGTTTGGCGTTCTTGCTTAACACACCGCGGCGAAGGAATAAAAATAGCATCCGGCGGCGTCGGCGACGATTCTAGTGGCGTCGATTTTTCTCCCGATTTTTCTTATTTTTTTGTTTATGAAGTATTTTTTATGTGATTTTATTTGAAATTTTTATTTTGCAGTTAACAACTATCATTGGTGCGCTAATTATTGACAGGAAGAACGAAAGAGTGAAGGAGTAGAACGATTCTAGTTCTTATTGTTGTTTTTTTTTTATTTTTAAATTTAAAATTAAAGATATTTTTAAAATTATCTACTCTAATTTTAGTCACTTCATTATATTACTTGGGAGCCTATGGAGACGACAAAAAAAAAGAACTTAAGCCCACATGCCTCGTAAATTACTCCATCACTCTACCAGGAGGTGACACTTAAACACAGGATATGCACATGATGAGAAATTTATCCCTCCTCCATGCTCCTCCGTCATCATCGAGACTTTTCATTCCCGACATTGCTGTTAAATAAGAATATCAAAAAAAAAAAAACACGTTGAAAATGATAGAAATTGGGAGCAGACACAGAGTATGTGGAGGCAGGGACTACCAAGTTGAAATGGAAATACTGAATAGCTTCGAGAATGGTAATTAAAGCCCACACAGTTGAGTGTATCTACACTCACTTGTGTGTCATATTCTCAGAGGGGGGAAGCAATCACGTGTGTATGCCGCTTCGCGATTAATAACTATGAAATTTTTTTTCTTCAAGTGAAAGGGGCGCAGGAGGGTTCACTACCTCAGTTTTGAGTAAGTACTGTGGTCGCAAGTTAAGTCGTGCCTGTGGTAAGGCGGCAGAGTAGTAAGCCAAGCGTTCCGGACGCAAGGCACATGGATAAAAGTTTGCGCAATTAATACTTTCGATTAATTGTTGTTGTTGGAGATTGCCCGACAGTTTTAGATGAAACTGACTGGAGTGTATAGTAAGTGTTATATGATACGTTTAGCTTATACTATAGCATTTTATTTATTTTTTCTTCCGAAATTACTCATCTGGAGCAAAAGCAGACACTGGAAATATTAGATGGAAAAAGGTGACAGTTTAGCGATGCAAGACTTAGGTGTATCCGACGTTGAGAGAAGAGATAATGATGTGATCTTCTGCAAATTAGTTTTAAATGACTGCATCTGTGGGGAAAATTACAGAAAATTCTTAATTGTTAGTGAGTAGCGAAATTCATTTGGTAAGCCTTAAGGATTTTATTTCTAAGCAAGATTGCCTCTCAGATAGTATGAAATACTTTAGAACTACCAATTACTACTAGATAGTTAGAATGGCTTCACTTAGATCAACATATGTACATATGTGGCTTCGGTGTGATGCCACTGTGAGAGTGCAGATTGTAGACTTCATGGAAACGCCTAGATCAGATTTAGATTTCTGTACAAAACCACTGTTTCTTGCTAGCGTTGTTTGCAATGCTGGGATCATTGAAGAAATACCTCCCACTCGCAGTGTGGGAGAGATAAGGGCGAAAATGTACTATAATAACTTTTTGTTGCTTCTCCTCTGAAACTTCTGCATATCCCTCTCTGTACAACCTTAACCTTTAAAGGAGTCTGTCTTGACGCTTTACGTTTGACGTTTGTAGCCTGAACCAATTCAGAACGAACCATAGATGTGCAATAATCGAGATCAAGAGCGCTTTAGTATGGGTTATTATTCGAGGATGTTGTCCACAATACTGCCACATGCATCCAAGTATTCTTGTCTTCCTAATTTGTTTGCCAACACCCAAGCATTTTTCATCATGTGTTTCTATTAAGATCTACATATAACATTCTCCGATGCTCATCCAAAAAAAAGAGACAGAAAAGGCACAAAAGACTACTTTTTCCAGGCGCGATCTCAAACAAGATCTAAGAATTATCAAAGAATATATATGTATATGTACTCGTAATATACGGTGTAAATAAATAATCGAAAAAAATCTAGTAATTTTACGTCTGAGACCTAAGAATATTTTCCTCTCTCCCATTATTTATCATCAAAGAATCGTTTATCAAATTTAATATTAGAAAAACAAAGCTCGGTGGCAGTCACTTATTAAATAGATAAAAAAAATCTTTTCAACCATACAACCCCCGCATATAAAATCCCTGTTTTCCCGAATACTTACAATCCTTGGTATACACACTTTCAAAAGCATCAATCGATTCACACAAATTAGCGCCATCGATTTCCTTTTTACATGTCATCAAACCCAAACTATCGTTCCCAATTGACATCGGCGAATGATGCTGCTGCTGTTGTTGGTGTTGCTGTTGCTGTTGTTGATGTTGACTATGGCTCTGGTGATGGTGCTGCTGCTGTTGGTGTTGCTGATGCTGTTGATGTGTATGCTGCGGTGACATCGAGTTTATACTACTTATACCACTGTCACTGTCATCAACATTCAGCGCTGAATTACTACCTCCAGTACCATCACCGCCACCGCTACCACCTCCACCCGCGTTACAAAGCATAGCTCCACCAAAGCTACTACCACCCTGTTGATTGTGCATCGATAACGATGAATTGGACGAACATGGTGAAGGCGATGACGCTGCCGATGACGAAGACATTGACATCGGTGAAGCTGATGGTGAAGAATTTGTCAGATTCGGTGAGTTACAATTATTATTGTTGTTGTTATTATTATTATTCAACATTCGATTGTTTGTGGATAAATTCATTTGTTGTTTCAGCGTATTGTATTGCATAGCATCGTCCTTGTGTATTGCTAAATCCTCAGAGGTGAATGCTACTCCCCACATTAAATCGTCTGTAAGCAATGGTAAATCGTCTTGTTCGTTCATTGGAATATATGGCGCGCGCATTGACAAATCAATTTCATCGTCAACGTTCATGGTCATGAACGGGAAGTCATCCTCTTGACTTAACGAATTTGGACTGCATAGCGATGGTAGACTACTGGCTTCGGGACTCTGAAAGGAGAAATAGAAAAGTTTTATGTAACTTCAACAACATTATGAAACTAAAAGAGATAGATCATCAAGTTTGACAGGCGTTAGATCGATATTTAACTTTTCGAAGGGAGGCAAACATCCGATACCCAATGGTAGACAAGCAAACAAAAAGACTACGATATTTAACAGACAACTTTTTAATACAACCAAATCAAGTAGTCATCCCTCTGTTTCCAAAGATAATCTCAACGAATCAGTCAGAATCACGAAATTTCGTTCGCAATTTCCATCACTATTAGAAGAACCTTAATAGATTTTCTCCGCGCTTACTTTTGGATAATTATGTACGCGATTCATACAGATTTAGATCTGTTAACAGAGGCATCTCTTAGGGCAGATTACCATGATTTCCTTCCTAATTTCTGATCGTAAATTACTTTGCAAATATTGTAGAATAAAAGTTTTAGGTTGGTAGCCTAGGCACCTTTTGCCTCAGGTAACCAGAGTGCAAAGTAGATCAACCAATCGATCTAATGATCTGATGAGCGGATGGCACTTAAAAAGTGGTACTTCTCATAAAGAGATACATGATATCGAATCTTAACATTGGTATCGAAACCCAAAACTTAAGTGCAGGACCTGGCATTGCGAGTGTATATGGTATTACCCCAACATTAGTTCACGACAAACATAAATCTACGGTGGTCTTGAAGAGTGCCTTCAAATTGCTGAAGCTGATCGCAGAAAAGAGGCGCTTTTGGCAAACGTTTAAATTTTAATTCAATTCAGGGTAAGGAAACTACATATGTCACTCTCTTTACTTATTTTGACAAGAACTCTTTCGTAACGGCGCAGAGCCTCAATGGCCCAGCGCATTACTGAGCCGGAGGTTCAGGTTCTAACCTGATAAAACACTAATAAGTTTTTTTACGATTCCAACTTTTATGAAAATCTTCAAACCTCCGTCATAATATGTAGTATAATTTACAGATCCCTTCTCCTCATGCGGAAAATATGATACGAACAACACGTATGCCGTAAGAACCAATGCAATTTCTTCCGTGCATTAAAATATGTCTAGAGTCACTTAGGATGATTACAGATCCCATATGTGGCTGACCAGGTAGACACGCAAGAGATAACAAATAGGCAACTGGTTGGAGCACAGGAACTTTCCAACTAAATCCTTTTCTTTCGAAAATGTATAACCACTCAAGTTTCTCACAGAATACAGTGATATGTATGTAGGTTGACGACTTTTTGATTTGTCAACTGACACGTGAAAGACATTTCGAAATGTCACTTTATTCAAGCCTATCTGCAGAAGATTGCAAAACCTGTTAACAAAGGCATCTCTCAGAGCAGATTTAAGATTAACGAACCAGTGAGAGCCCACTCGTCAGTTGGTCACTATCCTTAAGACGAATAAAATGTTTGCACTATTCAAATTTCGAAAGTTTCACTACACATAACCACACCTGTCAAAGGTTATAAAAAAAAAAGTTTACTTTTGAATAAGGCTTACCTTTGATGTAACACTTGGCGATAGTAAATGCTGTGAGCAATTGGTATCATTTGATTCTTCGCGATAATTAATAAACGGATCAATGTGTCCTTTATTGTTTGTTGATCCAGTCGTTTGACTGCCACTGTGTTGTGAGTCCAAAGAATTAATATCGTCCGGTAATAGACCTCCGTACGACATAAGTCCAGCTAGCATTTCGCCAAATAATGGTGTAGATTCGTCCAATGGAAGACATGCATCAACTCCAGTCGGTGCCAGATGTGCCAAGTCGTCTGGTTCCTCTTTTAGCACTGAAAACACAAAAAAAAATACACAAAAATAGTTTATTAAGATTAAGTCACACTGGTAGTTAGATACATATTATGAGGTTCTCAGTGGATGCATTACAAAGTTGGCAGTAACACATTTATTTAGAATCACAATGATAAATTGTTTTCAAGTGCAAGCTGTTGCAGTTGATTTAATTTATTTTTGTTTCAACTCTTGTATTTTTTTTTTGTTCACCTCCTACAGATACAAATTGTTTCTCATTAACTCCCGCCTGATACTGAGATAATTAAGGTGTCTTCTTTGTTTTCTTTCTCCGAGCTGACTATGAGAATTGAACAAACACGAAATATGGAATACAAGTTCAGCACTATACTATATTACTGCGCCCGGTTGTACTGCGCCCGGTTGTATCTCATTTGAGTGAAATACAGTCTCTGTGTCAGATGATATACAAGTATCTCTGACGTTTGATAGCAGTTGAGGGGTTCTAGCAATATATATTTTTTTTTTTCGGGAACGCTGTTAATTGGTTTCTTCAATTGAAGTTAATTTATATATGAATTAGATGATTTATTTGTTATTATGGATGAAGTGGAAACAAACATTTTGACACTTGATTTGAATTTTGGTGTTTCGTTATGATGTTCTGGTTGTTTCTAGGAGAATTCGACTATATGGGTGATGGGATGGTCACGAGGAATAGTATGTTTCTTTGGTGACAGTAAAAATTTTAGTCACCTAACGTACTACATATGACGAGGAGGTAATGATGCTGATTGGCTATCGACAATTTAAGAAATGTTTTATTGTAGAACTTGTAGGATATGAGCAATTTACACAGCTGACAGTTCAAACAGTGTGTGCAGATACATAAGGAGAATATCAGATTTGCTTCTACTCAATAATTGGGTACAAACATACTCTGTCACCACAATATTAAAAAATTATTCACAATTATTTTACTACATTAAATAACCTTTTCTTATGTACATTTTCCTAAAATCTTGTTTTCATACTTAACTAATGCGTCTACTTTTCTTTTTAAGAAAATTAAATAAAAATTTTAACATTTCAACATTCTTCGCCGCGCCTACTAATAACATTATTTTGACAGTTTTTTTTTCTAAAAAACTTTTAAAAAAACCTGAAAAAATCTTATAGCCAAACACATAAATTTAAGTCATCTCTAATGTCATTATAATAAATGTCTACCTCTTCCGTTCTAATATAAAAATAAATCGAATAGGTTAAATAATGAAAATATTATTTTTAATATTAAAAAAATATACCACTATAGCTTGTAGAAGAGGTGTATCTATGTACATATTTACTTTAAATACAAAATATTCAAATATTATTTTTTTTTTTTTTACAAAAGTTCTCCTTCAATATATTTTTTGTTCGTTCTTTTTAGAATTAGTCTACAAATTCCATTCCTCTGAGAGGCGTGACTTTTTTAAAAAGAGATTATAAATAGAAAAAGTGCATTCCATGTGATAATAATTAACCAAACACATATAGATATATATATAGATACATATGTCGTTCCATTTGGAACACCGAAGAAAATATTTCTTCAGAAATCACAATGAAATTGACTTGTTTCCAAGCAGATTTTTTTTATGCATGTGCATGTTTTTTTTAAGATAAATATTGCAGACAAGCAATATAAAAAAATTTTGAACGCGAGAATATTTTCTAAATTATCAAGGATGCATAATTTGTATTGACAGTTAGTACATTTTCAAGTGATGGGGTCATAAAAATACCATTGTTGCAATTCTTTGTTTGATTTAGTGATTGTCCTAATTTTTCACACACAGAATAAAATTAAGCGCACCGAGATTGTTCGGATGACTTTTAATGAGTAATAAATTGAGGTGGAATATTTGATAAAATATGTGTTACATTACGTGAGCCAGTAATAATAATTTTCATCATTCATCCAAAAAAAATCAATTTCATATGAATGAGTGGTTGGTTGGTGAATTGGTCGGTATAAGTGCATTTTTTCGTACACAAACCACAATTGGGATCTTCTCATTACATATGTACATACATATATGAACGTTCTACAACATGGCAAAATTCGATACCATTTACAAGGATTTGAAATTTAGTTTCAGTTAGTTACTCCCCAACCAAATATATTTTCCCGATTATTTGAACATAACATCTGCTCTCTAGATTACTGATTGCTCAAAAAAAAAAAAAAAAGGGTAGGATGATGAATGTAGGGCTTCGATAACCACTTGTACTTATTTTCGTACGAGTGTGGGGTTGTATGTCAATTTCCGAAGAATTCCGCGAATTCTGCCTGGACAACAGCAGACAAATTTCAGACATTCAGACTTAGATTCAGCGTTTTTGAGAGAACTTCAGCATTTTCGGTCTCGCAATTCATTTTCATAAACACTTCTTGGTGTAAATTACCGTTAAGAACTTTTTTGTTACTTCATCTCTTTTCTAGTTTACCTTAAACAAAAAACATGCAGTGAAACTTTTCTGAAACCAAATTGGGATGTGGTACAGTCAATCACTGTCGTGGCAAGACTCAAAAAGGTTGCTATGAATGTAGGGCCTTACAGACCAACATCCTAATTCTTAAGTCTGATCGCTTTGCATAACGATATTTTCTTAATGTGAAGCTGTAAAGGGTATTAAAGGACATTTAGATATTCGACCGGGAATGACTGCATAGCCCACATGGCAAGCATAGTGCAGAAAGCCGAACCCTGTTTGGTTCCTTTTGTTGTAAACTTTACTTAGAACATGCCATCAAACTAGTGGCCCATTGGTAAGAGTAAGACTTACCAAAGAGTTGTACATCAACAAAACTGTTTTCGGTCAACGTTTCCAATTTCTTACAAACACTTCATTTACAGCTTAAAATACTTCTTTTACTTGTGGTACTGTGTTTAGATTCCAGCTAAGTTTTTGACCGAGTATATGTATAAAGTAAGTATCAGAAAATATTTAAAAAACTTGAAACATCAGCGGAACCTCAATGCTAAGAAGTCCTACTCTCGTCAGTAAGCAGCGAATCTTAATTTTTCTAAGTACTAAATATGTATATACGTGATCAGTTAAGATTTTCCTGGATGATTGAAACATTTCATGTGCGAATTGAATGACCACCACTGAGTACACCTTATAATATCAGAGTTTCCGACTTTAGAAGAACCAATGACTTTCAAATCGCGACATTCGACCACTGAATTGGCAGATCCATCCGTGAGAATCCCGCCTTGTACACTTAAGCCTGAAGCAGGGAAAAAAGCCACGAGAGAGGCAAACTACAAGTGGAACTCCATAGAAACCTGCGTTATCACAAGGAAATTATGGCTCACTTTTGATACAGCTAGAACCGAGAGACTTATTCGGAAAGACCGGAAATCAATTTCCACCCTGGTGAGTATCGTCACAGGGCACAACACTTTGCGGTATCATATGAAAAAGCTGCGTCTGACAGAAGAGGAGCTCTGCAGAGACTGTGGCGATGAGAAAGCCACTTCCTATGCCACTGCCCCGGCCTCCAACACTCTAGATACAAATTCCTGGGGGTCAGTTCTTCAATAACCTAGAGGAACTCTCCAAGATGCCAACGGAAGCTCTGACGAAATTCATCAAATCCACAAGATGGTTTGTATGTAAAGGACCACAAAACAGATAATACAGAAATTAAGTTGTAAATATATGTATGCATATAGATATAGGGTTACAGTAAGTAAGGGACAATCTATTATCCCACCTAATGGGTAACACAATGGGTCAGCACTGACCTGAGTGAAGCGTGGAGAACTTCTCCCCGCCAGCCCACACACCTAACCTAACCTTCAAATCCCGACATACCACCTTTTTTTTTAAAAAAAATTTATAATCTCAGGGTACAGTCGTCCTTTCCATCTACAAATTTTCATGCTTCAGAAAATAAAGGCAAGCCAATGTCCTCCGCCCACTAAGGAGAAACAAAAGCAAATGTGTCACCTCTTCTATTTGCCTTGTTTACGACATACATAGGTGAATACATCCATAGCAAAGTCCTCTTTCTTTATATGTATATTTATTGTCCAACTATGTCGTAAATTAGTACACTTAATGCTTGCTTTTATCTACGAAATTTGTTGTTCTAGCTTCTGAGACATCACAGATCACCTATATATCCACACGTGCTCAGAAAGATAAACTATCAAAGAATAAAAATGAAACTACAAATATTTGCAGAAAAAAAAGGTATAAAATAAAAGGTGTCGAATTTATTTATTTCCTTTACCAAACCTATTTTATATCCTATCTGATTTGGGCACATAAATTTTAATGCATAGATTGTAGCATATGAACCTTTAGAAAATAAATAAATATTACACCCAAGTATGTCTGTCTAACGCCCGCTATTTAAACAGGGTCTTGCATTTGTTTTACTTAAAACTTGTAAGAAAATACAGAGAATTTATGTAGACTTTGACTCTGTCTACATTTTATTATTATATTGCCCACTTTTTGAAAACATTTCCTTAAAAATAGATTTTACGTTTTAAAAGCGATTTATGGCGATGATTAAAGTTAATTTTTTTAATTTCTCTCCGAAGTGCGTGAATTACAGGTATAAATAGACAAGCCACGCCCATATTTCCCCTCAAAACAGTATCAACAATAATTAATATCCACTCACATTTCATTACATCACGATAAATTTATAAGAGGATGGCAGACAGACTGTAACTTTTACGTATCTGTGACAATTAACCCGTAAATCTTATTCTTTTCTCTATCGCTTGCTGAAAGATAGTTCGGTAGGAAAAGTAAATATATATATTTTTTTTAAAGCCAGTAATAAAAACTTTGCCCAACTAAAGTAAGGAAGGAAGAAATGCATCTTAAGTCGACAACTCACTTCTTTTAAATAAGAAGACGACTCAATTTAAATCGAAAAGTAATTGGAATGCAGAGCAACGATATGGTTAATAATTTGCATCGCAATAACTAGACATGAGTGGAACACATAAGGATGGATTCAATAAGGCAGACATGTGTATATCTATACATCAAAGACGTACATGTCTGTAAGTTTTTTTTTTATGTAGAAGTAATTGGTATGACTGGTGCACAAATTGAGTGGTATAAAAGTCTCTTTGATATCTGACTAAGATCAGAAAATTTCATAACATATGCGAAACATTCACTTAGCAAGCAAAGCTGATTGACTTAAATGTATCGACTTACAGTGATTTGAGTGCAAAATGTTCCGTTTAATGACTTTTGTGAGAGACAACTGGAGCGGCGACAAACTGGTCATGTGAACCTGGTTACTAACTAACAAGGTGTTTTGGACTGTAACGGGGTTAATTAAATTTTTAAAATGACTCCTAAAATAGTTTCGTTGTACACATTGTGCAGAAAAGTCTCGAAATGAGAGCTGTGGCTAGTGTGTGTAAAGAATAAATTGATACAAGATCGTTTCGTGAGCAATGTCATTTTATTAGATGTCTCTATTTCATTAGAAATTTTCTACTCCTTAGTACTGTTTGCTTCTAAGAAAGGGCTAGAGTCATGTATGGGGAAATAGACAAATGATTTTCAAGACCGTTGAAATATGGTCTTTTACAAGTGAATTTATAAAAGTACAAAACTTAGGTATCGGTCGCTCGAGGATATAACAGAAAAAAAATTCTGCTGCAGCTAAGTCTGTTTGAGGACAGTTTCCGTTCAGAAGTAATGAATCATGTACGCTTAATTTTAAAGCACTTTTTTCGTGTTTCTATCGATGAAGACGAAGGTATAAAACAAACAAAGCAGATCAATTGTCCGGAACCTCGGGAATGGGCCTCGGGAATTCCGTGCCCTGACAACACTTCTTTGGGATTTGGAAGTTTATGCGTAAATCTTCCTTAAAATGAAGCATGATAGCCAAAAGTAAAACAGTCTAGAGCATAATTTTCTGGAACAAGGGTCATCATAAACACCATGATATCGGGATTGATTTAGAGGAAAAGACGAAAATGGAAACTATTAAATTTAAAAACGAAACCAAATTCAGGATGGTGGTCTATTGTAACGGCCCATGGATGTGCTAAATACCTATTATCCTAATTATTGCCGCACACAACAAAGGACACCATCCAGTATAAACTTCAAAGGAAAACACTCCAAAGATTAATGCAGCAGCAAGCAAAACGTCGCTTAGAGGAGGAGACGTCCAGTATCGACAAAACCAATACGTTTACGTATAAAGCGCCTTGCAAGATGGCTGTTTGCTGCTCCTAAACTAAGTTAGGTGATTTTTTTAATCGGCTGTCGAAAAGATTACAACTTCTCATACAAAGGAATTTCCATTTGAAAACGATTTAAAAACCAATACATTTCCATGTTATTCCAGACCGAATACTTAATGCATCACCTCACCTTCTCAGGAACTGATAAAGTAAACCTACGTAAGCAGTGAAATCAACTGCACCACAACCTAATCAATTTCATTCTCTTCCTCTTCCTCGCTGGGAAGATCACCCGGCAGTGATAATCTTTGGCAATGAATCAATATCATTGTTTGTTTGTTGTCCCTTATTTATTTATAATTGATTTGTAATTTACAAATAAAAATGAAAGACTCTGCTGAATGTGCACGAGTAATTAACTAGCATCAGAGCCCGTGCCGATATCACGCCATTTCATCAGCACACAGCGCATTCCAATCCCCGGTGTGATAATTTGTTTTCATGTTTTCGAAATAAAACTGCAATTTCCTCTATCGACGGTAGCGGACAAGACAGCTTGAGATTTATGGCTGCCTTACCGCTGTGGAGCTAACCACTCAAATGGCTGGCTAATCAGCTCAGCATTGACAAATTTAAAAATCTATTATAAGTCTGCATCACCTTAATGCAAAATTTTGATCGTAAATTTAAAAGGATTTTCCCACGGAAAATAGATTTACGATACATCTGACAAAAGTTGTCTCCATCGCCTTCTAACCATAGCAACGGCGCGGCGTCTAAAATTACTCTCAAAACAACAACTGAGACGAAAAATAAAATTAAATTAAATTAAAATAGCATATTTTATAGTTAATGTTATGCGTTTGCCAGTCCATCGAAAGCGAGAGTAATTCGAAATTAATTGACATGGCTTGGGATGTTTGATTTTTTTTTTGTTGCTATAGCTGGCGGTAGCGTCGCCTTTTTTTTCTATCATTTTGAAGTAATCTTAACGTGACTTTTGGTTGATGGAAAAATATTTTTATGTTTTTGTTTACGGGGAGCTGTTTGGGGATTATCGGTTAAAATTTATTAAATTTGAATTAGTCAGAGACAGTTAGTTCGAGAACTGAACTATTCAACTTGTACATTTTGCGTTGTGACGTATGTAGACTGTCTGTAGTGGCGGCATTCCGCTAGCATCCCATTTTATATACGTGACTGTGACCATGCTTTGCATTGCAAAAGTAAAAATAAATTTACCATTTACGAGGAAAATTGCAGAATAGTTTGACGCCGTCGCGCTATGATTGTCGTCGGCGTCACTGCTTTGAAGTAGATACGTGCAAATCCACCATGTGTGCGGACTTTTTTTTTCTCTGATTCAGATACAAAATTGATGATTGAAAATAGTGCACTAGAGAGAAGTGCAAGTTTTTTTCTTTACTTAAGTGATGCAAGGACCTACATATAAAGGGTGGCATGTTCTGAAGCAAAAACGTGCAACTTTGTATTTCGAATAAAGATGATGAGTTCAATCTGCAAATAATCATGTAGGCTTTTCATCTTCATCCCGGTTCCTGGCTTATTACTGCAACTACAAAAAAATATTTTCCCTATCGTTCTTAAAAAAAAAAAATGTGGACGTGACTGTCGTCATCTATGTTTAAAAACAAAATGCAATCGCCATAGTGAATAGCTTCAAAAAAGCATGATGCATGATTTTTTTCATCATGGATAAAAAGTGGGCGTGTGTCTATGTCGCCTGTACCAGTACAGAAAAATACAAATATTTAGCGCAATCGACCTACATATGTATGTGGTTCAGAGCTTAGCTTTTCGCGACCATTCGTGTTATGTGCGGCACTTTACTGACCATCTTGTTCAAATTTTGTATTGGAATTATAGAACACATGTAAGGACATGGACGTGTACTCAACATTGCCCGTTAGTGATAATTTTATTACGTTTGTTAATCTATTGCAGCGAAAATCTATAAAGGTAAAATGGTGACACATTTATGCTTGAAAACATTACAACCTGTCAAAATGACAATAGCATAATTGACAGCGACTGTCAAAAAACAGAAAATCAAATACGTCAATATGACAATATTGCCACGTCCTGTCATGCACTATTAGGACGTCAACACATCTTGTTGCCATTTCCCCATAAAATCCGCATAATTGTTTTTTTTTTTTTTTAACGTTCTAGCTATTACTAAATTAATCGCCACTAAGTATATTATTATCAACAACAATTCTAGAAATGTTTAAATTTTTGTTTTAATAATGCTTTAATAAGATAAGCACGAAAAAAAAAAGTAATAACCCAACAGCCTCTTGCGTCACCCTATAACACTAACTACAGTCAATTTGAAGTTTATCAACTAAAAACAAAAAAAAAAAAATTAATGAAATTTAATTACGACACTGTTTATTGCGATAATTTGATTTAAGAAATAAAGAAAACAATTTAATTGTGTGACTTAGAAAATTTTCAACTTGATGATGCATTCATTCAGCATCACTCGCTCCACTTTCAGTGTCATTAAATGTTATATAAAAAGCCTAATAAATGTCCTCCTTACAAAGAAATATAATTTACTTATCCTAAAAACATTCCATTTCAACAAATAAAATTATTTACTCACGAGATGCAATAAAATGTTCTTCATTGCCGGACATGGGTTCTCTAATAGAAATTGGATGAGGTATAGAGGGCGCGCAAAACATTTTTGTACGTTTCCACTTGAAATAATCAAAATTTCAGATGCCTCAGCGAACTGGACTGAGGTAGGGTACATAGCAACAGATATATGATGGTACTTACGATGACAGAAGTGAGTGTGTCAACATATTTATGAAAAAGTGGAAATATATTTTATGAAGAAAATACATATGCATATACATAGCTACTAGCAAACAGGAGGCATAATGAAATTACCCTCTTAGGCGTGTATTAAGGCTAATAAAACAAAATTGAAGTTCATTTAAAGACACCGTGTTTGGAGGGATATCGTTTTTTTTTTTCTTGTCGTTTGTTTTTGAAATTTTTTGTTAAAGGAAGTTAAATGTGAATTTAATTTAATAGACTTCAACACGGATGTAGAGGGCCTTGCTGCATGGAGTTTTTCGAATGAATATAGAAGTGAAAAAAAGCTAAATGAAATCTAAAAATTTAAAATGAAGTACATGACTATATGATATGATATTAGTGAACTGATGTTAAAATTAACCCCTCCAATAATCGGAAAGAAATCGTTGTTATTACCTCCACCTATGTAATTCCATGAGTCTAATAAGCCGGGCTTTTAACAACGTTAACCTGTCAGCCATTATAAGCAGACGATCTTGTCCATGCTAAGTGAGATAATAATCCAAACCTATGTACCTAGACGGTGCGAAAGTATCCACTGCTTACAACTCAATGGTATCCTGTTGCATACTTTGGTCCACATTCGCAATATAGCAATATTCGCAATATAGAGATGGTGCGCAAAATTAAGTTGTTGAAAAGCCAAGTCCTTCCCTACCTATCAATTATTCTGGACAGCCAACTGTCAGAAGAGTAGTAAGAGCGTACCAATAAAAGAGACACCAAACCGTTAAAGAACTGTCGATGAATTTGTGCTAAAAATTGAGTCTGAAACCTTCTTTAAAGATCCGCCCTTGCACATATCGCCGTAGCCTAATAAACGAAAACTAAGAATCTAAGCTCGACGTGTCCAGCGAAATATTGTGATTTTTATGACTAGTTGCTCACATTCTCCATGTAAACTGAGTTTCCACCACCTTACCATTGATATAAATAAAAGTAAACGTCACCTTCATAATGCTTCCTAAGTACTGCTTCAATACAAACTAGACTGTTGGAATTTCTTACAGGGAAAACTGAGAAAGATTTAAGCCTCATCCATCAACGTGTGACTTTTTCCGGAACACAGACAGATCTACGAGGAATTCTTGTCGTGATTATCAGCAGATTACAGCCAGTCCCACTCGATATATTTGCCGTCAACTAATGCTCGCCCAAACTAAGCACTACGCTAGTCATATAAGAAACTTTGAAACCTAAACTGTGCAGGACTATGTGAGTTAATGAAGGATGACCTTATTATTCTATATTGCAATCCCCCCCACTCTTGCTAGCTGCTAAATGCATGTTTTGTTGAGTTTTAAATGATATAATCTCTGAGAGTCGCGACATTCAGGGGCCACCACCTGAAACATGCTAGAGACCTTTTGGGAACATTGTGCCATGAGGGCAATGAAATATCCTCAAGAAATGACCATCTCCTCTCAGCTTTATTAAGAAAATTCTTAGAGAAAAAATTGTTTTAACAACAAATCCACACTGCGTAAAGGACTTAGATGGTCTCTCGCTTATATGATCCAGCAGCTCGAATGCATAAATCCTGTCGAACAGTGATAGTCTTTAACAAAAATTAGATAATTAGATTTTCACATCAAATGACGCACACAATCCAAAGTACTGGCAATATTGTCGCAAGCAAGATTCTCATATTACACAGACAATTAAACGCTGAGAACATTAAATCATCCACCTTTTTCCCCCAGTAGGCCACAAGAGGAATAAGTAATAAAAATATAAACATCAACAACAGCGTTATAAAAAAAAAAAACAGTGAAATGAATAAAAGAGGTGTGGTTCACTTAATGCATTACTAACAACAAAGATGTTTTACAATACAATAAAAACCCCCACCGAGCTGAAAGTAGATGGATTTTCAGTTAGCCTTTTTACACGGTAGAGTAACCCCCGGCAAACAATTGTGGGAGACGTACTCCTACCGCCCTTTTTCCAACCAGACTGATGTTTTTTTTTTTTTTTTCTACTTAAATGCCTGTCCGACAGAATTACTATTTAAATGCAATTTTGTCGGACACTCAATTAAGACATAACAGGCACGTCACTTACTTTTATTAAAAAGAGTTTCCTCGTATCTTGGTGTGGGATTTTCGGTACTTCAATGAGGTCTTAGATAGCAGGCACAAAAGACGTGAATTTGATTTAGTATTGACACTCTCTGAAACTTCAGATAACGGTTACAATCAAACATCGGCGCTGAATCATCGCTTTGTAATTTAAAATGGATTAGTGGAAAAAAAACTTCAACAAGAAATTCATAAAACTAATCCCAGCTGGTCTGATAATCAATTTTAGATACACTCATATTCATTATAATAATCGTTTCAAAATAAATTCCTCATAAACAAAAAACTAAGTGTTGTCTTTAAAACAAAAAAGAGAAACGCTTTGGATGCTACTCACAAATCAAAATATTGTTTGCGACAAAAATAAGATATTTCCACGCGCAGATACTCCGCATTCACACCTACATTTAAACGTTCATCAGCACAGACCGTCCTATAAAAATCCCTCCGTTAGGAAAATATCTATTCATCGTTTAACAGAAAACAACATCATGTATCTAAAGTTCATACAAAGACGATCATCAAAATATTTATATGAGAAATTAATTGGTGACACTTCAAGATGCTAAAATTAAAATACTTCTTCTAGAATTGTTAGAAAGAAATATATTTTTTCAAGAAAGTCATGTATAAATACTTTGCCAAAGCACAATTATAAAACATTTAGAATCTGCTAAAGCCAATGACCTAATGGGTTGTATCTATGTGCAAAAAAAAAGACCACTGTTCATCAGAATCTTTCCAGGAAATCAATTTTAAATGCGTGCAATTCCGGTTGTACTTTTTTTTTGAGTAACAATTATTATTCCATTAAACTGCTGTATGTATCTGGGGAACTGAAACAAATTTTGTTTAATGAATAATGAATGGTGAACCTACTGCTAGTAGGGGAAAGAGTATTCTGGTATTTTGCGGCTTTTGTTGGGACTTTCTGGTCTGGTTCGCATACACAATGAGATGAAAACATGTTTTTTTTTTGCACAGCACAACTAATCTCTGGGAGTTTTTAACGCTTTGTCATTCAAAAACAAGACTGCATATATGTATACCTATGTATATTTCATTACATTAATAAATAAAGAAAATGCAAGAAATGTTCATTCTTAGATATTTAGGTTTTCAGTTCATATTCCAACGAATAAAACCGCTTCAATTTGCATAAAAAGGGGTTTATAAGGCTCCCGAGCCTTAAGACAGGTTTTCAATTCAGAAGAGTTCCGTGGGAAGGAGCTTTTCAATCCTCATTTTTTAATTCACGAAAACCAAATTTCAGTCCACAGATTTTTAGTCTATCGGATGCGATTTCCACGTCTTGTGGAATGTGGGAGAGCCAGCACTGCATACTCCGCGACAACATGCTTGCTGGACAAGTCGAACACGCAACAACTAAATGCAAAGGCAGGACCAATTACTGGCTTACGAAAGCTACACCACGGTAGAGGATCGAGACTCTAGAATTTTCATTGCAAGTTCCAACAAGTACTAAGTAAATTAAAGTATTTGAAGGCATTTCCGCTGAGCTGGAAGATAGTTTCTCGAACAACATCTACGACGTTCTGCACACATGCTTGGAAGAATTCAGGAATGGAATTATTTTTGCTAAAAATAGGCAGTTCTCAGAGTGCGAGAACTGGCGATTGCCAAAATAGAACCTAAAATAACTCTCGAACGCATTAAAGAACATCTGGAGAGCACTCCCAGCTGTGAGCAAGCGATTTCTAGATCCTCCTGCGTTAACATCAACGCCATACAATACGTCAAGTATGAGATTTTGCTACACTTGTTGTTGTTCATTTACTTGAAGAAGTCGTTTGATGGTATAACCAGAGAGCGTATAGGGTGTACCATTCACAGGAAGGACATTCCAGAAATAACTGATGCTTATTTCCAAGGCAACCCACGAAAATAGATGATGCGAAGTGGTCTCCGACAAAGTGTCCGATGAGTGAAATTCTTCGACCGCACAGGGTGGTGGAATGAAATGGAGTCCTACCTAACCTACATATCTCAATCACCTATCACGTAGAATTATGAACTTTCACCAAATACCATCGATTTAGTGATAGATGTCACAAGAAAAACACAAACTTTTATCAATCATTGACTGAGGAGTTCTGGCCAAACTTGATTTCTGATTGATCCCGGCCTTTGAAACCTTAATTAGCGCATAGCCAGCTAGAATATGAAATGAAACCATTTAACCAAAGCAGAAGAAGATCAGATTATATAAAGATCCTCCTGATTTCTATTATCCTTCAGTTCCAATCTCGTTGTGACACGTGTATAGGATATCTTAACTTTTTTTTGGAACAAAAATTCCTAAAAATATCTATCTTACAGTCTCGTATCGGGTCGATGCATTGCAATGAGTTATTTCATTAGGTTCCACCAATTTCGATAGATTACTTTTTATCTGATAGCATTTTGTAGAACAAATAACAAATCGCAAAGTTCTGCTATCTTTGGCTTGAGTGCAAATTCTCATTCAGTGTTGTTCATTCAATTTTTTTTTTTTTTTATTATTCATTCTTATCAGCACATTTTTCATGAAAATTAATTACCGCCGATTACACGCGATTATAGAACAACAAAAAAAATAACACCAGACCGCTAATAAGCTGAATGTTTTGTGTGTTGCACAGGTGCTGGTCGCCCCGATTATATAATTAATTTTGTTGTAGGAGGTATAGGATCGCACTACAATCCATTTAAAGATTATCTCGAGATAAGTACGAGTATGTATCTGAGATCATGAAATTACATAAAAAACAAAAATGCACATCAAGCTACTGCACTCTATCAGCCGCTCGATGCAAGCTGGTATATTAGGTTAGAGGGTGTGTGCACTACCGTTATAATTATACATATATACTATGCACACAGCCTCAAAGAGATTAAGAGATTGTAAATTATTTTGTAGGTAGTTTATAGATCATTTGTGGTGTTATCACAATGGCCTTGTGCGGAATACATTACTAGGCTATTGCACTTATCATCATTATGCAGTTCACATGAAAATATTTTTCATTTAGAATAAATTATTTGACGATAGTTACTGCCTTGAGAACTGCGTTTTAATGTATATTCAGGAAATATTGAATATGTCACGATTGGAGCAGATTATTCCAGACATACCTAAACGCAAAATTTTATTTTTGATAAGTTCTACAACTTACGTTAGTATCGTGTTGAATTTATGGAAGCTAGGGTGGATTTTGATTATCAGGAACTTGATATTATTATTTGCAATTTGATAATCAAACATCCCAAGATCGAATGATAAGTACGTGTTAGGGTATTGGATGAGTTTTTTAAATAGAAATGCTTTTTTGTTAATGGGACAATGGATGTCATATGGAACAAAATTGTAGATTCGCTATTGGAAGAAGCTGAGGAATCACGTCATTATATCCTAACCTAATCTATTGACAACTGTTTTGATTACAAAGTACAGCAACATTTGATAAACAACTTATCGTTGCACTTTCGAGTGGGGGTTAGGTAGCTGATATCATCGATAGGCACTTACAAAGTAGGTCAGTATTGCAATTCATTAGAAATTTATTCACAAAGTGCTATCGCACTTTATTGACATTCTACCACCAGGTGATTCTTTTATGTCATGCTGCACTAGACAAACACAATAAAGTCAAGCTTTAGTGGTTGCTTAAATATCGGAAAAATAAGATCACAGATCAGCTGAAAGGGTCTCAAGCGCGGAGCTACTATGTGTAATGGACTATTTACCCGGAAAGTTTTCCGGGACCTAAGAAGGCTTAAAGATTAACCAAGAGATTATGGTCATTATGGCTAATTTTTAAGACTTCATAAAGAGTGTATTTGGATACGTGTGAGTCACTGCTGCTTAAGATATTACTTTATGGGTTCATAGAGCCACAGGACCAACTTTGTTTAGATGCGATGGAAACAGCTGAGCTTATTTTGTGTCACTTTAACCGACATAGTTCAAACTTAAGCGATACCTTCTGGTATTTAAGCAAAATTTCATATAGGTCATGCTTAGTTCGTGCTTGATTACTCGATACGGTGCAAAAGCATGATTGGCTGAATTTTTATTCCGAAAGAAATGTCAAAAAAAAGCAAACTTCGCTGTATGAATTTCCTTAATGCTATTTTCAATATCAATTATAAATCGTTGTGGTAATTAGCGTCGGAAAATGCAAACGACAGCAAGCTCTGGGTATTGAAAATGTATTAAAACTATGCATCATAGTGGATATATGTATGTAGAATCATGATGCAAAAGTTTATTGACGTTTTGGAATACCGCCCTTATTATTAATTATTGTATTAAATTCAACAAAGAAGACAAGTCTGGAGCGTTGAAAAAATTTTTTCGTCGTTTTACTTTGTAATAATATTGGAATCAAAATATATCCGTTCGATTTGAAATAACCCTTTTTTAAACATGTCGTTGGACACTGTTGGATGCAAAACAAAAGTGTCTTACCAATTCTGAGGCTCTCAGAAAATATTTCTCTTGTGCTTTTATTATATGACAATTTTTAGGAATAAGTATTGCCTAGGAGAGAAGATGTCCTTATAGCATTTTTTTAATCTGCCCGTTTGGCCTACAATTTGTTTCCCTTGGCGATTGACAAATTGTTGCGTATTCGACTGGACGACAAAATAGAGTCGATTTGCATCGGCTACTCTACAAACTCTATTGTCCCTATCCAGACAAAGGAAGACGACAGTGACTCTTTTGTATTCCGGGCATTAGTCATCTGATTTTAATCACTTTAAACGAGGACCATCTGGATACAACAGCGAACTAAGGAACAAAATTTTATTGATTCCTCAACTAGGCGCGGGATGTTTGAAGCTCATACCTCATTTGTTACCCGATTGATACCCTTTTTTATAATTCTTAGCTCTTGGTTTTGGTATGTGATAAGGACTATTCTATTTAACGTTATTTCCTTACATCATACCCCTATTCAATTAAAGTGGGCACTGTGGTTTAGTGGGAAATGGGCTGGATTGCCAGCGGGAGGTTCGAATCCCAAAAAATACCAAAAATTGTTTTTCACGGTCCACCTCTTACAAACGTTTAACAAACGTATGAGATTAATAACGGTTATGAGAAAGGTTTTTAAAAAAAAAAAGCCTTTCGCATCGCTCTGAAGTATAGGTCCGTTCCATTTGTGCGAAAAAATATAACACGCATAACACGCATGGTCGCGAGAAGCTAGGGTATGGAAGACGAAAGTATAATAGACTTAAATTAAGAATTTGGTCAAAACCTGTGTCAGTGGTTCGTAAGTTTTGTTATAGGAACCCTTCTTAGAACTCCACCCTGCACTCAACTTTTTCAATATTTAGACGGCACCTTCTGCACTCTAGATTGCACATTAGATCTCGTAGCGGTGGTGTTCCATGCCGTGATTTAATTTGCAGGTGATTACTTCTGGAAGCCTAAATATATTTGGCTTTCCATCAGAGGCCTTGGGTAACACACGTGACCTTTAAATTGTTTTTTCACATACGTACTCAGAACCACTAAACAGATTGTAATGAAATTTGTTTTGCCAATTTGGTTAAGTAATAATATTTTCCTTTGGTCATTCTCAAAATCTAAAGGAGTGTGGGCGAAAATGGCTTTTAGTGATGGTTTTTGGAAAATTTTGCTCCACCAACTTCCTTTACTATTAGAAGGTGCCCAAGTGCAAATACCTTCGTTTTATCTTTTTCTATCAATTTTCATCGCAAATGATTTGTCTTTGCCATCGAATTTTTCCCTAATGAAATTGGAGTCGCTTTGAGCTGAGAGTGAAAGAAGGATTTAATGATAAACATCAACTTTCGGTCTTCTGAGTAATATGTAGATGGGACCATCTAAACTCGAACTAAATTATGTACATACCAATCCGTCTAATGGTTGTCCACTTAGTGATGTGAAAATTATTTTGGGGGATAGAAAGAGAGAATTCGAGAACTTTTTAAATGTCATTCTCTATACATTTCATTTCATAGAATCCTAATTAATATGGAAACAAAAAATTTTTTTAGGAAATCAAATTTGTTTACTTTAGGGCACCATCATGTAAACTGAATCTTATCACCATAAGATGGTTCCACGAATTACTTTTCAGAGTTCTGCGAAAAGTGGCAGAGGATCTATAAAATTTTAATTGTATCTTTAACATGGATTGCGTCAAACGCGCAGTTTTCTGAAAGAGTGGGTAGCCATCACGCCTTCGACAGTTCTACTGCCATTGTGGGGAACTATTTGGACCTACTTATAGGCATAAGCCTTGACCTGTGAATTTCATAACTGCCTAAACCGTTTAAGATAAAATATACACGGGTATTGAGTCCTTGTCTATCGTTCAGTCTCTCTTCTTTTTGGTCAGCTCATCTGCTTTAAATTACCTGTTTATCTACACTTTCTTTAGGAAAGTGAGGTTCATAATGTGAGCGACTTAAAATCTATTCGTGCAACTTTGCTATCTTACTATAATACTCGTATATATGTATATACCTCTTCAATCATAGATAAATCAAGCATAAACTTCCTCTAATCCATCGTCTACTGTCTGGAAGGTTATCCGAAATTGTTTGTACAAGTTACTGACAGAATCTTAGGAGAAGGATTCTTCGGGCTTCAAAGTTTACAAGTTCTAAAATATTGCCACATAGAAGGATATTATTTAAAAAGAACTAGTAATTTTCGAAAAAATAAGAAGCGCGCTCAAAATAGTTGAATTATTTTTCGTAATTTGGAGATAATTTTGAAAGTAAGACTAATTACTAAAAACAAATTAAAAAACTTTAATTTCTGACATTTTAAATTAAGGTAGGTACTTAGCGCATCACTGAAAAACCTCATAAATTAATAAATATTTAAAAATACGTATCAAAAATCAAAAAAGAAGAATGTGTACTCACTTGTTAGACCTGTTGTATCCTCAGCAAATGACAAGTATCCCTTATTCATCTCAACAGAACGTGGCACTGTAGATGGCTGTTGTTGTTGTTGATTTGGTTGCGTTAAATTTTTCTGCAATGCACGCAATTGCGAAATTGGTGTAAACACTGATGCCGTTACCGATTGAGCGCGCGGTGCTACGTTTAACTGTGGCAAATTCGATTGATTCAATACGATCGTATGGTTACCGATACTTTGATGAACAGCGGATGTATTCACTGTCGGTTTTTCAGTAGCAACACGAAAAACTGATGCCGTAACTGATTTCGGACGTTTCTCCTCAATGAATTTCGGTGGTGTCAATGAAGACGATACTATTGACGGACGTCCACCGAATAGTTCTTGACGATGTTGTAAAGCACGAAATGACGTTACCGATGGAACGTATTTAACTTGATCAGTTATTGGATTGTTATTAGAATTATTATTATTTGCAGCGATTATTGGAATTTCACGTTTCAATTGTAACTCGACGGCGGAGGTGGATTTTTTCTCGTCGACGTCTACGCATGTCTTCTTTGAAAGTTCCGGCAATAGGCCTGAATCTAGATCAACCTCAGCAGTTAGATCTTTCTGTTTTTGATCCTTTTGTTGTTGGGGTTGCTGTGGCTGTTGTTGTATGGGTTTGGGTTTATTTTCAATTAGTTCGATTGTTTGCTGTGACGTTTGTTGTTTTTCTTGTTGTGGTTGAATCGATGGGTTAGTGTTGACGTTTGATTCGATCTTCTCAAGTTGACTTGCTTCGTATTGAGCAAGGGAATATATCTCATTGTTGTTCTCAAGATTACTGTAAGAATTATTTTTTTTTTGTTCACTTATAAATACCGACACACAATAAATCTTTGAAAATGGACGAGTTATTAAAAACTCATCCAAAACCAAAGAAACGCAATTTCTCGTTGCACACTTTTCAAATTGACACTTGACAACTTAAAAAAAAAAGCACGTGATTCTCGTTGTTTTACAATAAAATGAGAGATTGCACCACCACAGGGACATTACACAAGAGAAAAATAAAGGAAAGAGCGATGGGAAGCAAAATCAAAGAGGAGCTCTGTGGGAGAGAATGCAATTGCAGCGCGCGACGTACTGCAATATTTCACTCAAATTCACTCGAGAAAAAAAAAAGCTCAGATGCACTCAGCTTTTTTTCTGTTTGATTTATCAGCTCTGTTCTCTCTTTCTGGATTCATTCACATTTCTGACGTAAATGCACTCGTAATTTATTTACTCTTCTCTCGGTGCACACTATTACACATCGGGATTACTGCACGTGTGTTGGTTTATTTACTTTTTTTTTTAACAAACACACTTTTGATGTGAAGTGCATTACGTATTTAAAAAAAAAATTGCGCGCTTCATTTTTCGTTTGCACTTCAACACACGAAAACGTACCTAAAATGTGCATTCTGATGATTCGTATGCACATTCATTATAAACATATCACTTAAATGTTAATGAGTAAAAAAAAATTAATAAATTGTCAGCAGGAAGTTTACTTTTTTTGTTTTAAATTCTACGCAAAAAAAATTGTATTATTTGATTATTTTCAATTTATGAACATCAAATATCAATTTATCTGAATATGGTATGTTGCACTCTTAGTGTGGAGGATTGTTGTTTTCATAACTCTCACTCACTGATTGGAATTCATTAAGACATGGCTTTGGTATGTGGTTTTTTACACTTTAAATTACGTCTTTCAACCACGTATGCATCTAAATATTACTGGGCGTTTGGATATTCCATTAGATCTTGCTCTCTGGCAGTTGACTGTATGAAAAGTTAGTAATTGATATTGTGTTGTCTAATTATCACAGTTTAAGACGTAGTTTTGTCTCAGGGAATCGTTTATTTACTGTGGTATGAAACATTGTGAGATTATAGAAACATTTCATAATGAATTTAAGACACATTTTAATTGTTCTTTTTTTATAGATTTTTTTTCTTTTCCGGTGCTTCCGTCTCACATTTTATGGGAATTAAAATAAATCTTTCTGCGCGAATTTTACTGATCATAAAAAAAACTCATGTGACTAGCAACACTGTGGCACAAATTTACACAGGCAACAGTAATAGATTCAAAGTCCTACTAAAATGTATGACTGAATGGGGGAAATAAAAGTAAATAAGTACTTAACTGAGAAACAAAGCAGAAGAAAAGAGTTGCGTAGACGAACAGTAGAACCAAACAGGCAAGGACAGGGAGATAAATTGGCACATGAAGAGCAATGACAGCTGTCAAATAAATACATTGGATTACTAACACAATTCAAATGCTTTGTTACTTCATAAAACCTAATATTTGTCCCTAACCTCTCACAACACAAAACTAAGTGATCTATTTCTGTTTTCTTTTACGTGGTAACGCTGTAACTTTAGGATGAATGAGCCGATTTACACGACGCGTTTTTATTGTGTTGAAAATTTGTGTGTAAGGGTTTGTAGAAAGCTACGATGTCAGACAGCATTGTCCTCTTTTTTTTCTCAAAGTCAATCTGAATAGTTTAGATTTGGTTTATTGGCACACTGTAAGAACCACGCCCCCCACACTTAGACATTTATCTTCGAATACTTCAAAATACACAAAAATGTGTAAGCATTTAAATTCTCATTTTTAGCATGGATCCGAACCAACCGTTTTGTTGAACAGGCTTCAAAGATATATACGCAATAATTGTTTGTTAATCATCGAAGCCTGAAATCGACCACATATCTTATGAGAAGATTAGGAATTTACTAGCAGGTTGGAACGCTAAACTTGTTTTTAGCACCGTCATCGCAAAAGATGGTCTCCAAAAATTCAATTTGGCAAATATAACACAAAATTTGCACATCTTCATATAGAAAAGAAATCAAGATGCCGCACCTACTTGATGTTTGTAAAATTTAATCTGCTGACATTTTATTTTGCGTCACGAGAACATTTTTTGAATAAGTTCAAGTTCAAATTTTAGTGCTAATTTGATGCAACCGCAGGAAATCTCAAAACCGTATAATACTAGGTAAATGCAGCGCAACTTCGTTACATAGCAGACAGAAACCAGCTTTCTAATAGACTGCTTATCAGAAAAAAAGAAGAAAAAATTGAAAGATAGACTAGGTCCAAAGCCGGTGTCTATGAACTATTAATCTGACCTTAAAAGACGTCAGCAAGTTTTAAGGGTCCATCCACAATGAAAGGTTAGTCTAGATGTACCTAACACTACAGTGGTTCCTCTCAGTGCATGATCGATAGAAACATGAAAATAATTGCGTCAAATGCTTATCTGTATCTATGCAAACGCTCATGACTAATACACAATAGTTTGCGCTAGACTAAATAGAGAACTTTTTACTACCCCTACATTACAATTGTTTTTTTTTTGTATAGCTTTACATGTGCTTAAAATTGTAATTACCTGGGAATGTGATAGTAATACAGATTTATCTGGAAATGCACTGCACAAATAAATGTTTCAGTAAATATGGTACATCCTATAATATTAGACTTAATTGTTCCTATGATCTGTTTTTTTCTAAATTCTATGTATTAGGAGTACATCATTAAATACTAAAAATACAGTAGAGCCCCAAAGAAAATCTTAATTTCAATTTTTCATCAACAAATGCGATAAGCCACTGGGAACTCGTGAAATCTACGAGTACATTCTATTGGGTTAAGTATCAGTAAATATTTTTTTTTTTTTTTTCAAATTTCCCACGCAACTATCCTAAATCAGAAACAAAAACCGACCCCTCATGGCACCCCAAATACACCACAGCCAGTAAATAGCTGGAGAACTATGAACGATAGTGCCATAAACAGATAGTAGCCAAGGAGATGCGTAGACCGCACTGTAGACCCACCGTAGTAAGACTACAGCGTCATTTGCGCTATCTTAATTTGAAAAAAAAAAGTCTGAACTTAAGTTCAAACTTGTGTTTTATTATTTTACTCCGAATGCTACTATTAAGAGGCGAGATAATAAGAAAAAACAAACTGCGGCTATAATTAAAATTTTCCATTATGAAAGCGTCTCCCGATTGAATTCTATTTATGAAATCTATACACACGCGTCTTGCCTTACGATCGGTAGAGTCTTAATCAGCAACGGCTATGGAATAATCTTGAACGCACTCGAAAAGAAGGGTGTGTCCATGTTGATTTAGGGTACTCCGTTCGAGTTAAAAGAGGACTATAATAAAATGACTTATCTTTTAAAATGTATTTTGATAGCTACATTCTAGTCCACCCTCGCCCTTAGTTCATTAGCAACATTTAATGAATGTCTCTTAGGCAAATCTGAAAGCATGCATTTAAGATTAACCGATAATACGCTTACATAGTAGTTTGGTTGTATGATTCTTTTAATCGAATGACATTCGTAGAGGTGGACGTTGCGCAGTTGGTTAAAGAGGAATCTACGGTCTGTAAGTACGTCCCATTCAAGGCTAGCTCTTGATAGTTAAATCAGAAGTGAATTGTGAATCGATTCCCTTTACTAGAGGTAAAGCTTGGTAATTTCACAGGACAGTCTTGAAAGCGTTGGCGTAGCAATTATCATTTATCCTAGTAGACCTCCCTGGCCAAAATTAGGTTTTCAAAAAATAATCCATGACGTAATCTGACACGGACGCTAGCAAATGGTTAAGCTATTCCACCCTCTTCTCGGCCTAGTTTTATTTATTTTCTAAGTTTTAGGATATACGCGTATACGATTCAAATGTGTCTTAAGGGTTGGTGGTCATCCCTGCTCCGTCGTAAATTATTTACAGCATAATTGGCAATACACCGATCAATAACAAGAAGGAAGATGTGCTCGCGCAAACATGTTCAATGTTACCCCACGCAGTGGAAGTGCACCTTGTGTGTTCAAGGCTTCGAAATTAACAGCTCAAAGTACTTAGAAAAAGATTGTATTAAGGCCTCATTCAACCCATTCAACTCTCTCTAACTCAGCGTTGCGTAATATTGGAAGACCTCCGACTTATCTGGTCAAGAGAGAGCAACATTCAAGCTTACTCATTACGTTGTTTGAATAGTTCAAGAGGAGTACCTACATACATATGAGCTCTGATTTTTTTTTCTTATTTTTCTGAAATTTCTAAACGGTTTAGAAGATATAGATTCGTATTCAGAAAAGTCCATGTGTAGACCAAGAAAGAGCCCAGAAAACGTTTATCCTAGCCGCACAGACAGATTCTCGACCACCAATAGCCCTAAATTTTTATCTCACTCCACATTCCTGGTGAATCAGAGGAAACCTAACTAAGCTAATATTATGCACTTCTAACATATTTACATAAAACTCCCAAACATTGAGTCATAAACCACACATGTGCCGCCGCCAAGCCATAATGATTCACATCTCTGTTAATCTTTCAATTAAAAATTCACAAACTGCTACCGTGTTATTGCACTTTGATCCAAATCTAACTAACAAAACACACGCACGTTTGATAGCAAAAATTCCAAGATACCCGTATTCAAAGTTCGCAGAAATAAAATATTTCATGACCAAGCACCATGGGCTGACCATTAGATACCTTCAACCCTAAACAAATTCTCCACCCTCTCGCACCGACCCAGACTATCATCATAATCCTCTGAATAAACAAGCAAATAAACAACAAATTTTGTTGTTTCTTGTATTATAAACTATTTAATTTAATAATTCTCCTCTCTTGTCTTGTTTATACAACAGACATGCAAAAGTCAAATGCCCAAAAATGATAACAATTCACAAAAAAAAAAAAAAAAAAAAATTAAATAAAAAAAACTGAAAGCGAAAAATAATAAAATTGTTTTTATTTCAGCGATAAGATATATGTGTTGTTGTTATGTGTAGTTAGTTGCTCGTTGTTCCTTTCATGACCATGCCCCATGTCAATAAGTCCGCTCCCCTAATAAATGGCAGGAGCATAGCACGGCACACAGCTCATAGACAAAACAACAACTCACGAACCTAACAACTGATTGAATGGAATTAGATGGAAATTTTCGGTTTCTTTCAGAATGTAAATCGCGTATACATATCTGACGTTGTGCTCTTGCAAATTGTTTATTATATAATTCCTGTGCTCACATAATAGTCCGCGCCTCGCCTGCTCGTCTCTCTGTATAGATACTTGTTATTCTTGTCTTTGGCTTTTTTTTTTTTTGTTAATTTTTTTCTTGTTTTTTGCATTTTTTTTACAACTTTCATCCGCGCACTCATTCAATAAACAACAACATTGTGTGTGCTGTCATCGTGTCTGGCTATTAGTGTGGGTTGTAATCACACGCGAAATCAAATGCGATATGGGGTAGGTTTGCACATTCGTGAGGGGTGCAGCAGAAAGTACCACATATGTACATGTGTGTGTATGTATAGGCTTCGTTCCTTGCCGTCATTATCACAGCACACGGAATGGGGAAGACGAAGATTTATTCGAGATGAGATGCGAATGAATCGCGTGATGCTCTATGTGTAAAGTGCATTTTTTGTAGGCAATATTCGCAGATACAAAACTGTTAATCACAATTTATTCATATGGAAGAAGAGCAGCGTAAAAGTATCTATCACGAAAAAATGAATAGAATACTTATTTTTTTCTGCAATTATTTACGTATGCATCTTGTTTTGTGCAAGGAATTGCCAGGGTGAATTTTTGTTTTGATTGAACACAGATTTTACCCGGCCTATTGGAGGTCTTCTTAAATGGAGAATGGTTTGTTCAAGAAAAAAAACACATGACTTACAATACGATTGATGGCAGTCGCATGAGTAAAAAGGGTTGGGGTGGTGGGTGGTTTTAGTCGGTAAAAATCCGGCATGCTGTTGGAACCGGTCCGTCAGTATCTTTAGAAGATTTCCACCTTCCGGCCGCAAAGCAAAAAAAAAAAAAAAACTTACAATATTCAAAGTAAGAGATTTTCTGTTACTGGACCCATAAATCACAGATTACCAAAACGTTAGTTGAAAGAGTGCAATGACCGTGCAAAGAACTGGTTCATACATTTGCTAGACGATCAGTATAGCCGACATGTGCTAGTTGTAGTGCTTTCTTAAGCTTTCGTGAGCTTTTGTCTTTTTGGTCTTTGCATTGATTTTGGTATTTGAGAGGAAGAGGCCAATTCGTCCTGGAAAACGGAAACAAAGTTTCTTCTGTCATTGAATCGATCCTGTATTCGTATCTTAACTGAAGAAATCACAGAAATGGCACATATTGGAGTCATGCTCCGAAAATGAGAAGTAGAGTTCAAGGAATTAAGCAGAAACTGCGGAGTTGAAGAAGAAATGAATTCAATCCAACATCTGTTATGCCACTGACCCGTCCTGCAAGAACGACGCATTACCTTAGAATATAGGTTTCCTTGCAAGTTCCACACAAGTAACAGGAGTTCTGATATAGGACCTGCTTAAAGCACCAACTCGGCCAATATAAGCATTGGGTTTCCGACAGAACGTGATGAATTCTTATCCCTCACACACCCTTCTATTACCTTATTTTACGAACGAATGAAGAGAAGGGATTCCAAAATCGACGCTCTATCCGAAAGGTGGTGTTGATCTCGAATATTAACGTACCAACAGTTCAGTACTCCACCGCAGTAATAACTTAACCACGGCGCCCAAGCCTTTACGATATACATAAAAGCTTAACAAAAACCTGACTGTAGCTGGCTAAGATAGTCCTCGGGAAATCGTAGAGAAACTAAAAAAAAAAGAAATGTTATCTAACATTTAATAACGCCTATAATCACTCTCGAGTGATCACAACAATAACTAATTTTCAGTCTCAATTGGCACTATCCGACGAAAAAATATTCGAAACACAAAAGAGTTGCCCCTAGGTCAGTTAGCTCTTAACTAAAAAGGATGCAGTAGTGCCTGAAATGCTAGGAAACGGACAAAGCCGGCGAGTTTAATGATAGAATAGCACAGCGACTATCTGCCAATATTTCGACCAGTCTCCTTTATTTCACAGACTTGATTTTTATCAGTAAACAGGAGTCTTAGAAAATTAAGATCTTTCAAAATGCAGAAATAAAGAATATTTGCACAATACGAGTCCTGTATCTACGTCAGAAATTTTTATGTTGTCAATGAAGAATCCAAAATGTGCATCTTAATACCTTAGATAATTACCTACCCAAGTTTAAGTCTTTAAAAGAAAGTAACATTTCAAATAAAGTACCCATAGAATCTAGTAAAACAAACTTTTTACCTGGGACCAACTCTTTTAAACTGAAACTTTGATGAAAAAACCGTCCACAATTCTAAACATCTATTTACAAGAACAGAAGCAGCATCTACATATCTTAAGCGAAAAAATTTGTTCGTCTAAGGGCATCAAATAAGTGAAAATCTATGACGGAGGGAATAAATTCAACACTACCACATGTCGATGAATAAATGAATTACTTAATCTTCCGGCTTTCAGTCAAAACTTCTTTATAGAGATCCGCAGAATTGACGACTTACACCTTCGATTCAGATTTTGTAACAGAAATTTATACGGATGTGTCGGAATTGAGAAACCTGGGGGAGTAGGCATCTTTTGGAAAAAATGGACTATGCGGCACTTCGACAACCTCGTCAACCAAAGCTAAAATAAACTGTATGAAACCACTTGCATTTTCAATGTATTATGTGATAAATAACATATGTATAAGCTATCCACAATCCTCGCTTAGAGTTAAAAGAAAATTATAAGGCACTTTGAAGACTTTTTGAAGAACAGAGACTACTTGCACTCAATAGTTTCTAGCAAATTTACTGTATACTCCAACTGCGCTGTTGGTAATAATTTGTATCTTACGAAACATATCTAGTGAGTAAGGTCAGTTTACTGAATCACTTCTGTCGGTGAAAAATACTATATTTGAGCGTCAATTTAGGACTCAGGACTTATCACAGCGAACGGAGAGGTACATTAAGGCACGATGTACTTTATGCATTTTTTTCTTGTTCGTTGCACTAAAAGAGGTAAAAATATTTTCTTATCGATCTTGCTATAGAAATAAAAGTGTACAGTCCGAAAAGATTAATCACAGTCACCGAATCCAATCGACTCGAAAATCGACATCGTTCTATACTCCGGTACCCCTTTTACAAATCACAAAGGATGCATCTGAATTCAATTTAACAACGTTGCTAAGCCCTTGAATTATGGACCTAAAGATAAAAATATCAACCAAGCAATCACCACATAAAACTAATCAACTTTTTCTCAACGAAGATCTACCCCACTAAGCACAAGTAATTAATGTCTGTTTATTTTTTTGTTAGATAGAGTCCTTTAATCCCGACCGGGCCTCTTATCTCACAACCACTGGCAACACCGTCCATTACACACCCTCTATGTTGTCCTTCCCCCTTCTAACTTTTTCTTTATACACCACCCAATAGGCATATACCCTACTAACATAGTTTTTATAGATATTCTCCTCCTTTTTGTGCCTGATATTTCTTTGCTTCTGCCTCTGTTGCTTTTCACTGTGTGTGCTGCTAGTTATTCCCTCAAAATTCTTCTCTCTCTCATTAGATGCTATTTGTTGATGTATTTATTTATTTTTCGTTTTTCAACTGATGCTGCACATATTCACTGTATATGTATACAGAGGAGGGATGGATGCTTCACTACACTGTGCCTGCGTTTTTCATTGAATAATTGTAACAAAAAAAAAAATGAAAGACGACAACGACTACGACGAAAAAAGAACCATGAAGGCAAAACACAAAACGAAAATTGTGTAATAGACGTTTTAAATTGAACCAAAAAAAAAAGTATCTAATTGTATAACTAATTGAAATGCATTTTTTTCGCTTTTGAATTTTGAACTTCTTTTCCAAAATTGCACAAAAAAAAATTTACTCGTCACTTAGTAGGTATTTCTCTCTGGAGGGTGGATTTATCTAATCATTTTATTGAATCAACTTTTTTTTATATGTATGTATAGAAAATCACTGCACTATAACACTGCTTTTTTTTTTGAAAAATGTGTAACATTTCAATTGCTTTAATTTTTTTTAATCACCTCTTTGTAATAGCACTGGATAATCGTTAGCATTTAATTATCTCGTAGGAGACGCAGAAAACTTATTATATTTCCATTTGCAATTTAATTAAAATCATATATATCAACAAAAATATAAATTTAGCTAACACTTTTAAATATATTTTTACGACTTTTTCTTTTCTTCTCTTTTATTTTTTTGGTTCCCGAAAGAAATTTTAAGAATTTGCAAATGTAGGTATAGAGAAGAACGGAACAAAATTTGAAATTAAACGATATATAGCGATGAAGAATTAAGAAGAAGATAAAACAGAAAATAAAACTAAACAAATTATATTCAGCTGTTTTTTGTTTTTTTTTTTTCTAGTTACGCGAAATGAATGGAACGGAGCTATAGTAGCCACTAATCAAAAGAAAAATTAACGTGCGGCGCGATACAACGCGGCTAACAGAATCAGGAGATTATTTTCGAGTGCGAGTGTTGGTACTGATATATACTCAAAGAAGGTGATTTCACTCGAATTTCTCTTTTGCGGGGTAATAGAAAAACAAAAAAGAGTTGAAACGATTTGAAAGCTTTCTGTTGGAGTGGAATTCATATAGCGCATGTCGATGAGCAGAACAGATGTTATTTGAGTCGAATTAATAAATAATTTTTGCGGAATGACGTTTTTTTTAATGTTTTCAAAACAATTTTGTGGGCGAGTCTCGAATTTCAGTATAAGCAAAATGACGACGCAGAAAAAATGTAAACAAAACTATTTTTCTATGGAGGAGATGATTCTGAGTGTTTCACTCAGTATAGCTAGACTATCGTCATTCTCCTGTGCAGTGAGTGAGGGATTTGTTTTTCTCTTTAATAGAGTAAGGGAAACTTTATCTCTTCCCAACTCGAAATGATTAGATAAATACTGCAATCGACTAAGTAACTGGGCTGATGATTGACTAAGTTGAAAAGCAGTTTTCCTTGTAAAATTTTGTTTTGCTGTACTCACTCGTATATGAGATTGTGGTTGTGAGATGCAATTTGATTGCATTTGGGGGTAACTTTTTAAGACATTAGAATGAAAACTGGCAGGAGACTACTTCATTACAGAAAGGAGCAAAGCCTGAAAGGATATGGGTTACTGCTAACTAATCAGTGGAAGGTACCTAGGAATAATTTGATTGTAGCATCGAAATAAAATAAGCTACCAAAGGGTTGATTAGAAGTTAAGTCAATCAGGAGGCTGGTGCTTTGCCCATCATTTTAGGGATCGAATACTCAGACCAGAAGACCATTTTAAGAATTTGTTAATTAGTTGATGAAACATCAGATAGTGAACAACACATTCTCCTCCAAAATCGTCTTTAGAGATAAGACTATATCAGCTCAATGGCTACGTAAACAAGAAAAAAAATGTCAAATTCGCGATGCGGAGAACCATTATGATTGAAGAAAAGCCAATGCATTCACCAGGCATCGGACCGGTATAGTCGCCAAAAACGTGCTGGAAATGCGGTTACAGTGAATGGTTTGCATAACAAAACGATGATCACTGATTTCTGTTGACCAGTATTAATTGATATTGATCTTGAAAACATGTGGTTCCGGGAAGAACAAATCATAGAGGTTCCCGGGCCTAGCTTCTTACAGTGAATGGAAGCGACAACTACTTCTCACGGACGTTTGTCAGACATTTGCGAAGATGAATGCACTTTTTTCTCTGATTCGAACTTGAAATACCTCACACAGTAGTCCAATGCACTAACCACTGAACCAGGCAAGTCTTATGCGGTCCAAACATTTTCCAACAGTCTCATCTACTATTACGCATTTTAATGGAACTTTGTTCCCTACTCTTTTTAGAAGTAAGTATGTCGAGGAACATGGCGAAGAACAGAGGTTAGATACATAGCAAGCTGAAGGTCTCAGGCATAGGCAATCCAAGCAATACATACCTCATAAACCGTAGTGGGTATTTAAAATAATTCACAGTTTCTCAAGTAGTAGCATTCATTTGAAGCTTATAGCCTAAGCTTTATTGTACATTCTTGAGATTATATAAAAAATTTACAAATGAAGCATCGTAGACGGAAAAATTTCGCTACGTTCTGTACCTTTTTGGCCTCTTGGAAAGAACGACGCTGTTGCCCTTTCTTCCCTAAGGAATTTTATAAATTCTAAGGTTTCTGGCAAAACATCAATCGTGTCGCAATGTTGGATATGTACACCTACCTACGATCTCTGTATGCAACCAAAACATGATTTAAATGTTTTATTTTCTAATTTATAAGGAATATACCATTGCTCTTACAGTATTTCTGATTTAGTTATCTATCCAGGATAAGTCCTAGATATTTCGTTAGTTCACCTTGTCTGATATATTCCCTCAACAGTTGGCAGTTTGACTTGTGGGATTCATTTTTTGTTCGCGAATCCCACAAGCCAATTCCTCTGCCCCACGCATTTAATATCTTTTACGATGTTTCCAACAGTAATCTTCCTCTTATACCTTGCTATTGCTAGCTATCCCACGTGATTCTAAGCAGTGATTTCGACTTCATTATCCTTTCTGTTTCAAACATAATCGATTGAAAACAAAAACGCACAGCAGGTGGGCCTCTTTTTCCATTTCCGCATTACAAAATCAACATTTTCATAGATTTCTCCATTTGATGTCATGTACTACCGTCATTCGCTTTACAGACTTATCATGAAGCTATTTTTCAATTACCTTATAGCAACGGTACAGCAGGAAGAAGAATCTTTGGATTAGAGAAATTTTATTGAGAAGTGTACTTCCTTCCTACATATATACGTCAATGAATTGAAAAAATCAACATGCTGATTTTGGTCCTGCCTAATTCAAGCGATTAATCGCTCTTTAGGGTACCTTCCATCATTTTTCAGACATAACATCGACATTCTTTCGTAGATCAAATGCCCAGAGCTACACAGATAAAGTTTATTTATTCTCTGCGTCATGGATGGTTGACTTCCGTAATTTTTTTTTGATTTTTCTGAGAAAGACCAGGGACTATCTATTGATTTCCAGTATCTGTTTTCGAGTTAATTGTTATTATACGTGGTAAAAATATTGCGAATTGTTTACAATAAACCAAATAGGAAATGTTTTAAATTTTCCTTAAGTGGTTAACAAATGAAAATAGAATGTAAAGGGCAGGCCCTTTATAAATTCTCCAAGCCACTTATAAAAAAAAGTCATCTATTCTTAGATACTGTCACACTATACCTACATATGTACATTCTTATAGTATCCCCTCATACAATAATTTATATCAAAATGACATTGAATTTGTTTGTCGATTCTATAGGTTTATTCTTGACGCGTGTTCTTAATTATAGTTAAAGCAGCCCCTGAAATTTTAAATAATTTATACGAATTTATATATAAAAAAAATATATTTATAAATACATAAAGTAAATCGATTGGACGTTGTAAAAAATAAACTTGTTCGTAGATAAAAGAAACTTTCGAATTTAAATTTTTCAAAAAAAAAAAACCCGAGATATTATTATTTTTGGAAGTGAGAAAAAATTGTAACGTTAACAAGTGCGTGAGGTTCATAACAATGTAACCTTGTGAACTGTTTGTATCAATTATTCTTAAGTGACTCATTAACTCAAATGATATTTGACTTGCTACAATTTTAATGAATAACAAGATTCTTAATTAAAATGAGTTTCTATCTATTATTTCAAATTAAATTGCATGATTTAGTTGGAACAATAATTCGCAATCAAATTGTAATTTTTTATTCTATTCGAGACGAATCTAAAGATACATTTTTTTCTTCTTTGAGTCAGCAACAATTATTGGAAGAAGCAGATACAACTAGTTTTGGTTTTTTCCCCTATTTTTTTTTTATTTATGTATTTTTTGATTGATTTGTTACTAACCCTGGAAGACGTTAAGTCGAATTGGCAAAACGGCATGGGAGTGGTCACATAAAATTTGGCTGTAGCAGGTGTCATCTCATCTAATCAAGTAAACGGCATACAAAGAGATTTGAGCATTGCAATAATCAACATACTTCTTAGCATTCGTAATTTGATAGCAGACTTTTTTAGATTTTATCTGAGACCATAAACCTTTGTCCGAAAGAATGCGAATGGTATGGTACTTTAAAAAGTGGACATAATGTCAAAGACAAAGAAGTAGATACAAAAAAACAAGTTGTGAGCTGTGTTCTAACTTGCGATGAATGTATAAAAACAATGTTTGATGCTTGACTACAGGCTTAGGACCTGGCATGTCTAAAAAGATAGTGATAGCTATAAATCAAAACAAACACTTTACTTCACTACTTCAAAAATTATCGCTTCTTAGGCCCTGTTGCGAAAAAGATATGCAACACCGCAGAGTGTCTTGGAGTCAGACATTATTTTAACAAGGATATCTGTTGCCTATTCTGCACGACCCAACCACGATTTTCTAAGTGTGCTACTCGTAGCATTTATTCAAATAATTTTGAATATCAATAGTCAAAAACGAGATATAGGACACGAGTTTTAAAACCGTTTTCTCAAAGCAGACAGAGGAGACCCACGTCTTTAAGTCAACGCACAGGCATAACATTTTGTTTTAACTCCAGTGAAAGGTAAGAGGATGATATGTTGTGGTACTAGATGATACTGAAATCATCAAAGCAAACATCACTTTGCGTGTCAGGAACCCATAAGAAAAAATCACAGAAATCGGACAAATTGAATATAATTTTAACTAGGCTGATCCATAACCTTGATACCTGCCATACAATATTCTTCAGCAGGAACTAGGCCTATCAAAAGTGCCTGCCTATTTCAGGCCAATTGCGAACCAGATATTAAGACTACTACGGCACGAGATCTCAATCACTCGTTGTAGATATCTTAGCTACATTAAAGCTTAGATTATGTTAGGTAGATGGGTTCTCAGAAAGACCATCAATTGCTCATTTACGACTGCCCTAGGAATATGTAACGCAAAAGCTGCTGAATAGTCCCCTAACACGAAAGTACTGCGGCGCAATTTTACGTAAGTAAGTCATCCCGCTCGGCAGCTAAGTGACTACCAAGAGTCCTAATTCTACTGTCGGTCATGGCAGGACATTCATTTTAGTCTCTTCAACTTCTAAAACCCTAATACGCCTTATATATGTAAATACGTATTGCTCAATACTTAGAATCCATGGCTAACATTGGTTTCCTTGATAGTTTTTGAGATCAGGATAATGGCTAACGTGGAAGACGCCACAACTATGTATGATTTCAGTTACATAAATCGAACTCCTTTAGCCGATTTGTGGTTAATTATTTTGGAGCTGCTACGTACGAGTGAATTAAAATCTAACTTATAACTGAGTTCAGATTCGCAAAGGTATTGTAAGACTTCTCAAGAAAAATATCGGTTTCGCAAAGAAATATACAACGACCTCGATAAAAATAGTCCAGATTAAACATTAGGTCTGTGTAAAAGCTAATAGTGCGTACAGATTAATGTTGTTCGTTACGACGCTCTCAGTTCACCTTGGAAATACAAGAAGACCGGTAATGTTGATCGGAATCAAGTAATATTGACTAATAGTATATTAATGATTGACTTCGAGTTGGGTAAACTCCCTAGGGAACTGCGGATGCTACCATAATATCTTTTACCGAATACTCAAAAGAGTATACTGTTACGAAGACATCTTTCGTTTTGTGGTTTGAAACGCAAATAAATATGAAATGCAAACAAACATAAGTAATTTACAAAGGTGAGAGACTAAATTCCCTTACATTACCTTTTCTAAAAGGTCTCATTTTCCTGCAGACCGCTTTTAAATAAACATTGCTACCTTTAATAACGTTTTCTCTATTCACAAATCTCTTACGTAGATATCCCTAAAAATTTATAACGCTATAACGCACATCTAAATCGCTTCCTTCGCTATAAAATCCTTCCCACATATGCACACACACATCCTGTTAGTCTGGGAGCTGCAAATGAAAACAATAAGTACGTCTATGGTCCTCATCTACGTCTGCATACTTGGCATTAGCGTAATCACCGTAGTGGCAGATTTCAAATTTATTGATTTTCCTACCGTTACCAGCAAGCGTAAAACCCTCGTCAACCAATAACTGTTGCAGTGTCAGCAACACAACACCGTCTATCCTAAAAACAAATGCATCTCATTCGCAAACATCGATGTAAACGACTGAGGTTTTGTAGCTTGTGTAATAGACATGCCACCCACCTACCCACCTTAATAAACGGATGTAAGGGAATTTTTGTTCGTTTCTATCTATTAGAGATACACACAGCACTCATATGAAAAATTATAAAAATAAAGAAACAAACAAAATCACCCACGTAAAGTGAATGCTATTAAATTTGTTTAAAAGATTACTACCCTCGTCCCATAGGAATTTTTATTTAATTTGTCACATGATTTCTTAAGAATCGTGCCGCTCTTTGATTTTTCTCTTTTTCGTGGAAATAGATACAAAATTTATATTATCAGCATTTCGCGCGAGACGCGACTGGATTTCCTCTTTTTTTTTTGTCTTTTATTGCGTAACATTAATGCACATGACTGAGAATGTAAAATACTTCCTTGAGTTATTTATTCTGCAATTTCGCAAAGAAAAATTAAAAAAAAAAAATAAATAAATAAATCTTTCAAATAATTTAGTCGGTGTGCCACTTAGAAAAGACGTTTCTTTTCCACGACTCTAGTGAAAATGGAAAATGGAATTCTCTATGGAATTAATGTCAATTGTATCTGTTCTAAAATTTGTGTTTATTTCAATTCGCAAATCAAATTTAATGAAATGGAAAAAGCGTACGTATGTATGTATCTATGAGACGAAGTATTATATTGAATGAATGGTATCTTGAATTTTGAAGATGGAGATGATGTTATCTACGAATAGAAGAAAAAAGGAAAAAAAAAAGAGAAGCCTTTCATCAAATTTTACGGAACTCAAACCAATGTCATGCGACAACTGGAAAATCGTGTTTGAAAATTCGTATCTTAACAACCACTGAGGTGAGCTCTATCGAATTAATCAACGTGATTTATTTAAAAGAACTGTGGAAAGTCTAAAGCGGTAAAGGATAAAATCTACCTCTACATATATCCACCCTAACTTTGGAAATAACTATCTATCTATGCATATCCTTTACTTACACCCACTGCACTTTGAAATTTCATCATGAAATACTTAATGTACGTGATCATCATGATGCAAGTAAATATTTTATGACTCGTTGTGAAATACCTCGACGAGACTTTTGTGTGCCGATGAGGTGTTTCCTTACAATTTCACCTTGCATTTGTTTCGTTCACATTATTAATCTATAGCGCTGAGTTGCGTAATGGCTAGTAGTACACTTATTTCTGGCTCCATTAGGCATTATTTATTGGAATATAAATAAAATCAAAAGGGCATCTGTCATTTTGTGTGACGTGTTTTATACACATTTAGAAATGTTTCATTTTTTATATTTTGTCCTTGCAAGATTTTTCATACTGATCCTAGCTGAGCTCACTATATTTTGTGGATTGCAACGTTTGAACTCAAGAATTATCAGTGAACGCTTGTAGATAACTAACTCGTTTCATAAAGGTTTTCAATTTTCTGGAAGCTCAACAATAATTAGCAAAACGAGACCCTCATGCAATAAAGCTCAGAAGATCGCATACTTTATAGAGACTTTACATTATGAACTAAAATTGTATCTTATGTCCAATTACATCCACGCTATCAGTTCACTTGTTTCTGAGTAAATTTTCAATGGAATCTAACAAACAAACCATCTGATTGCGTAAATAAGGCTTCGCATCACTCATTTTCCTAGCTAACTTGTTCTTAACTTTAGAGTTTCAGAAGGTGTAAACCTTATCCTTCAGAAATCCACCCAAAAAAGTGTGGGCCAGTTAAATTCGGTGTACGTGCATTTAATTCCCGAAATTATTCGAGTATTCTAGACGAATTTGCTAGCCTTGCGATTAAGAGCCTTTGTTAATTAGATTTACCAAGAAAAAGAGGTTCAAGTTTGTATTATGACTTCGCTGCAGTGACTAGAGAGAAAAAACCAGGCTAAATTTAATCACGTATCTGCGCAATATTTTCCACAGCGTCTGGTATCCCAAAAGTGTTAATTGGCTCAAATTTGTCGCTACAATGTACTTGTTCAACACAAGGTATTCATCACTAAATATTGCTTGCAATGAAACTTGCCAGTAATTATAACCCTCTATGGAGACTGCGTCCAATTGCCAGTGTTTACATACAAATGTACAACATATATGAATGAATATACGTAGAATAAAAGCAAAACAATATTCGAATGGTCATGTGGAAAAATAATGGCATTACACATGCCAAAGTAGCGAAGTAGAAAAATAAGAATATTTTTGGAATACTATCTTCCTTCCAATTAAGAACAATTTCAAGTCTGGCTCAGGAATATTTCCCTTTTCCACTGAATAATAATAGGCATTTAAAATCTCGGTTAAATTTTCATATTTTGGTATCTCGTCATTCACGCTGAAGTACTACCTTGAAATTTTTTTAACATCATTCTTGAAAGGATTGTGCAAACTCAGACGAAAACGTCATACGCCAATAACATTGACATATGTACATTTGCACATGTTTCGAACAATGCAGCGTTTTGTGAGCACTTAGAGTTGAAAATTCAGTAGTAAATGAGGATAACACAAAATGTGTGCTGTCATCAAGGAAACGCATTCAGCACTGTTTACTGGACAAAATATTACAATGAGGTAGCAAAGGACTACGTCCACCTAGGCTCTGATGTAAGCTTTCAAAATTATTCTAGCACTGAAGTTAAAATAAGAATGACTGTTGTCAAATGGTGTTTCTACGACCTAAGAAGCCAACTGAGTAGCAAACTCTTCACACAAAGGACTAAGGAAACATTAACCTATTCCAGCCTTACGATTGAAAATCTTGAATGTTTTCAAAATAAAATTCTTCGGATGATTCTCAGTATGGATGATCTTGTATGGATTGAGTCATTCTGTCGAATTAGTTCGAATTCAGCACTTAAGATGCCTGTTGCATGGAGAGTGAATGAGCATCAGTGCTTCTTCTAATTCGAAGCAAAGAAATGGTACCATTAAGGAAGATCACACCTAAGGAAAGACGCCTTAACCCAATTGACGTACGCACACAACTGAAGCCAGCTGGATAGGGTTCGAACTGGCTGGAGAGGAATGTTGACTGGTCCACCGCGGAACTAGGGAATGAGGGCTAACTAGAGGGCTTAGTTTATTGCACTATGGAAGAGTCTATCTTAACGCATATCAAACGAATTCTTGCTGAACTCATGAGGATAAGCATGCACTCAACAACGATTTTCAGGTTGTATGCCTGGAAGTCGAATCGTATTTGTACCGCTCCCGAAATAACCTCATATCAATAAGCAAAAAAAAAAACACAGATTTGTGTAATGTATGATGATCTCGTCGAATTAAATTTTCAGTTCTCTGGAAATGATGACGCCTTTCTTCTCATCCATTTGTAACGGGCAGCTTTCAGGCAAACAGTAAGAATATATTTTGTATTAAAATCGTTAACTTTGATTACTTTAAATTCAAAGAAAATCGTAGACTTCCTTTACCGGCTGTCTCTGAAAAGATTAAACGAAACGTGCTGGACACCATTCGATGAGATATTAAAGAAACAATGTCTGGGCATGATGAAATCATGTTTTAGAAGGAAAGTTCCACTGTACACCTTCGACACTTTTACTATACACTCTCAGAGTATGAGCAGCCTGATTTCGGTGACTCAATATTGCTATTAAAGCCTTGAAAAAGCACCTGGAGTAGAAAATTGCCAAAAAAAATAATTTCCGAATTTTATTTTCAGCAAATTAGTTTGCATGACCCGGACTGATTTCATCGCAGCAGAGTTTGAATAATAATTGCGCTAAAAAAAAAACTCCCCTTCCATTACATCATCTTCCATTAAGATAAAGATCGAAAAAATAAATTCCCTCGAATGTTCACATGTTAGCCTCCGTCAGTCACATGAGCACCATTTAATTGCATTCTTCGTCAAACATATTGCAATTTTATTGCTAACCAATAAGTATCTGTGATTCGTGTATTTATCAACTACATTCCATTCTCTCGCACAATGCTGAATGTACATTGAAATGTCTGCACATTAATGTCTGTCTACATGGCCTCCAATTCCATTGGCATATTTTCAGAGACTGAAATCCTCTGAAAAGTAACGGAAAACTCTCCTTAAAGTCAATGAACTTATACTATATCCCCGTGTGGAGTACCAAGTGAAGAAATTGCCAGCCGCCCAACGCAAAAAAAAAAAAAAATATATAAGAAAGGCACACCATTCCTCGAATCCATGTGGAAAAAAAAAACCCTACGCGACTAAATGCAGTCGTTCCATAATGTATCTACATGCCGCAACGCATGTACTTACAAGATACAAAACAGTGATCGTGCTTCGAACGAACTTTCAAAGAGAATTTACCACTAATGCGATGTGACGATACTTTTAAGAGAAACTTCTGGTCAAATTTGTGACGCAAGGCAAGGCGTGCTGCAGATCGTTTGATTTGAGACCATTTTTGAGTGATTTCATGCGCTCGGTCTATTCTGGAAGAGTTGCTAAAGCAACAGCACCGGCATTCTCCCCTTCTACGTGTGCTTTTATTTCTTTTATCTATTTCTTTGCGAAATTAGAAAACCGGTCTTGCCGGCACTTTTTGCAAGCAATTCTTGTTTTTTTTAAGTTTTTTTAATGTCTTTCTCTTTTACGTCTTTTGTTGGCTTTTACAATGACTTTCGTTGTAGAGGGCCTGGAAAAAGCCGGTACAAGAAATACTCTACACAAAAAAAAAACGCGTTTTATGTGTTTGGATTTGTGGTGATTTCTGAAGAAGATTGTATTGGTAAACGTGATGTTTCACAGGTCACAAGTGGTCTCACTCAACGGTGGCTACTCTTTAAAAATGACTAATGTTTAAATTTGTTTTATATCGAGCCGTTATTTTCCATTAGTTTGGTTAACTTTTTGTTGCTGATTTGATTTAATGAATTTGTGTGAAGTCAATTACATCATTCGAATACTAATTACGATTAATGACTGCATCTGCACGTTGATGGAATCACATACACATGTGGTGATGCATAGGGTTGGTAATGAAATACGTTCTTTTTATTGTTATCTGCGAGTTTTTTTTTTCGAGAGAGTTGCTGTTTGTGCACACGTGTTTCCGCTAATGTTTCGCAGATTTTTTTTTTTGCGGACAAACGTACGAAACATATGACTTTACGGAATCTTTTAAAATGTTTAAGTACTTGCAAATGATTAAGGCCAGGATTACAGAAATAGATGCCGTTGTAGATTGTTATTTGGGAATATCAAACGAGGATTTTAGGTTGAATGGAATAAAAAATTCTACCCGCACAGATTCAGGTTCTAATTTCGTCGAATGAAAAATATCGTCACGTGTCTTGGTTTGGAAAAAAAACTAAGTAAAGTAATCCATTAGCATAAACAGACATGGAAGGTGATCAGCAGGTGCTAGCAGGTGGATGATAGAAAGCTCACAACTTTGGTCGCCGTTCTAATTATAAAACGTGTCACAATAAAAGTAACGTGAATCCATTTGAAAACGAACAAAACACTCAAACGCACAATCTGCATTGAGGGTTACCAACATGACTGGTGTTATCATACAAAAAAAGTACACATGTGCTATATATTTATATACCTATGTATCTACGAATGTAACAGGTTGCATTTTGTGCAAGGTTTCACGCAAATAGAAAATCTGAAGCTTCAGAATGGGACAGGTGCTTGCCATAATTGACAATCTCTCTAATTAGAATGGCGCCCAACGTGACTAAATTACAGTCGGGAAGATACCATTTACCTTATTTTCAGAGTTTTGAAAACTTTACCTGCAATACCACATACCCTTAAAGGGATAGTGGAGAAAGCATCATGGATTTCAGATGGAAGTTCTTTTTGTTTTTGGTTCTGTTAAATATTCTGCAGCACTTAGAAAACGGCGCAATTTCATTTTCAAATAAGCCACATGTTTATGAATAGTCAAAAATAGTCATTTTATATTTCAAAGTTCTTTGAAGCACTATCAAGCTTAGAGGACCTTTCTTTAAAGTTAATCGATTGTCATTTTAAATGCTTAAAGCGGGCCTCCAGCGATTGTCGTGACAATCCCTGAAAATTGTAGCCAAAATATGTCGGGAAGAGTGCATTTTTACAATATTTCATGATTCAGAGTTATTTGCAAAGCTCAAGATTTGTACAACTTGATTAAAACCATAGGAGTCATAGGCTGCACGCACGTGGAAACTAGGCAATACACTAAGATTGTGGGACCAGTAATGGCTGCAAATTACATTGATCGAAAAGGCTTCTAGCGAATAGGAGTATAAATTGTGTACAATTTAGAATTCAGAATTATTATCTACTCTCCGAAATCTCATGAACCAAGCGTATGCAATAACTACGGTCTTCAAAGTACAATGGGCAAAGGTACACTTCGCTTCAAGGTGCAAATTTACGATTTATAAACCTTAAAGCGCTAACAAATTTCTAGATCTAGAAAGGATTATCTCAGCCGACAGTGATACCAACTTGAAGGTAAGCAGCAAAAGCAGCTGTGTAGGATTTAAAAAAGTGATGTATATGCACCTATTGCTGTGACTGTTTCCATTTATGGATGGAAATCGGTCACCAATGTCACTGGAACTTCTTAACTTTCTACCCAACATCTTAATTATTTGCACGAATCATATCTCAAAATAACAGATTAATTAGAAATCGGGTCAAGAACCTATAGTTACTACCATATGGAGAAGAAAGTGGCAATGGATCGGTGAAACTTTACCACACAAAGGCAAATCCATTGCAGTGGAATTCACTCACCCAGTTTGGAAAAAAAGAGTAGGTGGACCTAGGCAAACGTGGAGCGCAGAACAGTCACGAATGAATCGAAGTATATCACCATAAGTATATCACCATACAACCTAGATGAGCTCATTTAAGTTCCATTCGGTGTACTAGGAGAACATGCCATTTGAAACAGTTCTCAAGGAAATGTGTTCAAATTAGAAGCACTAATTTGGCTTTGATAGGTCAATAGAATCTCCCAAGTTCTTACTTCTTTTCATTACGAAGATAAAGTATCTCTTAGGTTAATCCTTTGACATAATAGGTCTTTTAGGTGACAGTGTCAGGCACTGCATTGAGTCTAGAACAAAAAAGAATAACAATAACAACGAACAAGACGAGGATACCTTTCATCCATGGATACCGCTGGTACTCGTATAACCCTGTCAACTAGCTGTGGTTGAGAATAAGATACGGCTATTTATACCGACCACCCAAGTTGACTCCTCTTCACGTATTTGGGCTCCTTAAAAAAACACACAGAGTACTTCTGGGCTTATGTTATCTTCCTTTCCTTGTTGGTACACAGTGATTAAAATAACACAGAATTTGTTTGTCTTTCGATTCCTTTTTATTTTACTTTCTTTTCTTTTTTTCAACCATGCTTTCTTCTGTTTTCTTTCAATATAGCGGATGATGAATTAAGAAGGATAAACAATTTTTGAAAAATTATGCATTCAGGTATTCTTTCAAGAGTATGCATACCAAAATAGAAACTCTGATCAATGAAAATCCCCTTAGTTTACATTCTGCGAAAATACGTAGGTATGTACGTGCCCACAACCAAGCTTGAATCAACCAAAATACGAGTATGTTTTTTCAAAATACGTAATCCCAATGAAGTCATTGTGGTTACTGAAATTCTTCAGAAAACTACTTATACAACAAATAATATTTGAATAAGTTTCGAGGCCTTCGTTCTAAGCAACCAAATTCCCCAAAAAAGACCAAAGTGCAAATCAATGACTCGACACATATCGATATCTCCAAAATTCCATTTGAAGCACCAATGAAAAGAAAAAATGTTGCTAATGCCGTCCTCAATAACAAGTTCAACGCTCGTTTACGCTATAAGTCCACAAATAAACCACAACCGAGCCCACATTAATTAATGACGTCGAAGTGTTGTTGAAGATTGTTTGCATGTGCGTTTCCAAAAGTGAAAGAATATCCAATCCAAGCCAACATACACACGGAAACCCACACACGAAGAACAGAGCAGAGGCCGGCGCGGCGCACAGCAACAGTAAAGCGGTGTACCAACAAAAGGCTTATCAATCATTTACAAGAATCTGAAAATGCGAATGCGGGGTTTCCTCAACCAATACTACCACCATAGACACCTTCCTAGACCAGAGGCACGTAGTCATTATTTTTTAACCAGCTTTACCATGCCTGATGACGAAGCCAATACCAGTTGTGGTAGTTGCCAGCGTCACGATATTATTTCATCATAACTCTGTTCAGCAGAGTCATCACCTTAAGAGTATCTCGCTCGATGAAGGGTATGGTGTATCTGAAGTGGTGTATCTGCTGGAGAATGTGATTTCAATGATGAGAACATTTCTTGCAAAGATGTAGCTATGTAAACATAATCAAGAGAGTGATGAGATACTTTCCATCAAAGTGTTGAAATTGCATTCGTCAGCACTCAGCCAGTCCACCCAGCCCGTCGATTTTCCAAGAATTTACAATCAAGGTGTCTCCAATCTGTGGAATTTGAACTATTATTCAATCACAGCCTCGCCGGACTTATCAAATTCGATACGTTTGTGACGAAAATAAAAAAAATATTCGCCAAACAACTGCGCAGATATCACACTTGTGTGCTTGAATTTTGAAATATGAACTTGAAGTCGTTATGACGTAAAATGAATTCGCTTATTTTTTGTATCTGTGCTGAACAGAAAAAAGGGGCTCGTCGTCGATGGTATGACTCAGTGTAATTACATAGGTCGTTAGTGAGGTGCGATGTTGATGGGGGTTTAGAGAGGTTGCGGGACAACGCTTAAATTGTGGTGGTGTAATTAAATAGTATGCACTAGCAGCGATGCACTCGAGTGCAAGAGAGAAAATGTATCGGAAAATTTTTAGTTTAGATGTAAATTTTATTTGAGTGGTGGCAATTCAACTGCAACTGACAACAGGGGAAAACTATTGCGCTTTTCCTTCTTAGATTGAGCGTAATAATTGTCATAATTAGAATATTCATTTGTAGATGTTTCCGTGTGCTAAGGAGGCGTTTCCCAATTAAGAAACATTTCACTTAGCAATGCAAAATGCTTTGGGTACTGGTGTTTTGTTTTAATTTCGTTTTCCAAAAGGAAAATGTGATAAAAAAAGTGTAGGTAGACGGAAATTATTTTTACCTAGTTTATCAGTCAAGTTTTGATCATCAATCTTTCGTAGATAGCATTGGTTGATGTATTAGATGATAGATAGTTTACTTTACTGAACGCAATCAGGGACGCATTTGATGTCTTAGAGACAGCTGCATTAATTAGAAAAATAGATACCAACTTCAAAGTCCACATGAAGTCAAGTCACACCCCTTAATGGCCCTATCAGACAGTCAAATGATGGGAATGATAACAAAATCATGGTCAAGTATAGGACAGCTTTGAGGAATCTTTAGTTATATGCAGTGAGACAAATTCACTTCGAATGTTATTCAAGAGAGTCAAGAAGCCATTGGATAATTTTAGGACTGGTCGAAACTTCAGCTTCAGATAAACAATTTTTGAATTAAGTGCCCAAAATTCTAATTCGATCACGTAGACGAGCAGCGTCCAAAATTACAAGGATACATTATTGTCTACATCAACTCAGTATGATGATGTCCTCGACAGCTGTAGCAAGAGGTTTCCTATGCAACTTGCTTGGGATATTCATCCAGAAATGACGGCTTCACATAATTTAAAAAGATTTCCGGAGCCAGCTTCACTGTAAACTCCTACTCACTGTGGAGTACTGCCTCAATTAAGTAAATTGCAAGAAGAAATAATGTGACTGGGAGGGCTTCAGACCATAAGCATGGGGGCTATCTGAAGTTTTTCACTCATGGAAGGTTCGTCTCAAAATGATCTGCAATTTTTCTTCGATAGACGTAGACTATGGACGAACTACCACCATTCGCTGTCCATTTGCTTCGATTTGTAGAGATGAACACAAAAAAAAGACAATACTCCTATTCTGCAGGGCCATCTTTTTTTTGCCTGGTGAAAATATAATGTTTACAAGAAGAAAGCAAGAAAGCAAAGTGTCAATGACTGGCTTGAAGACGTTGATAGGGGTCCACCCTTATAACAATTACCGAAGACATGAAAAGTAGGTAAGATTGTAGAGTGGAAATTTGTATCCCCATTCAGAGTTTTCGAAATCAAGACGAAGGTATATTCTAGAACCTTGTGTCTAATACAGCATTTGGAGCAAGAAGTTGTAAAGGTGTGCAACTGTTGGTGTTAAAGACATTTTAAAAAACCGACTTATGCCATTGATGGAGGTTAAACGCACACTTTTCTTTGAAACTAACTAATATAGAAAAAGCAGTAGACACGTTCACTTGTAAGGTTCTTTATGGCTAGAGTTCGATATGATCTGTAATTAAAAACTACAGATTCTATCTTGGTTTTTCGAGTACCAATGAGTCTATTTGAAGGCATAAAACTGTTGGTTACGCAATAGATAAATAAAAAGACACAAAGTTTAATGCCAAGCTTTTCTATATATTCATCATATTTCTTGAAGGAAACCTACAGTTTAATACTGCCGTCTTCCAAAGGAGGAATTGAAAATCTTTCTATTGACAATTATTACTTCCGCTTCCACTTATCTACTCCTATTCTATTTATCAGGACTCTTAAGAATCCCAATCTTAATACACACCACCAACCATTGTCAAATCATGTACTCCTCTAAAACAATTCCCTTCAAGAGCTAATATTTATTTAGAACATTTCTCCTCTCTCAAGTATTTCTGGAAACACCTTCTTAAGGAACTCTAATAAAACAGAACCAAAACAAAAAAATCTTTTATCCCAAAAACTACTTTAAGCAGCAAAATTTCCATATTCAAACAAAACCTCCTCCAAAAGTGAATGTTAAACACGAACACCGCGAAACAAATTATATTTGGTGTTCTTGAATTTTAAGTGATTCCATGACACTTCTACAGTAAGTCATGAGTGTACTCGTGCTTGTTATGTGCCTGCCTCAGATCAGATCTTAACATTGCGTTGTTCTGCTGATGATAATAATCGATTCACTAGTCACGAGTTAATTGAATTTTCAATGGACACACACACATACACACCAAGCACTTTAGGTTAGATTTTGTTCAATGGAAATGAAATACATTTGTCCGTTGAAACCACAAAAAGTGATTTACAGTAAAAAAAAAAAAAAAAAAAGTACAAAAAATGTATAAATGAATCTGCTAACCATGACCAGCATCGCATCGCTAGTGTCGCTAGCTGTATTTAATTCAGATAAATTCGATCAATCGATCGAGATCATTAACAGTTGGCCAAGCATCAACGGAGCCACCATTTCGCTAAAACACAACTACCAACCAACACCACCATCAATTGTTGCTGTTAGATAAATTGTCGCATTTGAGATTGTTTTGTATTTGTCCGAGTTGAAATAAATTGACGCAGTAAAGCGCCGCGCGACCTGATTACACTAATTAAGAAAACAAAAAAGAAAAAAACAACTTTTTTGCAATGTGATCGTTGCGTCATTAGCAATCGGGCTGACTAGTCGCCAAAAAAAAAAGAAGAAAAATACAAAAATTATAAACGTTTGAAAATCATAAAATTGGCTTTTGAGATGTTGACTCGCAGTGAATTAAATTCGGAAATAAACATCCGAATTTTTAATATGTTATTTTAATTCAGATATGCGTTCTGGGTAAGAAGCAGCGCGTCAGACATATTTATTTTGCTATTGTATCTGATACTGTAACATTCTTGTACCATTTCACTTTCAATTGCTTCACATATCCAACAATTAAGTGACATCTGTCAGGTAATTAACAAAACTAAGAAATTGGTTCTGATATTGGATATAGTATATTTAAAGCTTCAAACTATGTACGATGTCTTGAGACACTTTTGATTGCGAACGGCGAAATCGTTTGTAAGTATGATACTCCAAATTAACTGGAAAAATGGCTTATGTTGACTAAATTCGATTTTGAGAAAATCAAACAAAAGTTTGCTCATATGCTAATAAACCGCTAACTTCAAAGGAAAGCAATTGTTTTAAATAAAAACATTTTTGGTAGACAGATGTTTTTAACAAAAATTGTACCAGTTAAAACGTGTTTTTATTACATAATGAATGAATGAATAAAACCTAAAGCAATGGTATAAGTTATAAGCATCATGTGACTTATGTTATTCATCTACTGGACCTCCTTGGACTTGTACATTTTTCTATGGCAATCAAGCGTCCATCGGTGGGTTGTCAACGAATTCATCGTCTCTGTCAGGTGTCAGGTTTTAATAAAACTCCTTGGCCTCTGGTCTTTCGAAAAATGTGGTGAAGTCTTGTTAATCCTTCCACTTAGACTTTTTCATGGGGATTGGACTGGATTAGACTGTAAAAATATATAATTCCCAAACAAAAAGATACGGAAATTGATGCCACAAGGTATAGTAAGACATAAGGGTTTTAAAAAAAATACATTTTTTTTTTTGAATTTCATCAGATAGTAGGTACTTGCAAAATACCACAAAATGGCTCCATCAACTCAATTCTGACTAAAAGTGGGCATAGGCCGTTTTACCAGTGGATTGAAAGAGTTTAAAGAAAACATTGAATTTCAGTTCCAAAGGCAACGCGTACATAAGATTACTCACGTTTCGGAATTTCAATAAATAGTTTTGTTTCATCACAAAGTGAGGAAATATATATGAGCACCTACATTCCTTTGGAGTTTTATATTTTAATTATTTTATTTGCGCATTTTTAATTATATCACAGCTGAAGTAAGGCTTGTCATATGGCTCTGGAAAGACCGAAACTAAAGTGAAATCATCGAAAGAAGTAAGGTGACATTCTGTCTCTACGGTATTGGGAGTAAGTATGAATACATATGAAAGACTACCCTTTATTCAATAATTTTAGGAAAAAAGTATTCATCACTATAAGAATATATTTCAGTACTGTCAAGAATCTAATTCGATTTCAAAATAAATGTATTACTGACTATAAGATAGTATGTACATAGATCTCAATAGTAGCGACTACCTGCTATTCGATGGTTGCGATAAATAAATTACATTTTTCAGACGCATTTGTCTGGTTGCCTGGTTGTGTTGGAAAATGGTTAAAATTTGCAGGCTTACATATTTTCTACAGCTGTCAGAAAAATATGTTTCATGTCACACCTATAAACCAGTGCATACTATACTCAGCTCTGGAAAACAAGGAGTGCCAAGAATTTTAATCACTTCCTCGCTCAAGCCGCTGCCAAATAAGATCTCATACTTTTGATAGATACGACTATTAGTATCAGATATAGTGAGACCTTATTGGTTTATTTCCGGAGCCTATGTAAGCATAACTTTCAAATATTTCAAACCCTCTATTGTAGTGCCCTTCGATAGAAGCGTTTTGACTTTTATTTTTTATTCTCATAGAAGAGGCAAATGTCGCCTAAAATTACCATTTACATAAAGCAATTGAGAAAAGATAACGTAGACACTACGTCCATGCCATACCGGCAAAACATGTTTACAACGTGCAATCACCAAGACGAAAGTTAATTTATATTGTGCTTTTAGATACCTAATATTGTAACAAATAACAATATTCAACAATAACAATGTATTAGCACAATTTTACAGTCATTTGCACTTAATTAGAACATTTCCTACGAATTTCTGAATCAAACCCAACGAACCTGGTCATGCCTTACTTATAGAATTTATTTATTTTATTTGTTTTGATTGTAAAACATATTCTTTTGTTAATTGAAGATGCAATTTAGTAAAGATGTCTAATGCTGTCTAATTAGCATGTCAAGTAGAGTATACGTACGAGTATTAAAGTCAATAAAAAAAAAAAATCAAATATTGGCGTAAGTTCGCACGAGTAAATAAAAGATAAAAAAGCTGTCATATTCTATATGACTATTACCTAAAATCTGTTGATTGCAGTTAATCAAAATTTACACCGCATAATTGCGTCCATTAGGGCCTTTAAATAGTCACCCTCTAAAACTTTCAAACGAAGTTTTATGAGATATCCTCCAGTGATATGATAATTCATTTACGCAGCAGCTAATCAAGCAATGCCGTGATAGTGAGTAAAATAATAATTCATTAAAATGGCGCCCAACGTGAAGCTTTTAGATAACAACGGAAATGTTTATATGGGTGTTCTCACCGTTACAATTTTCCTACAAATTCGGTTCGCTGGATATACCAGTTGTATATGGAAAACATGTCAATTCTAAGACGACATGCCAATAATACAAATGAATACACATACAAGGGATTTCAGAAATGATGATTTGTCCTTGACCTATTCAATTAACACAAAAGCCTCTCTAATCATTCAAATGAGATAATTCGCCTTAATTCCTACACATGAATATATATACAATATTTTTTTGGTTTCATGCACCACATATTCCACCAATTTAACTGCGAAAAAAATGTATCTTCATTCACATGTTTCTGGCATTTTGTATACATATGCATGTTTATATATTTTCGTCTTTTTTATCTGCAATCTAACGAAGGGAAAAGCATCCACAAACGCTGTACATGGCAGAGGATATTTCCCGACCATATAATGAAAAACGTGCCGTAGACCCTTATCTACAGCAGAAGCAACATTCTATGCAGAAAAATATGTATTTTTCTGCCTTCTCCTGCTATGATTTACTACATTTTTTTGTTTAGTCCTTCTCCTGAGAGAATATATGTGGATAACATTTGCCCCTACTTCCTGGTCTTCTTTTTTCACGAAGAATTTTTTCCTCCCTATTCAATGATGATGATAAATCAGGATGTCAGCTGAATATGAAATACAAATAGAATTAGATATAACTAAAGGAGAAATTACTGTATAGAAAAATGATTCTGTCAACGCAAGTTTAATCTATCCTTTGGGTCAGGCAAGGGCTTAACAAAATAATTTTCCAGGTCAGATGAGGATATTTTCTTTCTGGCATCTTTTACACACGAAATGTTCATTTCGTCCCAATAGTACATGATGATGTTTACCTTGAAAAAGTTTGGATAATTTTTCGAACAAATACACGTGTCGTAAAAATAATAAATTAACCAAAAAAAAAGTGTAATAATAATGAACGTTGCGTGACAGGAAACTTCAGAGTTTGTTCATTTTTTTCTCTACGAAAACTCATAACTCTTTCGTGCGCAACTATTCAATACTTACTGCATCGATTGACCATCGAAAACAGTCACTACTACAGTCAAATTTTGTGAGAGTTCAAATTAAAATTTGGACTTTGTGTTCTGATGAATAGTTACAACTCTATTGGACTCATCAAATTTGTTTTATTTCTATTTTTTCGTTATAACGTTGCGTGTCAAATGGCAGTTATAATTAATCTTTAAGTTAAAACAAGGTAACCTATTTAGAAAAAACAAAAATTCAATTAATCGATTGACCAAGGTTTTGTAAAATATCCTTCCAACGTTTGATGGAAAAATGAAAGAATGCTTGTCCATATTTCATTTATATTTAGCTGAGAATAAAATTGTAAGAAAAAATTTCTTGAAGTATGTATTCCTACAATACATTGTTCAGATTTCCTATGATACGTAGTGAAATGAAGTCCCGCAAGGTTGTATGTGCAGACATGACACTTTTACTATCAGGAAAAGCACGCATTTAATAAATAAAATGGAATGAATGGTGTCATGAAATTCAATCTTTTTCTACTATACTAAACATTATAAAGTATAAGTCCGACGAGCGAATTGAGAAGTCAATAAAAAAGTTTTCAAAAACAGGCCAAAAAATCCAGTCTGATAAACTGAAGTAGGAAATTAAATCCTCGTGCTATCAACATATGATATAATAACAAGTGTCTACTTGCCAATGCTGCAGATACAAGAGAAGAGTACTGAGCCAGGAAAATGAAGGAGAAGAAAATCAAAAATAATTTGATTCCCACGACTAAAAGAACATCCCGGTGACTTACAACAATAAATGCGAGTAAGTGGCTGGATTTAGGTCAGAATTAAGGTTCTTTGAAATACAATATTTAAAGAATTCATACACTAATACAGAGTCTTAGACCCATTTGAACTCTAATCAAAGAAGAGGCAGCCACTTCACCCGATAATATGCTGAATACCGAGACGTGCGCATCCTTGTTAAATCTCGCGCACAAGACTTTATCCAGAGTACTGAGTGAACGAAAGTGTTTTTGCGCGCCTCAGCAAATACAACGGCAGATGAATTTCAAGCCGCAACCCGTCATCTATTTATCAACTTTGGAGAATACATCGACGAAAATAATACAATTCTATGGCCGAGTTGGGATTTTCGAAGAATCTAATTCAGTTGAGCCGCACATCGCATAAAAATTGACGTTGTGCGGTGTACCCAAGTATTTTACAGATTTCGAAAAAGAAATGCGATGCCATTGTATCCAATTGCTATGATAGCCAAACAATATCGACAAAATTGGGTCCTAACAGTGAGTATACCACGTTCATTGAGCAGAGTTCGAAAAGAGTCAACCTGGAAGTGAACGAGGGTAAAACCAAATATATACAGCCCCAATTTTTTCGACAAACAATGTCTATAAAGTCGATATTTGAGCAAGTTCAAGTATTCATCTACGCTGGAGTAAGCTAAGACTAAACAGATGACACCCTTGTTGAGATCCTGTAATGTCTGAAACTGCTTCTCCTTCAGTTTAGTAAAATAGCTGGGTTCAAAGACCCAGAACTAAGCATACAAAAAAGTTAATGCTGAAACAAGACGGAAACTTCGTTTTTAAATTCCAGCGATTGCTAATTTTATCTAGCTTCGTATATAGCACTGAAACAAATGTGTACAGGACCGAAGAGTATGGGAGGCTTTTATGTCTTCGGTAGTCTTCACGGAACTAAAGGAATTTACTAAATACCTGCATAAGAGCAAGGAAATTAAAGCCAGAAACGAGCAGAGTTTCAAGAATGACAGTAGTAGCAGCAACAATGATTAAGAAAAAAGAAAAAAAATCACTAATTGCATAAAAAGTTTTGAAAAATATAAAATAATAAAAAAAAAAACCATCATCACCCGAATTTACGTCAAAATCACTCATGTACTCGAGCATCGCACGATAGAGTTAAATATAATTTATCTTCGTGACTTTAAAGTAACCTCACACAGAAATGTACTTCTTAACCTTGCTTACGATAATGCTAAATACTAAAAATAAAATTCCATGACTACTTTGAAACAATTTATCATCTAATTACATTTGAAAACGCGTTTATGTCACAAAACTTAAAATTAAATGCAATTAAACTGTCCCACGTTTTGTCAATTTCACATCTAATTTGAGGGTATGCTCGACTGTACAATGCAGCCCCAGCTGAAACAACAACAACGACTACACGCCGAAAATAGCTTTATAATTATTCCATGCGGAAATATAATCCAAAATTTATATAATACTCGTAATTTGATAGTAAGTACCGCAGCATTTTAGGATAATTGGAATATGTTTACCTCAATTTTAGATACAAATTGGCTCAATTTCCAATCTGTGCAACAAATTCTGTTGTGGTTTATAATTTAATAACGTCGGTGCTCTGTTTATTTATATAAAATTCGATCATCGTTGGTGGCTTCCATTTTACATGTAAATACCGTCGATTAACTTTGAATACAACGCTGATGGTTTCGCACGTTATCAGATTACTTTTGTTGCGGTACGATTGGGTAAATAAATATCTACGGTCCGATCCGCATAATGTAACTATATTGAAGCTTTTTTATTTATTTAATAAACATTTTGCCGGGTGTAATTCACCCCAAAGTGATTGGTCAATCGATAGCAATACATCAAACGCAGGACGTTCGTCTACTGCTACATGGCGGTAGTGGGCTGGGGGTGCCTTGAAATTTACAAAACTAAATAATATCAACATTTTCCAATAACAATCAATGTCGGAGTCGAGGGTTGGAGTGAGGGTTGGTATAGGTGGGGGAAGTTTTCCGAAGCACGACTAAATCAACACAAGTTGAGAAGGTTACAGTAGAGCAAGCACTTGAATTAGTATGTAATTTTTGTTGGCTTTAGGTTGGGTGTTCCTTTTTCTTCAAGGGATTTATCGGGGAAAAAAAAAATACAAAAAATAAAAAAAAAAAGAGGAAAAAAATGAAAGAAGACGAAAGAAAAATGATTTATTGTGATAAACTGTTTGCAATATCAACAAATCCTGTGAACAAGTTATTATGTGAATGTGTACATGGCATTTGGATTGACAGCAGGGCGAGCGCGCGATTTGTTTTGTATGTCACGAGAACATGTGACAAGACATTTATTACCCCCCGTCGACTGTTTTTTTTTTTTGCAGTGTTTATTGTGTAAAATTTAAAGGGCAAATTGAGATTTAAAAATGGGAAATTATACATATGTAGTACTCGGTAGACAAAGAATACTAAAGACATGAGTGAGCTATCGAATATCAAGAGGGCCATCGGGACGAAAATTATGTTAGGTGATTGCACATACATACATGAATGCAACTGTTGAAAACTACTAAGCAAAACGAAAAAATATCTGTAGAAAGCTGGAACGATGTCTAGGCTACACTGATATATTTCAAAGAAATATTTTTGTAACATAGCCCGGTAACGATCTCTATTGACCGTAAGACGAGCTTCGGCCTAATTTTTGAAGAAAAAATGCCCGATTATGCCACATTGGTTGGATGTAGACTCCATTATCAAAAAGCAAAATGCACCGCTGGATTGGTCTTACTCCATAGACAACAATTTTTCTTATGAACAAACCTTTAAAGTCAAAAATTATTCTCATCAGATCGTACGATTATGTGCATAATAAAAATCGGAGTCTCGCACATCCCCAGGCGGTTTTCGAAGTAAATTTTGATAATTTGGCAGCATTATTAACGATAACTTGTCAGACTACACTCAACATAAATAAATATCAGAAAGAGCGGGCTGAGTGAGCGACTCTTTTGCCCATTTATGCCTCTAATTAGTTCGATGAAGGAAAATACATCCTTTACTATCTAGAAAGTGTAATATGTGAACGTTTAGAGCCCTCTTTTTACGACCTGATTGAACACACCTATTAGTACTGTTTGAAGCAGGAAAAATCAACAAGTCTTCCCATTACGTCACATCCGGAAGATTATCATATTGATTCCCACCGCTTATACAGTATGACTATAGAAAACACTGGCTGCTCCATCAAGGATAGACACCTTCGACATCACCAGACATTTTAAACAGGCCAACTCGCTGTGGTGCAGCTTATTCAATCTTGTGCTACACTCATAGCAAATAGTGTCTACTATTTTTTAAAAGTCTATTGAACTATGTATTTGACCAGGCTGGCGATACTGACATAATCGGTAGACCGAAGCGATCATTCACATCATCAAAGGAGCGAAGCTCTATCAATGGCATCGAATCAAAAGCAAGCAAATGGATATGGTTAAAGGTTTAAGCGAGGATAAGTCCGGTAAAGCTTTATAACAAATGACCAAAACTTAACGATGGACAGTTAAACCTGAAAATCGAACAGAGAAGAACCCTTAGCAACTGCTATTTTTATGGTCTAAGAACGCAATTGAATGAAACACTTCCATCAAAAGACGCTGAATGCGACGATCATCATCCCAGGACTGCTTTCAAAGTCGGATAAAAAGATCTATGGGGAATCTATGACAGAAAATGACTGTCTGAGTTGAGACACTTCGAGATGCAATACATGCTAATTGTTAGTTCCAGCAAACAGTAAGCGCTAAATACTTTGAATGTTTGCAATTCTGCGACGCGACAGTAAGTCTCATAACTGTGTATTTGTCACCCAAGGCTATGCTGACGACATAGTCATTATAATAAGGGGCAAGGAAGAAACCAACATCTGCGATCGGATGCAACATGCCCTTAACAAAGTTAGCAATTGGTGTCAGACAGAAGGATTAACGGTGAAACCTGATAAAACCGTAATCATTCCCTTCACCAGAAGGAGATCCTTGAATCTCCGCACACTATCACTACGTAATGTACAAATAAATTTCTCTAAAGAAACAAAATATCTTGGGATAACTCGAGACCAGAAACTAAACAGGAAACCTCATGTAGATAGAACCTTTGAAAATGCGACAAGAGCCTTCTGGGCCTGCTCAAGGTTTTTCGGTAAGAGATGGGGATTAAAACCCAAAATAATCCACTGGACTTATCTCACAATCATCACGCCGATAATTTCCTCTGCATCGCTAGTATGGTGGGAGAAAACTAACCAAATCACCATCCGATCTGCCCTTCAAAAGGTGCAACGATTAGCATGTGTAGGTATTACGGTTGCCCTACAGCTGCGCTGGAAGTTCTCTTAGACCTTCCACCTCTACACATAAGAATTATGAAGACTGCAGCAGCTAGTGCAATAAAGCTTCAACTTCTATGTAATAATACTAACACCAATCTTGTAGGACACATGAAAATCCTGGAGTAAATCCCGCTACTATCATCGCCAGCGATCTGTTCCTCGGATTTCATGCCAAAAAGAATCCATCTCAATCACCTTTTCAAAGTCATTATACCGGACCGCAGGTTTTGGGACTACCCTCTCATCCCTCATACCACATCTTCAATTGATTGGTACACTGACGGTTCAAAAATGTCAAATGGGGTTGGAGCTGGTGTTTTTGGTCCTAACTACAAACTATCCACTTCACTTGGACAATATACCACTATCTTTCAAGCAGAGGTCTATGCAATCGAGCTATGTGCCAGAGAATGCATCAGACGAAACCTCCGTAGATCACAAATAAATATAATGTCAGACAGCCAAGCTGCTCTTAAAGCTCTAACTTCCTTCAATTGAGTCTAAGCTGGTTTGGAACTGTCTACAAATACTCCTGCAGCTTGCGCACACAATAAAATTACTCTTGTGTGGGTCCCTGGACATAGGGGCATCCCTGGCAACGAATCTGCTGATAAACTTGCCAGATTAGGTGCTCAATCTCCGTTTACGGTACCTGAACCCTTTTGTGGTTTACCAACTAACCAGATAAAGATAGAGCTTAACCTATGGGAAAGAATAGAAATGCTCTCATTCTGGAATTCGCAAAATGGCTAACGACACGCCAAGAAATTTATAAATTTCTCAAAAAAAGGATCCAGAGACATTCTTTCAATGAGCAAACGCAAGGCTAAGATCATAACTGACTTCCTTACTGGACATTGCTCTCTCAATTACCATCTCAAGAAAATGGGCCGTGTCCAATCGGACATGTGCCGTGTCTGCCTTGAAGACACCGAAACAGCCCAACATATACTGTGTGAATGCCCGGCCATAGCTCGGCTTAGGCTCAAACACTTTAACAAAGGCTTCACATCACCATCTGATGTCACATGTTCTTCAGCTCAAACTATCTATAGTTCCATTAATGAACTAGATCTCAGCTAAAAGACAAATATAATATAGCAACTCTCAGGGGATAGCACAAAAGATCTCTTCTGGTCGCCGTGCTTATTAGGCTGTACTCGAGCCTTAATTACCCCATCGGTTATAAAAAAAAAAAAAAAAGTCTCATTGGTAAAAGGATCCTACAAAGCATCATTTCACCATCAACAGTTTTCGACTAATGTCACTGTCAAAAGTTCATGTTTTCATGACTACACTTCTTTTTCCCGTACCTTCATCTTCTTTAAAGCAACTTCCTGTTCTTCTGTCCTTCTATTCACTTAAAGTTCTATCGTCTTCACGTGCTCTGTTAGTTGATACCTGGACTTTAAATTTCCATTTCTTCATCTGGATAGCATCGAATACATCATCTAACTTTAAACAACACATACAGATAAATATCCACAATTACATAGTTTTTTTTATTATTATTATTTTGAATTCCAAATTCCATGTGGCACATGATGATGATGATGATTATTTGTTTACTACCCGCCCATCACCTGACCATTGGGATTTTTCCTAACGTTAAAACGAGATCATGCTTTTCATTCGCCATGTGACTAAAAAATAAACTAATTCGAATAAAACTCAAATTAAATGTTCCTGAAAGTGTTAAATATTTTGAAAATAATAAGTTTCCAAAATAAAAAACAAACATGAACCCATGACAAGCATGTTTATTTCAATTTGGTCGATCTATGTGGTGTTATATATATTTTTGGGAGGGAAATGACTTTTTTTTAAATTTTCTTTTTGTTTTATTAATTTTTATTTCCATCACCTTGGCAGTGATCCATTTATTTTTTTTACATTGATAAACCGCGTGGTGTATTTGTGTTTTTTTTTTTTTTTTTTGCAATACACAAAAACATAAATAAGATTAAAAATTTTATTTTAAGTTTTTTTATTAAGTATCAGTGGAATGATGAGGTTGGATGTCTTTGATTTGTGGTGGATAGAAAATAAATACCAGGAGGATCCGAAGATGGCATCAGCCTTATTAACTTGATGATAATTTTGAACCACGCGATGTCGTGTATATATGTATGTACATATGTGAATATTTCCGCAAGATTAGTCGTAGGGGTTGAGTCTAAGAAATTGGCTGAGACGTGCGTGGGATTATTGGGACTCATTGTAGTAGTTCCGTTTCAATGGTGTAGGGCGGCTTGTGTCATGTGATTTACATTATTCAGTTATACATGGCAAGTGAACGTGAATTTTTTATACGGAAAAGCCCAAATGTCGCAGTTGATTATTTATTCAGAAACAGAGAAGAAAATAGTGTAATTTTTCATGATTTTGGTTGTTTAAAAGAATCTTAATTGTTCAAACATATCAACGGCAATTCAAGGCAGTTGTTGACAAATAAAATTTTGAGAAATGGACAACCTTACATTTTGTTTTTTTTTTTTTTAAATAAATATCGATAAATCGTGATTTGCTTGTGTTTCTTTAGGATTCCTTGAAGTGTTCCTTGTCGAGATTGAATAGGTGGGCGGAAAAGCGTTTGAGCTGGACGTGCGTAGTTCTTAAACGAATCGTTCAATTCATTCGACCAATCGAAAAATCTTTTAGTTCGAAAATTCAAACAATTTCTGTTCAAAAACGTCGTAGTACTTAGATTCCTTTGTCAAGTATCTATAAATGGATATGCCAAGCAACGACGAGAGCTCAAAGGATTTCAAAGAGGCACAACAGTCCTGTGAGAAAGTTAGATTTTGAAGAGTTGCGATTGTCAGAGAGTTTTAGAGCTTTTGACAATCGAGTGATTCGCCATTAGTGCAGAATGCAGGATGTGAAAAAATATTAGGCGCAAACAGCCCCTAGGCCCTAGGTTCTCGCAATCATTGGTGTTGTGCGTGTTATATATTTCGTACGAATGAGGGGACCTACATTCAATGCCATATCAGTTATTGCTTTTGGTTTTTTGTCAGGCATTTGCGAGAGGCGTGAAAAAACGAAAAAAGTCGTACATTCCCTGCAGTATTCCAACGCACTACCCACTGCGCCACGGCGTCCACTTATTTACATGTGTACTAGAACTGATATTGGCACAAAATATCGGAACAAGTTACAATCAATACTAGGAATGTGAATGGAAAGCTATAGAACCTCAGGAACCTCAAGGGCGATTGTAACACAGATAATGTAGCTTCGAGGCGGTCCCTTGGAAGCACCACTCATGGGACTAGCTAAAAAGAACACGGAACTAAATAACATTACACTCAACACAGTAAAGATGGGCGATGGACTCTTTCGTGTCTTATAAAGTGACGGAGAAGGATTATCCTTACCTTTCAGCACAGTACCGCATGCAGAGTAAATAAGTGTAATCCAGTGCAAGGCATGAACAACGTAAACCTATCAAGGAAAGAATAAGGCAACAAGGAGGTGTGAATGCAAGAAAAATTTCAGTAATCGCAAGGATCTGACAGATGGCTCAAACTCCAAACAGACGGTTCCCTGCTGATAACGGGTCAACTCATTTGAAGTTGGGGGATTTCGCAAAACTAAAGCGCTTAGAATGCAACATCATGGACCCGAATTCGAATGATCCTCCCAATCCACTACATTCACGTAATTAGAAGCAGTCAAGAAAAACTATGCATAAAGCAACGTTTTCTAGGCAGTGCCAAAAACATAGGCACATTCATTTCTCACAGGTTGACACCAAGTGGTTCACAGTTGCAGCAAAAAACTAGATCTACCTCTCAAATTCCACTGCAAATAAGCGTAGACGTACATATATCTGACGCCACATGGTACTCGGTGAATGAAAGGACTCAAGTTAGCGCTGTGGGATCTTTGGGTAGACTATGGGACTTATTGAAGACCCAACGTTTGTGTTTTATCTACAAAACATAAACACGGCCGAGCACAGTTTTTATTAATATTTTGTTTCACTCAAAAAGTCCTGGGTTTCAAAATCCCAAAGCAGCGTAAAGGCCAACATAACCTACTCAATAAATTTCACACCCAAAGTGTGATGAAATCCAATATAGAATCGGTTAAATAATTGCGAATTTATACAGAAGAACAAGGCATTACATCATCTACTCAAACTGCCCAAGACTTCCTTGTACGGATACAACCCTCCAATAAAATGAGTCACAACCTCTGAGTAAATACCAACCGACCAGATCCTTGAAAGAACCTTGTTTAACAAAGCATTAGAGAAGAGCTTATTAACTTTAACATATCCTTTATGCAAAGGAATCTCTTTTGTGACTGAATAATTAAATTCAATATCTTCCCACAATATCTCTTAATTTTTCCATGCAATGTGGTGAATCCTTAATAAGGATCTTTGAATATTTTACTCTTTTATTCACACTATACAGGGAACAGCCTTCCTCTAATGAAGTCAATATTCTTGGGAAATATTTTTGAATAAATTCAAAGGTTCCAAGGATGTTTGCATGATTTTCCTCATTTTTTTTTTTTATTATTTTTTTCTCCTTTTGTTTTAAGGTCAACTCGCTGCTAACCCCTTTATTTGATGAAAATTTTAGATGTTATCAGCTATCTTTTCAATTTTCTGGAAAAAAAAGAAAGAAAACAAATACAAAACCCAAAAAAAGAAAAGAAAAACAAAAACATCTAGTCCTCTCGAAATAAAGGAAAAATTGCGTATCTGCCAAAGGACGACAAAAATAAAAATTCATCATCAACAATGAGAAGTAGATTAAAGAAACCCTCCATCCACCCTCTTCTTCAACCTGCTGGCTGGATCCCCCAAAAATTTCATCTCATCTCAGAGGCAAGGCAACGGCGCAAATCTCTCTCTTTCTCTTTCTCGGCCTATCTGTGTGCCGAGCTGATAACATACGAAAACATAAACTGAGAAAAGAGTGAAAGTCTACCGAACCAGGAAAATCACCAGCATAGACATTCTGGAGGCATTTCCTTTAGTGCAGCGCATACCATTCCCAAACCCCTAGCCACCGTGTCCCTGTGCAAACCATTTCAACTTTCACTGAGGAAGGTCCTGTTGCGGATTAAATAAAAGCTCGCATTCACTAGGCGTTTATGTATGTATGAAAGAACACAAGCAAGAATTTTTTTGCCGTAAGGATATCCGCCCGGAATTTTTCGAAGGAATTCTCTATGTGTGTGCGGAACTTTATTATAAGCGGTACGAAAATGTCGCTTCCCAGAGGGAGAATACACTCTCAAAGCCTACAGATGTTTTCGGTTTTTATGGAGTATGTCTGTTCGTATACACATAGATACACTTTCACTTGGTTGTATGTTATTTCATTTTCCTACGTGTGTACCGAGCATGCGGCCTTGGCGAGACCTTGAACTCCACGCAGAAAACTCAGGGGTATCATGAATAGGCATTTTGAGAGAGTGTAGGTAGGCTCACGTACACATAAGAAAATGTAGGCCTATATCTAGGCAGTTGGATATGTACTCGTTTACGCGACAATTTCACTTTCACTTTCAACTGTGAGTGGTATGGAGAGCGAGTAGTGTTACCAGAAAGGAATTTTTTGGGGAAAATTTGTTAATTTTCTTTTTTATCAAATTAATAAAAAAAAATATTTTATCAAATATGAACCCACAGAATTAAAATTACAATTTCTTATACTACGGACGTATTACACAGCAATGACACCAAAGATTATTCATGTATTTGGTAATGACCGGGGTCCTGGCTGCAACAGTTTGAAACACACTATTGTTGCAGCGCAGTAAAATTTAACATGATCTCCATTGGCTCTGTGGCTGTCATTCTTATGGAACATGTTAATCCAATTCAGTCCTCTGGATCTTGGTGGGTTTTGAAAAATAACGTACGTAGATTGACCTTTTCTTACTGAAAAATAGGTTCAGTCGATGAAGGATTAAAGCCCCGATACAGGCTTCTGACTCAATTATTAACTAACAGCAGTTACTACAACCAGAAAATACTTTAAACACGGGTGGAAACGTAGTCAGTATAGGCACTAATGTGAGCTCTATCCCTGAGATACATTTAAGAAAACTTGAACACTACAAGAACCAACAATGATGACAAGAGGGCGCTGCTACAAATACCCTTTTCTAGCCCTTACAGACCTTTCTTTTGCTGCTCACTTATGCAAATTATTGTCAAATATAGAGGACTTGGCAGATCTCTCGTCAGTAAAAATTTTGCATTTTGGGGTAATCAACCCGTAACTTCCCGATGCTTTAGCTCCTCCCTCGGTTGAACATATACGATTTTTCGAATTGAAGGCACCAGTTACAGTTTTATTACTGAAACCCACAGCTATTACTATCTGAAGTAAATCAGCTATTTGGGCGATCTTATTGTGTTTCCTTGCGTTCGAACCTGAAATTGAACGGCCAATTAAATAACTATGAGAACGCTAATACATATAACGACTGCGTTGTCGTTAATGGCGATTATATTTGCTAATCGAAAAATTATGTGATTATTTGATCAAAATTTTTTTTTTATTTTGACTAAGATGGGCTTGAATCATAAAATTACTGGTCACCCTGGGTGACAAAAAGAAGAGAAATTATCCTAGTTCAAGAAACCTACATTTATAGAGGTTTTAAAATAAATCCGAAGAAATGTCATTCTGGTAACTAGAGCCTGTACCGAAAAATACACAACCGGAAGCTCTTTAACTCATAATGGGCCTACCTTCACAAATATTTAATAAACGAAACGCAACTGAATAAGCTCTCCACAAAAAAAAAAAAAATTCTTATATAGAAAAGAGCTTTATCAATATTTTATATAAAACATACGCATGTATATGTACAAGTATAACAGCATTCCACTAACTCATTCTAACGTGATTTTATTTGCCAAGGATATTTTTAGCTACTGCAGTATGCCCCCACTTTCTGTGCGTTTGCATTAAAATTTTTCTGATTATATTTATTTATAGACATTTAAGGTTTGTCATGTATACAAGTATGCATGTATCCCGACGAGTATCAAGGGGTGAGTGTCTCGATTTTAAGGAACGTTCTGTATTATTAAACAAAATCAATCTGGTAATAGTGTTTTCACGTGTATAGAGAGAATATAGATAGAAATCCTGTAGTAAAAACTCCCCTTTCGACGTTCACTTTCATTTTCACTTTCGATTTCATTTCGAGAGTGAAATTCTCACTTTACAGAGCGTTGGCAAAAAAAAAAAAAAGCATTTATGGAATGGTAGGGAGACAGTCAACCTCTTTTTTAGCTTTCGGCCGTTTAGAGATTTTTTTTTTTTTTTTTTGCAAGTGGAAGTGAACTTTATTGTCATTTATATCGTACTCCTACTACTGAGTGTGCCCACCTGGTGAGTGTTTGTAGATGTGCGTAAGCACACATCCTTAAATGACGAGTAAGTCGATTTTTCTGTCCCGAAATTATTAATAAATATTGATTCCTGTCCCATCAGTTCTTGCGTTGTGCGTAGATTACCATGGAAATCCTTAAGAAAGGAACTTTTGGATTCAACATGAGAATTTTTCGTGAGTATGGTCAGGGTTTTTCTATAAATTATTTATTTATTTATTTTCCTTCAAATGACGGTTGCGTGATAAATTCCCGATTAACACGCAAAGGTTACACAACCCCACAGATGTATATGTATCCAAGATTAGGTAGTTTCAATGAAGTAATAGAATTTTTTTTCTACGTCGTAGCTTGGATTTTCTGTCGAAGAAGGCCTTATATCTTTTCCCTAAATGGCTTTCCTTTTCCGATATAATTAAGGCATTGGGTGTGTATTGTTTAGATTTCTATGAGTCACGTTATTTCAAAAAAGAAACGAAAATCCATGACCCTGTCATTAAATCAAAAACAATCGCGACATGTATGTATTTTATTCATTTTAAAGGGTATCCAAAGATACACATTTTATTCTGTTTTATGGCGCCTTTAAAATCTACCATTATGCCCACATAACAAGGACATATCGTAGAGGATATCATCATAAGGACATGACACCATACCATTACACGCAGTCTACGGGTATAAAAATGTCCAATTTCAATAAATTTCCATGCATGAAAATGAGATGATATTATCGTTGAGAGGAGGGGGTTTCAGGGTTCATTTAAGTCCAACGCTGAACGGTCAGCGGACGATAATGTCCAATTATTCGAGATAATTCTTTTAAATGGAAAGGGGAAGTTATACATATTCGCGTTTATTTTTTTTCTCTCGTGGAATGCTAACGATTATTCAGATACACATAGAGGCAAACACACACGCACTTTCACTTTAAGGAGGAAAAAGAGGGATGAAAATCCTTTTATTACCTCACTTAAGGTTTTTTTTTTATTTTCTTATTTCATCATTATCATCACTTCGTAGACACACGCGAAACACTTTGAATTTGCTTTTTAATTCTATTAGTATCGAAGCAAGATACTTATTACTTCCGGTCGGAACGAGGATACTAAAAATTTATTAATCCTTATTTTTGGATGAACGCAAAACTTTGTACGTACGCACACAGAAAAACATCTGTTCGTGATTCACCGTGAATATAGACTGAATTCAAGTAGAATTTTTGAGCACCGGGTGGAAGCTTAATACTCAGCTGCTGGAGGGGTTGGATGTATAGGCTGGAACAGTGCTGGGCGGAGGGTATGTACGCATACACGCAAGTTAGATGGTAGTATACAGTGGAGGTTTGACGCGTAGGTTCATCTGATTTTTATTTAGAAAATAACTTGAAGAAGTGAAATGATAGATACATACATCGCGTTCGAACGATTTTACGTTAGTAGAAGGATATGCTTGGAAAGACTTGTTGTAAAACCATTCGAAGACAAAGGCGAAGACATAAGAGACCCGGAAAACTTGAGATGGCAAATATCAACACAAATCTGGGCGGAGCTATTCTCAAAGGATCAGTTAGCAGCGGCCGTCCAGAAGGTAAGAGAAGTTTGTAAATATAAGTACGAGTAAAAAAACTTGGCTCAAGAGACAGTATATAGCCCTGGTCCTAGCTAAACTCGTCACACCATAGGTTTGAATATTAAATAAAAGTCGTTGCCTTCTCCTTCACGATAAGACTTGAGTTAGAAGCTTTTACTTTAATACCCTCGGCGATAACTTGTTCGTCATATCCGAAGTCCTAAATGGTTTGGCGAATAGATCTCCAAATGGGTATCCAAATGAATGAAGTAAAGATTGCAATCCCGAAATTGTAGTTTCTAGTTTTAGGTATCTGAAACCAAACATCGTATTGATGGATTCATATATACTCATTCGAACAAAAGTTGAGTGAGCCTATAGAAACATCACAGACTGTCCTGTAGGACTTTCTTTCCTAGGGTACTCTAAGTCCACCTAACTATGCAGCTTTCGCAGTGCGTATACGGCAAAATACGAGAGTAGAAATCCTCTCACAAGGAATAACACTCAAATTCTTTTTCTTTTCTTTTTTTTGTATATAAAAACAAAATCAGCTGGGCTGACATTTTCGAAAAGCCCCTCCCGCCAACACAAAACAAAAATGGGAACCATTTTCCTTGGCCTTACATAACACTGCGTCAGTGTGTGTACACGTGTTTCCAATAACCCAGCCGAACACTCTGACATATCCTTCTGATAAATGTCAGTTGTAGTTACACACGTTTGTGTGATATACGAGCTTTTTGCGTTAAGTACTGAAATGCGTACATCCTTGGAACACACAGCGATGCTCCTGGCTGGCTGCTGAGAAAGGGAATCAGAAGTTGAGCAAAGAATTTTCAGCAAAATGCGTTGAATTGTAAACAATGTGAGTGCGCCGCAACTAGGGACCAATCCTGGGGATGTGGAAACTGCTAAATATTACACAATTTTTGCTCGTTTTCCTTCCTATTTTTTTTTTGGGTTAAGAGGGAACAATCTCGCACAACGCAGATCTCTAACTTTAATGGGTTAATGGGAAAATGTTTTTGAAGGCCAGCATTTTTAGGGAGCACTCGTTTGTTGGTTTTTTGTATGTGCAGCACGGGGTTTAAAACTTGGTTCTTGACATACACACACACACAGCTTGACTGAAGTGGGTGATGGTATGCTCATTCAATTGAAGAGGACACTTTCAGGGTATTTGAGTTATGTGCGAGTAAACAGGGTTCTCAAATTGTTTGTCTTTTAGCATGTTTTCTCCGACGCGAGGCTAGAGTGGATCTGGTAATAGAGAAGTTGGGGGGCGAAGTGCTTAAAATTATCGGGAGACTATGCAAATATTTAAAGACTGTTATTTCTAATTGAGGGTCTTCGAGGAGGATGCGGGGTAATGTACATACTAATTTATTCAAAGATGTTGCTTGGTGTGATTCTGAATATATTTACTGGAGTTCCAAAAGGGAGGCAACTTGGGTCACTATTATTTTTTTATTTGATTGAAGGCGATATGGATGCTTTGGCTTGGAGCAAAAAAAAAAAAAGAGGAAGGGAGATCACGTTACCGGATGGTTACAAAACTCAGATCCAGCTTGCATATCTGCTTTTTTCAATATTCTAGGCAGAGTCCTCTTGTGCATCTAACGAATAGACGAAGTATAAATATTTGCTGTGATGTTTACATTCGAATAAGAAATATTAAACCTCAAGGTTTAGACATTGTATTTGCAAAATCGTAACAAACTTCCCTGACTTATTTTGCTTTAAAAGGTAAAAAGGCCGCATCTAGCCCAATGGTACAAATAGCAAGTGGGTAATACGTAGCCACCCTCACCCCATGGTGAGTAATAGAAAAAGAGAAATGTGAGGTGCTCCAAAATTCAGCCGATAGGACAAACATTCGCACCACTTTGCTTGAAAGTACCAATAATGGGTAGCTACAATCGATGAACTCGCAATAACCTCCGTCTGCCTACGAATCTTGTCGTCTACTGAAAAACCGAATCATGGGTACATCACAACTGATTTTATGAGTACTAACAGTACACGAGGCTACAAAAAAACAGGGTTCAAAAGTTATTCCATTCTGTGAGCCCTAATCTGCGGAAACTCTATCCAACGAAACTAATTCACATCACTTACAGCAAACAACGCCGTGATGTAAATAGACCATCCCTAACTACGTACTACTCCAATCAAAGTAAATATTCAACTTATTTGGCTGTCTTCCGTAAATTAACCATTACTTTAGCTAGTCCTTGCAAAACTACTCGTACGTGGACATACCCAAAGTCAAAAGAAAAACAAGCCCTCCTCGCAACACACGAACACATACAACGACCGTCAATCACAATTCTTGGGGAACCTACCCCAATCTGAAGTACGTTTCTATTTATAAATCCACCACCCAGCGATGTCGTACCTCCCTCCAAGAATATCAATAAAGTATAATGTAATCTGATATCTTCTAGTTAAACTTTTTCGTCTTCGGTTTTTGGGGTATTATTGACTTTTCAAAGGTTTCCCCCCCTCTCTACTTATGATGATTCTCTTGGCCTCGTGGTAGGGGGTCAAATAAAAAAGGTCCTTGGAACCTTACTCACACAAAATGTATGTCAAGAGTTCTTTCTTTCATCGGAATTATACCTTTTCCCGTCAAAGTGAATTAAGACACATTTGGGAATATTTTATCGACTTTTAGAGAGAAAAAAAAAAATTATTTCAAGGATTTGATTTGATTAGCCATCCGCGTTGATGATTATCCTTAAAATCCGCAGAGTTTTCCATTTGTGGGACAACATATCCGATAAAATCAAAAACTTTTTTTTTTTTTGCAACCTTCGCTCCTTCAGCCATACCGCCAATTTTAACATTAATAATCATAAAGCGGGTGAAATTTTGCGTTTTATGATTCACATCGCTGAATCTTCTTTTATTGAGGGGGCTGTTCTTTTTTTTTAACCCACGAATATAAAGGAAATAAAGGAAAATACGTTGAAATCCGCTTTGGCCCCTAACCTAAGTGCAATTTGGTTAAGAATGAAGTTTAAATTCCTATGGGCGGCGGCTGACGCGAAAAGAAAAACAGTTTATAAGGATTCCATTCTTCTTTATATTCACCTTTTTGCCGTGAGGCGTTGTGAAGGAGATGAACACGTGCCCACTAATCCCCCGAAGACTTCGTAATTCTTTTCTGGCTTAGTGGTATATGTACGCCATGATGATAGCCATTTTTACCAACAAAACTGAACTGAACTGTTTACTTTCGATTTTCTTCTACGTTTTCTTTTTTCGCAGGTGACCTTAAGAAAAGGGAATGAAATACTAGTGATAAGATAAGGAAGGACGAAGGACACACCCACTCACATGACTGTAACCAATGAACCAGAAAAGATATGTGAAAGTGACGATCTGGCATTTGATGTAATGGCTGCCATGGGGTTTGTATTTTGTGAGGACAATGGCTTCAGGCATGATGGTATATATTTGTCTTTGTGTTGAACCCTTTCGGAGGACTTACTATACTTATACTTATTCCGTAGAGGTAGATTAAAATGTCACATGGATGAGCTACATATCTTTAGACAGAAGGGACTACTTTAATACGAAAAAGGAAGTTTTTCAACGAATTAGTACACAAGTACAAGTACACAATTTCCTGACAACCTTATACGAATAATCAAATTCGTAGAAGAAATCAACTTTGTCTACCCCACTTCCGGGGATTCATTGTAAATGCAAAGATTGGACTAAGTGTTCGAAGTGGGAGTCAGAAACGCCAAAATTTTTATTTTTTATTTGCTTTTCCCACCTGTTTTACGTTGTGCCAACCAAAAATACGTCGTAATATATTTTAAACTTCGAGTCCTTGCTAAAGTGTCTGCAGTGAGTCAGAGATAACACTTCTGGCCTCCTCCTATTGACTTAAAGAAGAGATTCACTTTTGTTGTTTATCCTTTGGCTTCCTGGAGTTAAGCTTAGACTGCAGAATAGTTACAGATCAATAAAATGTTTAGTAAAACTAATAAAGGATCACCCCAATATCTAAGTGTACCCACTTGGGTGGGACTTTGTTAAAGACAAGCTGCTTATGAAGGTTATATAGTTCCAGTTGACTAGTTCCACACTAGTTTGAAATCAAAACTAAAACTACTATTTTCAGAAGTGGGAAATTTATACGCCTACACCTATAGATACCACATTCACTTTCACCTTTGTATCTATCCCCAGTTCGCACAAAATTCGTGCCAAAATACACGTGCTGCTAATTTATGTGCGAACATACTGCAAGTATACACCCCTTGTCTTTGATTAGACATTTTTTTTTGTTTATAAATAAAGTGAGTCGATGATTATTTATCACATTTCCTCTTTGGCAGGCACTTGCCTTCTATTGTTTAAATAAATAAAAATAATATAAAAAAATGAGTAACACAACCTACCCCTTTTCAATTATTGTCGCGCTAGAATGAGTTTTATTTTACTCTTTTTTTTTTCTTTTGATTCATCTATCAAATAGCTTTGTACACGAAAATAATGAAAAGTAAAAAAGAAAAATCAATTGTCATCCATTGTATAATCAATAGATACATGGTAGACCTCACTCACATTCAGCAGAGTGAACATTGGTTTCTACAAAATAAAATAAAAAGAATAATAATAAATATCTAAATAAATAAAACAACCTCACTTTCGATTCTTTCTATTTAGATACATTTTTTTTTTTTTTTTGCGTTAACGTTAATTAACCCCACTGACAATAGTGATTGATGGACAAAACGGAAAATTTGTATCTACGCCGAATTTATATTTACAAACGTGCCGGTCGAACATCTGTCGGATAGGAAATGCCAAAGCAATTTGCTGAAGTTTCGCAGATTTTTTGCAACAAAAAAGATAAAAAGAAGATTCTTTAAATACCACCACAGTGGGGTGTTGATTAACTAGGAATTAGTATTTGAATCGTCAACATTTTCATTTTAAGGGTAAATTAAAATTTTCAATAAAGTGGGAATTGAGAGAGATTAATTTCGTCCTAAATTCACTATTGATATTTCAATAATGCTTCAGTACAAAGGATATTGATTTAAGCTGTTTAATACCCAAGGATTAAAGCACTTGTTGTCAATGACGGAAGGTCGTCGAAACAAGTCATTGAACCGACCAGAATCTGTGGGAAAAGAACTAGCAGAAGCAGAAGAGTATTCCCGATTATAAATTCTGAATTTAAGTTAATATATGTACATATAAATGTAAACAAAAGGAGTTGCATATGCGTGGCAAATACGGATATGCTTGCGAACGTCGCCATAGACCTATAAAATTCCTAAGAAATCATACAAGGACACTAGCTATTTACGCTAGTTTTTTTTTTTTTTTTTTTTATAATAATTTTACATGTACTATAAAAGACTTTAGCGCACCCTGTGTCAACAGCAATTAGAAAATATATTGATTTGCCTGCCACAATTAGACTACACGCAATCATGCGTGTTTTAATTTGCTCTTCCATCACAAACGATAATTAATTTGTTGTCGACATTTTAATTGCTCTTAATGAGAGTGTTTCGCCTGGGAGATGGACTTGCATAATTGGACAAGTGGGAGTACATCCCACCATTCAGAGTGTCAATAGAATGCATTACCTTTAAAATGGAAATTTAATAACGTAAAGATAGTCCCAAAGTGTTTTCTTGACGTTTTTCTTTTCTTTCTTTTTAAAAAAAAAGTTTAGCAATAGAAACCACTAAAAAAAATTCCTTTAATTACATTAAGCCTATAAAAGGTTGAAGGGTTGATTTATGTCGAAATAAGGGTTTTAAGGACCAAAAGATAAGAGATAGGCAAACAGAATTATACAATTTCGGTGAACCTTTATCGGAGATGTTTGTTTATAGTTCGTTTGTTTGGTTGCGTTAATATGAAAGTGGTAATTAAATTTCAATTTAGTGTTGGCCAAAATTGGAAGGACGATAAGTGTGACATTTTAATGAATTAATAAGATTTATAGATAGGCGAAGTTTTTCCTGTTGACTACGTTGTCTGTTGAATGGGTTTTGTTTTTGTGGATGACAGAGGTTTGCAAAAGTTAAATTGTTCTTGGAAATATTTTGTTTCTGTGTTGAATTGCGTATTGTGGAAGTAAAACTTCTTTCAAACTTGGAACATTACTTTGAAGGTTCATGCTTCCTTTTCTTTCAATAATACTGAAAGAGAATGGTCGCCAATTAGAAGTATAAAACTTGATAACGCAATATAAATTCCATGAACGTTATTATTTCCCTCAAAGACTCATCAAATATATTGGTGTCATAAAGCATTAAAAAACCGAATTAAATCCACCAACTCGTGACATCTACAAGAAAAAAAAATGCAAAATTACCTAATGGTTCTGATATTGGATAAGTTAATCAGTAATTCCGTAACTGAGCTAGGAAATTTTTTGGAAGAATTTTCTGGAGAAAGGAAATATTAATTAAGGACGAGATATGTATATCTGGATATACATAACAAAGCAACGGTCAAATTAGCACTGCCACTCCGTATCTTGCAGATAGAAAATGCGGCGACAAATTATTTCACAACGAATCTAGAAAAGGAGTTTGAATTATGCCTGAGGAACACGGTATATGTACATTGTACATACATACATAGTTTTGGATGAAAAAACAAAATTTCCTAACTCACAAGTCAAAAAGATCGAATTCAAGCCTTGCAGATACTCCCTTTACGAACTCAAAACTGAAATGGTAGCTACATGAGGGAATACTTGAGCGCGAAATGCTGGATCTTGTGCAGGTAGTGAACGTTGAATAGGCAACATTCGTTAGTAATTGTAAGAATACATGTTCTAAGTTTGGATAAAAGAAGTCGTATACATATGTAAATCCATACCCATCAACCAACTAGCCAGAGTTGCGCAAGGTCAAACTTAAACTGTCTTGTTTTATGGAGACTAAAGAGTTAAGAAAAGAACCTCTAAGTTGCTACTTAAACAAATTCAACGGCAGGAAAAATATCGAAGTAGAAGAAGAGCAAAACAACCTTAGATGTAGTAACTTATGTGGTTATGCTAGGTAGCCCCTAGTTGTAAAAATTATATTGATATGCCTTAAGGTTGACCTTCTTCGAAGACCTTAATGAAAACTCATGAGTAAACAAGAATCCAACTACAATACACCTAAACAACATCAACAAATTCATTTATTTCACACAACCTAATCTATTCCAACAAAGGATTCACAGAGTAGGCTTCTTCAAAATACCATGCTGACATCTTGAAATTCGATAACGCTTTATAAAGTTCCGCAATCCTTCTCAATATCTTTGGATCAGTGGCATAGTTTAACCCATAAAGTTCCAAATTTGATTGTAAATTGTTGTAAACCGATTTTTTAGCTTCAGTCACCTTTAACATTTGATAATTTACCATCGAATTACACGGAAATGGAAATATTTCTAGGAAAAGATTAAAATGCTCCTGAGCTCTTTTGAAATCTCCCATCCTTCTTTCCACCAAGGCGAGATTATAAATTCCTTCATAGAACTCATCATCCGATTCAATAGCACTTTGAAATGCTTTTCTCGCCGCATTATAGTCCCCTTGCGTCATTTTCAAAACACCAAAATTGTTATATGCCCTAGCACTTGTGCAGTCTTCTAAAAGCATTTCCACTTGACAGTCCTGCTTTAAATTTAGGTAAACAAAGCTTAAATTAATTTTTGAATTCTCTGTCAAATTTTTGACATTCAATTCGAAATTATCAAAGTATTTCAAAGCTTCTTTTAGATGTTTGGCTCTCATAAGGTTCACTACACGGGCGACTTCTAAATTATCGGCAATCCATGCGTGATTTGTGATTCGAATAACGTCTAGACACCAGTTAAATCCATCATCTTCATCATCTTCTATGAAAGGTGCAATAAGAAAGACGATTTTTTCGATTTGATCGATTTGATCTAGTTTCGGTAAAGTGAACATTGCTTGAAAGTATCGACGGACCTTTGAAACATTTCGCAAAGCATATAAGCACAGGATAAGGTGAATATATGCCCTTATATCGGGACTCTCCTTTATAACATAGTCGTAGACTAGAGCGGCTTCAGAATAGAGTTCCTGCTGTACCAAGGCTAGGCCAATGTTATGCATTATCATTGAGTAACCGACCTTTTCGTTTTGTCCAACTTGATCCAATGCCATTTTATAGTATTTTATGGCAGAAGGGTAGTTGCCAAGCTTGAAGTGTACATTGCCGAGGTTAATTTTCACACGGAGCGATATTTCGGCGGTTTTCACCAGCGATTGGTAAATTTTTAAAGCTGGTCGAAAAGCGCATTTCGATTCATAGGATTCAGCAAGTAGTAGAGCTTTGTAGGTAGAGTTTTTGGAACAGTACTGGTCCATAATTTATTAAAATTTTTGTTTTTCTGTAGTGACAATCTCTGTCGGATTTCGAAATGATTACTTTCTAAAATTTTAATAAAAATTTAATAAGCAAATGAAAAGTACTCTTCCAGCTGCAGCCGATCGATGGTGAACACTCTAGTAAACATATATCAAAAGGCCACCAACACATGCTTCAATCGCAAGTTGTTTGAAGAAATGAATAAATTTAAAAAAAAAAGAGTTAGACGTTGGCTTCTATTAGCCGGGATAGAGATTACTCTATGTGCCAGTCAGAAACAGAATGAATCTAGAAACAGTAAAGATCTTTGAGGACAATCACAACGTAAATTAGAATACGTTTTGACTATTAAAATGTTTCTATGGTGGAAGCAGAGAGTTTATACAACCTAGTAAGGAATTACCAGAAATTGTACACGATGGATCTTGGGAGTGGTAGATGACTTCAAATACAGAAACAGGACATGAACTTTGTGTCCCCTGAATAGACGCCTACTGCTTCTGACGTAACAAAATACCTACTTAGCAGATACCTTTGAATAATTGAATTTTTAAAATTTAACTTCCTGTATTAGAAGTTAAATTATACAGGATACTGACTTCCCCCACTGTTTGAGGGCATTCTTTGGAACACCATTATACAAAATCCATCAACCACCTCTGGCGTACAATTAAAATTACAGATTAGAAAGCAAATCCTAAATTTATACGCAACTTTTCGTCGCCTTTAACCATAATAAACTTAAACTCGACTTTTCATCTGTCACTCACTCATCCATCATTCAAATTTCATGGTGCGACACTCGCACTTAAACCTCCCCATCTGCCACATCTCCCACAGAATATGGGGTTATACCTACATACTGTCACACAATAGATACGAGAGGCTTAACACGAAACAGCTCTTGAGATGATGATAAATAAATCAGTTAATGTCAGAGCAAGAGATTTACTTTTGGATTGATTTTCTGACAAATGACAAACACACAATTACTGAAGAAAACCGCTGGGAAAAGTTGTGTATTTAAGTGACATTATCCTTCCGTCAGAATCCTTTTCATTATGCGCGATTACATATTTTTCCGTTTGTTGTAACATTTAACAGCCTTGAATTCACTTGACCTGCATTGCAAGCAGTACTTATCGTAACACAGACTGTGGGTGTGGTGGAGGGTATGCAAATTTTACATAAAACCGTACAACACAACCATCTTAAAAATACATCTTCGATTTATTTATAAAAACTACACTTGCTAACAAGCTCAAGGCAAGAGTACGCTCTCAAAATCTGAATTGTCTTAAAGTCAAGGCTGTGAGAGAGCCAGAAGGAGAGAGAGAGAGATTCTTCCACTCGCATTATTTATTAGAAAAAAAAGATTTATATAAGATTCGTGGTCTAAATTTAATTCCTATGGTAAGTCATTGGCCATCTGCGTCGAAAAACGAAATTATGAAGAATTTGCATAACAAATGCACAAACTTCCTCAAAGTTCTATTTTTATGCGCACCACAGAAAACCACAAAGGAAAAGTCTATCTGAGTTGTTCGTACAAAATGTATCTCAGTTGAATAAAATGCAGAATTTACGTAATTCACTGAGAGCAGCAGGTAAATTAACTTTTTATTGGCCTGCAAAATTAAACCCGACAAAAAAAAAAGAGAGCAGCGATGGTGCATGTAGTCGCTGTGGCGGCGGTAATTATTATCGCCTGACAGTACGAGTACTGTATCTACTAGATTTTTCGAATGCATTTTCCCCACTTAACCATGACCTATCTCATTGTACGGTCAATTAGGTTAAACTATTTGCGCCAGAAGCAAATTTTCACATATTTCTGAGAGACTTTGTTGGTTTTGTGTACTTATTGTTCTGAAGCTAAGTATCTATGAAAATGAATTGCAATTCATGGGGCGTATTTAGGGAGAGCGTTTTCGAAAAGAATGAAATGAATTTAAATAAAATTTTCATTTTTGATTCAGCTATCTGCTCAAGTATTTTGAGTTGGGCTAGGGGTTATCACGCCAGATGGTAACAAGTAATTATTTTGAAATATACATGCAATGCAGTTGCATCGCAGGGTTATCAATGTACACTTTGTTGTGAGCAACATGCACAATCTCGAGTAGCAAAAACGTAAGAGTAGGCAATTGTTTGTGGCAAGTTATTTGAAAATTCTTATTAAAATGTTATTTAGCTTCGTAAAACTTTGTCTTATTCTCTACAGCTATTGGAACAAACACTTTAATTGAGTTGAGACGCAATCCATTTTTATGGACATGGGCTTCATCGAAGGTGGATACAAAAATTTTTTATCATTTTGAAAGCTTCGAATATGTGAAAGTATTCAAGGGCGAATTATACGAGCTGTATATCGATTTGAATTTCCAAAAAAAAAAAAAACAACGCATCACAGATCGCTAGACTAAATAGGGCGACCACGACCAACTAAGAATGCGCAACTAGATGCAGGGAGTCATATGGAAAGACTTGTGGCTTGACTCCCCCAAACTGTAGCGCCTTCTCATTGCATTGTAACAGAAAAAAAGAAGATTAGCGGAATCTGGACAATTGACAGAAAGAAAAATATTAAATGCTGCTGGAGATCATATCAAACAGCATTCGGACTTCTGACGAGTCATTAGTTGTTGAGATATCGTTACGAATTTTCGTAGTTTATCCTCATAGATATCACTCATTAGGATAACAATAATCTTGAAAATTCATTCATTATTCGAATTGGTTTCAAGAGAAACCATGTGGAAACAAAAGAGGTACCTTTCAGACTACTCGTATACTCTACCCGACGTTACATCGAAAGATATTCAACGCATGAAGGCTCAAAAGAAATGTTTTTCGAACGAAAAATATGTTGGTCTCTTGACAAATTATGGGACGACAGACACAACCACAACCTGCACACGATTATTGACATCGAATTGATTAGAAAAGTTCAAGTTAATCGTCTAAGACCAGAACTCCTGCAAGTTGAATATTTTAATCCATTTCTTAGGCTTAAGGGAAAGATAATGGAGTATCTAAACTTAAATGACAAGTAACACTTTAGTTAATTAACCTGTGTGTAAAAAATTCTTGTAGGAGCATCTACGAGTAGATGAAAGTACTATCACTTTCAGACATATAGTTAACAAAGTTTTTAAACTTCATAGGGCACCTATCTATCTGTCTGTATGTATGTGGTTTAGATAGGTGCGCAAGTATGTTTAACACAGCCTTGCTCTTATTTGCTAAACGGTAGGCAATCACACCGATGCACAACAGATATGTACATATATGACGCAAATACTTAAGACAAAGGCAAGCATGCAAACATTCATATTGTGTTTATTTTATTACAAAATATTTGCACATTAAGGTCGCAATCTTATCATTCGTGAAGGCTCATGTAATTTTCAAGAAATGCCCATTTAAAGTATGTTCAAAAAAAAAAACGCAAAATTCCTAAAAATAATCAACGAATATATGTTTCCAAATGGACTATGGGTGGTATGTAAAATGCTTTCGCTCAGACTCAAGTCTCACTTTTTATAGCTTAAGCTCGGGTTCGCTACTGCTAAACAATTAAGAGAGATCTCATGTTTTGGTTTCTCGTATGCAAAAAACAAAGCAATGTCTCAGAACAATGAGATATATGTAGCTCATGAAATGACAAAACTAGAAATTTGCAGTCTCATTAGGTCAAAAGGCTGCGTATTTAAACGTTCTCGGTGCCACTGCGTAAAATCGGGACTCCAAAAATCTATATCGATCTAATTCGGTGCAAGTAGATTGGATAATTCATCACTTTCTCTAAGACAGGATGATTGTGGAGATCCTGGCTATCAAGTTGACATAGTGGAAGATTTTGAAAAATTGAATCCAGCGTTACCCGAAGAGTTAATGAAATTGCGCCAACAATAATAGAAAAAAGTGGAGACTGAACAAAATGTCCAATGTGTACGGTGGAGAATGACTGAAATGTCCTTATAAACAGCTAAAAACAGATTTCCGTCAAATATTGGAGCAAAAGACTGCCTGCATTCTTAGATAAGTGAACCGGATCGGGGAGAGTATGTAAACAGAAAAGTTAATCGTAAACTTAGAGGCACTTATGAAGTGTAAATATTTGTAGTTTACAGAACTATTTCGTGATTTTCTTCTGGGTTTTCATTCAATCAACGTGCAAATAACATGCAAAGAAGCTGTTTACTAGCGCGGATGTCTCATGGTCCGACTCAATTCATGACTCTAGAATTTTTTACCGGGCACTTCGTAATGATCCTACATACGTGTGTGCTCTTTTTATAACCCCATTTCGAAGAATATCGACTTTTGTAGAAGAGTGTGTGTAGTGAAAAAAAAAGATATTTTCATTTAGTTCACTTTTTATTGCCTTCACTACAGTTTCCAGTGGACCCATCTTTGCAATTGTTAAGCAATCAAAAGAATGAGTCTAAGACAAAAAACTGAGGCAAAGGTTTTGCATACCAATTTAAGCTTTTGTTCATTGCAAAGGCTTAATCTCGGTACCCTTCGCTTCGTCCGACATTCCAGTCTACTGAGACTGAGCGAAAGCATTTTGCATACGACCCGATATGTGGTTCCAGCAGGATGAGGTTTCCTGTCATTCTACAACCAATACCACCGATTTATTCAAAGTTTGATGAGAGAGTGATTTCAAGATTGGGTCCTGTAAATTAATCACCAAGATCTTGCGATATATGTATGTAACTTCGTTTGATTATTTTCTGTGGAGATTCCTGAAACCTCTTGCTTATGTGGGTATACCAACAACGATAGAAGCTTTGAAAGACAATATACGGCGGGTTATTGCAAATATGTTTACGGCCTTAGATGCTGGAAAAAGTGATCATAAATTAGATCTACAGGATACGATTGTTAAATGGCAATCGTGGTACTCATATGCCCGAAATCAACCTTATATGTTGAATCATGAAGAAGCATTTTTTTTTAGATCAAAGGCCAATATTTAAATTTATTTTCGGGACCCTTCATATTGTATAATGTATTACCTGCCTTAAGGTACTTATTATTTCGAAAAATTGAGCAATGAATAATATTTAAAAAGTCGGTTTCGTCCCTTCCTGACAATCTATAACAAATATTTTGACAACTCTCTTGAAAAGACCTACAAAAATTCATAACAAAACACATTTTTTAATACACACCAACTTCATTAGAGAGCAAGTCTTACTTCCTGTAAACTTTTGATTCAGTTAATTGTTTGCACTTAATTTAATTATTATTATTTTAAATAATATAATTCAACGTTCTTTAAAAAACAAAATATTCCTTTAAATAAAATTCCTGCTGACAATTTATTTACCTTTCTTACAACTATCGTACGCCTCATTTCAACATCACTTACGGTTAATTTTTTTTAAATTTAATTTTAAACTAAGGAGTAATTCGATAGCGATCGGTATTTATTTTTAAGATATGGAAGCACATGTAACTTTTCTTTAACGACAGAAACCCCACGCAAAAACGACTTGAAAATGGAAACCATTTTTTTTCTCAAATATTTTGATATTGTGGGTAAGGCGTCTTTTTTTCATTTTGTCAGAGAAAAAAATTGCTGGTGCTGCCATTTTGTTTGCAATGAATTTACAATCAAAATGGCTTCGACAGCAAATTATGTCTTAAAAGTGGTAGAATAAGTTTAGGTTGGGTTGTCTTGTCTATACCAGGATACAGCCACACTTAGACCAGAAGATGGCCATTGATTTTTCACTTTCACTACTCAGGGAGTAATAAAACCAACCAGAGCTTCTGATGAAGCAGATGCTGTTCGTGACGTCTAAGAACGCCAATCCGATGAGTTCATTGAAGAAAAGAGCCCTTTGCTAAAACAGGACAGGTCTTTGTCCCTGCGGCTTCTCCAGAATTCATTTTAAAAGAGGCCCAACCATTTAGCATGTTGCCCTATGGGGTAGATAGTGTCCTGTGACGACACCGATTACGTAGCTCAGTTGTGATCGCTTTAGCACTTCATTTCTGATCCAACTTAAGCCGCATGCATATGTCTAAAAGAGGTAACTTGCCTCAACAATTATGAAAACTCGCTCTGAAACAGATCACAGCTGTATCTTTAAGAAAATAAAATACTTGCACTCCTTCACAAACCCACTATCGAATTGTTCCTTAAGTCTCTCAAGCATTTAAGATGTTTTCTTATAATAAAATTCCAAAACCACGCTGTAAATTGTTCATTCCTCGTGAATAAAATAATAGTAATAAAAAAAGTTTGTACTTACCCGCTCTGCAAAAAAGAAATGAAATGAAAAGGAAAATGCATTAATCCACCCTAACAATCGCCTAAAAGCACCACCCCTCGCAACACCCACTAAGCAACTAAAAAAAAAATCATAAAATTCGCCAAATAACCCCCACTCGTTAACAGAGCAATAAATAATGTGATAGCACATGGGAAAAAGTCCTCAAATCAAATCCTTAATCGTAGTGGAGCATCACTTAAATATCCTTTATGAATTCAAAGCACTTGAAGTTGAAAGTCCTTCTTAATTTTAGTGTGTGTACTCGTATGTGTGTTATAACAATTTTTTTTTAATTTCCACCATGCGTCAGTAGCTGAGTGGTTATACCATAAAAGGATATTTCTACAATTTTTTCGACTCCTAAAATAGCCTCAAGGCCACATATACACACACATACATATGTTTGGATGGTAAGCCACAACAAGCATTTAGACCTCGAAGGGGAGATTTACCCGCGCGCCACACATAAGTTTTCCAAAAACCCAAAAAGCAAATATGAAGCTATAAATTTTAACGATGACAAAAGAGTCCCCAAAAGCCTAAGCGAGGGTGTAGATGGAGGCTGGTCGTGATTTACACCCCAATGTATACAATCATATATTTATGGGCTGTTAACGCACGTGCGGTTAACTCGGGATTGTAGCCAAGTAATTTGTCCAATCGATGGTGGGATGCAATATCGAGTAATAATTCTATTTTTTTTCTCTTTCCTCCTTTTCCCTATAATTACCGTCATTACATTGGGTCGAACAACAGACGGGAGCGTATAACATCCTGTTATTGGAAAAAAGTCCATAAATAAACTTGAGCTAAAGGGAGGAGAAACATTATGCCTGTACATCCACAAAGAGACCAACTTTGGAATGTAAAATTTGTTTCAACTTTGCATTTACTTTTTTTTTTTACTCCCAGCTCACATAACCTCCCACGTAAGGCAGGTGTTTAAATATTTACTCAGCGTGTTACACGCAGGATGAGAACGATGCTACATGGGGGATGAAATTGGACGCTGAAATTGCTTCCATCGCCATCATTCTCAATTACATCCGCAAAACAATGATGACAGATCTACCTTAACAGCCCGTATAATGCTACGCACTTTGTGGTGTAGGGAGTGTATCTCGGAGATAGATTTGTCTGGTTTGGTGTCGTTATAAGGATTTTCATTTAAGGCATCAAGATCGATTCGAAATTACTTTGTACTATTTTAAAATAAATAATTGTATCCCTAAGGATACTATGTAAGGAATGAATGAATGATAGGAATAGTAATCAAAGCCAATCACTAAGTGACAGAACTCAATGGTTATTTGCGGAGGGAAATTGGGTTTTAATGGACAGACATGGGTTTTCTTTTTGGGGTTAAGTGATAGACAAATGAAGGAGGATGGGCTTTTTTCAAGGCTCATTGGATTTCTGATTTCCCTTCTCAGGAAGTAGGGGACTTGGCAATTTGTATAATTTCTCTGCATCAACGAATAACCCATTTGATTAAAAAAAAAAAAAGGAGGTCAACCTCTGATCACGTTTCAATTCCGTTAAAGTAAAATTAACAAAAAAAGAAATAAATACACAGTGGGTGTGCACAACGCACATACCTTTAATGGCTTTGCCGCCGCGCTTATAACGTATTCAGGGTGCGATTTTTTATTTTTACTTTTGCGATCGCAATCAAAAAAAAATATATGAAACAGATAATGAAATTCTGTTGCATTATGAAGAAATTCAAAATTCTAGCTACACCCATCCACAAAAAAATTCCCCTAATTCCCCCACACTAAAGGAACGAACAATTTATTTATTAGTTTGTTTTTTTTTCTCTTTTGAAATGAGGCGCATTACTCATTAACATTGCAAAAAAAATAGGAACAAATAAAAATTGGTCACTTACCTTATAACATAGTTAACGCAAACAACACTCTGCGGTTTTTGCTTGTCGTAGACAATTGTAGCCTGTGTCACAATCCAACAGTAACCACCGCATTTTCCCAAGAAGCGATAACGACATGTCTCACCTTGTCCCTTGCTTAGTACTAAAAATAAAAGAAAATAAATTTTTAATAAAAATAAATTCGTTATAAGCAGAAATGAAAATTCGAAACCAATGTGAATAGATGCGGTTGAGTTCAGTTTCTGGTTACAGTTTAGGTAAGGCGGGCGCCAGTAACAATACCAACAACAGATTTACATGACATTTTTGTTTTTAGAATCTAAAACCTTGTGTATGGGTCAGTTGCATCAAGCAAATAATAAATGCATTGTCAAGGTCTTATTGAGCTGTCAGGCACAGTGAAGATAAAATGTTAAGCACTCGGAAATAAACTCAAGTTTTTGTTTAACTAATCAAAGACTTTTCAGAATCGACATTTTTCACACGGGCTCAGGTGCTCAAAACCCATCAAATAAAGGCAAATTATTTGGAATTTAATAATTTTACTGTCTGAAAACCCATCAGCCGTGCTCCCGTAGATTATTTTTAATAGATTGTAAGCTGGCTACAGTTTTATAGCGCACGGTATTGTTATATTTATTACAGTTAAGGTGTAGTAATGAAAATGTTGTCTTTTGTTAAGGACTCATTATCCCGTGGGAGTGAACAGAGAAATTATTTCATGACCGAACCAAATAACATCTGTTGTAGCTCTAAGGCTCCATCCGACGTTTCTGAGATGTTCAGAGCGATAGCTATTTATTCCCCTTATTATTTAACAGCTAACGTCCATAGACATACAAAGCGGGGCTGCTCGAGAGCTCTACGAGCAAAAGAGACGGGAAGAACATCGGTTTCTCTAGAAGTATCTAGAAGAAGAAAAAAAGAGCACGAGAAGGGCGGGATCAAAGATATCGAGAGATCATACTCTGACCTAAACGAAGTGAGGATAGCAATATCCAAGCTTAAATCCAACAAATCTGCTGGACCCGATGGTCTACCGGCCGAACTGTTCAAAGCAGCTACAAATGACTTGGTAGAAAGAATAAACCAACTCATTTCCTAGATTTGGTCAAACAAGTGTATGCTTAATGAATAAAATCTCAGGATCGTTTGCTCGATCCACAAGAAAAGAGATCCCCTCAACTGCGCCAATTACAGAGGTAGCAGTCTCCTCAACTTCGCGTACAACATCATATTCGACATATTGTCTGAAGGACTGAAACCCTTCCTCAACTACCTGATTGACCCCTATCACACTGATGGTTTGAGGCCAGGAAAGTGCAAAGTCGAAAAAATCGATACTCACAATCTTTTTATCGATTTTAATGTCGCATATAACAGAATTTATAGAGACGAGTTACACAAGTATAGTTTTGGCATCGCTGCCAAACTCATCCATCTGTGCAAGATGACGATGAAAAACGCGCGCTGGTTTACAAGGTCGGTGCCCGCCTCACCGAGATCTTCGATGTCAAAAAAAATTTAGATGCACTGTCATGCGACTTCTTTGACACCATACTTAAACGAATTGTGCGAAACTCACAGACCAACACCGGAGGCACAATCTTTCAAATCTTTCTTTTTCCCTAGTATTGAAATGGAAGCTGACAAAATGGGTCTAGCTGTAAATGAGGGCACACGCCACATCGTCGAATTGCACAGAACGTAACAGTCGAGAGCTATAACTTTGAGATAGTCTACCTTGGCTCTGCTATAAATTCTTATTCAGTAGAAATCGAATAACGAATAACTCTTGCCAATCGTTTTCTGTTTCTTTGGGCTGAATAAGTAATTAAGTAGTAAGGCCCTATCCCGAACAACTAAGGAGGCTCCACACAAGACCTTAATCATCCCAAATCTGCTCATGACGCTGGAGCATGGACACTGTCGAAAGCAGATGAAGATATCGTTTCGAGAGAAGAATTCTCCGTAAGATATTTGGTCCCGTTTTCGTTGACGGACTTTGGAGGAGAAGATTATTGCTCTTTGGCTAAAGACCGAAAATTGGTCACTGAAAGGAGGCGAACAACAACTTGATTTGCTATCATTACTATTTCCAAATCAGTCGGAGTGAATGACTCCAATTTTCAAAACAACAAATATTTGACACAAACAGCCCGGCTTTTAATACAGTTAATACTGTCGAATGTTTGTCAGACACTTGCGAGAAATGAGACCGTAAAAATATACTTTTTGGGTCGAAAGTCGACCCTTCTGCGCATTAGTCCAATGCACTGACTAGTGTGCCCATTTTTTGATGTCTGATGAAACAGAGTTTGAAAGTATGAATTCGCTTTGCATTGTTGTGTGAAATATATTTAAAATTGCAACTTATTACAAAGTACAACAACAGCTTATTGATGAATGATAATTTCGCCTTCTGGTTCATAAATCTGGTTTTTTATAGTCGATTTTGCCAGATAAAGTTTCTACTAGCCTGGTAGCTGCAAAAGCTTTTGCCGAAGTGTCCAATCCATCAGTACCAACAAGGCATTAAGAATACAACTTGAATTCTTGCAATTACCCCCTAGTGCTGGCACGCAGCAAAACAAGTTGGGGACTTTGCTCTTAACTACCCCAAAAAACTCTTAAAATGAAACCGGAGAGTAGCAGAAGTACGAACCTTTTCAAAGGCGTATAAAAATATCGTTCATCGAGCGGTTAAGATAGCTAGGACATATGGAGTATATCTATGGACATCCGCGAACCGAGCTGCAGAATTTTCAATATTATCCGGTGGAACAATCTGGCAAGATGCTGAAAATGGCTTCAAGGAATAGAGTTTGAGTTTGAGTTTGAAAACCATGCTTAGTTTCATTCCGCTTGATCTATACTGTAGCAGTCTGGCGGCCAAAACCGCGGAAAGACTGAAAGAAGGTCGATTATGATCATCGAGCCTCTACGGCCATGCCTCCATTTTGTCTCGATGGGAGACTACCAGTAGATCGACGGAAACTGATCACACGAGCCCGATACTAGCTTTTGAAAGGAGATTCACTACAAGAATCCCTGACAGAGTGTACTGGAAGAACCGTAGAAGCATGAAAACAGGAGCTGGCCTTCTATACCGATGGTTCTAAGATGGACATTGGCACGGGGGCCGGAGTTTATTGTAAAGCCCTAGGAATAAACCATGCCTTTAGAATTCACGACGACCGCAGCGTCTTTCAAGCCAAAGTCACAGCCATCATACAGGCTGCTGAAATTATTCGCGAGAGTAATATCGTTGGCAAAACGATCACTGTCTATATAGACAGCCAGGCAGCCGTTAAGGCTCTGGACTCCGCGGTAATCAGGTCGAGGCTTGTGAAAACCTGCAAGTCACTCCTAAACGAGATATCTAGAGCCAATGCGGTGACCCTCTGCTGGGTACCAGGGCATATGATATCGAAGGAAATGAAAAGGCTGATGAGCTTGCTAGAAAAGGATCGGCGCTGTACTTATCGCGGGCCCTCCCGAACCCCAATCAGTTCCTTACGGAAAAAGATAGAAGATGAAGACACCGACCAACGGACGCTGGGTTCATCTGGAAACACGCGTAACGGCCAGGGCGCTATGGCCGGCCTTCAGCAAGAAGAGATGAGCCTCTTTGGTAAAACTTAGTCGTTACGGGTTGTTTCCGGCATAATTACTGGACACTGTGCTATCGGCGTTCACGCAGAACGACTCGGTGTGCTACATAACGACTTTTGCAGAAGTTGCAGGGACGAAGAAGAAGTGGAATCTGTTCGTCATCTGCTGTGTGATTGTCCTGCCCTATTCGTCATAAGAATGAGATACTTCTTTTCGGAATTGGAGAACTTAGGTAATGTAGAGCTGAAGGACCTCCTGAGATTCATATCATTATCTGGGTGGTTCTAGCAGCGGTTTCACAATGTTTCCAGGGTTAAATGATTGGGCACAATGGACCTACCTGGTCTAAGTGAGCAGTGACCCTTATGTCACAAGGCACCCATCTACCTACTTGCCTAACAGAGTTTGCTTCTTAGTGCAAAATTGTCAATAAGCAATATTCCAAATGTTAAAGAATTAGGTGTACTGGAATAGGGTCTTAAAGACAGTACAATACACATTATGACAAACACGAACTAAATAAACCTTGGTGCCTAGAAAGAATGAAATACGTAGTAAGTGCATTTAGTTCAACGCATAACGCATAAAACTTAAAAGGATCCCATAGAAAAATTACTATGATTTTATTTCTATTTTTAGCCCTCGAGTCTAATGAAGAAAACCTTTTTTCCTCAATGGTCTCAAAATTTTCCGTCATGCTGTGCAATTAAGTTTACGCAGGCATTCGCTTCCATTAAATAAATTTAAGACAAAAGCTTCACGACAGACATCCGTCGTAAAATTCAAAATTTTACAACATCTAACCTTAGATTTAGGTCTTCTAAATTTGTCCCTTTCTTTTATACAAGGTCAGCAGATACTTTCCTTCAAATTTTAACTTACAATAATTAGGGTTAGAAATGGTCCATAAATATAGACACTTAAGTGTTGTACAAGATGTTGTAAAAGTAATTTCAAATCACCATTTCAGAACGAGTCGCCAAAAAAAAGGAACCTTAAAAAGGTTCCGAAACGTGGCTAAGGAAACATGCCTTTAATAAAATAGCCTTGGCAATAACCGTTCTGGTAATTAAATAGAATATTTTTGCAAAACAAAAAAAAATACGATGGTGATGATAAGTCGTCTATCGAAAGCGTCATAAATGTGTTTTTTTCTTTACTGTATTACGTGTGCTAAAATCACTAACCTTGAGCAAACAAATATTGATACATTAAGTAATTAATTCTTCTTCCTTTCTTTTGGAGTAGCATGCAAAATAGCAGACTTTGTTTTGATGTGTTATCATAAAAAGCAAAACTTTATCTATTTCTAAAAATAAAATCATATTTCGGTGCAGTCTGGCACGTGTTTTGCGCAACAAATATAAATTTGATTGAATTCGAAAAAGATGCGATCGAGTTTTATCAGTTAAATGACTCAGAATTTTTTACTTTATTTGTATATACATATGTATGTATAGTATTTGATAGTTTTCTATCAAAGCCTAGGTTGTGCGAATGTATTGACACGAGCGAGTTAATCTATAATCTAACTGCGCAAACAGTTTTATATTTATTTAAGGGTGACATCGAAACCATCATAAAAAATTTGGAACATAAAAAGTTCTACAAAAGCAACTTTTTTCCACTCGAGTTTCGAGTGAGATACCTGCTACGTATAGCGTGGGTCATATGGCTGTTTGTTTTTGAATTGTGTTTTATATAGACGCTAACAACACTGACGCGCTTGAAACTTTAAATATTGACAGATATGTAGTGTCAAGCGTCCGTGGCCATAAATGAACCGCTTTGAACTTGAACAAGACTCGCGTTACAAATTATTTCCAAAGCAAGTGCTGTGTAAGGAAAGCTATCCGCGTAGTCGTCCCAGTCGCATTTCTCTGATGAAAATATTGCATAACAACCCTGGATTATTTGCTTGCAAGCCCCAACTCACTTAAGATTCAGATTAGATTAATTATAAGGGTGTTAGCTCACTGCGACCCTTGTAGATCTATTGTGCCCCCCGACTTGAAGCCCTAGTCGATGAGGCACTCGACTTAGAGTAACTCCTCCAGTTAAATTTCCTTAATAGGAATAACTGGAGTGGATCTAACAAAGGTAGATCTTCTTCTGATAGTTGCATCCAGATGTTTCCCTCTTTTGTGGATCAATGCTCCATACTCCTTTCCAAGCTGCTCTGGGGTTTCTTCAACATTTCCGCAGAACCTGCAGTCTCCGCGTTGCTCCATATCCAGTTTCCAGAGATGCTCCTTAAATCTACAGTGGCCCATTAGGAAGCCTGTAAGGATGCGCAGCCGGTTCTTGTTCATGTTTATACAGACCTTACATCTTTTCCGGTTATAGTTCCCCAAAAAGTTCTGTGGCCTGTCTTAGTCTGTGGAGTTTCTCCAAAAGATTCGCTCTTTTGCAGTTTTCTTTGTTCCTTAGTCCTTTCCGTATCGTATGCGGCCCCAGCTCACAAGCAAAATGATTCCGATCCAGTAAATGAGGTCTCCGATCCTTCTATTGCTGTTTATTAGCTGTTTCATTTCCCCCTCTACTCCGACCTGGTAACCAGTAGAAGGTGACTCTGTTGTTTTCACTTGGCCGCGTCATCTGGGCAAGGCACCCCCTCACCTTTAATCACTCAAAAGTTGAAGAAATTTCATCATCTTCGTTATCGCTTTCCTGTGTGGGTTTAAAATGAGTTGAAAAATGACGTCGGATAATCTTTTCGGACGAAACTCATTTTCATCAATGTATGTCAACAAGCCAAACTGGAGGAGTTTGGGTTCAGAAAATCCACATATGTACATATGTATGGTCGTTCAGAAGCCAGTACATTCTTAAAGACTGACTGTTTGGATTTGGACTGGTCCCTTGTCCTTTGAAAATTAAGCTGGGAAGACATTACGGTGAATGCAGTGAGATACAAATCATGATATGTGACCTTGTGTTGGCCGCTATTTGACGATCTGAACTTCAACAGCCTATAGCCCCTGAAGAATGGTGCAGCGTGCCACAGCAAACGTCGCACAATAGGTTTTTTCCACATAAAGCTTAGTAAAAAAGAGCCTCAGACAAAAAGAGCACACGAGTATGCAGATACCACCTTACGCAATACCTGCTGTTGGACAAATGTACACAGCGATACTTAAAAGTGAAAAAGCGCTGTTATTTTTGCAGAAGACATAACAATCGTTATCGAGAACTTAGAGGTAGAGATCTTCGACCTCATGTTATTGAAAAAAATGGGGCAAGTGACACAGTATAGCAGTGGTGCAATCAAGTAGGCGCTACATATGTGCTAACATGAAACTGAACACAGTTGTGCATGGATGCAAATTTTAAACGACGGCCAAGCACTAGTTAGGTTAAAGCAGAGCTCTCAAACCGTCACGTGTCGTTACAAAGTACTGTCCAACCATAATAGAATTAATCTCCGAAAGGCACACCTAGAAAGAAATCGATGGACAGGCTCATAGAAACCCATACTAACAGATATCGCTTTCAAATGGAAGAGACACGAGTTGCATAAAACAATGGAAAGCACACAAGGACTCAAATAGGCTAAGGGAGCGATTCTCTATTGAAAATAATAATAAAAAAATATATTTTGAGCATTCTAGGGAGGATATTAGAAGGCAAATGGTATTTTTTTAAGGCGCTTCCTTCTGAGGTGACTTCTAAATAGAAACACACGACAGTAAACTTACTGTGACAGAAGTAACTGCCAGGCGAAAGCTTCTCGATTTCGCTTTTATCATTTTAAGGCGCACAGTGGGAAATAGGATCCTCTCACGATTTCCAATTTTATTCCATACTCCATGTAGTTCTGTTATTTCTTTAGGGCACTGCACTGCGCAATTTATGTACAAGAGAGTTGACCAGGTTTAATGTTAACTAAGCACCCCGGCAAGTAGTCATTCGACTGTGAATGGTCTATTTAATTCTCGAATGCTTCATTCAAAAGACTCACCGAATATGCAGCGATTACTGCAACGCTATCGAAATTTTCTAGATTACAATTCATCATGACTAAGGGCTATAAACCCTCCTATATATCGGTGTTTGGCGCCCACTTACATGTGGACATAGTGCCAATATTAAGCCGTCTAATTGTTTCGGGCACTCCCTATATAAGGTTTCGTTTCGTGAATCAGATGCGTTTATATAAGCTAATAAAAATGAAAAATAAGGGTTCAGACGACATACATATATCAATTCGATAGAAAGTGCAGCACGTTGCTAAAATTGCTTAAATTAAAAAATTTCATTCAAAAGTACAGTCGCAATGAAAAAAAAAATTATAGCGCTGTCACGTTTAATTAATAACAGCCACTTTCACTACCTGCATCTTTGACAAACTCATAAACCAACCAAATAAAGTTAACAGCCAGAACTATAAACATAAAAAAAACTGCAGTAAATTTCAATTCAAATGAAAAAAACAAATCAAATAAAAAAATGCATGAGCATAACATTATTACCTTTTCAGATGACTGACTGGAATTAACTACCACAAAATGCAAAAAAAAAAAATTGTGAGTCTCCATTATTATATCATATCATCAGAAATTCCCATTGGCAAGGATGAGTCTTTTATGTTTTTTCTTTTTTTTTGGCTGTGAATGAAACGAATTTCACACCCTTTCGCTATTACACAGGAATCGTAGCAACATACTGCAACGCTTTTCCGACTTTTGCAATTCAACTCAATTTATTCGATCGTAAAAAACTTCAACTCATTTAGACAAGACGATGACTGAACCTGGTTATCTGACAATTTTTCCACACAGTTGAAACGATATGACTATGAGCATAAAAATTGCGGCAATAGCCACGACGACACGGGGTAGTAGTGTGCGGGCGTCACACTCCGGCGGCGAAAACGTCAAAAGATTCCTACGAAGTATACATTTCATTTGCAGATATCATTCTGTCATTTAATAATATCAAAAGAAAAAGATTTTCATTCTTCTCCCTGTGCAGTGTTGTGTGCAGCAGGTTCTTCTTACATCACACACATGTCATAGGTGAATGCACCCATTGCCACCGTCATCGTCTTCGTCTTAGGACAAAAGAAAGAAAGAAAGCATCATCACATCAAACTTTACCAAGATGGAAGGAAGGTATAGGTATGTCTCAGAGTTAAATCGTATATCCTGGCCGAATGGGTATCTTTGGGATATTTCATTCGGCGGGTGGTTTCTTTTTTTTTACCACCCAACATGCACAACCGCATTATACTCTTCCTTCGGGCGGAAGGATAATGCCTGACTATGGGATTTGCTAGCTCACTGGCTCAGTGGCTGTCTGTCTTGGCTTGACTGCATGAATTGACGGCTCTTTTTGCATTCTGCAGTGAAGTAGAAAACGCGAGCGATGTCTTGGATGTTTGCCTTAATCCCATTACTGGAATTCGTTTCAGTGGCGCAGCACCCATACCGCCACTGAGGCTAGTGTAACAAACGAAAGGATAAACGATGAATATGCTTGGTAAAGGGATGAGGCGAAGAAACGCATAATCGTTGCAATGTCTTGTGGAAGCTTTTCCTTTTTTTTTTTTTGCAATTTTCAAGGAAGATAGTTTTAAGCAAAATATTTTTTTTTCCCGTTGGAATTTTCGTCTTTATTGAAGCAATTTTAAGATTTTCTTTCGTTCTGGCTTTTTGTTGATTGTATTGGTTAAGATTAAGTTAACAGATTTGCTTTGGAATATTTTTTTTCTGTCAACAATGTTTTGAATCTATGTTGGGCGAGAACAACATTGTAAACAGGAATTCACTTCATGCACTAAAAGTGGCTTTTCAGGGGACATACATATAAACAAGGGCATTGCACGGTTTGAATAATTTTGTCACTAAGGCCAGGGGCGCAAAAAACAGTTTGCCTTCCATAAAACAAAATTGAAAAATTCAAATTCTGGCATATTTTGTCATAACTCAGTATGAATGCATTAAGCCTGAAACAGACGTGCAGCATGTGATATATGACACATGTGTTTGCTGCACTACCATGCGTTGCTGCAAGACGTCTCTATTTCTAATTTTGATGCAAACCTCCAGTAGCAGAACAGCAAATTAGTACAATTTAGTACAATTTTTGGGATATGACGTTTCACGTAAGTGACATTTTACCATTTGAGGTCCGCTGCCAAAAGGACGGTGGAAGAAATGACAGAAAACTAATACGTGCAATTTACTGCACGTCTGTCTGGCGTGCGTTGCTGCATGCAGCACTGCAAGCAGCTTTGCTGCACGTCTGTTTCAGGCTTTAGGTTTTCTTCCGTATCGAACTCACTCCTCATTCTATGAATTTAGATTCCTGTTTTATTAAAATATTTCTGGTACAAAGGTTGAGTTCGTTATCTGTGTTTTGCTAAAACTTCACCCGACAATTTTGACATGTCTACCAAGTATGGATTCTTACCTTGAGTACGTCAATTATTTTGCCTTAACAGTTCCCCATGAAAAAATAGTTCCACGGCGGCAAATCACAGCTGCTCTGTGGCCAAGGTACGTCTCGAAAACGGCTGATTTTTACCGAATTTAGTGCGCAAAATTGATCGTTTGACGGCTGGAGTTACGTGTTGCCACTTGTGCTAAAATCAAAACTAGCACAGATCCAAAACGTTGTTGGTAGTTTAATTTCCATAGAAGTAGGAACATATGATGCCACCACTACAAAGCCCATACCAAATAGTTCCTCTTTGAGGATGCATTGGCTTCTCTACGAACAAGTGTAGCTTTTCAGAATCCAAAATTCTACAGTTTTGGCTTGTTGAATGCATAAATATGTAGACTTCGAAATAAAAATTAATTTCGCCGTCACATAGTCACTTACAACAGCCGCAGAAAAGGATTCATTTCGACCAATAGTTCGAATATCGAGCAGTTTCTGCAACACAGTACTTAATTTTGAAGTAATTTTTGAAACGTAAAACGATTCATTTATTAACGCGGGGACTTGATACTATATGTCTGTAAGTATTTCAACCAATTTTTTGTTGCCAGAGTCAAAATAGCATGCACTTCAAAAAGTAACCAACAGATGCCCCTTTACTATAAACTGATATCGAGTCCGGGAGTGCTACGCGAATTGATTTCTGTTTTTTTATAGAAGACAAAAATAGGATTTTACATTGGACAGCATTTTGTTTTAAACATGGAAGACGGATAACAGATAACATTTTAATACAATCTCTTGGCGGCTTTTTATTTTTTTAAGTTTTTCAACATTTTTAAGGTATTGAATCACATTATTCGGATTCTAGGTGGGATATATTTTGAATTTTTCGTACATTCAAAGTTATGTCCAGTTTACCAGGAAGTGGCGGAACAACAATAGTGGCAGCGATAAGCACCTTAGAATACAACCTAAATTAATGCAGTCGTTTTCTAGGATGCAAAGTAAAACTTACTTATAAGTTAATTGCCACATTAGTTCAGAATCAAGGACGCCAAGTGTTCCGATCTACCTGATAACATAATTAATAAGTCAACAACGCCAACGTCGTAATCGCATTGGGCACACTAAAGGATAACGACTTCAATTGCTAACGTACCCATCGCATTCTCCTTTGACTCTTCCCTTTTTCCGAAAGTAAAGTGGGAACAAAAAGGCAAGTGATTTTCGCACAATAAGGGTCGCTGTTTCTGTATCCCATAAGTTGGAAACATTATTGATGTTTAAGCAGACTATGAATAACATCAAAATAGAAGATTCAATAAAAAGCTTTTTATTTCGCTGCTAGACTGAAAACCTTTCAGTGAAAATCGACTGTCCTAACACAAAGTGCATTGGAATACCCGTTTTCAGGCATCTTAAGAATAATATTCCGACAAACATACACGTCTATCACGCCTTGAAGTCCAAACGATTTAAATGACTAATGACCACTATTCAAATAAGAAATTTCTTCTCTGAACCTTAAGAAAAATGTAAGACAACAGATTCCAGGTTAACGAAAAGCTATTTTTCAAAAAAAAAAAATCTCATTTAAATTGTTTCACTCACACCATCGAAAAACTCACCAGGAAAACAAAATTAATCACACAGCAGGAAGCCATAACGACCAACGAAATAACTCGAAAACTCCTTGGAATCCAAGTGAGGCATGAAAAACACCACAGGACATATTTCCGCATGACCGAGGGGAAACCAAAAATTGATATTACACCCAACTTCTTGCTGTGCTGGCCTATATCACGTTTGTACCTTGTGGAATACCAATAGAACCCCATTTACGGGTGGACCACACTGCTATATACCACAAACATAAAATACATCCTGATTTTTTTTTCTTGCCTTCACCATTAAAGTGAAGATGGAGCAGAGTCCTATTCAGGTTGAAATTGGATGGATAACGCCTCAAAAAAGTACGTGCTCTTGCTTGGGGAATCATCTCCTTGACTGGAATAAATATTTCAAATACTTAAGATGGGTTGTCTCTTGCATTGCCCAAGGCACAGAGTAATTTTATATATTTCAATTGAAATATTAATGAAATTAGCATTGAGGGATTTGACGACGTGTGATGTCGTCAGGAGAGAGACAAATATGATACTGATCGGATGTAGACGGAGTAATCAACTTTAATCCATCTAGGAGTGAATTAATGGGAATATGCACTTAAGTACCACAAGCCAGCCAATACCTTGATCAACCTACGTTTATATTTTTTGTTTTTGTTTTTAAAATTGGCAATTCACTCCACAACTTTTTAGGAGATAATGCTGCTAATGGCTGGCAGATTAAATTGGTATTTGAAATCCAGGCACGTGCCTTTAACTCACATAAGATACTAGTGTAGGTGTAGGAAATCAATATGTTTATCAAGAGCTAATTGCAATGAACAACATTTCGGTAGTGGGAACTATCAACCAGGCTGTCAGAATCTGTGGTGCCAACATTCAGCTTCTGGACTTCGTTTTGTCTTTGTCCAAATATTAGCGGACTTTTTTTTTGTCTGGCTTTCCTCTGGAAGACCCTAATTCGACGATCTTTTGACTATACGTACCGATAGCCACCTCGGCCGATAGTAAGTTCCTGCCCAAAACGTATAGAAACACCATACATTCGCTTTCCCTACTTCCTTTTCCACGTGTTCTATACAAGTGCAGTGGGCACTGCTTAAAAGTCCAAGTCTGGTTGCTTCCAGATACTTACTCACTTACTTAATGGACTCCCAACGCGTGGAGGGTGCTGTACAGCACAGTGCTTACAGTTCTCCAGACAAAGCACTCTGGCACCTGCATTAGGCTTATCCTTTAAACTGAGGTGTTTCTCGGTGTTCCTTGTCGCCTCGAACCTGAGACTGGGATTCGAAGATCTAGATGGAGCATTATTGTCCATTCGCTCGATGCGGCCGAGCCAGTGTAGTCGACGTGTTTTGGCCTTCCGGACTACATCCATATCACAATACAGCTTATAGAGTTCGCGGTTTTGTCTTCTTTGAAGTGCTAGGTCCTCTCATATAGGGCGGAGTATTCCTGCAGCACTCGGCATTATAGAGCATCAATGTTTTGTTGAGCATACATTTCGTCTTCCGAGTTAGGAGTTTTGAACTCATTTATTTCGCCAAACCGAAGTAGCAGCGGAAAACGTTGGAAATAGCTCAGAAGTACTATTTTCGAACTGGACATTACATCGTGTGTGTTCCAGTGTAGGGAGACACAGATGGATCAGTTTGTATGGGATCCTGAATTCGGTCGTCGCCAGGTAGAGCTCACGACGATGAATGCTACCATATGCAGCATTGAAGTCGATGAAAAGGTGGTGAGTCTCGACTTGAAATTCGTTGTTCCTTTCCAGGATTTGTTTTAAAGTGAAAATTTGAGCCGATAAGCTGCACAAAGGCTTGAGACGTGCAGATATTACGTTCGATAGGGTCTTATACGCGAAATTTAGGACGGATTTGCCTCTGTAGTTCTTGGAAGACATAGGATCGCTTTTGGGCATATGGAGCTGATTGTCCAGTCAGCGGGCATGCTTTCATCCTCCCATCCTTTGTTCATGATGTAATGCATGCACCTTACCAAAACATCTGCTGCAGGAATACCACCATATTTGAAGAGCTCTGTTGACAGCCCATCAGCGCCGGTGGCCTTGTTGTTCTTCAACTTGTCGATAGCTTTACCAACCCCTTCTATACTTGAGGGAGGGGGGGAACTGTTTCTACTTTGACTGGATGTAAGAGTTCTTCTTTCCCTACCACTGTCTCTATATGATGCCTATTTAACAGCTGCTGGAAGACATCTACTGTTGCCTGTACATCGGTGACTAGGTTTCCTTCACTATTTAGAAGAGTTTGCGTTCCGAGCTTGAAATCAGATAGCGTGTCACAAATGCTACCTCACCGTGTATTGAGTTACGGATATATAAGTGGCGATCTTGGAATACCGCAATAAAAATGCACACACTTGGCGACATAGACCGTATGTATAAAACTATTGGACGGTGGGGATAAAGGCTGGTATCCACAAACTCATAAGACCGCTATTCTATAAACCTCAAGTTTCTGTGATGCCAGCCAACTGTCAAGATAATGAATTTAATTCAACAGCGAGTAACCGTTGCTATAATCATTACAACTATATGACTATAATTAATGCTTAACTTTCAAGTATCAAGCTTATATCTGTAAAATTTAACGCTTGCATATTCCGCTCATCTTAATTACCACCAAAAACTACATCAAAATGCAAAACAATAAATTATCGCATCATGGCTGCAGTTATTTTGGAAGCATCCACCGTACTCTCTTCCCTTTCTCGACTCATATACGCGTCGACTTCATTACAAGCATTAATGCAAACTTTAATTAAGTCAATCTAATCCAAATGATGAAACAGGTTTCTGGAGGGGTGTGAGGAGGCGAATGATTTAGCTTTTCGCTACATTCAGCAGCCAGCCTGGAGAGAAGCGGAACGTGTTGCGCCAGGGATTACGTCTTCTCTTATTAATTTGCTCGAAAGAAAAGAAGAAAATTCGATTCCCGCGAACAGGTAAATCGCTCGAGATGAAAAGTACTTTCAAAGAGATGGAAAACAGTTAAAAAGAAGAAGAAGAAAAAAAAAAAACAAAAACGTCCTATTACATGGATCATTTGTTAAGGATGCGGATTCCGCACTCGAACTCCTTCGTGTTGGTTGGTTGTACTTTGGAATTTAGAAAGTTACGTATACGCCATAGTGTACAAATGAACTAACTTAACGGGTAGCATTTTCCTTCATCAGTTTTGGTGCTGCTGGATGCTGTTAGAAGGAAAAGTTTGTCCAGAGAAATTTCCTTCGGTGTGGTTTGGGGTGGTGGATGAGAAGAATTTTATTTAATTAATGCATTTCGTGGTGTAGAAGTTTTTCTGGTAATAGGTTTCGTTTTTTTTTTTTTTTAACTTGTTTCACTTAAACGAGATAATTTACATGCAAGTGATTTTAGTTTTAATTTTATTACAACGGATTACAGGGGAAAATGACGGCAATTAATGGGTTCTCAACCCTCGTTGATGAAATGTTGACCTTTTACTGGAAAATTGGAGCCATGAAATGAACCAATTAATGCAAAAAAATCCATTGCGGGGTTTAACATCCGAATATGAAATTGGCGTCCTGTGACTGTGATCTAAAATACATTGGGACAATGTTTACATGCGAGTTATGCAAATGCAAGTCAGCAAACTTGCTGATGGCACATTTGCATTACTTCGCAACCAACAATAAAGTGTCAATATAGCATTTCCGTTGTCGATGGGAAATTTCGGTGTCCGAAGGCCATCGGAAACGGAATGCGTTGACCTTAATTATTAAGAAATTGAAAGAAAATAAAATAGAGTTCGGCAGTCGTTGACGAGTCGGACAGCAACAAAGATCGTGTTTTTTCATTTAGTAAAGAGAAAAGTAAAATTATAATTTAACTGGCGCAGTCGACGGAGGGAAACCACGCAGCTTAAAAAAAAAAATATTCTGTGTTCCGCCACGTCCCCACCTCCACCCAAGTGCATATGTATATGTTACTAGCATAACAGCATTTAAAGTTATAACTTTGTGTAATATAGAATTGTGTAGTGAAAAAGTGCAAAATAGGAAGCAAAAACAATCGCTTAAAATTGTTCGATACCAATCGCGGTATTAACATAAATAACAATATGGAACAGCTTCTCCAAAGTATCGTGGATACCCTTAATACGCTCACTGCTGTTCAGCAGAAGCAGCAAGAACTTCAACAACAACTGGTTCAAAGGAACTCAGAACCTACAGTGGAAAAAAATATTTCCTACATAAAGGAATTTTCTGGTGAGAAATCCGAACTGACACAATTTCTCACCTGTGTGGACACTCATCTGGCAGCCATCCCTACGAATCGAAAGGAGGAAGTATTTAAGGATATCTTCAATATCAAAATAGTGGGAACAGCAAAGAGTTTATTGTGTACGATGCCATTAACGAACTGGGAAGACACCAAGGTCCACTTAATACAGCACTTCCGGCCCGTGATAGATTTCAACAACGTACTCACAAAAATTAATAACCTCAAGGTAAATACTATATTAGAAATGTGCAATAGAATAGATTCTTTAGTAAAAGAAACTCATGAATACGCATTATATGAAAATAATAATACAGAAATTATCAATTCGGTAAAGCAATTAATTGTAGCTAAAGTGAAGGAATTATCAATTGGGCAACTGTCTAGGGAAATAAGAAATGAATTTGATTTAAATAAAATTTTGTCTATTTTACGCACATATATCCCAGATAGTGACTGGAATTTAAGAAAATTTAACAAAAATAGTTTTAATAATACTAATCAAACTGGCAAACAATCGCGAAATGTTGACTCAGAGAGAGCTATCACCACCAGTAATAATAGGTCATTTCAGAATAGAAACTCAGGACAGATAGGGCAGCAATACTATGCTAACAGAAATCAGGATTACAATAGGCGAGATAGAAATTCCAACGAGAGATTAGGACAGAGCAGAAATTTTTACAGTAATAGATCAGGACAATCAAGACAACATTCTTTACAGACATTTAATCCGTCAGGGCAAGCTAGAAATAATAATCAAAACCCACAACCGATGGAAATAAATATTTTAGGAGCCAATACAGTTAATGAAAATAGAACTAGTAGTTCAGCCATATGTAATGAGGAAATAAATAGTATAGACCCGACGGATTTTCGGAACTAAGCCTCGGGAATAAAATATTCTGCGATTTTACGATAGGTAAAATAAAATATAAAGTTTTAATAGACACTGGCTCCACAGTCAGTTTAATAAACTCATCAAAGGTTGACTGTAGTAATTTTCCTGTTCTCGAAGAAAAATCCGTGTATCTTAACACTATTAATAATAAAACCAAAGAACAAATACAAATTGTTGTTACTGATGTACCTAAAGAATTTCGGATGGGTGCTCACAGTAAATTAAAATGGTATAAAATGCCACTAACCAATAAAGATTACGACCTTCTTATGGGTATGGATATAATTAGGAAGAACGTGACTGAATTTAATATATGTAAAAAATTCATTAAATTAGTAAACACCGCGAAAATAAATCTATATTCAGAAGGATCCGAACAAATTGAATATTATGAACTTACAAGTCAAGACACCGGCAAAATAGATCTTTCCCATTTAAACGTTCAGGAAGGTGAAGAAATATCCAAAATATTAAAACAGTACCAGGGTTTAATTTACAAAGAAGGTGATAAGCTCACCAATACAGATTCTATTATGCATGAGATCAAGACGACCACTGAACAACAGATTAATTCAAGGCCATATAGACTACCTCCAAAGCACGAAGAGGAAGTGCGAAGGCAGATTATAGAAATGGAGAAACAGGGAATTGTTAGAAAATCAAATAGTAGATATTCCTCCCCCATAGTGGTTGTCCCGAAGAAGATCGGTAAATCAGGAGAGCAAAAATTCAGACTTTGTGTGGATTATAGAAAATTGAATGAAGTCACTTGTGACGATAAATACCCTCTGCCTAATATCGACAGTATATTAGATAAGTTAGGGAGAGCCCAATATTTCACGACTTTAGATCTAGCTAAAGGTTACCACCAAATCAAAATGCACCCGAGGGATATTCATAAAACTGCATTTGTAACTCCAAACGGTTTATATGAGTTTACTCGGATGCCTTTTGGCCTCAAGAACGCCCCAGCGACGTTCCAAAGGCTCATGAACGAAATATTAAGGGACCACATAAACAAGATCTGCGTCGTCTACCTCGACGATATTTTGATATTTTCCACTAGTCTCGAAGAACATCTCACTGCTATTGCCACGATCTTCAATGTCCTTGCCAAACACAATCTTAAAGTTCAGTTTGATAAATGTTCCTTTCTTCAAAAAGACACAGAATTTTTAGGTCATGTCTTGACTGAAAATGGCATGAAACCTAATCCGGAAAAAGTTAAATGTATTTCAAACTATAAACTACCATCATCAGAAAAAGAGTTAAAGGCTTTTCTTGGCCTCACAGGATTTTATCGGAAATTTGTAAAGAATTATTCGAAAATAGCATATCCGATGATTAAATTTTTGAAAAAAGGAGCAAAAATCAATACTAACGATCCCGAATACATTCAGGCGTTTGAAATACTTAAGCAAAATATCATAAACTATCCTTTACTTAGATTTCCAAATTTTGAAAAATCATTCACACTATTTACCGACGCCTCAAATTTCGCTATTGGTGCTGTGCTTACCCAAGAGGGTCAGCCAATATGCTATGCTTCGAGGTCTTTGAATGACCACGAAAAAAACTATTCGCCCACCGACAAAGAATTCCTAGCTATTGTCTGGGCAGTGACGTATTTTAGGCCATACCTTTGGGGAAATAAATTTAAAATAATCACAGACCATCAACCCATTAAGTACCTCAATAAGAAATACAACGGAAAAGAATTCTCCTCTAGGAACCAGAGATGGTTACTTAAATTATCGGAATTTAATTATGAGATCGAATACCTGAGGGGTAAGGACAATAAGGTAGCAGATTTCCTGAGTCGCATGAAAGATATTGATCAGTTAGATGATGAGTCTGAATCTAATTTGGCTACAATTCACTCAGCACCTGAGCAACAAATAGATCATTTTCCAATAAAGGAAGAGATCGTAAATAAATATAAAATCCAACTAATTCTATCCAATTGTGTTTCGGTAGAAGAAGAAGTCAGCCATGGTAGAAGAATCATTCATGTAGACATGACTAAGAATCAGTCATATTGGGAAGATCTGTTCAAACGAACTCTCAATAAAGGAAAAGTAGGTATCTATACGGATTTGTCGTATCATGAATACAATAAAATCCAACAATGTTTGATACAAGTTTTCAGAGGGAATAAGAACCTGTCATTCATTAAATGTACACTTAGAGCCCTGGAAGTAAGAACTCAAGCAGAAATTTTTAAGCAAATTTCCAGCTACCACGTAAAAGAGAGTAGCCATTCCGGAATTGTAGAAACATATAAAACTTTAAAAAACAAAATATACTATCCGGGACTTGTCAAAGAAATATCTAAGGTTATAGGAAACTGTGAGACATGCCAAGAAGGTAAATATGACAGGAAACCTATTAAACCTAAATTCAAAACTTCTGAAACACCGACAGAAGCGAACGAAACCCTGCATATGGATGTCTACCACTTTAATAAGCTTTTCTATCTCACATTTATGGATAAACTTACAAAAAAAGCGTACGCTTATAGTTTACTTAGCAAAAATTGGGTTAACAAACTGGAATGTATTGAAGAACAGTTTACTAAATTCGGAAAGCCAAAGAAAATTATTTGCGATAATGAATTCAAGTCAGAAAACGTGAAAGAATTTTTTAGAGAAGAAGGAGTTGAACTCCACTTTACCAAACCGAACTCCCACACAGGGAACTCTGACATTGAACGTTTCCATTCAACCTTACTTGAAATTCTTTTAACTATTAAAAATAAAGACCTTACAACAAATAGAAAAATTCATAGAGCAGTTAGAACTTATAATAACAGGTTTCACTCAACTTTAGGAATGAGCCCAAATAGAGCAGTAGAGACAGAACCTAACATTTTGAATGAGAAAATTAAAAAATATAAAGACCGTATTTTAAAGAAAAGAAATCCAAGCAGGGAAAACTATCATGAAACAAGAACTGTAGGTTTTATAAGAAATTATAAACATTTGCGTCATAAGAATGAGCCCTACTATAGAAAACAAAGATTATTAAATGTGCATCCAACAACAGTTAAAAGACCTAATAAATTTACAGGTTCTAACTTGGTTACTGCTGTGGACAATAATGATGACAGTCATGGTGACAACAACGGTAGCGGAGCGAGCTCTCCTAATCACACAAATTCAAACTGATCAAGGGTTTACAGTTCTGAATCGTGGTACGGTAGAACTCATCAATAATACGCAAACAATTGTCCACATCATAGATACCGAAGAAATTGTAACGGCAGTCGAAGCCATTGAACATAATTTGCAAAAACTGAAGCTAGAAAATAGCTTCACAATAGTTAACGAAATTAGAAATATTAAAGCAAAAGTGAGAGCAATCGTACTCAACTTTCGGCAAAAGAGAGGTCTTATAAACTTTATTGGCACTGGTCAGAAGTGGTTATTCGGAACCATGGACGACTATGATAGGGAAGATATTTTAGAACATTTTAAAGTTTTAGATACTAATAACCACAAAGCAATAGAAAATCTGAATAAGCAAATAGATATTAATAATCAAATTATGAATAATATTAACAATTTTAAAGTAACTATAGAAGAGGATAGAAAACATATATCTGAGGTGTACCATAATATACTGGATTATCAAAGAAATTTAACTCTTAAACTTTTGAAAACCGACCAGCTTTTGAAATTAAAAATTTTAGAGGACAAAATTGATAATATTCTTGACAATATAGCATCCATCAAACAAGGAATTCTACATCCAGGTATACTTACAGGAGAAGAAATAGTATCTACAGATTTAGATTTTTTCAAATTAAAACACGCCAAAATAGGGGCATTTCAATTTAACAAAACAAAATTAATTTTAGGTATAAAGTTGCCAAAAAATTACATTCAAACTCAACTAAAGATGATAGTCCCTATGCCAAATAAAAATTTTAAAGAAGTAGATATAACTGCTATAGATTTTGTAGAGATAAACGGAACCAAATACAATTTCAACGCAAACAATATTTATCTCAAAGATTTAAAAAAAATGGATAATTGTTTAACGGACGGCATTTGTAATTTTAAAGCAAATAATAAGACCGAAATTGTAAATATTGAAGATAATCTAATTGTATGTAAAAACTTGTACCAAGAAAAAGTAATAAATGGTTGTGACGACCGAAATTTAATATTAAGCGGAAATTTTATTATTAATATCAATAACTGTACAATAAATTTAAGAAACGTTTCAATATCTAACCTTAATTTAGAATTTGTACATAAATTTTCATACGAGGAAAGCCAAAATGCACCTATTAAAGAGAAACTTAATTTCGAAACTATGTTACAAATGTATCAAATTGAAAACCTTAAACATATTAATGAACTAAAATATCATAAGAATAATAACTACATCATAAGCTCGAGTATAAGTTTTATTGTATTCATAGCCATAATTGTAATAATAGTTATAATTTATATAATACGAAAAAAAAGTAAGAACATCAAAGTAGTTGTAAAAAATATAGAGCAAAAAATAGATACAAAAGAAAATAAAATTCAGGAGAATTTTGATTTAAAGGGGGGTGAAGTTATGCAAATGCAAGTCAGCAAACTTGCTGATGGCACATTTGCATTACTTCGCAACCAACAATAAAGTGTCAATATAGCATTTCCGTTGTCGATGGGAAATTTCGGTGTCCGAAGGCCATCGGAAACGGAATGCGTTGACCTTAATTATTAAGAAATTGAAAGAAAATAAAATAGAGTTCGGCAGTCGTTGACGAGTCGGACAGCAACAAAGATCGTGTTTTTTCATTTAGTAAAGAGAAAAGTAAAATTATAATCTAACTTGCGCGGATTGTTTTTATTATTTCAGATTCTATTGTAAGTTTTTTTCGAATCAACTAGAAAGGTCCAGATTTACTTTTACTTGAACGTATTATTGAGTCAGCGAGGCCCACTGGTTATTATTTTCGTTTACACTTATTTTGACCTGGAAATTTTGGTCAATCTGTCTGTCCGTCCGAAGTATGGTTAACTAGAGCTAACAGTTGAATTTATTATCTTCGAACTCAATATTTGAACGCTGAGAAATGGGAATTTTAATTCTAACCTCATAAAAAAGGATGAGGAACATTGTTAGAACTTGAACTTGGCTATGCGAAATAAGCAAAATTGTCCAATTTGGGGTGCAGAAAACCCAAGAATGGTTCAAAAGAATCTATTACGCGCCAATGTTTGGTGTGGTCTTGGGGCTCGGAGTGCACCAGATTTTCCACGCTTCAAATTCGACGTTTTGCTTATTTACAAAGCCACTGAGACCGAAGTGAACCTCATCACTGAACGAAATTTGAAGGGTTAAAAGGTGGATCGACTTCCAAATGTTCAAGCGCCCAATCAGAGAAGTCAAGACGCAATCGATGATCGCCTGACTTCATTTCTTGCAGCAATTGAATCTTGTAAGCATGTAAACCAGGATCCTTGTGCAAAACGTTTCGCAAAATCGATGGACAGAAGCCAAGTTTTTGCGCACGATGACAAATCGAAGAATAAGGATCTTCCACAACACCTGCCTCAAAGGCGTCGATATTTTCATCTGTGTGTACTCTGCACATTCTTGTCAGTGGCTTTGAGTTCAAAAGAGTAAATTCAGTGCGAAATTTTTCAATTGTGTTGCGAAAAACCGACTTACTTGGTCGATTATGTTAGCCGCAAAATTGCCGTAGCGTTTCATAAGCATTTTTTACTGACCACTGATTGTGGATATAAATTTCCACAATTTATAAACGTTGCTCGGGCATAAGTCCTTGCATGATAATTTGCCAGACAATACAAAATATAGAGATGGTGTCAGCTATCAGCTGTCTGAGTGTTACCATATTGAAAAAAAAATTAAAAAACTACCACTCTAAAGGACCATTCACAGCTCAGCGACCTGCGAATTGGCGATCTGCGAACAAACCATTTTTAGTACATTTAATGGCACACAATTGCCAAATTCAATATTGCAAAAAAAACATAACTTAATTTATCTACCGATTAATATAAAAAAAAGTTAAATTTTAATTAGTTTCTGCGACGAAATTGACAATTCGCGGATTTTTCCGCGAATAAGCGAATACTTCTGGCGAACTGTCAAATTTTATTCACATTCCACAGATATGGAACGCAATCCACATTCGCGCGAACAAAATATTTGCGAGAGTTGAACCTCACAATTCTTTTCTACGTACAACGAATGACAAGAGAAATTCGCAGATTGCTGCGACTAAAAAAAAGAGGCTGTGAATGAAACGTCAAAATTTGTGAATATTCGCTCGTTCGCATTCGCAGTTCGCTGAGCTGTGAAAGGGCCTTAAGAGGTCAGGTCATAATGTTTTTCTGAGTATCCTGTAAGACGTAATGTAATGTTCTTTTTAAATAGAACGATAAAAGGTATCTATAGATAAAAAGAATTGAGTAAAGCGTCTTTGGAACAAAAAAAAACATGCTTTATGTACTTTATGAAAAATGTAGCGAATGGCATCACATCTGTTTGCATATAGTGGCTTTTTTTTAGGCAAAAGACTTAGTACCTACATTTCTATCGTATAAAAAAAAGCAAAGAAAAGAAAAAAGTTAAATAAAACTCCCCTTCCGATTAAAATTCATCGAAGGACATTCCTTCAATGAAATTTATTCCACCCGCACACAGTATTTCAATTAATTCATTATTTTCATATCGATTGTTTCTCTTTGATTGAGTTCTATTTTCTTCTTTCTTTACTTCTGTTTTTCTCTTCTCCTTCGACTATAGAGAGGTAATTGAAAATTTAAATGTCTTCCAATCCGAAGGCAGTCATTGGCATTTGTCGATGTTACAAGGAAGAGGTTTGAATTTATTTTTTTTTTTTTTGCAGTGAAATATTCGCAGGCAGTAATGGAAATTCCACTGATGTGCGAGATTAAACCTCCGTCAGTGTGCAATTTATTAAGTCGAACGAGGCGAGAACAATAGAAAAAAAAAAAACCAATACCAGTGCGGTGGAAATTTTGTAAACATGACCATGAACGCTAGGAACAAGGAGGAGGAAGACAGTCGTAAACTAAATCCGCATATACCGCGCCCGCATTTCCTTACCCTAATCCTAAGTGGGAATTAAGAAGTCTAACAAATGGAAAATCAGTATACGAGTAATTGTTGAGGGAAAATAAATTACACAGAAGAAGAAAGCGCGTACATACGAGTATGTGGATGTTAAGGAAATCCATACACATACTAGTATGTCCTGGGAGACGTCCTTCTTAAGCGGTGAGGATTTATTCGCACATTAAAGCTAACTGAAATGGCTCTCGCGATAGTTATTCTCGTTCCTTTACATTTTACTTTTCTTGATTTTCCTTTATTTTCTTAGATACATGTGAAAATATGTGTGGGAGATTTCTATCCATGTGTTTGGATTCGAATTTTGTGCCAACGTATTATGGGAAAGCGTTTTCATGGTGGATGAGCGTGGTAATAAAATAGGTTCCTTAATTAGTTTGTTAGCTTCACTATTAATCACGGTTCGATGGGCATATTGAGCTTTGACAGACTATCAAAATCGTAAATGAGATTTTCGATTTTACTTTGATTTAGTAATCATGATTCGATCGAAACTGGGAGGTAATTTATTATTTATCAAATAACATGTACTGTATGTACCCAGTAATACTATTTCAGAAGGCGGGTTTGTTTGAGCAGAAAGCCTAGCAAAGATACAAATTGATTTTTTGGGTATGAAGGAAATTCATGTTTATTTTTAAGCCCAATGATGCGAGTTAAAGGATATGGGTTAACAGATGGAAAACATTGCTTTCATCTGCCATTTTCTTCTTTCCTTGAGATGGGCGATAAACAGCTTTGATTAACTGAAATATTTGGGACCAACTTCTCAGCTGAAGTTCAAATAGTTTTTGGGATAGGACACAATCTTACTTTCTAAAACGCTGCTTAATATTCGAAAGTATACCTAAAACTGGGTTCGTCCTTTTTTTAGTAATTCTTTTATACTTAAAGCTGGCACACGTCACCTGGATTCGCCAAGATTTCAGAAACCGTTTAGACTGACATCCTTCGTAAGCCCTAAAGACACCAAGGAAATTCCTCTCTTTATCAATGCATGAGTAGATAGATAGAACCTTGGAAATTATGTAATAGTACATCTATCAGACGGCTTTGCATTAGTCCCAGTTTCATACGAGGGTATACTTCAGTGAAAAATCTTTTTCAATAAGGAAATTAGGTAGAGGATCTATCAAAAACTTTGAGACCAAGTTGATTTCCAATTTGTTGCAAAGGCTCAAAAAATTCGAATCAATCAGATTCAGTAACATATTTAAAAGCAGAGTTATTAACGTCCCCTTGGGCGGTGGTTGTACCAAAATTTTGATTCTAAAGCTGTGTCTAGGCAGACGCTGCTTCTTCGTCAACGTTAGACATCCCGAGCACTTCCCGATGTCTAGCAATTTGCTCTTTGAGAAAGAGTCTTATAACCTAGACTAATAGCTATGCACTGCGTTCAGACGTTGGAATTGCTTAAATTCTCTGGGACTAATGGTTGGAAAGCAAGTGGCAATCAGCTAAAATTATCCCCCCAAATGCATATGACTGAATCCAATCGGTGCACAGATTTTACCAGTATAAGCGACCACCAGCACGGTTAAAGGAAATGCAATTGGCCTACCTCATTCGCGACGACAACGTAGACAAGACATATAGATGAATGCATCTGGATCATCATAACACCGCCAGGGTACTACGGCCAATACTTCATTAGAAAAGGTACCACTGACTTCCGAAACAATAAAGACGAGCAACCTTTATAATAAACCTCATTACCGGGCACTACATATTGGTTGCAGAAATTAGGAAGTGACAGGAAACGACTTCCTACAGGGATTTATTCAATAATCTCAACCAGGAAAGCTACGCTTGTTGTTTGTTTGTTTAGTAGGCTTGCGACCCTTGAAGGGTCAGAGCCTGAACTGCTGCCTTCCATCCTTAACGGTCTCGGGATTGCTTCCAGTTGGTAAGACTAAGATGGTTTAAAATTAAACATTTTGTAGCGAAAACTAACAACTTGTAGCCACCATAAGAAGGTGGCCCCTCTCTATTCCGATGTGAGCTCCCCGTTTGTTGCGGACGTCTTGGATACAATTTCTAAAGCGTTGGCTAATGGTAAAGTAATCGATATGGTTTGATGTATGTTGTCGATCAGTCGAGGCGCAGCTGAACCATGCTTCTCAAATGTCAAATTGATTCCAACAGAGACGAGCAAGGCGCGAAATCAATCCTACCTAGTCCTGCCATAAGTTCTGTTACACAATTTCCAGCGCTTATTGCTTAAAACTCCTTAGAGGAATAGAATCGCTAACTTGTTTTTCAGAACACATGCATTGTTCAGTAAAGAATACTAGCCAGTTCGGTTTCAGCTTGTGATCTATTAATATTGAGTAGGGCGTTCAAGAGAATCGAGTCGTGGTAATAGCGTTGCAAAAGTGCGAAAAGAGTGCCGGCCAAATTTTTGAGTTGCTACAACCACTCGAAATATCGAGAATATTTGTTCACCGGGCTATTGGTCGTTTTGTCTGGAGTAGAGGACAGGACAGGCCAAGAAGTGGTCGTCCGCGCGTCGTCCGCACGAGTACGGTAATAAAAGCAGTGCGTCAACGAATTCAAAGAAATCCCCTTAGGGAACAGATAATCATGTCCAACGAATTGGATATATTAGCCAGATCCACGTTTAGGCTGATTGGGGATGGTCTCCATATGAAAGCCCATCATCGGTCCACAAGTCATCTTTTAACTCCTCAATTGAAAAATAATAGACTGGAATGATGCAAGCGACTTCTGCAGTGGCAGGCGGACAAAACCTTCTGTTTACGGATGAGAAAGTTTTTATTGTGGAAGAAGTGTTCAGCAAAGAAAATGTTAAAATTTATGCTACATCATCTAAGGAATATGTTGTTCGAAGGGCTCAAATGGCCATCATCCCGCTTCCGTAATTGTTTGGTGGGGAGTCTCTCACCAAGGTGTCACATTCGTTTATTTCTGCGGTAAAGGCGTGGAACTGGTGCACAAATTTACCAACAAGATGTGGTAAAGGGTGTCGTGACGGGTTTGACCAATACCCTTTTCAATGGAGACAGGTGGATCTTCCAGCAGGACTCTGCTCCAGCGCACAAAGCCAAAACCAAGCAGGAGTGGCTCAGAGTCAATATTCCTTGTTTTATAGAAGCAGAGGATTAGCCGGCCAGATTTGAATCCACTGGATAACGGTTTGGGGTAAGAATTGAAGAATATGGCCTGTAAGACTCCTTACTTCAACAATGTCCATAGAAACCGTCCGTGCCGCTGTAGCCCAATGGCCACAACGTCTGAAAGCTTGTGTTAAAGCAAAAGGCAGTCATTTCGAATAAATCTATTTTTCTTAATCGTCAATATTTTGGACTAATAAATGTCTTATATTTGTAACAGAAGTTATGGCAGGAGTATGTAAATATACTCAGCTACTACGCCACTTCACAAGAACCACGCCTTCGCGCTATAGGCTCCAGGTTCTATAAAAGCACACCAAAGGTCAACAGATTTTCTGGAATTCATAAGGAGCACTAATTGCTTTGCGAGCTGTTTAAAACTCCCCACTCTAAAAGCAAAAGGGAGGATACTTAATACCTCTTAGTGGAAAAGTCATGTCGAACCATCCAACCCCTATCTACCTACCAAACGTAAGCCGGGTAAGTCGAGTTAAACAGGCAAAACCATAAATTTGAAAGAGCCATCCAACTAAAGCAGAACATAAGAAGCAAATTGCAAGCAATTACTTAAAGCAGTGTTCAACTACAGTAAAATCAAAGAGAAAACTTTCTCCAGTTTTCCATCTTCCTTGCGGGCTTTCTAACTCTAACTTTTCTTTCTCAATAAAGACACACACTGTCAATTGCATCTACTTCAATTTTACTTGTACTGACAGCAACACCTTTTTAATTGTTGTTCGCGGGGATTACCAGAAAAACTTTTTAGTAATACTTCTTCGAACGTCTGTTCTGATTGTTTAACTTTCTACAATGGTTTTTCGTCTAAAAAGCAAAGGATTTCCCTCATCCCTTTTCCATACACTTCACAACTCTTTGATTGCACTTTGAAAAAAAAAAAAAAAAAAAAAAAAAAGTTCTTCTTTCTCATTTCTTAAGTGTACACTAAACCAAACTAACAAAAAAAATATATATAGTGTTGCAGTCAAACACTATACATGGGAAATAAAACGGATGAAGAACAAGACAAATTGAGTATCGCAACTAGAAGGATATTTTTACGAGGTCGTAAAAAAAATCGTACCAGACACGCCATTAAAATTTACTTTCTCTGATGGAAAACTATTGATTTTGTTTTTTTTTAGTTTCCCAACTGTACGCTGTCATATTCTGCTTTGAATAAATTAATATTGTTTTTAAGACCGCACAAAAAAAAACGGCGATACTGCAACAATAAATAGTTTGGCTTATATGACTTTTTTTTTTTTAATAGTCGATTGCAATCGGTTTGTGGCGACAACACGCAAACCGTCGATTATTATTCAAAATTTTGTTCTCTTTTTTTCTGAACTTTTTTTGTATGGAAGAAAAAATGTCAATAAACCCGAAATCCTAAGAACTTTTGGTCTTTACTTTATTGCTGACCATTAAAAATCGATTAGGTAAAGGATGCGTTAATTAGACCCTTCTATCGTCATTGGTAGAAGAACATTCAAGATGGAAGTATCAAATGTCGGAGCGCGAGAAGAAGAACTTTGAATAATTTTTCTTTTTTTATAAAGGAACACGAAAGTGCTTAAATATTTAAACATAAAGGAAGCCCGCCCACCAAAGTGGGTGGTGGTTTGGTTGAGTTCCAAAAATTACAGCACTCATGGAAGGGAAGGTACCTTTTTTTTGTGTGGGGGGAGCTCGATACAAAAGGACACAATTTTGTTGACTGCCAAATCGTGGTAGGTGGGTGGTACAAGGACGTAATTACATTGTGATGCTATGTCACAGAATGAATGGACCCATTTTGCTTCTGTATTCAATTATGTTCACATAACATAAGTAAGTGAAAAGGTTTTGCGTAGCACGTTCACTTCCAAAAGGACGAGCAAAGTGTTGACAAGTTAAGGCAGATCGTTGTTGTATGTGTTCACTTGATGAAAGTAGGGCCTACAAAATTTATTAGGGATTTTCATGAATTAATGTTGCTGTGTTGAGAATTGATAATAAACTTTTGAATTAATTGAGTATTAAAATATTCCATTTCGCAACCGGGAATGGTGGAAGAGTTGTGGACGAGTTCTGCTTTTTTTAAAGCTATGCCTTTAAAGAATAACTACAGCTTCTGCTCAAGTAGGTATACAAATTCAGAAACTTTATACATTGAGACAAGAAATTTCCCACACAAAGAATGCCAATTTTCATTCGTCATTTAACGCAAGCTTGCATGCCCACCCACATCCTTATGCATGCTATTCTATTCCATTTGAATAGTGATGCCCAAGTTCTGGGATATTCTGTACCAAATTATGCATTTCTCTCGAATTGACAATTTCCAATGTGCATACGAATGTGCATCAAGAAATAGTGGTGGCTAAAAATCTTCTGCACACATCAAGAAAGCTTAAGGTTTCAGACGGCAAATTGCCACTGCATTCATTTAGTTTTCTTTCAAGCTGATAACGGGCTACGAAAAAGGGAATAAAGGAACAAAAAAAAAAATGTATATGAAACATTTTTTTTTCATCCAAGATACTGTCTGCTGTGCTCTGCGCTCCTTCATCTAGCTCCAGATCGACCAATTCTCTAATTTAATGAAAATTTTCCAGTTCGCCGAGAAATGAAAATCGTCTTGCATTTGAATTTAATGTCGTCACACCATGGCTGGGCGATGTTTCATGCTCAGCCGTAGAGAAAGGTTTTCTTATATTCCTAGGGGTTACGTACATATGAGGTTTATATGGTGACATACATACATACATATGTATTGGGTATAGCAGTGGGGACCGACTTTTGAAAAATTAACTGAAATGGATGTTAAATCTGTGCATTGGATTAGGTTAGAGTGGCTGTCTGAACCTGCCACGCTTAGTTCGAAGACGGTGTATATCAGCCGCTTAAAGTGCTAGTTTTGCTTGCTTTTTTTATGAAATAGTACTGGGGTCAATATGAGACCACATGAATCGAAGAGAAGAAAACATTTTTTTACATATGCATGTAGCTTTCCAGATACGAAAAGAATCGGCTATAAATCCTTTCTCCTCATAAATTCTTCAAACGTCATTCAAAAAACAAGTCTCACTTTTTGACGTTGGTAAAACAAAATTCTTTAAGCCTTTTTAGTCTAGCATGAGTCAGAACTACTTCGCCTTGACAAGTCATACCAACCATACAAACGGCGGCATGTGTCTGTGTAACCGGAAGCTACTCTCACCGTGGCACTGGAAACTACATATGCTGCACATTCTTCGTTTGGATATTTATGCAATGGACACAGCAACAAGATCGGCTTTGCAACTGAGAGTCATTACAATGGAAATGCACGGAAAAAATTGTAAGCCTAAATGGCACTAAAATAGGACTCATGGACTTCGTAAGACCGTTCCGAGACTACAATACTAAATTCAAGGCTAGCATTTCCAACCGACATCAATGGAAAGGAAATGCTACTTCAAGTAATAACAATGCGCTAGAAATCTAAACTGATGGGTTCAAGGTAGCTGATGGCGTAAGAGCTGGTTCTTTATCGATCACCCTGAACTCGAACTAGTCTTTTAGACTACCGTATCACTGCAGTGTGTTCCAATCAGAAGTTTCGGCTATTCGTACAAACGCTGAATGGCTGTCGATGAGGGCGGTGTTGGACCCTACCATCGTTATTTACACCGACAGACAGGTATCTATAAAAGCACTCGAATCAAAATTGATAAAATCCAATTGGGTTCGGCATTGTCACGTATCTCTGAATGAGATATCGAACAGGTGAACCGGAACTCTACGGTGAATTCCTGCTCCTAGAAATATTCTGGGTAATTGTAAGGCAGACGAAGTAGCGAAAAAATACATCAAAGATGGGCTTCCAAATGCAGAATGGTACCAATAAAAACGGCAGAGTGGTCTTTGCTAAGTCGAAGAAAATCAATAGCCTGCTAAAAATCAGCATCGGTACCCTAATAATCTAGGTATTCCCGCCAATGACTTTTGCCGCAGTAGCATGGACGAAGAAGAGGAGGAAACACCCTTACTTACTTACTTAGGTGGCGCTACAGTTCGGGGTGAACCTGGACCTCAACCAACAAGCCTCTGCAATTTGCCCGGACCTTAACTAAGTTTCTCCAATTGCGTACTCCAAGTTGGTTGAGCTCCCATTATACTTGTGCGTGCCACCTTAGGCACGGTCGTCCTCTACTGTATTGTCCTTCTGGGTTAGATTCGAAGACTCTGTGGGCCGGAGCATTGATGTCCGTTCGCTCTACATGCCTTAGCCATCTTAGGCGACTGATGCTACAGCTCGTATATTTCATCGTTGAATTTGCTCTTCCAAAGCCCGGCAACGAAAACAAGACCGAATATCTTATACGAAAAATTTTCCTCTCGAAACGACCGACAATATCTTCAGCCGCTTTCGACAGTGTCCATGCTCCAGCGCCATAAAACAGGACTGGGATGATTAAGGTCTTGTGTAGAGTTTCCTGAGTTGCTTGGTATAGAGCCTTACTATTCAATTGTCTTCTCAGCCCAAAGAAAAACCCAAGTTAAAAGCCATATCCAAAAGGCGAATGGAAGCTTTCTCATGGAAGGTATTAGTCTTGGACGTTTGTGAAAGTTCATGAGAAGTGGGACCGTGAAAAATCTTGTTGGTGTTTTCCAGGATTCGAATTCGAACCTACGGAGTTTATAAGTCCAACGCAGTAAAGAAGCCACGACGCCCAATTGTGTCATTTGAATCCATGATACCACTTTTTTCAAATGCCAAATAGTAAAAAGGGTACGCCATGCAACAAAGATCAAGTCAGCTTTTATTGGGTTTACTTTAATGGAAGGAAACTGCAAGAATGTGTAAAGCCTTCGAAAAAGAAAAGCTAGTCTCACTTCGTGACCGTTTCTTTTTCCTGATTAATTATGATAAAAGTGGTAAGCTTATCCGTAGTTGAATTTCAATCTCCTTAAAGCAAATATTTATTCAAACAATTACTAGCAATCTGTCACACGAACTGTAGAAAACTAAAAGTCAACTTAACCTATAGCCTAACTATAATTCCCGAAATCCTTCAAATTTCCACATCTTCACAATCCCAACAAAAGTACGTCCATTGCAATGCATCAGTATCTCGCACAAAGGACATGACAAAACCAACAGCACGACTCATGTATTCGTTATGATATAATAAAGACAACTGGTAGTATCAAAAATGAAAGCAAACATTTACTCAAGATGTTGATTTTGGTTCTTCATCTTCGTTTATTTCCTTTTTTTCCCTTCAACGAACCACAAAACTGCTATTTCTCCCACAGAACTACTCACACTGTTCATAGGAAGGAAAACTTTCTTCCTTCCGCCCAGTTGCATGGCAGAAAGTTTTTCCTTATACGCCACCATCAAGGGTCAGGGGTCATTGCACAACGAGTTTTACCCCCACACATACACAGACTATGCACATTTATAGGTAGGTACACTTTTCCAGTTGGTTTGTCCTTTATTCAAGGACGATACCGGTATCTTCCATGGATGTACACAACTCGAATTTTACTCGTTTTTTTTTTAAGAGTATAACAAGGATTTATGAATACAAACGAGAATATGTGACTAGAGGACGGAAGGAGCAAAAGTAGAAGAAATAGAGAGAAATCCTAGGAAATCCTTATTGTCTAACTGGGGAATAATATTTCAAATATAGATTTTCAGCTGAATGGAGTACTCTTACCGCGCGTACAAATCACACATCGTTTGATTTGGCAAATCCTCGAAATCCTCCACAAGCTTATACCTCAGACAAACAGACAGACAGACAGGAAGATGTAGTAGATGGTAGATGAGGAAGAATGGAGGAGGATTCATCGACAACCATCCACAATCCAGTAAAGGACATAAACGAATCATATAAATCAAGGATTTGTTTGGCATCTATAAGGTAGAGTGCACCTAGAAAGGATAGTAGAAACCGAGTGGATTGTTTCGTCCTTCCCTTTTTGGTGGATTTGTTTTTGGAAGGGTTAAACGATATCACGTTCGCAGCGAATTCGGATAAACAATGACGGCAAGGAGTGTGTAACATACTAAAACGATATCTGTCATCTTTTCTCTAGCGAAGGACGAAAATTGGATTCCACATGCATCCATGCATTTTACTGCAAATTGCATTCGAAGTTTTTATTGGCTGCATATGCAAATTTCCCAGCAGTATTATTTTCCAGGTGAACAGAGGACGAATGACGCGTGATTGATGTAAGTGAGCATTATCATAACCTTACTCCTGTGAATCCTTATTGAATATAAAATTGCGCATCGTCTTGAAGTTATGGAATTTTACGAAACCCTCGCTTGGAGTCTCTATTTCATTCCCAAAGCAATTCACACGAAACAAAATCACGGCACACATACTGAGCGTAAAGTATTCTTTGAAATCCTTTATGGTTCCCGAATGAGGCTGTGTCAACCTGGCGGGCGGTATTTGTTTTAACCCATAGTTGCGGATAGTTTTTTTTCTTTTTTCTCTCACTCTCTTTTTTTGTGTTGATGTTATGCCAATGTGGTGGAACGTGATTCGCATAAAAGGGATTCGAAGGACAAACTCAAAACGGGTAGGGATTTATTTTTGTGAGTTTTTCAAGTTGATGGCTTTTATTGGGAATCAATATCAGAAGATATCGCTGTTTTTGCTGTTGGTTTTGATTTCGTGAGAAGTGCTGGTATATTTCGCAACGAAAATAGATTAGAAAAATTGACAGTCAATTCACCTGCGTGATGAGATGAACTCTGCTGCGAATTATCTTGCTGTCAGTTCTAATTGAGCTAACGTCATAGTTAAAAGGACATTTTTAAGTGCGAAAAGAAGCTTGATTAGAACAGAGTGCTGAGCCAAAGTGTAGACAAAATCGATTATCTTATGCCGCCATAGAGCCTAGCTATTTGAAAAAAGCCTCAGATAAGGTTGAATTTATTGTTGGCGATTCCGGTTATAAAAACAAACATCGCTGCCGTCGAAGATATGCAATGGAATGGACGAGAAACATATGTACTACTGAGGTGACTACTACATTCACATCCAGCAGAAGGAATTGACACGAAGATATAAGTTTTAGGTATGTTTCACGATTATTCGATTTAATAGCTAGTACTGAGCGATCAAAATCTGGTTTGGAGTGGAATTGTTTTTACAATTTGTCCAAGTCTTCGTGGGCTATTTTTCCGCAAGTCTGAAGTATCAGCGAAGTAACTTCTGGGGAAATCTAGTCGACTGCTAGTATTTCCACTTTGCTGTAACTTGAAAATCTTTTTCGATCTTTTGCGTCTGAATTAGTCCTATGTATGAAATTCTAAACTTTACAATACGTACAACAGGCGAAAATATCCTTTCACGCACCATTCAGAAGGATCACACACTGGTTGTACACTTTCCTGCACATAACGTATAAGTCTACACTGATTGCCGTCTAAAGACAAAAAAAGTTAAATAATACTGATGTCTCTAGATCTCTTGAGAAGAGACCTTGTGGGACAAACGTAGTTTAGATCAAAGCAACCAGAAACTTTTTATTCCACAAGCCGATTACATAATCCCACTTCTAGGATTCAATCGAGAATAATCGATCCGCATCCCCAAGTAGAAAGAGAGAGTCAGAAGCAGATATTCCAATACACACTGATGGATAAAAAATGAAACTAAGAGAAGCTGCGTCTTATAATCCGAAAATTTAGCTAATCTGGTAGCCACCCAAGGAAAGGTTATTGGACTTACGACTATCTAGAGAGGATAGCACTCGTAGCGATAGCACATTAGCGAAAATAGTGGACAAGACCCCGGGCTCACATTATTTAATCGAGTCCATCAAGCTGATAAAAAAAAAATTGATTAATTATCCAGAACAAAGCCCAACCGAGAGGCACCACTACCAGATGTGAAGGTCCGCATACCTTAAAATAAAAAACTTCAGGGAAAGTGCTGACTATAGCAAGAAGCAGGTGGGAATCTTTTCAAACCTGCAAACCCATACCCTGAAACCATCCCAAATAGAACAAAAAGAAAAAAATATTTTTGTATACATATGTACATGACACTAGAAGCCCCTAACTTAGTTACCAATCAACATCCTCTTCTCAGAGGATGTATAACTGTTTCGGAAGAAGGTCGAACTATTTTAAGGATGCCACTTCCGTTGGGGACAGGAGACGTCGTTGGTGTCACTACCTGTTGTTTTCTAAGAACGTCTATTCATCATTACTCAAGAACTAGAGTAATAGATAACGGGACAGAACCTGTTAAGCAAGCATTCCAGACGAATATGGGGAACGGAAATGGTCATTAAAGCCTACAGAACTTATGGAGGGTAAGTAGGATTGGACCTACAAAGAACGAAAAGTCCCCTTCACGTATAACGATGTATTCAGCTCTCCTACCTCAAACGACCAACCCTTACGCCTTTTGTATATATTCAGGTTTACTTATCAAAATGTAGCCCGTAGACGTATGCAAGCTGAAGCTGATTTGGCACCCCTAAAACTTACCATTAACTTCAAAATAATGCACAGAACAAAAACTGATTGTTTTGATCCGAACCTTTCAGAAACGGTCATATGGCTTCTTCCTTCGTATTCGGAAATTCGAAAGGAGGCACAATAACGAGTAATGACGGCATGGGATCGACTAACAAAACAAGGATCGACTCGTACTATAGCCTTCGAGAAAGCAAACTTCATCCTATTTGGATGCTAAGAGACAACGATCATAAGTCAAACAATTGCCGACTTGTATGTAATTGATTAAAGCAACTCCTACAATTTTTAAAGGGACCCCCGATAAGGATACTACAAGACAGCTACTTTTGAAATTGTAAATTTCTAACCAAAGTCCGTTTTGTTACCTAGGTTCCTTTTATCCAGCTTGATAAATACACTGCCGGCCATAAGTTTGGAATCACCATCTAATTCTTGCATTTTTTATATTTTTTTTATATTCGGGCTCGTCAGTCCATAGCACCTTGCTCCAGTCCTCCATCGTCAAATTTTTATGCTTTTGGCCCACAGCAATATTTTAGGTCGATTTTGAGACTAGAGCAAAGGTTGCTATACGGTCTTTTAAGCCTGCTTCAATCAAGTGCATTTTCGTGGTAGTTAGAGAAACAGGCTGATGGAAACCAAAAAGTGATTCCAAACTTATGGCCGGCAGTGTAGGTATGGTTGCACATTTAATGATAGATAGCGATATAGTCGTATAAAGATTTTCATTGATAGAAAGACACAAATATTTTTAGTAACAAAACAAAACCCGACTGCCAGTTAGCCAATGATTTCGCCTTTTAAAGGATCAGCTCTAGAGAAACTAGCGTTTTCCTGGCGTCACTCTTTTTCTTCAACTCACCCAAAATCGCTTAATATTCATCGTAAAATTTTACAACGTCTTTATTCACTTAAACGAAAGATGACTTCTCCTGCTACGTTTCTTTGGATACATCTTTAACTTGAGTTAAATAGCACAGAAAAGAATCAACACTTCACGTTCATTAGATTTTTATCGTCTCTCAGTTCGTTTCTATTTTTTTTTTTTTTTTTTTTGGCAAAATGCAATTTGAAGACAACACAGCAGCAGCAGCAGTACAATGGAAATATCCTTGCACTCGCACTTAAAACTGCAACTTTTGCAAACGCAGCAACATTTTTTCATTCGTAACGTATCCCCTACTCATGACTCGTTAATTTTTACGATACCTTCAATTGTACGCTGCGGACCAATACGACAACGGGGTTTGAAATATACTCGATCTAACGTACTTTGTCGAGAAAAAAAAAGGTCAATAGAATGATTGAATTTTATGATTAAGTCAATTTCCTTGCGACTGCGAGCAGATATAGAGAGCACATCCTGGATATAAACCGATTGAGTGCGTTTATTTATAGTGCATGTGTGGAGGTATTGTGTTGCAATTTTTTTTTAACGTGACAAGGATCATAAGCACGTATTTCTCTATCTCTTTCGGTAGGAGTCCCCTTCAAATGGGAAATAAAAAATCTTATTTTTATCTATTTTCGTATCTTATACAATTTTTTGGTGGTTTTTACAGATAAAACTTTGCGACTGCATATGGAACACTTTCATGCATGCGATGAATATGGAATTTTTCTCCTCAGTTGACTGCTGCCTTGTGCTAGCTGTTGTTTAAGGTTGAAAACGTGCTAACAACGTATGCAACGAAAGATGCAGAAGATTAAATTTTTTATTTATTTCTAAGAAGGGGGTCCCTTCTTTAAAGGACGAAAGATTTATAGTTGATATTTTACAATTTCTGACTACAAATGCCTTGCCTTCGAAATTATTGCAGGGTTCAGAGAGCACAGCTCTACAAAGAGAATGCTAAAAGCATTTTCCCATTAATTAGGAGCAAAGGTATGAAACCTGAAACGTTCTAATGAAATTTTTCCTTCCCCGCCACCATTACAACTGTGTTTCCTTGAGGGACCAAAGTCAAGACACCATTTCTCATATTTTTCCTTAGTTAACGTGCTGCAGTCTCCCCGTCTAGATATGGTAGCTTTCTTTAAAAAGGAAAAACAAAAATAAATAAATAGTTATACACGCCAACTCCATTTGCACTTTATTAAAATCAACCTTCCCATCCCTACGTGAATGCATTTTTCATTTGACTCCGCCAGATAAGACATTAGCCACATAGCGCTGTGTAATGCAGTATTGCAAGGACCACGTCGTTTCTCATTCGTTTTGTTTCATTAATTCAATGTTCACGTATAAGAATGTCGGTGGAAGGATAAAATATCGTAACGCAGATGTATTTATTGTGGGATACTAAACAGCGTAACAGCACAGAGACATAAAATATTTTAATCCTTGGCAAATGTATATTTCATTTGGGCAAAACATGCAATGACTTATGATGATGAATGAATTCCCCGTGATAACGTGAGTGGATGTCCGAACTCCTTGCTGAGGGCAATGCCTTTCACTTTATATATTATCTATTCTATTTGCTCGAATCTATTTAATTATTTTTACGTAAGAAAATGGATAAAATGGTTCCTTTGTATATTCTCTTTGATGCACAGGAGTCTCAGAAAATACGGAGGAGTAGTTAGGACGCAATATTGGAAGTACCGGCAAATTAAATTCAGTACTTCGTGAAAATGGCTTCCAGAAAATACCATAAAAAATACATTTCAGCGTCCCATTTGTAAAGGAAGCAAACGAAATTGTCAAACTAATGAATTGCGTGAGAAGAGTTCGATTTTAGAGGTCCTGTGGTCTTATTGGACACATTTGGGGTTAGAGCGAATCTAGCGAGGGTACTTTACTTTTTTTTCGGCAGTCTATAGACTTTTACAGAAATATAATCCTTTTCTAAAGCCACATATAAAAGCACTATGACGAAAGATAAGAACAGTGAAGGAAGTTCATCGCAAGAAAATGAATCAAAAGAGTACGCTCAGCTTAACGAGATGGAAGAGTCACGCGATAGGAACAACATCCGAAGATTTTATGACGCCATGCAGCTTACAGCTAGCTTTAGATCCGGAACGTAAACATTTTGATATGATAGAAAAATTCTGGAGCCATGGCTCAGTGGCTAGTGCATTGGACTATTGTATCGGAAGTTTGAACTTCGAATACCAGAAAAACTTTTTCATGGTTCCAGCTGTAGGTTTGTGGATTTTAGATTGGATATAGGGGTATGAGCATACTGCGACCTTCGCTGATCTATTGTGCTCCCCCGAATTGTAGCTCTAGGTACTCGAGTTAGGGAACCTCCTCCAGTAGATTTCCTTCTGAGAGCTGGTAGACATCCAGGTGTTTTCTTCTTTTGTGGATTAGTGCCCCACACCAGTGGAGACCTGATTTCATAAGAGCTTAAACCCTTGATTACGGCGTAGATATCCGATTATATTGCGATGTTTTGCCGGAATTACTTTCTAACGAGGTTGAATTGGATGCATCTTTCGATTGCATAGACCTCCGCTTGAAATTTGGTTTTCGAATATTTGGTTTTGGCCCCGTATACACTTGCTCCGGTTCCTATTGAGGTTTTGGATCCGTTCATGTACCACTGTAGGTTCCTTTTGTTTGTGCGAAAAAATATAAGACGCACAACACGAATATGTAGTCAAGCAAAACTAAGTTCTCGACCAGATACGGTCTCTGGCACAAAATATTTTCAAAAAAGTATTGTAACCGACGTTTAGGGAACGGTACGGAAAGTGTCGGTAACATGAATAACAAACCATCCATCAAAAGTGTACATGGAGGCCCGATGACTGGAATGTCAGTTCATATGCTTCCATCTACACAAAAGGTATGACACCGTTGCTACTTCGGCTTAGCAAAACGTCTTGGGTCAAAGCTCGTAACCGGAAGAACCAAATCGATGCTCTACAAATTGTTGATCCTTCCGCTATAAGCTGCGGAATTGTGGTTCAGAAACAGAAAATCAGAGCAGATATTGAATCCGTTCGAAGGAAATATACTTCGTTGGATATTTGGTCCTGTGTAGAAACAGGGCGAATGGACGAAAAGATACCATAGCGAAATGCAACGGACCATATGTGGTCCAGGGCCTAGTTTCTCGCAGCCATTCGTGTGGTGCATGTTATATTTTTTCACACAAATAGAAAGGACATGCAGTTTAGAGCAAAATCCGAAAGGCAAAATGAGAAGCTTTCTCATGACAGTTATTACTCTCGGACGTGTGACGGACATTCGCGAAAGGTGGGACCGTGAAAAAACTTTGTGGTGTTTTCTGATGTCCGAATGTCGAACCTACTGCTCAGCGATCCAACTCACTTACCACTTGAGCCACGGCGCCCACCATAGCGAAACACCAAACAAAATGAATTAAAAAACATCAAGAAACATCGACTAAATTGACTCAGCCAAATCCCCTCGGTGATTAATCTTTGAGTTCGAGAGTACGAGCTCCAGTCCGCCAAGGATGAGTAAACCTCCGTTGAGGTTGACAAAAGTTAATTTTCGTTTCGAGCCTAGCTAGACAAAATTCCTAACTACCTCAAAGTTATATCTGTCTACGGTTACGTTCTGTCGAAGACGTTATGTGAGTAATTGGACAGATTTTTGAAACATTGTGCCTCCGGTTTTGGAGCGGAGTTTTGCACTATTCTTTCAAGATCGATGTTAAAGAAGACGCATGACAGCGCGTCGCTTTGTTTGACTCCTTTTTTTAACATCAAAGGTCTCGGTGAGTTATTTACCGAACTTTTACGGAGCCGGGATTTACTTAGAGCTACAAGAATATAGACACAAATTCCAGTAGAAAGACGCACAAGTCCACGATGATACAAAGGTTATGATACGGCACTCAAATATGTACGTAACTGCACATATCATAGAAACCGCCTAATCTTACCAGAAGGCAATCGAAGGTCAGAGGCTTAAAAGATATTTTATAGTCAACCTTGGAATGGGTTGAATTTTTCATCTAGCTGCACCTAAGAAAAACATTTTGCTGTTGATTCGGAAGACTTAGTTCACGTAGTTTATCGTTTTATTTTCAAATTTTTCTCAAGATTGTCACTCATCCGGGTCCAGTCATAACATGTTTTTCAAGAGAGATCCATTTACAATACCCCCCAATCAATTGTCACGGAAAAAAACCTGTCACTGTTCCTGTATGATACACTCTACGTATTGTTAGATTAGATTTGTATTAATTGCTTTTATGAAATTTAAAACCTTATCTCCTGTAAAGGCTATGGATAGACTACTAATCAACCATTGTTAGGTACTGTTTGTCAACAGTCTACTTAATCAGACAGTTTGAGACATTTCAGACATTATCAGGCGTAGATAAAAATATTATTTGGAAACAGTTTTTAATTGTTTAAGCAGCACCTGGGAGAATGGGTAATTAGTCTGTTAGCATTCATACATTTTCCGTAGTTTCTTGAGGATAACACCTAGAGACACAGCATATCCGTTGCAATTAAAGAAAGCCTATTTCTACTTTGGCTTGTGTTGTGTCACGTGATATTCTATTAACACGCACAGTCAGAAATCCATGTCGGATGTGTTGGAATAAAAATGAATCGTTGATTTTTAAAATGGAAACAACTATCGCAAACTGATCGAATATTTTTTACGACCAGAAGCTGTTCGAAGCAATTGGACATGTACATTTAAGGACAACAATGGTCTTGTTTGTGGACTCGGTTCATTGTCGTTTGGAGTAAGATAAAATAAAAAATTTGGAAAAAATATATTTGCCCGGAGTTAGATACTTTAAACATTTTAATGAAAGGGCAAAAATCTGAAAGGAGCAGACGTTTAACCTGTTATACCTAGTGAAGTTCTACTATTCTAAAAAATAAAAAGTTTTATAAAACAAAAGTTTGAATTTTAATTTTTTTTTTTTTTTTTTAGAAAACTAACTTTTCAACTGTTTGTGAGCTAGGGCGCTTATCCGAATAATTATGCAAGCAAGTATATTGAAAAAATATTCATAGAGCACAGCTCGATATATGTACGTCATATGGTGTATAACATGAATTCTGGCGACTTGATGGCTACAGATATAGAAAATCAAATAATTTGTTGAACAAAAATACTCAAAAACTTTAACTAAAGCAATCTACTCTCCTCACTTCTAGGTTATGAACAAAATTTTTAACGCTTAAGCCTATAACAGACGTCCAGCAAGGCTGCTTGCAGTGCTCAGTTTTCTTAACATATCAGGCAAGTTTGGCAATTTGTTGGAGGTTGAGCGAGCAGTGACCCCTGAGAAAGTCAGTTTAAAATGTTGGCATCTCTTTTTCCGAGGAGACACAATTTCATTAGCTTGGTTGTGTTTTGAGAAATCAATCAATTTCTTCTGTTGAATTCCATTTAGCTAGAGATTCTAATCTTTCCCAAGAGTTTAGTTCGAGTTTTAGGTGGCTAATGGACCATGTAGAACCACGTCTTGCTAGTTCATCCGCACGTTCATTACCATCAACACCCTTGTGACCAGGAACCCAAATGAGCTAGCTGCTCAAAAATGTTGAGAGCCAATCCCAGCAAGCTTAGACCTAAAAGAAAAGCCCTCCTTTATAGCAGCTTAACAGTCAGATAGGATGTTGATGTTGGATCTGCGTAGGTTAGGCGGCCTAATGCATTTTCTGGCGCATACATATTTCAATGGGGTAGATTTCGTTGTTGTTGAAGGTCCCAAAGGGACTGCCAATTAGAAGTTAGGACCAAAAACTGCCACGCCTACTCCGTATTCCATTTTGTATCCGTCAGTGTACCATATTGCGTGGGAGTTGCACAGAGGAGGGCCGCCATTATTTCATATGTCACGCTCTGGGATCAATATATGAAAAGGGCGGTAGAGATTTATCTCCAGGGGCGTAAAATCTGTGACATTCATCGCTGATGTGATGAGTAGTGGGATTTTGTTCGGGATATTCAGAGGCCCCTTGAGATTTGAAAATGACTTATACCATATCCAAGTGATTTGGATTTGCTTAAACGGGACATGATTTCAAAAGGCATTTGAAATTATAAGGTGAATTATCTGGAAAATAACTCAACCATAAACTCAGAATATTAGTTCTATACGACATTTATAGCAAAAAATGAATAGCATTTGGTTACATGTTCCCGATTTGACTCCTTAGGACTTTTATCTGTTCATTTCATTTTAATTTCCAAGCTGAGTGCTTTGGGAACTAAAAAAATTATCAATTGAAAGAATAATTATTTTTACATTTCGTTTACATTACGTCTACTAGATTAAAAGAAAAGGACTGCGCAGAGGACTATGAATTTCTTTCTCAGCTACTTAATTTCGTTCAGCAAAATAAATTGTTGTACGGAAATATTTCTACTTCCTAATTTTTCAAAACAACACAAATGACAAGCAAAAAGCATTGTCTCTGACAATCGCCTCCGTTCACATACGCTTACTATGGGCAACTTGAACAAATGACAGGACTGAAGAAAACTTAACGCAGAATTTTGACATTAGTTTCCGTTTGCCTTTGACTACTCTAGTTGAGCCTTTAAGGGATGATATTTTTTTAGATTTAGAGCCCAAGAAAAAAGTGTATCAAGCTTACGCCCGGACGGACAAAATTCAAATATCTTCTGACTACGCAGAACAGTCAAGCCATAAATATCTGTGAGGGCAAACATTTCCTCCGCTTCCAATTCAGATATGCAATCCCAGATACTGTACAAGAAGTGTCGTATCATTTAAATTGATAAAATGTTATTTACAACATTTCTGCAAACACATGACAAAAAGTTAAATCAATTTAGCTTCTATCCATTCCAGTTGAGTAGAAAAACTAGAGCGATTTATTCATTGGGCCACTTTGCATGCCAAACAGAAGCACTTTTGTTATATACCACAATCCAATCAAACCCGAAAGGGGAATAACTTTTTTCTTTCTTAGTCATAAGCTTTTACTTCTATTTCTCTGTTTGATATGTGGTTTTCGATCTCATCCGCAATAAACCGAAATGTCCTTACCCCACCGCAAAACGTTTTCCTTGAAACCCTTTCAACATTTGGCAGACATAAATTCCAATTTCATTGGCTTACACAATGGCTCCATGATGATATCACATCGAACAAAAACAAAAAAAAAAAAAAAATATTATTTATCAGGACAATTACGGTATTATCGGGAAACAGCTTTCGTAGCAATAAAAACAAAAGGAATCCACCCGCCAGCAACAACCAATTTCTTAAGTACACAATTTTCTTCGCCAGTGTGCAAAGTGAGCGTTTATTTATATCAAAAAGGAAGATTTAAGCCTGTGGCAGTTAGAAATTCAAGACCACCACTAGTAGTGCCACAGCCAACAATTCAAACCCGACATTATTAAAACGCATTGGTTGTGCAGACTCTGCAGAACTATATCCCATTCCCCAAAGTGAATGCAATAAATTATGGCTCTGCCACACGATACCATCATCCGATTGACTGCATTTTTATAAAACTCCAGTCATTCCGAGAAGCAAAAGGAAGGAACATAGTTTTGGTATTGAGGTTCAACACCATCCCCGAAATACAAATCGTAAAAGTTTTTCGGTCTCTTCGTTTCTCCACACACAGAACCATAAATTCACACGAAAAGAAACAGAGGGGGTGGAATGGCGACTGTGAAAACACGAACGAACGCTTCTTCGAGCGCGCAAATCAGAATTATAGAAAAGGATATTTGTTGCATCCTGCCGAGGCATTCAACTTTCAACTTTGCGCGCTATTTCTGCTGCACGAAATGTATCCTATTTGTTGGTGTCTTTGACGAAACTTTGTGAATGTTGGGTAGATAGTGTTGGGGTAGGTACACATCGAAAAGGAATGTAATTTGGCACGAAGGATGGGTGAAAGTGCACATGCACATTATTTTGTTTCATTTTACAACCCGGCAAAAGGAAAAAGCTGGAAAATTAAACGAAAAAGTATTTTTACTTGAAGAGCAAACTCCTGCAGAAGAACTATTTTAAGGCTTAGAGGAGGCGTTAGGAGATATACCAGTTGCAGTCGAATGACTGAAATTAAAAGGCAACAGTTGAATTGATTTTACCAAAATGAAGTCAAACTACATATGTACCTACAGATATGTTAGTAGTTTGTGAAGGGATAAATAGCCGATTTGAATAGAAGTATCAGGCTACCTTAATTCTTGGCTTGTTTATCGGTTGTTATAAGCAGAATACACAAAGACTAATCTAAAGTAAGTGGGTTCTTAAAAAATAACACTTTAGATAAATAGATATTAATCTCGCAAGTCTACACTTAACCTCATTCGAGTTATACACATACTGAAGTAGATGTCGCTTGAGTAGACTGAAGGAATATTAGACGAAAACTTCTGTGACAGATTCCCTCCACACGATAATTCAGTACTGAAGCAGAGTGAAACATCAAAGGCAGTGGTTTTAAATAAGATCTGAGATCGTTTTTTGCAAGTAATTCTAGACTTGTAGCAGTAGACTTAGCAACACGAAGCATTGGAAATTCTATTGTGTATTAAGTAAGGAATCGCTAAAGAAGGTTATAAAAGTCACCAAATGAATTTTAAAGAGGATACATATAAACGTGGAACTCAGATAAAACCTTTGGCGACACCCTCAAGGGTCATTTCGAGACCATTAAATTCATGTAAATGTAATTTACTCCGCCGAAAATAACAATAGTTGAAGGAAAGTACCGATTAGACTGGTCGCTAGCTTCAGAAGCAGGTAACTAAGTCAAACACCGTTTGGCCCATTCTACTGCGAGGTAGTGCAAATGTATTGATTGGAGAAACCTAGATTTTTTTCATTTTACTTTTAAACCGGGCTCAAACTTGCACCGGTCGCTTCACAATTCCACATTACTAATAAGCTAATTGGGGTCGATGATATTTCCTTGCAATGCTCTAGGAATAGAAAAAGGAAAGATTTTCAATAAATCAAAGCGGGAGAGGCACTTAAACAGGACAGGACCTTTGCACGCTCTCCACATGGGTGGAACATTCATCAATTCATCGGAATTAGAACAAAAACTAAGATTTTCTGTCGAATTGTGTCCCCATCAACTCCAGATCTCAAATTTTACGTTAATCTGTGCAATCGAGATCGTGATATTTATGGCGCGCCTAACCGTCCATTGCACTGTACAAGCCATCCAACCAACTGAGAATAAATTTTGAACCAAATACTCTCTAAAAGTTGCAATGACGCCAACATGCCAACACACAAAAAAAAAAAATTAAATCAGCAATCTGACAAACTACAATTGTTTTCCACAAAGATCTTGACCTACAGTGGTACATATAAAATCCAGTTGGTGCTTGAATTAAAGCAACAAAACCATCATTTGGATCCTTCTTTCGCTGATTGGACTCTAAAACAGTTGACCCGTAGTTTTATCGCAAAATTGTGTTCAGACTCAGACTCATTTATAGCTTAACCAGTTTGTTAAAGAATAAAATTGTCGCATATGAAGTGATAACAATTGGATTCCACTGTATTCCGCACCGGACTTTATTTCTTCAAAAACGCGGTTGGAGCTCACGTTACGAAATCATTACAGAACGATGATCACTGATTATTTGTTTTCAACTTTGAATGCAGTGAATCTCAAGGGTAAGTGCTTCCGATCGCGCGATATGAGCTTCCGATTTCGATATGAGACCTCTCGATTGTTTTCTGTGGGGCTATATGAAGTTTCTGATTTATGCTGATAAATTTTCAACAACTGACATCTTGGAAGGCAATATTGTTCGCGTTATTCGTGACATACGAGTACGCCCACCATTATTCGAAAAGTGAACCAAAATTGAACTAACAGTAGTTGGTCAAAGACAGCTGCAATGCAAATAATTTTTTGTATCTTTTTTTTTTTAATTTTATGTTGCATTGAACTTGAAAACACATCCTTAACGTGCAAATGAACGCTTTAATATTTTCACCAAGAAACTGATAGATCGGTATCAGTGAGGTTTTTTGTCAGGAAAACCCATGACAACGAATATTTACATTGCGGCGAATTAATAAAGAAAATTCCACTGCTTTGATACAAAGCCAAGCCATGTGTAGAACGAAGTTGAAGAAAGCACGCTTTCCCATCAAAGTCAGGATTGATGTCACAAAAGTCTAAGACTACTTTTTGCAAACATTCAATACAACCTTTCAAAAATCAATTTAAGTACTCACGAATTTAGACGGTTGTTAATGGTAGATTCGTGGTGTTTTCACCAGAAGCAGCTAATATAGGTTAAGCTGTTACTGTCATCAAAAAAGAAAACGCAAAAAAATTGACAACAACAAGTGTGAGATTATAGAAGTCTTTATCAAAGCTGTAAACTCTAAAAGCGAAGTAAGCGCACAGAGATCAATTTGTTTGCAGTATCCCTTTTACCAATCTTTGCTTCTTTGGGCTAAGAAAGCGAAGACGCTATGGTCTTACACATTACATATCTCAATCCTTCCGTATGGCGCAGAAACGTGGACAATAACCAAACGGGATGAAAGAACTACATATGTGAAGGTTTGAAAGAAAATTTCTTCAAGTGATTCTCGGTTCTGTTTGTTTTGACGGAGAGTGGAGAAAACGATTCAACAAGGAAGTACATACATTTGTATGTACACCGGTTATAAAGCGACATTGACCCATGAGAAGTCAAAAAGATTTTCATCTAGTTTTTAAGGGCGGTAGGATGTTTGGAACCTATAGACATCACCGCGCCAACTGAATAATTTTCGATTCTGCCCCAAAAGTAATTGAAGTAAAACTGACCCTTAGATGGCACACGCAATTAGAATATAACCTCAACTAAATTAGCATGCAAAACATGGAGGCACCTGGCTCAAGATTGCACTTGTTGGAGGAACTTCTTGCCCCAACCAAGAATTGACCCCATGATTGAAATACCTTCTAAAAAATTAACATACATATATCCCCGTTGTACATTCATAGTATTAATTTATTCTCATTAACCCTTCATAGTATTTCGTGACGGGGGATGGGTATGAGAGGAGATTTTTCCAATTTTCTGAACTTGTTCATACAAGACAGTCGAACGCACCCTGATCATCTGCAGTTTGTTGAAATTAGTAAACATTCTGTAATACATAGACAGAGAAATTACCTATAATTTGTCGCTTTCATTTCCATTTTTATCAACACCTTTCCAACAAAAGTAGGAAAAAAACTTCGCTAGGTTATCCCAAAACCGAAAGAATCATCTTTGCCAACATATTTCTTTTTCATTCTCAAACTGCCAAGCATTTGCATGGCAAACAGATTTTTTCTATCCAAAAATACAGGCCTACAAAATAAAAAGAAAAATCTAAAATAGCAAATTTGAGGTAAAAAAATATAAATCTGTGTTTCCAACTCGACAAAATACACGGCGTATACGTAATATGCTTTATTATGCTTTGCATATGTCTTCCGTTTATGAAAGGAATAAAAGAAAAGAAAAAAAAAATGTTTTCACCTTGAACTTGAACGCATAAAAATGTTAGTGGAGGCCAAATGCTGCTCTATTTTAAGAAAGAAAAATAAACAAAATTTATTATTATGGAAATATTTTAGTCAGAAATATTAGCTATATCTACAAATTGGTAGTCATCAACACTTGATTTTTATTTCCTGTTAATAGAGTAACAATAGCCAATAATTGATTTATTTTGGCAATGAAAGAAAATTCTAGCCAAAGTTTTCATAAATGAATATTTAACAATCTGCAAAGTGTTGGAAGTTGAGATTATTTTGAAAAATGAAATGAAAAACAAAATCAATTAGAACTTACTAAACCGCTGGGAATGTCCTGAAACTTTGTTTTCCCCCTTTAAACAAATTAAACGCAAAAAAATCGCACAACAAAGAAATGCAATCTCATTCGGTGTATTAGCATAAAAAATGAGACCCAGCCTCAAGTTTCAGTTGCAATAAAAGTTGAAACATTCCGACAAAAAAAAAACACTACAAGTAGTTATCTCTGGCTCCCCAAACACAGAGTATAATGCACAAAAATTTCCCACCACCCCAGCCACTATTGGTAGAGAGGCAACACCACACATACCCATGACTTGAAGAAGGAGTCTTCCGTTAATCCGATGAAAATGCATAAAGTTGCTTTTCCCGGTCTCGTGCCATGAATAAGTAAGGATATAGCATACCCCGTCGCCAGTCTGTGGAGGTGGGGGGACTTTCAACGGGCGACGAAATTATCTTCGTATTATCAACCCTTGACGAAAAATGCCAAATAGTAGCACAGTAATCAGCCTCACAAGTCGATGCACTCGTCATTGCCGGGTAATGCTCAGGGAAATGAGAGTTACGTGGGAAACTCCTGTCTGATGATGGTGGCGGGTGGGTGGGTTTGCTTTTTATTATGCATAATTTCGATGTTGGTATCGCCGTTTATACAGACTGACTGAATCGGTCGACAAACTCCACCACCACTACTACTAGTAGTATTAATACATACATAACTATAGCTTGCAGGAAGGGGAAGGACAACACACATCAACGTCAACCTTTGCTAGGAGCAGCACCAGCAGACCATTTACTACATCCAGCTAAATATTTCTGTCTTCGTTTATTTTGACGGTTGGATACGATCTGCTTCGTAAAACTGTAAAACTGTATCTATATACATTTACTCGTCGTCTATATAGGAATAGTAACCGCTCTTAGAGTAAACTACGTCAAGTCATTATTTAATGTGAGACAGCGAGTTGAGGAAGGCTAGAGCGCATACCTTACATTCTCTTGTGTAAACTTTTTAGGGGTGGCATGTCTTCACATGGATATTGGTATAAATGAATGAATGAATGCATTTCTGACTTAAAGCTTTGTAAACTTAAATGTTGAAGTGAATTTATGGGAATTACATTTTGGCGGGAAGAAACGTCTTTTGTTATAATTATGTCTGAGTTTCCCATCAACATTCATTACTTAAGCTCTTGCGGAACTGTCTTAATTTGTTTGAACGGCGACATGCAGTACAGTACAAAAAAAAATCCGAAAATCTGAATTTGTCTAGGAAATTGTACAGACGTACATATATTCATTTTACGATCGTTAAAACGCTGAACCCGCGCAGGTAAAAGCTTGGAGATCCAAGGCGCTAGATATGAAATTCTTACCCAAATTTTTGTTTGCAACAATTATAAGCCAGGTTTTTATGGATTGTTGTGCACTGATGACTAGAAACTGATCTACAGGCCTTGGTATTCCGTCATACTGGGGGAAGAAAGAAATATCTAACCTAGACTGTTGATATTTGATACAATAGATCTTTTAGGTCGCAGTGTCTGCCACATGGGCAAGGGTTTTATTTGGGGGGTTATGATCTCTGATCATAACCTCGCCGAACAAAGAAAATCTTCAGCCCGGGTTATTTTTTTTTCTGTGTTTAAATTCATCGGAAGTCAAGACTCAATTGGATCGACACTATGGCATTAGCAGCGCCAGAATATGCTAATATACTAGGTGGACAAAAAAATTGATAAAAATCTGAATTTCATAAATTCCAGTCGAAAGTCGTGGCCACGAAAACAATAGATTAAGAACGCGAGATGTGAACCAATCAAAAGCAAACAATCGTCTACTCTACTCTTGATACTCTAATTTCGCAAGAAGTTGGCCGTTGCTGCTTTCATTCGTACTCGAAATCCGCAGCATCGTCTACTAAATTCTTCCCAAGTTAAGGCAAGAATAACCTTAAAATCCAGTGCCATAGTCTTAAAAAAAAAAAACACCCACCATGACACTGCTTCGTTGACTTTTCCGAATCGTCGGTTGTCCACGGCTACAAATTCGACGATGAGTTTTACCACGTTTTCTCCAACGTCAATTTTAAAGACAAATATAAGAGTAATCAAAGTTATCTCTACTGGTTAACCGCTTATCCACCCATTCGCCTTATTTAAATTTAGGATTTATTCAGACACAAATAAATGCTGTCCGGCATGTCATCCCCCGAAAAACCAACTACAAAATTAAGTAATTAAGTATTCGCACAGTTACACATAACAAATTAATCTGATTAATAGCATCATAAAAAAAAAACCAAGCACATACAAATCAGCACACCAAATGTGTTACTGCAAAACCACTGCCACTAGGACCCAACCCAACTTTTCGTTAAATGTACTTCGAGATTTAAGTAGATACCAATTTGCCAAAATAAACACCTTCTCCTAACCCATTCGAGGAAAAAATTAGTCCCAAGCCTCTTTAGATTGTCCATTAACACATCCCACGCACTCACATAAATAAATTTCAGGAATTTCCTCACACATTTCTGACTTAATTACAGCCACCTTTTTGGGTACTCATCAACACAGGAAGTACGTTAAACTTTGCTCTTTAGGCCAAACGTCGTTATGTCGTCCGTTTAATCAAATTTGTATCGTAGTGGTCACAGGAGAAAGTAATTCATACCTAATAACCTATCCCACCAGAATTCTCATTCATTTGTCACCCCCTACTTGCTTGACGTATGATTTCCCCAACATTTTACATAATGTCACATAATTGCCTGCGGGATAATTTCTGACACACCCAACCGATAAACAAACTTGCAAATAACTGAGAAGTCTCATGAATTGAACTAGGGGTTGTCATTAATCATTTGACAGTTCGTCTGTGAGTTTCCGAATAGAATCATTAACCTCATATTGTGTGACAAAGAATCTTTGCGCCGCCGCTTAAAGTGGCTCCATCTCTGAAGTGCAGTTGTTCTAATGCAATTTTTACGAGCATTTGACGGTAAAAATATTCTATGCAATTCTTTTGTGAAAAAAAAGCGGTACGTATACAACTTTTAACAACTTGTCCGAGATGCATTTTCTTGGTCCTCTAGCAAGGATTTTTTTATATGTTCTACACTTGTGGACATTGACTATTGTTACAGTCATAAAGTCATTCTGCGTACGACTCCATTGCATTGAAGAGTTGTTACGAAATGTTTGCTAGCGCTGGACCTGGACCACGGTGGTTGACCGTGGGAGAGAATTTAATCGTCCCAAGAAAGAAAGTCATTTAAGAAATTTTATTTCTTATGCCACTGCTGCATTTTAAGTGATGGCGCAGTGAAGTTTTATTGTCCAACATGGGGATATGGCATGGAATATAATTTTTATTTTTCTTTTCTTCTAAATTTATTGTGAAGCTCCTTATGAAGCAATGGCTCTTGGACTTGGACTTTACGGCTTCTTTGGGTTTTGCGTGTTTTTAGGTTTATTATGCGATTAATGATGGCGGTACCATCTTCAGCAATCATATTTTAACAATGAGTTTTGAATAAAAATCATTTGTATATAAAAATTCTAGGTTTTGAACATTTACGGTGTACATATCCTTTCGGTCATTATGTTGGTTTTAATGTACTTTAAACGCTTTGTATGGTTACGGAGACAGGGTGATAAAAATATTCAAAGGCACAAATATATTTTATTAACGTAATCAACATCTTTATAGCGCATCAACGGGTGGCAGCACCTTTACGTTACTACGTTAAGAAACATCTTATTACTTAAGAGAGTCTGTTTTAGATCGTTACGAATGTAACTGAGTACCTGAGAAAATTATTTTTTTGGTCTTTATACCAAAACAGGGAATTTGCACAATTCTACGTATATCTGACTCAATAAATAGTCACTAGAAATAGTAGTATCAGGAACTTAATCAATCTGATTCAGCCTTCTTTATTCTCTATCCACAATGAACAGGCTAAACTTTGTGTATATGACCAGCTTAACGGATATACCACCTGAGGTGAAGATCACAGAGATTCCATTGATGGACAGATTCAAAATCAACTTTCATTGGGTTCCGGACCAACTCTGGCCAGAATATAAACCAGGAAACAGTTTGAATCAAATATTTATGGACTGCGAATTACGTCCGCTAATGAAGTTGGGAACGACTGTGTACACTTCGAGCAAACATCAGTATATACATACGTATGTCTTCCAGATCAAGACTTTTGCTATTATACTGTGAAGAAAATAAAAGAGCAAATCTCCATCTGTTCATATCCAGCATCATAGCATCTGAGGCAGAGAAAAATTGCCGCATGTCTCATGCATGAACAGTACCACCTTATCTCTTTCTGGGTACTAGGTCACTTTGATGTCCCGGGGAACTGCGTGGCTGACGAATTGGCTAGACGAGGCTCTACCGGTACGAATGGCATAATTATAGCCAACATTGACACAGCGATGTCTTTTGAAAGGTAGCTCATCCCCGCCGATGCGCTAAACAAAGCTAATCATATGTATATGAAACCAGCTGGCCAACGACATATCGCTCTTTAGATCCTCTATGGCCAAAACTAGACCAAAGAGGATCTAACGGACTTCTAAAGCGTAATATCCGGTCACTGCACGATAGACAGGCATGCTTAAATGTTGAGCATTCCTTAGAATGGCTTATTCAGGTATTGCAGACATGAGGATGAAGCGACAGTCCTACACTTCCTGTGCACGTGACCAACACTTGCTAACATGAGGAAAGCTACACTAGGTCACTAGGGCTAAAATAAACAGTTTCATCAGAAAAAAACCATTGGTTTCAGGAGCGGACAGAGTGACCCAACTGCCTCTACCTAGCGACAGCACAATGAACCTATCTTGGTCTAAATATACTTCATCGAGGGGCATTTTAACTAACCAATCTGTAAAGACAACGAGGTATCAATCCTTTAGCCACTTACAAAATAGTTTGAGGCTTCAAGGCCGCTTGAATTAGGTTGTAGGCAGATTACAATAATACTTTATAAACTATGTAAAACAAATTGGGGCATTCTTGATATCTCTTAGCAGACTTCACATTTGCCAAACACCTTAGTGTATTAGGCTTACGTGACCACTGGTCTATTGCCTGACCAGGTTTGAGTTTTAATACTCCAGTGAAGTGTGTCTAACAAGGTTCCTTACTATACTGCCACCTCAAATTTTCTTGTACATAAATATTCATATGTGTTATGCATGTATGTATGTACTGTACATCTACCATTCCCAATCCATTATATATGTATGTACATGTGTATCAAGCTCCTCTTCAAGCAGTACAAAATAACTTTAAATGCATTACATTCAGACATATGAACTTGTACATGTATGTATGTATGTATATATCTCCTGCTTAACTTTCATTTCAGTAAAATACTCTTTCTCGTCACCGTAATTACATTAACAACACTCTTCCAATAATAATATTTAATGAAAATGCAGTTAAACAAAAGTAAAACTCATTAACACGGACGGCTGGAGATTTAATTCTCTGAACACGCAAACTTTCGTTCAATTTCGGGAAATGCAATATTCAACTTCTTTTCCACGCCTGCCCCCCCGCGCCAGACTTTGTCTCTCTGTGATTTTCTCCCTAATCGCACATAATAAGTTCTTCGGTAATCGCATTACCGTATTAATTAGCTTCCAAGGTACAAGATATAGAGAAGGAAGCAAAGAGAAATGTCCAAAGAGGGACAAACATGAAAAGTCCACTTAGAACCACCCTTCACGGAGATGTCGTTTTCGCTTCACGAAGTGATATCAAGTCACACTGACAGTGCTGTGTGTCCTGCCAATAAACGTAATGACAGTAACACTTTCATTTCCCAAAGCTTCTTTTCGCTATTTTTTTTTTTTCTCCTTGTCCTTTCTCGAAACTGTAACTCCAAAAGGTAGTATAAAAAAAAATCGTTTACTAGAAAAGGATAAATGAAGTCCGTCTCCTAGCGGAACACACAGAAAAGATAAAAAGTAAAAAAACACAAATGAAGTGGCATTTCTCGCAGACAGTTTTATTACGCTGGCATTATGCACACCCTCAAATTGACAATGCACACACATTGGCTTGGTATGCACTGACTGTCAGGATTAGAGATACTATGACATTTTGCGGGTAAAAAATGAAAACAGAGGTGGTGCCCGACATGCTAATGCACAAACAGCGGTTATACATTTCCATCAATATGAGGAAAAAAAATGATCTTTACTCCTTTTTCCAAGGATTAAGAAGTTAATGTCGCGTAGATTTATATATGTATGTATGTATGTACATATTTGCTTGGTGTGATTTTAGCCGCGTAATGTGTCTTGGGAGAAACATTTAAAATATCATAACGACTTTTGTAGAAGGAGGACATCGTCTGATAGTAGTGGCTATGACAACAATACTCTTGGTATCGTAACCAGAAATGGGAAAGAAAGATAGACCCTCGTGTTAATGTGTTAATAGATTAAGACAAGGACTTTCAGTTCAACGAATTTATATCAACTCGAACTTATTTGACGAAGGAATGGAATACGTCACGCTCTTTAACAGTTGAATTGAAATTCTCGTGGTCAAAGAAACTTTAAGAATTGAAAAGAAAGGTGATTTGATCCCTCCATTCGTGCGAAAAAATATAACACGACCAAGCTAAAAGGCGGTCTGCATTGAAATAACTGGATGACTAGGTTCAAGTGCTACAGCAACAACAAAGTTTTTCCAAAATCGTAGAGCATAACCGCTTTCAGGGGTAGGGAATCGGGACTGTGGTCAACAATACTCTAGAATTATTCCTCCTCACGCTACACAGTAGAGGGCATTGAACAATTTGGCTGCATCACCGAAAAGGTGACCCTACTTTAGGTTATGGGGCATATGCATGTCACAGGTAATGAGAGAGCTAATAAAATTACCAGAACCTTGCCATGCCCTCCTTTTAAGACATTACATTCACTAGTACCCCTTATAAAATCAATGCTTCAAATGAGCCATATGACCAAAACCACATGCAGAAAAGTGAGAACATTTCCAGTAAAAGATCCCTTTCTCTGATTAAATTTAATTGCAGAACTGCACAAGGACCTGAACCTGGACCTGTAAGACTGGTCTGCCTCTTTTAGCTCATATCTCTGTTATTGGAGTTCGTAGCTAGCGGATCATTTTTAGGATTTCAGGATGAATAATAGGTTTAATGGACCTAAGCCTTCATCTATGTTAAAAATGTCAAAGATTTCATGTCACATATATATGTAATAGAAAAACTTAAGAATTCTCTTGAGCACACAAAATACATAAAACCACAGCACTAATCTAAAACTGCTAAGGATGATTATGTTAATCCTGCCTGGAACTGTTGGAAAGCATGTTAAATGGATAAGAATTGCACAATCGAATACGTGACACTATAAACATACGTCCTAAACAAAAAAAACTGTACATTGTTACGTCTACAGAGCACTGGAGGAGACACAGAGATGAAAGCATCTTCCAACTTCTATTCTCACATTAAACCTCTAAACACCTGTACTGATGATCGATCTAAGCCTGGCGACAGCTGAGGAGTACTCCGAATGAAATTTGCAATGGATCCTACTACATATCTTTGCGTAAGTCTTATCAGAAGCTTGTCATTCAAATTCGATCTGTTCTTTTAGCGCCTCAACTGGAAAATTGTCTTCACGCTGAATAAGAGAGATCACTTTAAATGTTGATTCTGGGCATTTATTGGTGCCAGTGCAACTATACTGCTGAGCGAAAAGAATCAGCGGACCACTTAAAACTGGAAATTCCAAAATTTCTTTCTGAAGTGCGATCAACTCGCCCATTTTTGCCTAGAATTCAAAATCGAAAATTCATCATCTACACATACTTTAACGCCAAGTTATTTAGAATACGATAGCTGATTTCAGAATCTCGAGTTATAGTGCATAACGCTACAAAACAAATGATCTACTAAGCAATTAGTGAACAGCTGGCATGTGTTCTCGAAGATGTCAAGATGTTCACTTTCATCCCGGTAAATGAATGAACTCAACAAATTATTTCTGTACAGTGATTCGAAGTCCTTTGACCCCAAAATATTAAATATTAATGCTACACTAGTACACAATATAGCAGCGTGAGAGAAAGCTGCAATTTAGTCTGTATTGAGTGACTCAGTCAATTCTTGTCTGAAGTCCCCTATCAAGAAACCGGATCAGTACATCAGGATGGTCGCTCGTTCGTTGCTCTCTCACGAGATGGTGACAGCTGCAATCATTACATGCATTTTGCCGTGAACTCAGTAATTAGTTACTCCTAACCAGAAAGGCAAGACCCACAACAAGTTTAGTGAACATGTTTACCTCATTCTGAGAAATGGCAAGACATTGAGTAAACGAGAAGCTTTATCCTAGATTCTAAGACCCAAGTGTTCGTATTTTTTAGAGTTAATGTTTATCTAAAAGATTTGAAATATACACTAAAGGACTAGCACTATAATAATATGAGACAAGAACTACGACTAGTTCCTTAGATGAAAGGATTTCTACTGGTTGGCCAGTTTAGTTTAGGTTAGTAAAAAATTGGAACAGTTTTTAATTTTCATCTCACAGTTAAACCAGTAGTCCGGGCTAAGTCTTGCGAGTACTATCTCCTTGACTTACTTGAACGTTGGTTATTCCTTTTTATATTTACATTTATCTTCATTTATTTAAAGGGATTTATATACGCGGCCGAATTGATTTTAACTGAACTCAACCAAAGCGTTAGAAACATATTCTAAACTTACCTCCTTTGAATGTAGCCATAAGGCTGTCGGAGTCACCTCCATAATGACACTCATATAATGATTTATCTAGTAAATCATCGGGTTTATAGCCGAATAAACTGGCCATTCTAAAAATAAAAGTTTATTTAGTGTGAAAACAGTAAAAAAATATTTAAACAACTCACTTATCATCAACATATGTAAACTTCATGTCAAGCGAATGCTTGGTTAAAAATGTTGTCGTTCCCAGTGGTATTTCAATATTTGATGGATGTGGAATTGGTCGACCAACTGCGATGAGGACACGATCTCCTTTGGCATTTACAACCAAATGTCCAGTAATATGTATTACCTATGAATATAGAAAGTATATATTTTTCAGGGAAAAAATGATATGTATACAAGTTTCATTTTAAATTTCTTGATTTAAGTTTAATCCTAGCCCAGGACGATCTGATGAAAAGCGAATTCAATTTTAGCCAAAGATTTTACAATTGTGTTTATTAAAGAGACAAAAGGCGAAAACCGATAACAGATAAAATTTTGATCGAATTCCCAGCGGTTTATTCCCTTTATTGGGGGCATGCACGGGTTGCCTAGAATATTAACTTTAATCATTCATTCCACGTTACCATCGCTAAAGCAGTACTTAAAAGAATGGCAGCACCTAAGTACGTAAACTTACATTCAATGCTATATAAACGGTTCGGCAATAGAGCGTAGTGTTGGCGCTACCAATTTTTTAATTGCAGTCCCTCTGCTCGACACCTACTTTTCAAACAGACCTTATGCTGTACGCAGAAAGCTCCATAATCTTTCACACACCGAGATAGAAAGTGCATCAGATGCAACCGCGGCATCGATAACTAGACATCGTGCTATTGAATGCAACCAGATGATGAATGAGCTTGACAATTCTTTCTGTTATCTACCCTCAAGCGGAACTTAATTACAGGTAGCTCCAAAAGCAACCACAAAATGGAGCACCCTTTATGGATTTCTCCAATATAGAAGGAGAAGCCAAAAACTGTTTCCCTCGAGGTAAAGCCACATTAAGCACCTGATTTTCTCGCTTTGCCCTATCGGCTTCCAAATTGAAGACCTAAAAAAAAATGCATCGGTCTTTGCCTACATACATAAGTTTGCAAAACAACATGATAATACGAGTACAAAAGTACTCGTAGGTACGAACTGGTAGTGCACTTTATTTGATCTTGGATTTGAATAATGGAGTAGAGAACACTAGAATGTCATCCTGTTTATACAATAGTACGACCATAGTCAGAAGAAGCTGCAGTTCGATTGTTTTTGGAGCCGAATTTGGCGACATAATTTCGCCGTCAAGATTTTTACAACAACCCACATTTGTGTCTATGTGCCAGCTGAAGAGGTCAATTTTCTTGGGAAAACGTATAAACTCGTGAAATTAAAATTAGTTATGCCAATGTAAGGTGACATTCCGGCAACATTTTAGATGTTTAAGTTTATTTTTTTTAATGAAAATCAGACCACAGATATTAATTGCTCTGAACCAAGACAATGGCAAGAAACTAAGTTCGAGGAGCTATCGACATAACAGAAATTACAGAGGATTCCGTGAAAAAAATTGCATACTTCCAGAGCATTGCAATACGGATTTTCCAAAAGAAAAAATCCAAATTATGTATGCTAACGGGACTCAACTCCTTCGCTATGGTAGACTACAAATGAAGTGGAAATACAAATTGAAGTAGGTGTTAAGGTAGCAAGAAATGTTGTTTCTCTTCTCCATTTCTGTGATTTCTATGAGAGCTTAATACAAAGTACTTAAGTCTATATGCTGGCTAGGTGCGGAGATCAATTATTCACAATACTCTAAATTCAATTCGCAGCTTCATAATCTCCAATGAAAAATTCTACATTTTCAAACGGTGAGTGCCATTAGCCAAACAAAATCTGCAGTCGTCGTTTGCACGACTATGTTACGATTTAATTGAAAATAAAGGGTTAAGTTAAGAACGGATGTACAAAAAAAAAATTAAAAAGACAAACTACCAAAAATTATTTTACAAGCTAAACTCATATTTGCTTGCATCTCGCTACAGAACATACATAGTAATTGTAAGTTTAAAGCCACCTTGTACAGTGAGAAATTACCGAAATAGCTAGCATATCTATTTACACGCGTAACCAATAGACAATCCTTCGAAATTAAGAGGAACAACTCTTAACTTCTCGAATAGCGCTGATTATTTAATGTAAATGTTATCAGAAAGTTTGATCAAAAACCCATCTAGAGGAAACATTTTTGTTCAGCGTGTCAGAAAATATCTGTTTGCACTATACTCGTATTGAAGTCGAACATTATGTTTTCTTACGTATAATACCGAGCGTCGAGTTAAGGCGACACATAAATGAAAACATTTTGAGCACTAGTGTAATCCCTAGGCTTATGTAATCAGCATTACATAAAAGAAACAACTAACGAACTTTTGATACATAAAACTAACCAACAGAATCACTGGGTACTTCATAATGGTTAGAAATACTCAAATGTTCAATATTCCACATAGTGACGCATAAGAGGAGACCATATCCCACTTCCTGTGCATGTGCCCTGCACTCGGTAATCTCGAAAATGCTACACTACATTAGATCAATATCTCATCAACGATTTAAATACTTTCAACAGCACGGCTAACATTCGAAAATGTGTACTAAAAAAAAAGGAAATGGTTCCAGGAGTAGGCTAACTATCCCTGCCACCAATAAAATAATGGACCAAGTTTTCGTCTGTATACTGTGCATAAGTTGATTACCTTATTTCAGAAATTAATAAAACAGATCAAAATGACTCAACCACATTAACACATATTAAATTCATTGAATTATGCAAAACGTTGTGGTTTCTTTCTTCCTCCAATATTGCATAATATGGCAGCTTCTTATGAATGGTAAATGAAAAGTGAAAAGAACCTTCAAAAACTGTTTATTACTGCCGTATGCATATGTACATATACTTAGCGTCTGTTAAATATTTCCTCTGTCTTTTGTTTAAAAATGATGAATAATTGCATTGAAATGACTTCAGGCGGGAATATTAATTTAACAAACCGGGCAGAAATTAAAAAAACCTTAAGTTGTGCAAAAACGCTGACTCAGATAGTTAAAATTCTAACTGTTAAAAGTGTGGAAGGAAATATGGGCCAGTTTATATCTTAGGAAAGATCGGAAAAAGGTACATCCGATGATGATTTAGATTTATGAGAAACTAGCATATCCGTGCAAGAACTCCCGCATGTGGAAACTCCCTACTATATCCGTATGAAGGGTAAAATTTGTAAGCAAACCGTGTTTATTTGTATTGTATCACAAACGTTTGTTCAATGCTATGTACACAAATTCTTGGAGATATTAGTTTACAACACTTCCTTAAAAGCAACATTGAAAGAAATGATACAGTCTTCCTTTTAAGTTTGTTTTGTCGCTGTATATACAAAAATATTTAAAAAAAACACTCTTTGCCATATTTAAGCTTGTGATTTATTAATGGTCTTAGCGTAGGCAAAATGGGAAACTGATTTCGGATCATATTAAATAGGATCGTCGGATCAGATTTTGCTGGAGATATTCTCGGAATAAGATCAGTTTTTCCGGAATTGATAAGTTTTGCAGTAATATTAAATTATTTCAATTGACTTATAACCATTCTTACCCCATTAATAATGCCTTCTTTGGATTTGAGATTTCTAATGAGCATAACAGTTTGTCTTTAACACTTATTTGTGTGTAATCGTTAATCTTATCAAAATCCACATTTTTTGGGCGTGGAATAGTACGAGAAGGCGTAACATTGCCTTATAACATTGGAGATATGTATATTTGTTTCAAGTTGAAATTCCCTTACTTTAAAAACCAATTGCTAAAGATGGGATCATCATTTACTCTCATATTGTTGGTCAATTTTCTAGTGTGAATTCTTGACCACACAAGTTATTGGTTCTCCTTACTCTCGAGAATGATAGGTCTGTTGCGGTGTCTGACAATAGTTAGGAAGTGTCTGAAAAGTCCGCAGAGAATTGTATTTCCTCCAAAAGGAGCTGTGAAGAAATTCGCAACAGATTGCTTTCAATTGGCGATCAACCAAACTCAAGGCATCTTTAGGGGCCATAGAGACATCTTCCCAAATAAATAAAAAGTCGGATGACGTCCGCTTGATTGGAATAACATTGGATACTTGATAATGATGTATCCAGTATGATATGACACCCCCAGCCCATTGATGAAGTAAGATTATCGTTTACAGCGTCCGCAAAAATTTCGTCTTGATGTTTTCGTTGCTCGTTGTTGTTGCTTACATCCAGTATTTCAACAATGCTCAAAACAAAACAATTCCTATGTAACGCCCACGAATACTCAAGGTCAAATAACTAAAAAAAAAAAGATCCGATCCATTGACCAGCCGATCATTAACCGTACATACTGCTAGTGCGTCACACCACCCCTGGCGCAAGGTAAAAATAAGTAGCTCATTAAGATTGAAAAAGTGAAAAGTTTTTTAACAAATCGCTAATATTTAAAAAGTGGGAGTAAAATTCTTCTTCTCCAAGAAATTCTCTTTCTTTAGAAACTTTTTGTTAAGATTGGTTGGGTTTGAGAGCTGCAGAAAAAGATCTATACCACTGAAATAATATAGAGGATGATTTTCCCTCACAAATTACAAACGTATAAGCCTTCTGAAAAACGGTTACATACGCAAATGACTTGATCATAAACTTTATGGTCGTCTAGCAAGCTATACCTGTATCATGCTTAAGCAAATAAGTTTTTTTAGTATCATATTTGATAGAATGAAGCCCCTGAAAACCATGAAAATCCAATCAGCCATTAAGAAATTCGAAAGGAAAACGTTTGGATTAAGCTTTCGTTTGATTTATGAAAATCGTGTATGGCGAGATGAACACATTCGTAGTCAAAATCGTTTGTGTCCACAAGAGAGCAATTCCTCTAAATCAATGCCTTCGATGGGGCGAACAAATAGAAAAAATATTTACAAAGTCTACATGTCTGTAATTACCATCAAAAAAATACAAGAAGACAAATACTTGGCGCAACAGACCGTGTTATACTTGTTCACGCAAATCGAAGGAAGCTACAGTTTAGAGCCATATCCGAAGGGCAAATTGAGAAGCTTTCTCATGATAGTTATTACTCTCGGACGTTTGTCAGATAGTCGCTAGAGATGGGACCGTGAAAAAACTTTTTGGTGTTCTCTGGGACTCGAACGTCAAACCTCTCTCAGCGATCCAACGCACTAACCACTTGAGCCACGGCGCCTTCAAGCTAAGATCAGACAAATATCCTTGTAAATGGCGAATACTTTTGATGAAGTCAAAAAAGGATTACCGTTTATTTCATAGATCTTAAGAACGCAATTCCTCACATTTGTTTGTTTAGCTGATAGATGAAATAAAAATCAAAGCTATTTTTAGCAAAACTGTAACTTTACAGCAAGAATAAGTCTTCTAATCAAAGTGCAATACAACAGAATTACGAGTATGATATGTCTAGACGTATAGACGGTAATATTTGAATTCATTTAGCCCTAGAAGTTGGTCGAAACTTTTTTCAAGACCTAAAGAAGAATCGTTCAGCAACTCACTCGAATAGAAAAAATAATTCTAATTGCCTGGACAGTATTTCTTTCTAATTTGAGCCCTCCCCCTCGTCTCACCTTATAAGTTGCACTTTTTATATTGACACTGCGTCCGCGACTGGTCAGTGTGCATTTTAATCTTATAAACAAATCACGATGATCTGTAGTTATGCCCTCTTCCATGAGATTTTCATCTTTGACCTTTTCAGTCAAACCGTTCTTCTTTATGTTGAGTGCTTCTTTTAGTTCATCATGATCGCACTGATGGCTGTATTCCCAGATTTGTTGACCCAATATATCAATCTAAAAGAAAAAGGATTCCACAACAACTGTTTTTCATAATATCTATTCATTTATATTATACCTTTGAAATGCCCAAATACTCAGTAATATTCTCCGAGACATACGTAACATCCCCATCATTCGATAGGATAATCAAGAATCCGTCTAATGTTTGTGTCAACAACTTGTGTGTTTCAGCTGTCTTCCATAAATCAAAGGGCTTTGCTTCCTTTTCATCGGTTTGGGAAGAAGCCTCTCCATCGTTACTTTCAGTATCATTAGCTAATGTTTCTTCCGTGATATCTTTTATTTTTGGAACTTAAAAGAAATAAAAAATTCATTTAATTCAATTAAAGTATTTATAAAGAAAGTTAAGATACTTACACAACTGAAGCATTTCGCGTATCTTTAAAAAGGCAATTGCTACACGCATAACTGATGCCTTATCTAATTGATCAACATCCTCCTTCGGCAATGGAAGGACTAGTGCCAATTCACTAAATATTTCTGTCTCACGTGAACGCCTACAACGGGCTGCATCACGAGACTTTTCCTTACGTTTTTCATTGCTCCTGGAAAATAGAAAAAAAAAAAAAAAAACAAACGAATGAATAATTATCAATTAATATCAAAATAAACAATAAATGGTAAACAAAAACGAATTTTACGTGTATAAACATAAAGAAAACAAACAATAGGATTTTCATTTGAAAAGTTATCTGTGAGATAAAGAAGTGTGGGAAAAATTTATCGCTATTGCAAATTATGTAAGAAACGCTTTGCTGACGGAAATACTAACGACTGAGGGAGGCAGAAAAGTTTGGATAAATGATATACTATCACTCAGTGGGCAGTAGGAAAATATTTATGTGCATTCTTGTACAGCTCTCTCGTTTTAAATATGTATACTGTTACTCAATGCAGTACATACTACAATCTGACTTAAACGAGTCGTTTAAATCAATGAATATGGGAGAGCATGGTGCTTTGTTTAAACATTTTGAAGACGCCTTCAATTTTCAATACCGTCGAGGTATTTATGAAAAGTTCCATGTTCCTTTTAGATTTTGTTAGAAATCGACATGCGACCCAACTTGAAACTGGATACAATTACGTACATACATAACTTGAATGTAATTGAATGGACGCCAGACTTATAGCCCTAATCTTTGTTAATAAAAAACGATTTAAAAACATTCCCAAATAATCTTTGGGAGATTCATCTGAACGTTGGGCACTAGTGGTAAGATCATGAAACTTCAACTATTGAAGACGCTAAAAACTGGGAGAACAACAATCCAGTTTTCATAAACAATGAACACCATTAGAAGTACTTATTGCAGTAAAAACAAATTAATTATCCTAGTAAGTAAAAAAAAATGTGAGGCAAGTGCTAAACTGTACTATTTTCATTAGGCCAGACTCCAAAAATGCATTCAAGTTGAGGTAAAATATTCTGACATATTATACAGAATATGAATCGAAAAAGTGCAAGTTTACAGCAGTGGTTCGGTTTTGAGTCCATTTCCATGTAGTTAACTCGTCAACTTAAATTCATACCAAAAAAAAAATGCTAAAACCGTAGAATTTATACTGTCTATTGTTGTGGTTGTCAAAGTGTTAAAATTTTTTTCTGGTCTTTACAGCAAAGCTTCAAAAACTGCGTATTACATTGTAAACGTGGTCATTTTTGAAATGTGTTACTCAGTCATCCCTTAATATTTATGCTCAATCATCGTAAATGCTGTTGCTAAGGACAATTGTTTTCAAAATGCTGGTAATTGGCCATCGCTCAGAACGCATTACTGTCCTTTACACAGCATGACTATGACTATGACCGGATGGATCCGTTCTAGGACAATCGTTATTAATGTAATACACCCAGCAAATTGAAACGCACAATTTGCTGATTTAATATAAAACTTGGGAACTTGTCGGTAACCTTTATATTCGGAAGCATTTTTAAGTTCTTGTAGAGATAAGTACACATATTAAAATCTAGTCCATGAACTGATATAAATTGCAAGCGCGTGTATTTAATTATATTCCAGTACCATTTATACGTCTCACGGATCTTAAACAGGTTTCTGTCTCCCTCATAACGTACTATTATTCTCTCCGTGGCTAGGCGATTGAGCACAAGTAAGTCCAATCTGACTAGGAAAATAAATATACGCATCTGCCATCACTCATTCCAAATGCAGTAAGAGATGAGTGTCTCAGCAGTAAGTACACCTCCCTCTTTATCTGTTCATGTTACTAACTAGACATTATTGTACGAATTAAATGTAATTAATTCCACTCTCTGGCCATGTACATAATTACCCTCAACATACACCGCAGTTCAGGGAAATACAATTAACTACTGATGTTGCCATCAATCACATCCAATCAAAAGAGATCTACTACGACCTATAAAACCGGCAGGCGGAACAGAGACGTTTATTGAATAATATATTTTTAATTGAACATGTCATAAATACGTTTCGTACGAAGCAAGTATCTCAGAACATTCGCTTCCTACTATTCAAAAGTTTTTTTGCCAAACAAAGACTTAATCCGACTTAATCCGTCCGCAAGTTCTTTGTCATTAAAAAATATCAAAACGGTCAACAAATGCTACCGCATCTGCCGCTGCATAATTGTATTACCAACGTCTCTCGACAAAGGTCAAACAAACGAAAATATAATCTCACGTAAATTACGGTCCAAAAATACTTGTTGTCAAAATTAAATAATATTTATCACCCAACAAGATAATTATCATTTGTAAGTGTCAAGAACCTGCAACGTCCCGTTTGTGCACCCACGACAGTGCATTGACTCTTGGACACTGGATCATCCAAAAAAAAAAATTCACATTCATACATTTCGAAGTCAAAAAACGCTTCAAAGTGGAAAAACCAGAATAATGCTACAAAAAAAAAAAAAAAAAGTGCAAAAACTGCACGCACGCTTACATACAAAAGCGTCGACAGCGGAAAACCCTTCAGATATGTACGCATTCAAACTTCTTTTATTGCACAACAGATCCCAAAAGGTAGAGTTGTGGTTTTTGAAAAATTAATGCAAATGTTGCGGTTTTATTATGCCAGACGTTTTGGTATTGTATGTCACATGTGAGCCTCAAGTAAATTTATTAATTCTAAATGATTACGCGACTTGGGGTTATTGATAGTCAAAGCATGTAGATCTTTGGTTTAATTCTAAAGCGTTTACACTTTTTGCACTGTTTTTTTGCAGCTCACTGACGCTCGATGGCTAATTGACGTTTTATGGAATTGTTTTTGGATTTATGGCAAGCACGTTCGGGAATATTTATCGGTTTATTAGAGTTTTATTGCCAGTGAGGAGGTATGGCCTAACTCCGAAGGAGGCTTTGATATTTGTATGCTAAGTTCTTGAGTGTAAAAATGAATCGCAACACCTTATTTAGAACTGATAAAAATTCAAGTTTTAATGGATCATGGAGAATTTTAAGACTGCATGTGTCTGGCTTGAGTTGAAGGTGTCCCCACATTATACAAACCGTATATGGAAAACAGAATTGAATTCATTTAGGGTATCGAATTCCAAAGGTGTGGTTTACAATATTTGAACACCTTTCTATGTACGTTACATATCAAACCGGAAATTTTTACATTTCTTGATTCTTGTGTTATTGGGGTCTATTAGCTTTGTTTGTCTTAAAAATTCAGTCAGTTCATGTCTTCATACAACACGTAATAAAAATATGCATCAACTCTTGGTCAGCTGCCAAACGCTATGACACTCTAAGTTCAGCTGTCACGTAAATTTAAAGCCGACTTTCCTCGCATTTGAAACGGGCTTAAGCCAGAATCTGAGTCAGAAATGTGACCTGTTTTGGATTATTATGGGTGACTTCTAAGCGAGCCAACGGTTTGGTAATGATGACCCAAAGCGGGCACATATGACGACCACATGAAACAGCTGAAAAGAATGGGATATCCACGGTCCTTTTAAGCCCTTGACATTTCGAAACTAGACTGAGAAGTCTTGCTGAACTCACGGAGCCTGGGTCGCAGGTTACAATGGTATTACGGAAAATAAAATCTTGCCAGACATTCTGCAAAGGAGTTCTCAGCGTCTACAGCTTCACTGGCTCTCCTTTTATCGTCGGTCAGAATATCGATTGACAATAGAGTTTCGTATGAATATAAAAACGGCAAACGAATCCTTTCCGACGACTGTAAAAAATACCTCAAGAATCTTGCTACTCCTCAGTGAAAAGGACTGAAGATTCCTGGCGTTTTCACTCTTACCACACCTGGGCCTAAGCAATACTACCTTCTTAGAAGCCAATGGAGTGGGCAATGGCGTTGTGGATGTCTCTCTCTTTGATCTACTTGCCTTTGCTCGTATCAGGCGGTTGATTTTATGGGGCTGACATAACCACTGTGACTTAGTAAGTTAGAATACGAAGTGGCAAATTTGAATACCAGAGAAAAACAGTCTAATTAGGGTGCCAACTCTTCCTAATGTTTGACAAACTTCCTAGATTTATAACTCTACTGAAAAGCTTCTAAATTCGGCCTTACGGATACGCCATCGAACTGTACTTTCCTTCCACTCATGCGAAGAATACTGACGCAACCACATGAATGGCTGTGAAATATTGGACCATTGACCATATATGCGGTTTTTGCGTCGAATATTTGTGAGGTAAGTCTTGATCACTTTAGCTACTCATCTCTGAAATCCACTTCATTATAGACGACGGAACGATTTTTTTAACATGCGGTTTCTGCAATGTTTACTTCAATGAAGTTTGGATTAAGAACGCAATTGGGTAGCAGAGCATTCACATGAAAAAATTAGGAGACTCTATGCATATAAGATACTCATCATTCCACTATTCCTCTATGCCACAGAAACATGAACTTCATCAAACGTGGATAAAGGTCTGCTTGGTTGCTTTGAAACAAAACTAAATTCTACCCATTCTATAGCGACATCAGTCTTCAAAAATTCGCATGAGATGGCTTTCTGTGTGATGCAGAACGAGTAAACTTTAGCGCTCTGTTCGGAGATTCGTCCAATTTAACCCAAACAGACGAGCTGGTAAAGGACAATCGCACCTAAGGTACGGGCGCAGTGTGCAAGTACACTGAACCAACTTGGATGGTGTGGAATACTGGTCCAGGCCTTGATCCACGTCAAACTGTAACGGCACCTAGATGAGTAAGCAAGTATTGTTTTTATTAAAACCTTCGATCTTGAAATTGTGGTACATCTTCACACTAAATTCAGCGCTATTCTTCACATGGGGCGTACATCACAAACGTTTAAGGTAGACATTTTTCGGTATTTGAAAATACGCCTCAAGCACTTGACGGAAGAAATACTGGGTTGTTGTAGCAAACGTTTCAATCACCAAAGAGGTCGCGTTCCTCTTCCTATTTGAAAGAAAAGTCTATAAAATTTCTCATATTTGCCACAACGTCATAAGAGGCACGCATCCTAATTTCTCGATTCCAATCTTTGTTCTGAAATATGGATTTGAATATCTAAACAAATAGGTACGACTAAAAAACCCAAGAGATCTAGTTGAACCGCTGACAATTATAGACTCCATCGAAGCCACGAGAATCTTCCAAATCAGGGCACATCAATACCAACAAGGCTCTGCTTTGTCGGTCTTTTAAAGAAATAAAATAAAATAAAAAACAGCGATAGCCAAGTGTAGTCTAACCTGAAATGATAATGCCTGGATAATCCAAAGTATAAACTACGCCAGAGGCTCTAAGCAAGTACGAATCCGATAAGCTCCACTAAGACATACCAAGACATGTGTCTTGGTATTGGGCAGTAGTTACCATGAAATTATATTAAAAAAACAATACGTATGAGTCACGACACGTCAACTAACCTTCACATTTTTTCCAACCATTTCCGACCATAAAAGTTGGAAGAGTTATTACCACTTAAAAAGAAGAAAAGAATTAACTACAGGTTCATCATGTAAACAAGTCTAAGCTTAGAAATTATAATTCATATCTCATGGGACAAAACCACCACATCGTTGAACGGAAATAACTTTGCTGATGCAAATAACAAACATACTCAAACAATATCTCTACCCTGACATTCAAGTTCATTCATAGAAACAAAACTTTCGCTCAACATTTAATTCCAGGCACGGGTAAACATAATCAGCAGCTACAGTAACAACCATGCAATTGTTACTTATACACTTCAACCGAATTAAAACCCCTTTAGCATTTTGCAACGAAATTAGTAATAAAACCTCTGACTTTGACCTTGAATGCGATATTTTTGGCACAAAACCCATTGTAAATGAGTATAGATATCCGACAAAGAGGTCATATAAGACCGAGTAACTTTTTTAAGACTTCATCTGAAAAGCCATCGAGATCCGTTTGTGACTCAGACAAATTAGGAAAATTTCACTCCACTCCACTTTCGGTTGATAAATCTATAATCATTCAAGTGAAAGTGGCTACAGGCACTTCCGATCCACTGTGTGAAGTCCCAGTGGTTTGGGTTTTGGGGAATCTTCTAAAGCCTTTAATGTCATTCGAGGAAGAATCTCCATCATCACCACAATAATTAGAATAATGTGGAACTTGTTTATCTTGACAGTGCATTCCAAATAAAATTCAATGACATACTCGAAAATGGTGCATGAAACCAAATCTAAGTGAATTTATTAATTGCGCATAAAAAATTAATTTTATTTGAAAATGAGAATACTTCACCGGCGAGTTCAGCGATAACCTCCTGCACTTGTCGCATGCGTCAGTTTTGTCCCAAATGAAAGTGAAATAACTTTTTATAGCATCGAATGTTACATAAAGAAGGCTCGAGTCGTATTGCGTATCTCTCAGACATAATAGATTTTAGGTTTGCGGTTAAGTGATGCCGCCTTTGTGGTTAAATGTTATCACAGATTTTGGTGTTCGCTGGTGCTCATGATATCAGTGAGTCGATGTAATTTATTTGTTTACTGCGGATAAGGCTTGACTTTCAACCTGTTCCTAATTGTGTGGACGGAATGAGGTCGAGGAAAGGAGGATATACCTATTTTTACATCTTATTGTTCCGTGAACCATGCATAAAATTGAGTATACATAGATATGTCAGCCTCTTTTGTAGATATTTAACGTATAGAAAAGTTGAGAAACTCTTAGAGCTTCACAAGGGAAGTTTTTTTGGAACCGAAATATAATACCTTAGCGTCGAAACATCTAAAACGCTTTTTTAATCACATTTCAGTCTTTTTATAGATATAAATATGAGTAATGCAATTTCAAAATGGGAATATGTTCTGAATAAATACAACACACTCTTTGGCTCTGGATTAAAGGAGACACAGAACGCCAAAACGCTAAAAAAAAAAAAGCATTGTCTTGCTCAACTCTGGAAAACCGGTCAGATACCTTCTAGTGAGTGCATATTGATGCCCTGACTGTAACTCCCAAGAGAAGCTGCAACTGAAAAAAATTAAAGATGCTTGCTAAAGTCAACTTAGCCTATAGCACAACAGTGCTAAGTGCAGAGAACGGCAACACTAAGTTGAAACATGTGGCGGAATTTCAAAGCCTCGAAGAACGCAATGGCAATGCCCAGTGGTCTGGGCCGTCTTGTGGTTGACGTACGCACAAGACCTTGCAGAAGATTAGCTGGAGCTCAACTGGCTGGAAGCAAAGAACCAACCAGATTGACCACTTGACGGTCAGCCGGCGCTTAAGATGCCGTCGCCTGGAAGTTTTGTAAGAAGTGTTGCGCCGATATAGGTACTGCACGTAATTACCAAATCATGGGAGCTCTTGTATTCACATTCGTGAGCAGTAACCTTTCCAGCATTTGTTTTTTCATCCCAAGTGGATCGGATACTGGCAGGGTAAAATATTGTACCAAAATTTCGAGATCATGCAGGCGTTACATATGAGGGTACAAGTTTTTTGTTTTACACAATGGTCGTCAATTCTTCGCCCATCAATGATTAAAAAAAAAGTTGAGGAACGCGATTACGCCGGCCATGTTTGTTTAAGACCAATTGATTTACGTCAAATGACGTTAAGCTAAGAGCATGGGTTAAGGCAAGGTTGGAGTTTAACCCTTCAACTATGCAAACATTGCTGGACAGCAAACAAAAGAAAGAAAAAAAAGGTAAAACGTTTGATGTCAAAAATCTGTGTCTGTTTCCATCCAATACAGTACAAGAATCTTGTAAATCGCACTCCTTTATCAACAGAAGCCTTCTTGTTATCTGACAGATTTTTTGCCTGTATCCTGATTGAAGAACTTCAGTCGACAGCCGGTCAGGAACCTACAGCCATCAAAACAGAATAACAATGCAATAACTCTACTTTATTCAATGGATTCTCGATGACTTCACTTTTCAAGTCTGATAGAAGAGTGGCTCGCAAGCGAAATGGCAAGACGCACGACCGTCGGCATTCCAATTCCTGCTCCCCAATGAGACATTAAACTACGGGATTCCTCCATTTGTCTGAAAAAAACAGGGCCTTGCAATAGACACGCCTGGACTTTGACAGTTGATTGTGGTTGTGTTTGAAAAGAAAGCGCTGTCATTCTGTGATGATTGGGTTCTGTCAAAGTCTTAATTAAATCAAAGAAAACAACAAGGCCTCGAAATTGTAAAATTTAATTTAAAATGTAAAATGGTCGGCATATACATCCTGCCGAGAGCTTAATTTGGAGAACTGTTTTAGGACACCGATTAATTTGCTGAACAACGCTTGGTCGAAGAAGAATATTGCTACCTTTGCTGAAAACCGAACCCTCTCGTTAATTGTTCTCGAGAAGTGGAACTATCACGATTTTTAAGTTGCAAAACTTCATTTTATATGTAAGCCCTGCGGGGCATTATGTAACAAAATATGCTTCCTGTCATTTACCATTTAAATAGGTTCCTGTGACAGGAACGTATGTTAAGTTTCTGTAAAATGAAACATGTTCCAAGAAGACAATAGAGTTAGGATCTACAATAATACAAAAAAAAAGAACACAACTCAACTTGACTATCCATCTAAGAGTATTGTAGTCTGACGAATAATTGGATACAACTCATGCGACTAATAGTCAATTCTCATGAAGGTCATCAACATATCTGTGCGAACTACAGATGCAAGCCGTACCAAAAACTGGCATAGATATCACATAATTAAGTGAGTTTGAGGTTTAAAACTTAGTTTAAATAAGATCAACGGATGATCCGAAGCTGATGCTACTATGACACGCAAAAATAATTGGAATTATTATGCAATTCATGAAGAGATAAAAATTTCTTCAGTTTTTCTGACAAGGCTGATTGGACTGTCTTTTATTCCGTGTGAAATAAAATTAACACACTGATGGTCAACGACTTATGCTAAAAATACCACATGACCTTTTTTGAATGTAGTAAAACCTAGTATTTTATTCGGTGACTTAAGATTCCAAGGTTTGTTCAAAAGAAATTACTTAAGTACCACTCTTTAATAACACCCTTTAAGCAGTTTCTTTCCTAATTTATGATTATTTAATTTTCTTTCATTTCAAATCCACTGAAAACCAAAACTTTCTCTTAGCTTTGTGTTTTATTTGTTTTTGTTTTTGTATTTTTTTGCGTTAAGAAATTTATTATAGCATGGGCCCCGCCTATATAAGACGCCCAAAATAAGCAAGCCACACTAAATTTTTTTTTTTTTGCAATATTAACCGATGTCGGTACGTGTTACAAAGCTCATCTCTGATGTCCATGGCATGCACATGCCTTACTTGCGTGTGCATCCTCAATTGATAGCAATTATTCAATTTCCCCAATGAGAGTGAGAGGGAGAGGTATTTTTTTTTCTTTGTAATCTTAGTTGCCATTTTATTACAACTGATCGAATTGGGACAAGGAGCTCGGGGCTATAATGGGAAATTCATTGCTACAGACAGACGAGTCTTCTTTTTTTCTTTGTAGAGCTCTGAATTCAAAATACAGTCAATAACAGAACTATTCAGACAGCAACGTTAAGATAATGAAATTTCCAAGACATACATACATATGTACATGGAATAATGTTACACGAATAAGCACAGACAAATATTTGACGCAAACAGTTCGTGCAAGGTCTAGATTCTCACTAACATTCATACATATATCAATAAGAAAAATCTAAATACGAAGGAGGATGAAATGTCAGTAGACAACAAGCTGTTATCTTTCAAATTAGGGTCCATTAAGGACCAGCGAATGATAATGCTGACCTAGTTAAAAAAGTGGACGAACAATCAGGCGTTACTGAAAATATATGTGACCGTTGAGTAGCCATGATGCTGACACTAAAAGACAAACGTTAACGACTAAAGGCTAACGACTAGGGGCTACGAGAGACCGATCACCAAAGATCAAACATTAAATAACACGTATGCAGTAACAGCAGAACATCGATTTCAACCTAATCCTGGCAAAATCATTCCTTTTTTTCAGGTTTCCCCATTTATGTACCTAGTACATCGCTGCAGTACAAGCAAAGGTGGCAGTGAATCTTTCATTTTCTTTTGCATAGGTATGCAATACATCGTTAAAAAGAACTTTTTGAGTAGAACAACGCAGTGGCTTACAAGTCGCATTTTTTGAATGCGTGTACCAAGAATTGTATCTCCCAATCGCACAACCAGAACTGGACTTAAACTTCCACTGCCTCTTTTCGAATCTGAAGGCAGAGCTAAAAGGCAAAGGATTTTCGCCCTGTATAGAAGTTTATTTTGCAAGTTCTATTATGTTGTGGTTCGGGGAAATTATGGAAACAAAAAAAAAAAAAACAAGTTTCAAGTTATCTCCAAGTGAATCACACTCTTACCTGTAACGATAAATTCGTTGCCCACAAAACATGGTCAGCTTATTAAAATTGATTCAAATTAAAATAACATCCAATCTATCATTAAATTTCCATCACAAATCAAGCCTACGACTGAGCACACATGCCATTCCAAATATCTAGGACACACAAGTCACCATTTTGATTAATTTTGCTAAATTTAAATTTCAAAAATAATTTATTTTCTCGAAACAAGAAATTCACAATGACAGACAGTGTCTGAACCCATGTTCACCTTCTGGACCATTATTATCCCCCATGTTATTATATTTTTTTGTTTTGTCAAATAAATAACCCTAGTAATTAAAAATTATGAATGTGTTCCCATTTGATAAACTTTTTCTCTTGCAATTTAATTTTATATTCCAAAAGTGTCGTTAAATCGATGCCAAATTAGGAAATGTGGCGAATTCGAACGCAGAGCATACCTATGATTCACAATTTCAATTGGGGAAATACGAACACATTTCGATATCGAATTGTGTTTATCAATGGCGGAGAAACTGAACAACAAAACAAGTTATTTTGCAAATAAATGCGGCAGCACATGTTTGAATGATTCTCATGCTTCGAAAACTATATCAGCAATTGCAGGATTAGATTCGCATCAAATTGTTTAATTTTTGGTTTATATTTGGCACTCTGTGCTTGTTTCTTTTTTTTTTAAGAATGACTGAATCAAAACGCAAAAAAAAATTCTCACTCGATTGTGTTTGAGCACTCTTCCATAGCCATTGTTGGATATGTATAAAAAAAAAAAAAAAATTTTAATAATATACGAGTATATTCGCATTGTCACGCGACGTGCTCCGCATATCTAAAATCCAAATTGAATTTTATTTGAATATCAATTTGTTGATTAAGAAATGCGATAATTTAATTAATTACACTTTTTGTACTAGAATAACAATAAGTTAGACGGCGATAATAACGCATAAACACTTTGATTATGGAAAGTGTTCCTGATTTTCGATAACAAAAAAGATATTGCTCCTGGGTGCATGCGTGCATATAAACTTGGATAATTTACTTTCTATAAAGCTGAAGATTGGACCACAAAGATTTACAGAACTTTGGATGATAACATATCATGGCATCATAGTTTCAGGGTGGCCACGAAGTAGTAGTAACCTTGCCGGAGTAAGTTCAAGCCCCAGTAGGGGAACTAATCTTTCTAATGTCCATTATTATTTTCGGGTTTGTCACACATTCGCAAGAGGTGAAACCATGTAAAAACTTGTTGGTGTTTTCTGGGATTTGGACCTAGAACCTTCTGCTTATCACACTAACCACTGAGCGCCAACCACGAATTATAAAAATTTCATAAAAAATTCGCAAGTTCGAGTCAGGCCTCGCGCCACTCGCATCATCGTTCCTATGGAATCTGAAGGAAAATAGAAAGCAAAAGGTTAAACAATAAGAGCCTCGCTTACCTTCTATTTAAAAAAAAAAAAATAAGTGACAGTATTTTTATTTTACTGCAAAGTACAAATGCCGCCATTATGTATGGAACCAAATGCCAGGCAGATGCACCCCATGGCTTTACTGGGCAAGCTCTTCCTTTTTTGATGAGATTTTCGATGGCATCGGTGCATAATTTTTAAGCTATTGCTTTAGAGCAAAGAAATACGTTTAATCAGATATGCCTGACGACCAAATAATGCTTAGCGTCCGAATTGGTCTAAATGCTTGACAGATTTCATTTATGATGGAGATTTTGAACTGTGAACACGGAATACGTAGTTCAAAAAATTCCTGTCAAACCTCTTTGCCCGCAATTGATACAATATTTTTACTTCGCTTCGATGATGACTCATCGAAATCACAAAGGAAAATAAAAAAATACTATAAAGTTGGACGACAAGTGTAAAAAATAAACGACATATCTGTCAAAGCAAAAAGTTGAACAATTTTAAAAATCTTACTACAGATTGGATAACTTGCTTGACGAGCGTTCAATTTGAACGATTCGGTACGTCACCAAGCAAATCTGTCAAGCAAATCGTTCAATGTGAACCCCGCTGATAGTCTATGTCTTGCGCTTACTACGCGAATTCATTGATCGTGCGGATATATATTATACAATAAGTTTATAATTAAAAAAACCTATTTACAAAGTAAGGCTCGGATTTAAAGAAATGTAATTTTTAGATTGCAATAGACACATGCATCAAGTGGTAAGAGCTGCGATAGCCACAGACGCTCTCTAACTACGAAATCAAACTGTTTCTCAGAATTTATCAAAGAACCCCCCAGTGGTTCTATACACCCTGAAACATTTTTATTGGAAACGTGATAAACCTTTTTGTTGAAGAGAGCTACGTCTTTAATATAACACTCACAGAATACCAAGAAGTACTAAAAACAATTCTCAACTATTCAAATGTGTTTACGACGATCTCTGCACATGGCAAATTTATCACCCTCATATGTGCTAAATAATGTCGTCATGTCTCATAGAAAATCTCTTAAAAAATTCACTTAACATTTCCGATGTTTGTGAAATTATTATCAAAGCATTAAAAGAGGTCGAGTTCCTAAGACATATACATATGTATGTATGTAAGTGGACAGATTTATTTATGGGTTTTAAAAAGAAAAACTGGATTTTTTTTTGATATGGGATACGTGCAAATTCGACGGTACAGCGCCAGAAGTCAAATTTTATTATTAATTAAAATAAAAAAAATATTTTCAACAAAAATTTGCACGTAGCTAATTTCTTCTTAAAATGCACGTGACTCTGGATGTGACAGAAGATTAATTAATAACTAAACATATACTTTTTGGTATTCATGTACATATAATTTAAATATTTCTTTGATGAGAGTAAAATAGGTCAGTTAACACCTAGTTTACATTTTGATTGGTGACAAAATGAACTAAAACTGTCAAATTAACATATTTGATAAACTACTGTGCCAAATTTTATAATTTTATAGTTTTTTTGCTAAATTTTATTTTTATTAATATTGCAAATAAAATGATTCACATTTAAGCTCAACACTTAGGTTCAAAAATTCTACACTAAATTTTTATGAAAAAAATATTTTCCTTAAGTCTAACTTCAAATAATGAACGACTATAGAAACGTGCTAGCAAAAAAGATTTAAAGAATTTTTTCCTTTGAAATGTTTTAACCCATTTTTCTTGAGTGAAACAAGAATTTAGATAGTGCGACGCTATCATCGCTTGGACTCCGTAGTTTCCGTCGAAAGAGGGTGTAGGAGCGAATTTGGTAGCACTGGTCCGAGCAAATGGCTTCTTCCATACCATTCCATCCTTCCGTTTCCACAAGAACATTATCTGCTCAAATGGGTACTTATTAGCAGAAAGTAGAAATTAGCTTGTAAAATAGCTGGTGGTCCCGCTAGGGGAACAACAATTACAGCCACCAAGCACAACAAAGAAACGAATAAAATCTGAGTTTCTTTAACTACTATACCAAAAAAGGATTTGCTGCCTGGTAGTACAACGGACCGTATAAAGTTTGAGTGCTTCTGCGATTTGGTTGTTTTTTTCTTAAAAAAAAGAAACTGATCCGAACCGACTTGGCGATTAACTTGGAAAATTTGAAAGAGAATTCTTGACATATGAATAGTAAATATATGACAGATATGACATATGTAAAAATATGACAGACAGCTGTCTGGATGTATACTATTTTCATTAATTTTGGGCACAATAACACTTTTTTCGATATCATAAAATATTAAGAATTTTTGTCAGTTTAGGAACAACGATTATCTGGTGAATAGAAGAAATACTTTCAATAAAATTTTGTTATAAATTCCTTAAGCTTCTAAACGAAATATCAGAAGAGAAAAAAATATCAGAAATAATATCAAAAACATGATGCTAAGGTCATTAATACCAGAGTAAAACTCGCACTCTAGTAACCTGACTCGTAATCACTGCACTTTTAAGTGACAAGGGTTATCTTATCAACAACAATATTAGCGAAAGGCATAAGTCCTCATGACAGAGCGCATCATCACAATCTGACTGTACAAATCAAAGACACAAAAGTCACAATTGCTATAATGATCATTAAATATTAAAAGGTCTATTCATTCCCAATTCTCTTGAAAGAGAAAGTAGACAACATGCTAAGTAGACACTTAAGCAGGGTGTTAAGAGGTTAACAAGTTACTACTGGCGAATTGGTCCTAGTTCCTGTACTGGGTTCCCATCTTACTTCTCGTTGGTGATTAACTTCTCCAACCTGAACAGTCAGAAACCTGAACCTGTTTACTAAAATGTTAGATAGTTCTTGTGTGACACCAAAGAAACCAAAGCAGTTACTTCATCACTACCTTCTTTTCAATAAAACGAGGAATGTGACTCGCTGGAATGTTAACTCAGATAGCGTTCGACTTTGAAACGGCCAGATTTGAACATGTTTTTTGAAGATGCTTCTACTTATCCTACGGAAAGGATTAAGATTTGAGAGCAAATAGCACAATTTTTGAGTACTGAGAATTCAAAACTCGCTTGAATTTAATGGCGCCTGATCCAAATGCTTTTAAAACTGCTTGACTAAAAGAAAAGATGAAGGTGGTTGGTTATTGGCGGCAAAAACGTCCACCTGGAATATTAATGGTCATCATCAAAGACTTACTGTGATGCAGGCATCGAGAGACTCAAGTTATGTCGTTGCAGCAGCCAATCAACCTGCCTTGGAAAAGTTTCAATGTACGGGGTTTGTAAACTTCCCTGTAATTTCATCTGAAACAGTAGTTGGGCCACATGCCGTCCAATATCATGCTGAATTTACTTTCTGGCAAAAACGAGTTGAGCAAAGTCAGGTGACTGTTATGACAGAATCCATAGCCAATGTTGTTAAAATGGAAGGTTTGAGACTCGTCAGGAGAAAGAGGATGGTTTCTCATACCAGAGACGACCTTCTAATAGCGTTGATTAGATTTACAATTATACATAAACATACTGAAGTCTCTACTTATTTAACAGTTTATTTAAGCATTATTACAATGTAGCTTACAATAACGATAGTGCAAAACTATGCAAGTTTCAAATTAGCAATATTCTATAAAAGCAGGTTTCCAAGACAACGAAAACTGAGGTGAAATGACCTACTTTTGTAGGACATGACCACCTTTTATTTGTCGAAATAACCTCACACATATGCCAAAAGTATTAGCACATTCAGCACCAAAAGTCTGAAAGTACATACATACGTACATATGTACAAATGTCGGGGAAAAAAAAACTTTTCAATACTCAAGCTATCGTGAACAATTGCCATCTTCATTTTGTGTACTTAACGCGAAAGTGAAAAATAACAAGGTCACAAAATAGTGTATGCAAATTTGCACACTTCAAACACATACTGTAAGTTTTAACTAAATAAATATTTATTCTAAATAGTGTGCTATAGAAGCATCTCTCTGTCGACGTTATAAATTTGTTTGCATATATTTTTATCAACCTTCGAGGTTAACGACCCATCACACAGCATAAGATCTCATTTTAATCTTGTTCATTGAATCATAATCAACTGGCTAACAGCCAATAAGGAACACAAAAACAAGAAAAATCAAAACCAACATGTTGCACAATCGAGGCAGAAATTCTCACAAAGAAAAACCACAAAATAACATAATAAATACATTTACAAACACATTAAAATGGTATTACTCAAGCGAAGTGCCCCTCCTCCTCTAATACCAATACAGTGCCGTCAAATTGGAAAACTTATCTCCCAGAGATTAGTGACTAAATGCCATCGTCATCGTCTACCAGAAAACAGACGACGATGTGCATTTACGCTCAAATAATTGGTATAATGGAATAAGTCAACAACTATCTCTTTTAACAATTTGAGATGTTTTTTTACGATTTATTTATTTCTTTTTTATAGCTGTCAAAGTAAACTACCTATAACGTTGCCACGATTTTGACGCTTTCTTTAATGTTTTTCTTTTTATTATTTTACTTTGTCTGATTATTATCGCCTAATTTATAATTTAAACTAGAAAAATGTTAATGTACATAGAAAGGAACCCTTTCTGATGATTGCATTTATCGTGTCAAAAGTTGGATCATAATGCCATTGAACAGCGACAGTTATAGTGATGCGAAAAGGCAAAAACATTCAGTGAAAATTTCGCTTAGACATCGATAAACCAAAGGCACTTAGTAACAATGAACTTTTCGATAGAAAAGAAAAAAAAAACAGAGGCGCAAACTATTGTTTACACAAAAATTAGAACAGATGTTTATATCTAGTTCAAGGAGATCTTCCACGAAAAATAGAATTAAAATAAATTGAGATGCGTAGTAATGGGCTTAAATAAAAACAAATGATAATTTTACATTCAGTGGAATTAGCATAGTCAATATTTAGCGTTTATTTAGAAATCGATGTAAGAAAATATGTTGTGGCGGAAAAACTGCATTTTAAACTGGTATACATAAATGGTTCACGTAAAAAAATGGTTTGTAGTAGTTTGGCAGCATTTGTTGCCACTGTTTCGTACCTGTCGGACCTAGTAAATCTGACGTTCGAGAGAAAAGAAATGAATGGAAAACTAAGAAAACTAACATATCATACATATGTCTTACGCTTTGTATACCTATACATATGTAGTTAATAAAGGATGTGCGATACCAAATAGTAAACACCAAATTATATTGCGCGCCATTATAAGATTGGCAGCCATCGAACTATGATATCTGTGATTATTATTTACGGAATGCTGGCGCAAAGAAGCAACGCCTTATTATTGTGAAACTACATTACAAACATGGGTAAAACGAGAGAAGAAACATTCTGTTAAGCGTGCACAGTTTTTCATCTACGGAATGTACAAAATCGGACGACAATTTTAATATGTACATATTGATTAAAAAAATTTAAAAAAAATGGGACTCCTCGTGTGCGTCAATGTAGAACATCGAATCGGCATCGTTTACGAGTATAACAATTAAATATTTCGAGAAGCGAATTCTGGTAAGAGACTTGGAACTTCATGCTTACAAACTGCAGTTGGCGCAGGACCTAAAGCAAGCAGACGATTCTAACCGCCGCCAATTGTTCATCAGTGCGATCCTGGTGAAACAAAGGGAAGACGACTATTTTGTATATTCATGCAGCACAAATACATCTGGATAACTTCAGGAACAAACAAAATATCCGAATTTGGGTCGCAGAAAAATGCAAGAGATCTCGACGAGCCAATGTGTCATGCGGTGGACAGGTGGTTCTTCGAAGATGCCAATGAAAGTGGATTACCAACGAATGGCATTCGTTGCCGTACCATGACAGCCGTGACCTCAGTATAGAGCTTGGTGACATGTGACTTCCGATAGACGCCGCGACATAACAGTGCGAAAAATAAATTATTTTTTGCGGCACCATTTTCGATGTTCGTATGTATGTAGTACGTATGTACGAGTATTTATTCTCATCTGGCAAAGAGCCGACATCGATTGCCTGCCAATACCGTGCGACTTGACGCCGTGTGACTTTTTTTATTAGATTTTGTGAAATTTTTGGTATACGCCAAAAAAAACTTAATGGTGGGCCATATATAGGTTTCCTTTTGAGGTACGTGTTATTCCGACCATGGCAACACTAAAGCGCTACAGATACATATGTAATACCGAACCGCCGCTGAAAAAAAATGGATCGTCATTCATACGCTGAGAAACATCGAAAAATTATCTCCGAGTGAGAGTTGTATTAAAGAAACTGTGAGAAAATTTAAAAGAATTTTTGGTCTAATAAGGAAAGTTCGTAAATTTAGCATGCTTATGGATAATAAAAGTTATTCATATACTCGTCCGAAGTGCACAGACAAAAGAATTCCTGCAGTGGACCAAAGTGTGCTTGAAAGTCCAAGAACCTTAAGTCTTCGCAGAGCTCAACGACTGAACATCAATCGCTGTTCTCTGAGATGAATTGTCTATAAAGACCTCAGTTTATTTGCTTACAAGATCCAACTCATTTACAATTTAAAGAAAAATTATTATTCGTTTCGTTATCGCTTCTGGCGCTTGAAATGAGTTGGAAAATTACATTGATTTTGTTCGCAGAATCATTTTGTCGGGAGAATCACCTTCTTTCGGACGAGCAAATATGTACGATTTGTGGTTTTGAAAGCTCTTGGAAAAGCCGATTCACCCTCAAGAGTGACTGTTTGGTGTGATTTTTGTGGCATTGTTGGTTCCTAATTCTTTAAAAAGGAAGCTGAGCACAATGGAGAACGGAGTGTGCTACAGAATGTTGTAGACTTGGAAGGGCTTTTTACATCAGCCATCAGGCAATCGATCGGGTAAACATGTTATCAGCCATTTTAGAGACGTGCATTGGACATCGCACAGCTACGAACTATTGAGGACCATTGTTAAAATGCGATTGATGCGATATACACACGGCAGACATGCACCGTGTTGTATCCAAAAATGTTACATATTCGTAGCACTAAAATTAACTAAAATTATCTTAACGCAGCTTTACAAAAAAAACCGGAACTAAACACCGACATGTCATAGACTCTTCAGGATACTGGGCCGTCGTATATCAGAATGGGTCAAAAATGGGCTCGCTTATTTCAACAAGAGTGAGAGAGCTGTAAAGACAACTCCAGGAAAGTTTATGACGAATGTTTTTTTTTTGAGAAGGTGTTTTGCTGATTGATTATCTCCCAAAGGGGACTACGATGAATGGTCAATATTACGCAAATTTATTGACTCAAGCACGTGAAGCGGTCGTACATAAGCGACGTGGAAAACTCAGGCACGGAGTGTTGTTTTTCCAGTATAAAGTGCATGTTCACACGGCGCGGATTTCGAGACAGGCCTTAGAAGATACAGCCCAGACTTGGCCTCGAGCGACTTTTTTCATTTCTTCCAATTTGGAAAAAGGGTCACGAGGCCGGAGATTTGCAGATGTGATCGAGATCAAGGCGGCCATAGGAAGTCATTTCGAAGACAAAAGGAAAAGAATATTTTTCGGGGATATTTAGGCACTGTATGCCTGATGTGAGAAATTCATTTCACTCGAAGGAGATAACATTGTGAAATAAAATTTTTAAATCTAATCTCTTCTTTCACTTAAGGCCGCGAACTTATTAGCCGCCCCTGGCACTATTCTTACGATTCAAACCCCAAGAGCATCTTGGGAAGTGAGTACTGAAGGGTACGATGTTGAGGCCCGTATTTCCATCAACGTCCCATCATATTATTCATAATTCAGTGCTAGATATGCACACATCCCACTACAGAGCTGTGAAACTGTCCCCACTATAGAAATCCTAAACCTTGGGGTAAAAACTATTATAGAACATGAGTTGCAGAAAAATTAAATGAACCTCTTCAGATTCCTACTCATGCCGGATTATATTTCGTAATACTTATCCTCACACTTATATTACATAATAGTTTCATACACTAAACTTTAAACCGTGAAGGTTTTGCCATTAACAAAGCCAATTTATCATTCTAACAAAAACCGAGCACGTAATGATAAGGCCGTTCCAAGAAAAAAATTAATGGGCTATTGACCCACAAATTCGAAGGACATCTAAATATTTAAAGATTATCTACAATTTATGTCAATCACAATTAGTTGTGATCCCTCTGTCATAATAATGCCAAGAGTTCTAAAATTATCACTTGATTATAAAAGCATATAATGCCAAAGGCTATACTTAATTTTGCACATGTATGCTTAGCGGTAACACTCAACTGATTAACATTTCGCAGACATTGACCGCCGGATAACACACTCGTAAGAAGAAAAATATTGGTCAGAAGGATCAATGCAAGTATAAGACATTCTCATCGGTTAAATAAATAAAAATAAAAATAAAATTCCAACGATTTCAGGGGTATCAACCATCCGCGATAACCACTATCGAATTTAAATCCAAAAATAAACAGACAAGCAAATCCACTGTTGTGTCATACTTAGTAGACTTCAGATATGTTTGTCCAGCTGTTTTGCAGGAAGAAAAACTTACATAAAGTCCTCGATATCAACAAACTCGGTGAACTGGCACGGTTGCTGGTTGTAGTATCCATAGCAGTACGCATACGTCCAAGGCTGTGCATTCTGACATGGCGCGTAAGCCGCCTCGCTGCAACCCAGGTTATAGTAGGGAGCTGCCGTAACCGCCTGTCGTGCGACTGGTGGCACCATTGGTGGTGGCTGCTGCATAACACCGCCACATGCAAACTGTTGGACCGGCGCAGGTGGACTAAATCCATTCCGTATATGGTAAGTTAGCGATTCTGGCAGCGGTGGCGTATACGCTACAGGTGCCTGTGGCAATTGTACATACGGCGAGTTGAAGTTCACACAATGCTCGTTGGGTGACAAATATTGCGGACTTCCAGCGACACGTTGATCCACTACTACAGTCGAGCCGACATATGGATTCGGATTTGCAAGCCTCGGTCTTTTCGCGTCAAATTGCGGCGGCGAGGGATACTGTAAGCCGTCGCGATCTTCATAGAAGCAAAGCTCCTGTGTATCGGGAACGAATCTACAAACTTCCCACGCATTACCGTTGTTATACATAATAATTTTCGAATTTATATTCCTTTTCGCACTCGGTTTTTTAATTCACGTACAGCTTCCTTCACATTCTATAAACAGGAAACGTAAAACAATATATTACGCCCACAAGACCGCTCCACTTCAAGCCCGTCAAAGTACGAAACTAAAAGGCCCGATATTCTCCAGCAGCGGTAGCGACGGCAACTTACACGTACTTGTATTGGTGTTTGAAAATTTTAATATTTCAAAATCATAGATTTCACACATGTTGTCGAATCACTGACGTAGCCCGTAGCGGAGGGATTTATTTTATTGATAAACTTTTATATGACAGTAGAGAATATATTCTTCTAATATAACTAAATCAATTCGTGTACATTATCTTGTTACATTTTGCCGATAAAGAGTTGGACATACTATATAGTTCGCGCCCGTGTTCCCAGCTGAGACCTTTTTGCTTAGTGATAGTTTTTTTTTTGTTTTTTTTAGTTGAAGAAATAAGAGCTAGTTTCCAAAAGGTAATCTCAGACGGCGCGCACAAACGGATCTTATTTTGCAGAACCGACAGAAGGAATACACGTTTAGAAGGGTAGTAAGGCGACGTTTTGTACGAGAGATAGCGCCGCAAAAATCATAAGATAAGATATCATAACGGTAGAGAATATATACATGTGTTGAACTTAAATATAAATAATAATAATAACAACACGTAGAGTTAAATGCGAATATTTCTTGATAAATTAACGGTTTAGTATGAGTGGACTAAATACACTCTTTAAGACGCAATGAGAGCGAGCTTTTTTTTAACGTTGGCGTGGTAATCTGAGAGCAAAGACAGGAGTTTGTGGGTAGAATTAGTCATTACGAAATTTTCAGTTTACATTCGAGTAGGCAGTCAGTCGAGACATGTTAAAGGATTAGATGCCCTTTAACTATAATACACGGGAAATTAAAAAGTGAAGTCAAATACGAGAAGCCACTGAATTACGTTGTAGATACGAGTATGTATTTAGTTAGGAATTAGAAACATCGTCGTAGCTAGAGTAACATTCAAAAACAACTGCTAATTTATTGAGGGTCGGCTAATCGGCGAGCTTTTTTTTTTGTTCATGCAGCCAGCAAGAAATAAAATGCAAGTCATTCCACAAGGTGTTCCAAATTTTTAATACTTTAGAAATTGAAAAAAAAAATTGTTGCTACGGTCGTGACAAGTATTAGTTCAAAACAAGGACCAAGTACATATTACACCAAAAAGTATATCACCCCAAAACGCTAAATACAATTTAAATATTGTCTGTAAGCCGTACATGCATTTCCAATAAGAATGGACAACCTAGAATCGAACCCTATGTAAACATTTTTGCATTGGAGCCTTCAGTTTAATGAAGAAGATTTTTTAGCACTCTAGTTTTGCACTTTCGCTATTTGAGTACATCCTCAGCATCATTTGCAATCAAGTAATTCCCTCTTCTAATAAAACAAAAACAATGTTAGAATTGCTGCACAGGGTTTTTGAACCCATATCATTAAAAACGTGTGCAAACGAAAAAAACAACACAACTAAGTTTTGAACTAAATTAAGCTTAATAATCGTATCTAGGTTCATGAGTGATAGTGGAACCAACACAAAGAGAGGACCAACTATTTCTTTTTAACTGCTTTTTATTTCAACACTGACAATACTAACGCGCCTGAACTATTGACATAAGAAATAAATCGCTTTTCGCCTGAACGACGCTGAAAAATATTTAAAGAAAAAATTCAAAGTCAGTGCTGTGTTGCAGCAATTGTGCGAATTTTGATTAAAATGAAGACGTTTTAGTGGCTGGTGTTAGGAAATACATAAAGAAAGTTCATGAAATTACAAAACCTATCCGGGTGCTCGTCCAATGTGTACAGACGAAGGAATTGCTGCTCTGTTGCCCAAAGAGTGCGTGAAAACCCAAGAAACTCAACTGGATACAGAGCTTAACGACTAAACATCAGTCGTATAAGTAAAATAATACTTAAAAAAAATCCGCTTATTTGCTTAAAAAGTTCGCTTCTTTAGCGCTTTCTGAACGGTCTTTAAATGAATTGGAAAATGATTTCGATTTTTGTCGGAAAATCATCTTTCAGACTCTGTCAACAACCAATACTGTAGGATTTGAGCTTCGGAGGATTCAAACGATCGAATACCGTGTCGAAGGCAAGCATATATACGTATTCTTCAAAAATTTATCATCCACCCTGAATAATTTCGTAATCGGACGCAGACGTTAATTTTGAGGTTAGAATGAAAATTCCGGTTTCGCCTTGAGTTCTAACCTCACTGAGCTAAGCGTTCGAGTTTAAGGAATCCGTTCAGCCGACTGCTGTTACGCGTACATAACATAATTACAAGATCGACATTTTTCACAAAACAAGAGAAAAAAAAGGATAAAACCCTGGAGCTGCACCTTATATCAATGTTTTACGCTAGAATAAATGTGCATTACACGTCATTTGATTGGAAAAAAAGATTATAATCGTCACTTTATATTCTATTTATATACATTCAGGGTGCGGCCTTAATATCGGACGATTTTTATTTGATCATTTGTCATTAAGCGTTAGTCGATTAGTATGCGTTTCTAATCTTATTGAAGTTAACAAATTGGGATTCAAACTAGTGTGACTGTTTTTTTTTATAATAAAATAGAAGTTATTTGTATGCACAACAAGCGACGTGCTGCCGTTGAAATTTTTAAGGCCGGATATCGGCAATGTGACTTCTTTTGGACGTCAATAAACGATTCCAGAAACTTTATCATTTAAATGGTCGGCCAGGAAGAGGAAATGCACTGCTGTCTACACTCCTAGGTATGTATCAAAAAATCATCAGCCTGAGGTTTCGGCGAAATCCTAAATCGAATCGATCTTACAGAAGTATGGTTTACGACGATCTTCACAGGGCTAATACACCCGATAAAAGTATGTATACGTGTCTGAAGATACATGCATTGGTGCTCCAGCACGTCAAGAGTAAGTGACTGCCGATCACATTCGCAAATTCAAAGATTTTCAGCATATAACAGTCCTACAATACCCAAAACGATCTGATTTGGTCTGCACAACGAATGGGACTAGTGTCATCGAAAATTCGACGTCGCGCATGCACACAATTCAACGAAGCTTTTGAAATTTTGTACAAAGAGCCAGGGCCTGGCGTCTCTCAGTTCTCCGTGTTCTATGTCATACATTTTTCGCACGAATAAAGGGCCTACATTTTAATATAATATCCGAAAGGTATAATTGAGAAGGTTCTCAAAACAGCTGTTACTCTAAAACGTTTACCAAATATTCGCGAGAGGTTGGAACATGAAAAACTTGAAAGTCGAGCCACGTTCTGTAGTCTGTAGTCGCACTTAAAACCTTAGAAACTATACCTAGCTATATGTACGTTTGTGCGTATGATTATATTTTTAGCAAAGTGGAGATTCTGCGGAGGTGTTGAGGAAACCCCACCAACTTCTAAAAGAAGGTAGAGCACTGATCTACAAAAGAAGAAACACCTGGATGCCTACCAACTATTAGAAGGAGATCTACGATTGTTAGATCCACTCTAGATACTGTGATTCATCGAAATCGAACTGGTCGAATATCTCAACGACTAGAGCTCCAAGTCGGGGTAGCACAATAGATCTACAAAGTTGGCAGTGCGTCTACACCCCTATAACTAATCTACAATTAGCTACATAAATTTCTATATGCAGAAAAAAGAAAACAGTTCCAGATAAATTCAGACGTTAAATCTCTGTACATATGACTCGCCTATTGAGTACCAAAGAGCGGGGAATTTTCTCTGAAATTCTTAGTTAAGAGGTCGCAGGTTCAAACGTAACCAACCTGTAAGACGAAATTTTCTGTAAAAACGAAAACCACATCATGGAAAATAAAGTATCCCCCTTTTGAAAAAAAAACCCTGCATAACAAAGAGTTCACACCTTGTGCCGTAAGTCACTTCTGCCAAGTTGTTGTCACATCCGTGAGTAGGCCTTTCCAAGCGAATTTGGTTAAGTAGCAGTGATAACGTTTAATACCTGCAGATGAATTTACAGCACAGCACATATGTAGTATATTTTGTCATCTACTGACTTGCTAAGTGCTTTCTTAAGCAAGCATTTTGTTTGTCGACCTTCTACTAGGCGCCATTGTTTACTCTCTGTAAAATCTAACCATATCTAAAATTTATTCTGTATGGAGCCTTGATATTTATGTATTTTTAAGAAATTCTTATCATCAATCCACAGGTGGTATGAAAATTCAGTACAACAATTCGATTGCATGGATATGTACATAAGCAAGATTTCTTAAACTTGCTGATAGATTCTACCTACTAACTATAGGAAAGGAAAAAGAAAACAAACACATTGTAATCTAGTTCAATACAGACAAGAAGTGGTCTTTCAAAGGGATACTTGAAACCTAATTTTTTCTATTTTCCACTTTTCAATCTTATTACATTTTATTTCTCATCAGCACGTGTCTTTCGTTACTTGACTACCCATTATTTTAGAACACGTAATAATACTGTAAGACATCTGAAAGATAGTAGGGCATTAAACAATAATCACTCGAGCAGACTTAAATGTCTTAATCATCAGAGCCACAATAGAATCTTCGTCTAGTATTTGCCATCAGAAAACAATCTTTTTTTTTGGCGCAATATTAATTCTTTTTTTCTTAATGAGATATTTGATTAGAACATAACACTTTATAAGCGTATTACGATCTCAATGGATATGATGTCATCTTACCATTTGTTGAAGAAGTCCCTGTTTACATTTAGGTTTAACCCATAGTTTATCTAACGATATAGTGTGCCTTCCATATTTGTCGAACTGTCAGTGAAAAGAAAGATTTAAATCTAGAAAAAATAAGACTCAAGTTTCTTAGAAATTCAAATATATTACCCTTGGTGCAGTCGTCGCCAAAAACTATAAAAATACTACACACGGAACGGAGAAATTCTTCTATTTAAAGAACTTAAGCTTGCTTTATAAGACAAAAAGCTGGTTTCGTAGTCAGTTAAAGCCTGCAAGAAGTAGATACTTTTAAAGGAAAAGTGTGCGTTAATCGAACAACTTATTGATGGCCCTTAAAAAGGTAATGTTCTGAATAGCAATATATGTACATATATTTTACATAGGACAGAGGCCAACTGATACATGCTCCGACATAGACTACGGGCGGAAGAAAACAAGGCAACCTCAAAATTGTTATTATTCCTCAAATAATGGCCACATATTGCCGACCTGTAACTGTAACCATATTACCCAATGTCAGGCATTATTGAACTCAATATGGGTTAACTGCGGGTGAGTTACAATCTTTTACGCATACTACTGAACTGTTTTGTTTTGTTTTTTGAAACATACATAGCCTTGTTCGCAAGTAGGTGACACAAGGCATGTCATAATGTGAGTTGGATTTCAATTGATCGACAGCCAAGGTCCACCAAACTAGTCATGACACATCCTAATCATAAATAGACGTTAAACTGATTTTCAAGTTCTGCGACATCACCAACTTATGATAGCTTATACCTGCTTCATACTCCAGCCATTTGAAGCAACAAAAACAGAAGCCTAAGAAATTATACTAGTCTGCATATCGTTGAAAGACGGAAACAAGTAAGTAAGCAAGTCTACTTTACAACCAGTGCACAGATTTCTACGAATTCCACTGTAGAGTGCGCCTCGAAAAAAAAAACACTTTAGCAGAACCGTCTACAGAGTCGCCAAAGAATAAAGGTTTTAAACCCTTATCCACTAATTTTAAATTTTTATAAGGAGAGCATTCTTTTTTGATCTGCCAGATTGAAGAAGACAATGACAACGTCTCCCAATCTAGGTTAGCTTACAATCGAGCCTGGAATAGAATACTTAGACGGTGCGCAGGTTATTTCCAAAAAAGACATGTGCTCATAACTTGTGCCAAAAACGTTTGATTTTCCTTCAATTACACTGTTTATTGAAGAGTTGACAACTGCTTCTAGTAGTTCGATGTATGCGGCAGCATTCACTCGAAGACCTTGTGGGAAAAAGTACATACCCACAACCTTAAGGACCATCACACTGGCAAGGAACACAGTTTGCATTACACCGTGAACATATTAAGCCATCTGTAGGTCCTTCTATTAACCTTTTACTCCTGGTCGATAATTTTTCAAGAAAGACTGGATATTCAAAAATGCTTCAACTTGTTGAGGACCCGCCGTTCTCGCAGAACTCGCTGGTTTTTCGATTCCTGTTACTTTTCATGGAGGTTTTTATGAACCAAAAGGCGAATTAATCTCTTAATGCCTTGAAAATGCAATCAACCGCATCGATGTTACAGGCTTCTAGTGATATTGATGTTACACTTGTTGAAAATGCTTTGGGGCTTTTCTTGCTTTTCTAACATATTTAAATACTTATAATATTTCGAAACATCGCTACCAAAAACTCCCAACGCAACGCGAACCTTGCAAACGAACAATCGGGGGGCTTTCAAAAAGGATTCAATTTCACGATCACCGTGGTCGGTAAATATGGTGAGTCTGGTGAGACTAATACTATGACTGAACAAAGACATGTCCTTCAATATGTAGCCTCCGTACAGATATGATTTACAAATGCGAACCTGACAGTGGATTGATTAACACAGACAGTCAGCTGGGCTATTAAATAGAGCTTTACGAGGGAATCTTAAAAGTTCAAATAGAAGCACAGTGATTACCTAAAGATATAAGAATTTTACATATGTACATATGTACATGTATAGTAAGACGAAGGACTTATAACTTCAAGATTTAAGTTTTCTTTTAAGTCCCTAAAACAACAGTAGATTGACAGGTGTCATTTTGCTAATTTTTTAGTTGCCTTAAACTGCCAAGGCGCCAGTGTTGCCAAGCACTGATATGAAACACCTGTCGTGTTTTGGTTTATTGAACTTGATGACCCAAATAAATAAAATCACGCGAACATATTTCCTTAATTAATTGGTATTTATCCCTATGATTAAGACCGAAAAAATATTGCGTAACCGATAAAAAAAAGTAAACGTCTATTGAATTCAATTGTTTATTCATTGATTAAAAATGTTTGCAATTCTTTGCCGTATGGAAACTTTTTTTCAGCCCCGATCCAATAAAATATTATAGAAGGCAGTGTTTGAAATGAACTAAATTGATAACCAAATAAATTAAAGCATAAGCACAACAGATACAAGTAGTAGATACTCCTACTTGTCCGAAGATAATTTCTTTTTTAATGCACAGCTTGAACAGTCGCAAATGGAACCTACATACATAGCACGATTGAAAGATTAAGTTAATTGACAATTCATCTGCAATGGCTTGCTTGTGTAAGCGAATGCCATTTTTCCAGTTTAAAATCATTCTGCGTCGATCAAATTTTTCATGGACACTTATTTACCAGAGGCCATTGCTCTTTCGCGTTAGATTCGCTCGATTTAATGGAATGATAAGTCGACCTATGCAACGCATTTAAATAAAATGCGGACGCACGAACAATAAAAATTAGTTTAAGGGGGAACAAATTGTTGTTGTTTATTTCTCATCACTTTTGTTCTTTAATATTAGTAAAATCCAGTGAGGAGGTATGAATATAAATGAAGATTTAAAGGTTTTAAACGTCAGTCGGAGTTTTTTTTTTACAAGCCGTCAATAATATTGGAAGTCCAAAGCACATAAATTCATTAATTTGATAATATGCCGGATGTCCCTGCTTTACCAATAATCAAATCAAATTTTTTTAAATTTTAAAATTGACTGGCTTCTAATGAGAACAATCGTGTCTAGCATGATGATGGTAATAAATTCGAACGATCATTTACGTACATGTACACGGTGGATAATTAAGACATGTTTCGTTAAGTTTTATCACTTTTGTTCAAATTAAATGTCGGCTTTGTTTGTATTATTTGGTTTTCCTCTTCAAATCTTTAACATTTCTTTACAAAACGTTTTAATAAAAAATATAGAGGTGTAAGAATGTGTAAGGAAATTCCCCTTGGGGTTTTCAATACTTATACACCTTTTATTTCATTGGTTTTATATTTTTTTAAGTTTATGTGTTTTTTGTATTCGTTTTATGGGAAAATGATAGAAACCTTGTATTAAATTGAATGTTGGTTGTTTTAAACGAATATTTATATTTATTGCTAGCAAATTGTTATTTTCGACTTTTACTGTTTCGTACAGTATATGACCACTGAATTAAGACCGATGTAGTATTTTTAGCCAGAGACTACAGAGACAAGAGAAACAAGAGACTCTCCACTGTGCACTCACTGATCCAAGTGTGTCACCTTACTCTGGAAAACACGCGATGCGATTTGCAGCTCGGAAATAGTAATACTGAACCATTCCAAACGTGTACCTGATTTCGGCAATGAGATGCGTTATCATGTGACTTCCATCCTCAATCTGGTGCTAGAACAGAGAATGCACAGGGGAGACGTCAACATAGAAGTTATTTTCTTCAGCAAAGCTGTCCACTTGGGATACTAGAATACGCAGACGACATAGACATCACCGGTCACTCCAGCGTGCCGTAATAGAGGCTTTCACGACAATTGAAGAACAGGCGAAACGAGTTGGTCTTGAAGTAAACGAGGACACAACTAAGTACATGTGGTCAACAAACAAAGCAACATCTGTCCTCTGTCACTGTTGACAACAGTAACTTCGAAGTGGTTAAGGAGTTTACCTACCTCGGAGTAAATATCGACTCCACGAACGACACCTTAGTCGAGCTTCGATGAAGATTAACCCAAGGAAACCGCTACTACTTCGTTTTGGGCGAAATAGCTGGGTTCAAAACTCCTAACTCGGAAGACGAAAACGATAAGCAGAATAGATTTTGAACACTTTCCAGAGAAAATATCTTCGTCGAATATTCGGTCCCATATGCGAGGAGAGCTAATGGAGAAGGAGATACAACCGCGAACTCTATGAGCCGTACCAAGATGGGGATGTAGTCCGAAAAGCCAAAACACATCGACTACACTGGCTCGGCCATAACGAGCGAAAGGACAATAATACTCCAACTACTAGGATCTTCGAATCCCAGCAACGAGGTTCAAGATGACAAGAAAGACCAAACATCCGATGCCAGAGCGCTTGGTATGGAGAACTGGAATAAGTGTGGGAAGGCTGTCGTGTCTCAGGCAGGGATCCTTTACGGTTTGGGAGCCCTTTAAACAAGGTAATCAAATTTTTTGCACTTCAATTGAAAATATAAAATATATTCCTAAAATCATAAAGGGTAATCCATCAGGAGGTGTCATTTTAAATTTCGAGGCATTGTTGAACTGTCAACATTCAACTATCATCGCCATGATTTCTGATAATTAAAAACTAGGAGGTTATTAAATAGGGATCGATACACACTCACACAAAGTATTAAAATAGTGAAAATGCAATACAAAAACGGTCAAAATATCGCGGAAACGTTTCGTAAACTTGGCACTGCTTTAGGTCATCATCAACGCCTTCTCGCACAGCTTAGTGAGTTTAATCGATAAAGTTGAACGTCTCGAGCAGATTATTGATGTGCTCGTCCGTCAAGGTCAAATGAAAATATCGCCGCCGTAGCTGAGAGTGTGACTAAAAACCCAGGTGTGTTCATTTCGAGACGAATTGAGACAATACACAACCACTTTGCACCACATTTTGCATAAAGATCTTGGCCTACATGTTTGAAAGGTCCAGTCGACACAAGAATTAAAGCACGAGGCCGTACTTTCCCTGATTGGGTGCTGGAAATGAATTAATACGATCATGATTTTTTTACAAAAAATTATTCTGAGAGATGAGACTCATTTCCGTTTGCCTGGGTAAGTAAACAAACAAAACTGTCGCATCTGAAGCTCCGAAAACCCAAGAGAAATAGTGGAACAACCCTTCCATCCACAAGGAGTGACAGTTTGGTGCGGTTTGTAGACTGGCGATGTCATTGGGCCATATTTTTTCGAAAACGATGCTAGCAGTGAACGGATTGCGTTACCGAACGATGTCGACTGACTTTTGCTTGAAATTGATGCTATGGACGTGGACAACGTTTACTTTCAGCAGGACGGCGCCACATGCCACACAGCTGGTGAAACAATGGCTCTATTGCTAGACAAATTTACTGAACGTGTGATTTCTGATTTCGAAATGGAGACTTCAATTGATCGCTGAGATCGTGTGAGTTTACACCATACACTCATACCGTTGGGGATATGGTAAAGATAAAGTCTATGCCAATGCCCCACCAACGATTCATGCACTAAAAAACAATATCAGAGCTGTTATTCGCGCAATTATGCGAAAACGTGATAAAAAGTTTCAACAAAAGAATGACTTTTTTATACAAAGCCGAGGCGGACGTTTGGCAGATGTATTCCAGTGCTAACCTCAGAGTTTGTACTTTAGATTAAAATTAAAATGTCATCATCACTTTTCATAATAAATATGCGTTTTTGTATTGATTTAAAATGACACCTCCTGTTGGAATTTTATAGAATTTTATCTCCAAAAGCCTTCGGACGATATAAAACAAATGAACTTTGCAGATGCATAGATACATATACAAATACCCAAAGCCTGAAGAAATCAAAATTCGAAATGTTCAGGTTTTCATTATATGTGTGGATATTCTGGGGCTTCACCATTTATTTCTTTTTAGTACCTAAACTTTAAGCGTTTTTTACTTGAAAATTTATATAGAAGTCACACGCTACGAAATAGGGCGTTTTCGATTTCAATCTTATCCACAAGGGTGTATTTAATTAGGCCTTTTCTCTAAGAGTTTAGTGATAGACCAGTCTTTGTACTATGTGTAGATCAAGAGGTGGTAGTCAAATGCTAAATTTGGTAAACTGAACCCAAAGAAATGTCCCCACAACGCAAAGACGCTATATTTCGAAACTTTAAGCCTGGAAACTACCTACTTCCTAAAAAAAACTGATTTCAATTGCTCTACCTTGGATCTAAAAAATCTGCAAGGGTGTGTTCTGCGATAGAGCGATTATGCTTATATTTATCACGCCGAAGCCTGAGTTACGGCAGCTAGTTTGCAGAGTGTCTTAGCAACTGGCTCTAGATTTCAGTTTAAACTATTTTGGCTTAGCTAGCTTATAGGATAGCTCTCTGCATATTTGATCTACTGCTTAAAACTTGTCACTCAATGTTACATAAATTTCAAAATGTACAAGTCAAACACACCCATTAATCTGAAATTTATTTAAATTGCATGCAAATATCATAAATAAATATCAATTAAATTCCTACAATCATATAAAGCAATCACTAAAACAGCAATCAAGCTATCAATGTTCGTTGTGATTTCTCGGCATCCGCTCTAATTTGAAAAACAATTAAATAGAAAAATTCAAATTAGATTAAAATACTCTGATCTAAAAGTGAGCAACTCATGCATTTATACGTTTACATAACAAACGGAACCAATTGTACCTTATCTCGAAGTCCCCTCTACAAATTCATTGGAAACAGGTTCTTCAAACAACAAACATTTTATTGTGACGCTCACCGAATCGTGTGTTTGTCGATAGTTCCTTGATCGAAATGCACTAAGGCATGCGCAAGTAGTTCGGCCATGACCAAAGGCGGAATCCAGTAGCACTATGAAGGTGTGGTTGCCCCCTCCTGTCCCTTCTGACTGCTACTATGTACTGCAACTGATAACACCACAATGTAACTTGAAACTAACGAAATTTTGCTTTATCAAACACACGAGTATGCCAGCATTTTTACTTCTCCTAAAATGAAACAAACAAACTGATACGGTACGGTCCTATGGGTGCCTGTAAGTTGTTCTATCTATGCGGCTCTGTAAATTGTATGCATTTGCTTTGTGCGTGTTCGATCCGTAAAGTAGGTCGGTCGACTTATTTAAATGAACAAAAAGAAAAATGAAAAAAGAACAAAACAAAAAAAAAATAAGGAAAATAATAATTTATTGAAGGGGCCCTGTATATCGTCGTTACTGCTGAACTCGTGTCTACGCCCAGACAAAGGAATGATAAAGGCTTTGAGAGCGCGCGAGAAGAAAAAAAAAAGACGAAGAATTATAAATGGAAAACATGAAAAAATGTGGTTTTCCCTTTTGGTTGAATTTCTTTAATCACATGATTCGAATTGAAATGCTAACTGGCAGCGATGGGTGGTGGTGGGACTGCCGATTCGCCGAAGTTTTTTGCTCCCTGTCGTGACGAATACATTTCCCTATTTCACTTTGAAGACACGATCTTATGCATTTCGATGATATGTGCTCTGGTTAAAAAAATTAAATGAAGGGATTTCAAAACCACTTGGAAATAAATAAAATTGATTTGTGTGTAGAAAACAGTCGTTTTTGTTTGTTTTTAAAGCTCTTCAGGGGTGTTTTTGAGTTAAGAAATTGTATCACGGAAATTTGTTTATTTTTCTTTTTGTGTAAGATTCGAATTGTGCAAGGATTGAGGTTTTATGTAAGCAGTGAAACGAGCTGATTATGAATGAAATGTATTCTGACCCATTCACAATTTCTAGCTCAACATATTTTAAGCAACTTTTACAGTTTTACAGTCATTCAAGTTATTTATTATTATTATTATTATTAAATAAATACTTTATTTCATAAAAAGATAAATACAATTCATAACAATAAATTAAGAGGATTTCAAGGATTTATGAAATAGTTAGGAGCATTCTATTGTCAGAAGGACAATGCAACATTAAATTGAAAAGAAACAATTAATTTGTACGTGTTGATGGGGAAGGTAATTTTTATATAAATAAATGCAATTGTATGAGAAAACGAAGTGCAAATAAAAGATAAATAGTAGAGAAACAAAAAATAAATAAAAAATTTACAATAGAGGATTAATCAAATGCTCAATATTATAATGATTAAAAGAGAAAAGCCAAATTCGAACTTGTGGTAAAAAAATTGATTCGTTCCGCTCGCATCTGAGTCTCACTGGAAGTTTATTAAATAAACGGGACGAAATAACTTTATAAAATTTTGAATAAAGTGCTTTATTGACTGTAGGCACAGTAACGAAATTTAAGGTGTTAACGCGGAGGTTATGTCTGCCGTATAATCTAGCAGCTGAATAACCAGATTTTTTAAAAAATAATTTTAGCACTTTATAAAAATAAAGGTGCCTTAAAGGAAGAATATTAAGGTTCCTGAACAATACAAAACTTGGTGTCATGCGGTTCACTTTGCAGATGATTCGGATTGCATGCTTTTGTTTCAAAAGTAATGGTTCTATCTTAACGAAATGTGTACCACCCCAACACGAGAGACCATATTGTAGCTTTGATTGAAAAAGGCCGTTAAAAACTAAAGTGAGAATTGACGAATTGCAATAGAGGCTTAGGTGATAAATTTGTCTAACTACCGCATTTAGATACATTTTCAGGTGAGAGGTGTGGTCATTCCAACTCAGCTTGTGGTCTAAAGTAATACCTAAGTACTTAAAGCTCCGAACATGCTCAACTAAGAAACAGGAATCTGAACAGCTAGCATTGGCATCAAAGGTGGCTAAACACTGGTCATGGGAACAATCATTATTTAATCGAAATCTTGGGCATCGAGGTGAATGATACTCTAAAAGCATATCTTCGAAATTTGATCCCATTCTGTTAAATAGCATAAACTTTGTCTTGTCACTGATAGCTAGTTTATGTAATCTAAACCATCTACGAAGTATTTCTAAGTCGAAGTTAATATCGGCATATAGATCAAGATAGTTGTTATTAGAGTATGAACTCGTAACGTTGTTACAACTGTGAATGAACCTATTTTGGATAGGTCCCAATATACCCATAAATGGGTCCCAATATACCCATAAATGGGTCCCAATGAGTACAAAATGTTTTTAAATTATGCAACAAAGTAAATAGAATTGTTGAGGTTAACCTTGGTATGGAAAATGGTACCAAGACCTTGTATAATGTTATAGACCAGAAATTTAAAAGGAAAATTTTGTGGGACTCATGAAAAAATAATGTAAACATGAATCTTATACTGGCAATTTCTTATGAGGGTGTGGTAGTTTTCCGCTGTAAGGGCGCGGAACTCAGTTTGTACTGAAAACTATTCAGCAAATTTTCGGAAAATTGAGAAACTTAATACCTTATCAAGTACTTCGTTATTTTGATATTTTATATACAGTCACTCACTAATGTCTAGAAACATAGCCCTGAAAAGTTCTAGATCAATTCTTATAGACAAGATTTAAATTAAATTGTCTTACTGGATAACACATTATGGTTTAAAAACATGATTCAAAACAAAAACGAGCTTCAGTCCTCGTCCAATCTTTTTGCCTCATAGGCCCGAATTTGAACCTTTCCCTCTACGTTTAGGTTACTTAATTTTGATGAAAGTTTTAAAGTGGATCTAAAATAGTGAGACAACAAATGGGGTCAAATTTGTGACCCAAATTTCCTCCTCATATTGCTCTCACGCAATTTTTTAATTAAGTTCTTCCTAATCACCCAAAGTTAGAGAGAAATCACACTAAGTTTAGTGGAAAAAGAGGGGATTTAAACGACGCAGTTTATTTACAATTCAGTGTGTTTCATAAAACAGAGGTTGAAACTCCGTAAACCTTCAAAATCTTTCTTTCTTACAGTGTGGGGTTCATTTATTGTTCTTTCTTTAACAATACATTTACTGAGGACATAACAATAGCCTTTTTGACATTTTTCAATCCATTTAATGATTTATTTTCAAAATATCGAGTTCAACAGGGATGTATACAGATATCTGACAAGAAGAAAAAGCAAGCATCGATCATAATAGACCTCTTTGACAGCCATAATCAGTGTTAAATATAGAACTTGGTAGGTCTATTCCAATCAAAAGTCTGCATCTTAGGACAAAACATAACATAACATGAGCTTTATTTCAATGTAAATCTAGTTGGTTGTTCAGGTTGTTCTTGATCGCCCAATCCTAACAATCACCCGCGATCCCCCATCCACATGGCAGTATCAAATTATATTTCAAGAAAAACAGGCATCTCGGAAGATTACCGAAAAACTAGGAATTCAGTCACGAACCTTATAAAACTCCTAAAGAATAGTATCAACAGCCGCAAATGCGTTTCCTAAAGATTGCCTTCAAAGAAAATGTAACTACACACTATTATCGATTATACTCATTGCACTAAGCTGACCACAATTGAATACATAGATCTAAGTATCTTAAAAGTCTAAAACAAAAAATAAAAGAGCACATTAAGCACTGTTATAGATAAGATAAAGCGACGCCAATCCAGAAGCTAAATGGTCCATAGTCTGGAAGTCAAGACAAAGACAGCAGGTTTAAGAATCAATACGACCAAGACAAAGTCACTCCGGCTTACAACTTCCAAGTTCATAGCTTCCTATACTTAGGAAGTAAAGAACTATAGATCGAGAAAGAAAAAGCTGCGTTCGGCATGCTAGCGAAAATCTGGAAGAGTAATTTACAGCACCAAAACCAAACTGCACTCGAGAACGGGTCAGGAACCTATTGACACCACAATTCGACGAACGAAATGGCAATGAATTAGTCACACCTTGCAGCGCGAAGAAAATTCCGTTGCCGAACACGCCATGCAATGGAATCCCCTGACTCAATTTGGCAGAGCTTTGCCGCCCTAGACATACGTTGCGCAAAACGGCTGAAAAGGAGTCCGGAGCTTTGGGAATGAGTTGGAGAGAGTTGAGGTGCGTTGCAGAAGTCCGAACGAGATGGCGCCCAGGCGTTATTGACGCCTTATGTCCCTCGAGGGGTGACAGGACTTAAGTAAGTAATCCAGGAACTGATGAAGCTCACATTGCTTGAAAATGTGTATGCTCCTGTAGACTCAGAAGAATATTGATTGATGTTTTTAGAGTATTCTTTCGAAGTACAATAACCGCATTAAGACCGTCCTTCCACCGTTCCCTTTTTTAGGTTACTTCGTCCACCTGCTATTAATCCAAGAATCTACTCCGTACCAGCCCACATAAACATTTCAACGACCTTTCAACAAAAATGTCTCATATCTCTACATTCGTCACTAACCCATTATACAACTCTTCCAAGCACTTTCAATCAATCAAAAAGAAAAAAAAATATCACTTCGCATGTGATTTTCTTTTCTAAATATAAATCCGAATCACGCGCTTCCCAAATATTTGTCCGAAATGCATTTTTGTTTGGCACAAAATGCAAATTTATTTTCTATTAGAGCTCATTAACTTTTCCCGAGTATATTGAAATAAGCATTGTGCCTCTGTGGCTTTGCAATGTCATAAGTATTGTTTTACAACTATTTACCATGTACTCACACGCCCTCATTAGTGTTCAAATTTCGAAAAACAAAAATTTAACAGTGACCTTGTTCCAATCAACGTTATTCATTTTCGAAGTAATTTTGACACTTATGATTCGAAATTCCCTCCTTCTCTCCCTTCTAAAGATAGTAGGATCTACAATCTTATCTAATCTCCATTTTTAGCGGAAGCAAAAAAAAAAAAACAGATATTGATTCACGAGCTGCATATATAAACGTGATTTTCATTTTCGTTTCATTTCATAACAATTTTTTGCGCAGAAAGAATGAAGAACACCAGGTCACCAATTCTCTATGTAGCAGCACGTGGCCCTCTTTCCTGGTGTGCTTCATTCTTTTTTTTTAGGTAGACAAGGGGGAGATGTTATGTAAGTTTTTCCTACGTTTTGGATGCACATGGATTTGGAGTCATTTATCCGGCAGAATATGGAGATGAAGGTAAAAAGATGCCATTGAACTGCTGTACTTTAGTGTTCCGCTTGTTACATGGTTCATTGCTCTTGCACTTTTCATATCTTGTCGGGCACACAAAAATATTTTCTATTTTAAGACTAAAGGTAGGTATAGAATTTATGGAAGTAAAAATGAATATCAAATGAGTCATACGGAATTTCTAGAATTTATAACAACCTAGCCAATAGAATACTCATACGATCATTTACCCGTACGTCTAAACTGGGTGTGAAGTCCACCAAATATCTACTCAAAATAAAAATGTGTTAATAATAAATTAGTATTGCTTCGGAACAATGTTTTTGTTATGAGCAAACTTAAACTCAGGTTTCATTATACGATGATTTTAACTCTGAACAATTATTAATTGACGAATAACATTGGATTCCTCGGCTGACAGAAGTTTCTTCTCGAATGAGAGATAGGTACATAGTTTACGAACCTGATCTGATGAGAGGCTGGGTTTTAAAAGAAACAAATAAGAGGAGGACCTCATCAAAGAAATACTACACAAAAACTAGCAACTCGCTTGAAACATGAACTTTAAGAGCACGGATCTCATACATAGTCGTACATCACAGTTCATGTTTCAAGTACATAACGAGTAGTTTCAAAAGGATTTAATTCAGTTATATTCCACCGGGTGCGATCCAGATATGTGGGAAAAGTACGACGTAACATAACTGTCATAAGGTAGCAGTGATCGTTTTTTAGATAGCATATTGGATGGTCTTTTTTTGTGGTCCTATTAATACGAAAAACTTTCGATTGAACATGGTGTCTGTGGCACGCTGAAATTTATCACGGGTTACACCGCAAGTTGGTTCCCTTCTTTGGTCCCTAATGGTGAGTTAACTGCTTTTAATCCTGGAAAGGGAAGGATGCAAGGTAATTGTCTATATACCTGTCTCGGGAAAACAGCTCAATACGCTCAGAGACCTTGTGCAGAATGCTCTCTCTAAGTTATGTAAATGGACTAAAGATTACGGTTTAGGCGTCAATCCTCACAAAACAGAACTACTGACCTCTTTATAAAGAAAGCGTGTGCAGCCACTCGCATGAAGACCATATCTCACTGGTCTAGTCTTCGTACTGGATACTCCTCTATTCTTAACAATCTTAATTTTGTAGGGGTGGGTGGAAGGGGAGAACTCACAAGAAGAAAAAAACAATTGGATGTAACGTCGAGTGTTATCTTTATTTGACTGACTGTTAGAGACATGCTCACTAGTATTTATGGGGATTTTTCGAGTCGATCATCTGATCAGATGGTCCAAACATGATTTCTTGTACACAGTTAGCGAACTGCAAGTGTGAAATGTACTCTGAAGCAGGGTGTTCCAAATAGTTGAGTTTTAATTAGTTTTTTTTTCTTCATCTACAATTTCCTTCTGGAAGACATCGACTACACTCTTGCACAACTTCTGTTTGAAAAACGCTATGAAACCCGGAATTAAAAATCTCCTTCCGCCTCCATAATCACTGTAGCGTCTTCCAGGCGGAGATCATGGCGATAAAGGAAGCCTTGTCGTGGACAAAGTACAATGAGATATCTAAGCGAGATATCATCATTTTTATTGACAGCCAAGCCGCTGTTAAATATCTGGAATCTCTCACCTCCAACTCACGAACTGACCTAAATTTTCGTCCGTCTCTTAAGGAGATGGCTAAACAATTTAATATCACTGATCTACATAAGTGAAGTTCCATCTACTGCAGCCTGCCACAATAACCTAACCTAACCTAAAATACTCGCGATAAACTGAACTCTTTTTTAACTTTTGAACTATTTTTCATGACCGCGAAGTTAACAAATGTCATGTGTCGCCGATGGACCTTGCCGGACGAACACGGGTGGGATAGGGAAAATTCAAATAGCTGTTGTGGGCGCCGTGGTTCAATGCATATTCCCACTTGAAGACGAACTTAACATCAGTATAACTCTGCAAAACTAGATTAAATTCTCAGTGAAGTTCTCAGGCGGTAACTACGGCGGACAAGATTGTCCTTGGATAACGACCAAGAAAAAATGGTTCCTTTAAATATTTTGACAGGACACTAGAATTTTTGTTTATCTCAATAACAAACACACTGTAGTGAAAAAGAGTTCGTCAATATGACAAAATTGTTTATTTTCACGTACTTTTATATGTTATTTTGACACGCACTAGGTATATCTTGCGTGTTGCGATCTTATGCATCGTTTACTTAAGTGCAACGATTTTCTTAAAGTAAGCAATTGCTTCGTAGTTCAACAAAACAACTAACGCACATAAACTAATAGCAACAACATGTTATACATACATACATACATATGTATATTGAAGATAATATTCAGTAGCTACATAACCAAATTTATCTTGACATGATTAGCCAATTTACAATGGTTTACATAACATTCAATCAAAATTTGGAGGACAAATAATTATCTTGGGCTTTATTAAAAATTAGATAAGCTATTCCATATTTCGCCTTAAATAGGTATTTATTTGTTGAAAAAGAAAAGTATTGCAACAGTGCTTCTTCATTTCGAGTATCTGCGTAGCATATGTAAGCAAGACATTCTCAAAATCTCTAGGAATTGCCCATTGACCGTATTCTAACAAATATCATACTGGGATCTCTCGTAGATAGAATTGAACAAACGAGCATCCATACAATATTGATTATACATACGATGTAGCAATTAATACACATATCTACAGAAATCATTAGAAATTTACTCCAAATGGTATGTGGCGTCAAGAAATCTGGTCATCTCCACTAAAACAGAAAAATCTGGAGTTTTAACCCATGATTCGTTTTGTAACGGATACAAAGGCACCCAGAAAAGCTGAAAAGTATGAATCGATAATTGGATAGAATTCTCCAGATTACGTATGTTGGGAATGTAAAAACCATATGAGCCACGACATCATGCGTCGTGAAAGTCGTTCCCGGTATTCCACGGCTAGATCTATTCATAATGAAGGTATTGGTATCCGCGGCATTTTGTTGAATATGTCTGCAGCCAGTTTCAAATATGAACGAGTGCAAATACTTTGAATCAGCAGATGGAAAAATGAATAACAACTTCGATCAAAGAGCCAAACCAGGATGGATGAAGTAGCCTGCACTTACAGGAGTGTGCTTTGTTTTCAAAAGATGTTCCCTAAATAAACCATAAACAGTGTAACGACTTCATGCAGGAGAAATGCGTATGCTAAGGTGGAGATCCGATGTCACTAAGGAAGATAAATACCGAACCTCTGCATAAGCCTTAAAGGAAGCCAAATGCTAAAAAGCTAGAAAAAAAGAGCCCACTCTGGTACAGCCATGTAACCCAAAGAAGTCAAGACCACATCGCCTTGAAAATATCTGAGCCACAAGGAAAAGGGGGAGGCTTCTAGCAACATGGATATGAACAGTTAAAAGCGACTTTAAAAGAAACAGCTTACACACAAGGCTAACGTAGGATCGACGCACTCAGCGATTAAAGACATAGCCAAGGAAAAAAAATTCTGTCGATGGAAGTGCGATGGAAGTCCGCGCCGTCTTGATTTCCTCCAGACATAGTTCACAGGTTTCATCCTCCACAAGACCGATCTTCTTTAAGTGATACCCGAAATTTGCATGACCTGTAGATAACGCTACCACCCATTTCAGTGCTCTTCGCTGGAAGCTTAGAACTTCCCTATGAGTATAACCAGTCGGCACTTTCATAGCCATTTTAGCTGGGCCTACAACCTTCCACGATAGACCACCTTCTCCGGTGTTCTGCCGCGGCCCAGTTGTTAATCAGGTGCTCCACCATTCCTCTACCAATTGCAACACATGGTTTCGGATTAGAGAACTCTGAGGTTGACCCTTGCTTTGCTAGAGAGTCCGCCTTTTCATTGCCCTCAGTCCCTACGTGTCCTCTGACCTAGAGCTGTGTCATTTCATTTCGAGATGAGCACAATAAACAAAGTAAATCGAAGTCAGGGAAGAAATCTGGAAAAATCTAAGGAGTCACACTGACTACTGGAAAAGAGACACATCCTATATAATAATTACTACTAATTTTGAATTCGTAATAAAAACTGGAAAGCTACTTTGCTTCGAGGTAAAAGTTTAAGTTAAGTAAAAGACGGTTGATCTGATTAGAATGCTTAAAGGGATCTGTCCAGTAATTAACTGCATGGCATCCCACATGTTACTTGGCACGATCACAGCCACAGCCAGGCGCCAGCACTATTAAGTTTATTAAAAATTGTCTAGATCTATGCCACTAGAAACCTAGAATCCCCCTCATTTGTATATTCCACGTCATTTTAAGTTCAACAATTCTCATAACCAATTACCATAACCAGCTCGAAATGTTGACTTAATTGCATCTAGAAGTGTACAATAGTCGGCACTTTATTTCTTTTTGAGGTCAACCTCTATAAACAACTATAAAACATCACCTACCTACGCTAATCACTAGAAAAAACACTTCAATGTATTCATTAATCTCTTCCAATGCGTTACATAACTATTAAATGTTGCGGAACAGAAAAATCTCACGAGCACACAACAAATTAAGAAAAATTTACTTCTGTGTACCCGCGAGATAAATGCACTTGTAAAGATATTTATCGTGATTTGCTGTGTATATTTCCAAAAATAAAGGAAAGAAACAAAAAAAAAAAAAATCTTAATCACAAGCTAAATTCTGATTAAAAAGAAATTGCAGACCAAAATTTGTTGGAGGCCCAAGAGAAAAACGCTAAGAGTGCTAAACATTTTTGCTAATTCAGGAGGAAAAAGGAAACTTCAGAAATTTGCTTCTCACTGATGAAATAGTATTCATTACAACGTTTGCGTGATCATCACTGTTAACCGCAACGATCGACGTCGAGTTCAAAGTCCGATGAAATTGATTCAACGACATCAACTATGCTACCTCTATTCAAATTTCTCTTTTGAAGGCTATAATTTTTCTGATGAATTAGCTCTGGCTTTCAGAATTTAGATACGTTTTTGTTGCCACCCTAATGTGCGATACATTCGCAGATACTTTTGCATAAGAGTTTGTATATTGATGAAAGTTATTTAGCTACTTACTGCAAGCGCGGTATGGCTGAGTTAGTGTTGGCTAAAAATTTAACTCAACGCTAATTTGATAAATTTATTTATGCAAAAGTGCTTGCAAGTAGGGGGCATATGTCCGCGAAAAATGTATGACTTGTATGGGGTAATTGTAGATAAATGGTATCTCTTAGGTATACACAGATACGACCAGTATGTACATACATATATATATGCTTCAATCCAAGAAAGCTTTAAATAGAAATTAGTTTGTAGCTTAGTTTATTATGTCTAGCCTTTCAACTGTAGAAGGTGGAAAGTTAGGGTACATTGGACTCTTGGACGGAAGATTCTCGCAATGAATCACAACTAACGGAAAGGTTATCGAGACGTAATGGAAAAATAAATTATCATTGATTGTAAAATTGATTACTAACATTGAATGAAACTGATTGGTCGTTTGGAGATATTTGCTTAGGTGTTTATTTAATTTAGCTGAATGCAACTGAATGCGTCAATGTTGTTAAGAATAACAATTTGTAGTAATTGCGTATACTTAAGATTAAAGAAATTTACTGTCGACAGTTTGAGAATACCACATGTCATAGCAATTACAAAGTAAAACCGATTTGACAGGTACAGATTAATGAAGTTGTTAAATTTTATAACACTCCTATGAGGCACTAAAACTGATTTCATGAGGTAGTAGCATAAGAACAAAGTCGTTGTAGAAACTCATTTCAAATTAAAAAAACATACATACTTACCAAAATGTAATTAAAAGAATTAAAATCGTATGAGATTAAGATAACGAATTAAAAATTAAGAACTTGCTTGGGCTTTACAATTTAAGGTTATCCACTTAAATTGGAGCAATGGCTCTCTTGGACGGGAAAGCTTCAAAGAGTTTTAGATATGTTCATGTATGTACATACATACATACATACATACTATATGATGATGATTGTCATCGAGCCAAAAACTACAATTATTTATTTTGTCGCTTTAGGATTCTTTTTTTATTATTTGGTATCACTTTTTTGTCGGATGGCACTTTTTATTGTTGTGCTTACATCCCAGCTTACATCCTTTGTTCTTTGTTAATTTGCTGAAGAACGTATTTCATCACGGATGTAAGTTGGGAAATAATTTTAATGTTTTATTATTTTATTCTTATTTTATTCTCTTTTTTATAGAAAATAAAATTGCCAATTGCTACCATCCGAATCTGGTTCGAGTTTTTCTTTTTATTAAATAACTCTTTCGGTGGAACCTTTTGTTTTTAAGGAGGCAATATTTATTTCCGAAATTTAATACGTCGCAGCAACATAATTTTATTTTATCCTGACTTGGATCTGCAACATCGAATTTGTTTTAATTCAACGGGTATTTGTTTATTTCTACGGGTAAGAGTGATTTCATTGGCTTATTATGAAGAATTCGGGGCACAGCTGCAGTTCTCCGGATTGCAGTAAAGCGGATGACGACTTCATGGTGTCTTGTGACAAGTGCAAGCGCTGGTGGCACTTTCCTGCCATGATTTCAATCCGGACCAATACGATACTCTCACACCATGGTTTTGTGAAGAGAAGGACTGCAAACTGATCGAAGATAAAGACGCAGAGTCTGAGCATCCGGAAGAGAGTGCTTATATTCCGGCAGGCTCCGGTCGAATTGAGGTTAGCGAGCAAGTGGACATGTTAATAGAAGCAGCCGCAGTAGCACAGGCCACAGTTGCACAGCGCGATAGGGAGCTTTTAGAATTGCGAGCTGAACTTGAGCAGGTTAAGCTTAGGTTGCCGAATGTGCCGAGAGAACCACCAGTTGCTGTTGCTGTTCCCAATAAGACGGTTTTTTCGAAATCTGATGAAAGGTTGGAAATAATAAGAAAAATCCAAACTAATCATCAGTCGCTATTAAGCAATCCTGCTCCGCCTTGTCAATCCACGCCTAAGGACGAGATATTCGATCCTAGTAATAACAGTCGCGATTCTTCGATTCGAGCAATAGACATGGCTAATTTACTCACAATCTTAAACCGAAGCAATGTTCAAGAGTTGCCGATTTTCTCTGGTGAGAACAAGCGAGAATGGCCTTATTTCGAAGAAGTCTACAGGTCCACCACCATCGAGGGAAGGTACAACGACAAGGAGAATGTTGCTCGTTTGCGAAAGGCCTTAAAAGGGGAAGCATATCAATTGGTGAGCGATCGTTTGAAGTATTCTTCGGACGCGGATGCGATTATGGACTTACTGCGTGTCATGTTTGGTAAATACGACGTTCTCGTTCATGATTTGACCACAGATCTGCTTAATTTACCTAGGTTAATGTCAAAAAGTGATCCAAAGCTTCGTCTGTGGGCAGTTAAATTAAATGGTTTTGTGGCCGACTTAAAATCTATGAAAAGAGAGGAGGATCTCACAAATGGCTACGTGATGACTAATCTTTCTTCCAAGTTAGGCGCTGGATTATATCAAGAGTGGCAGAATAAGAGAGCTGGTATTCCAAGTGCCAATTTTAAGCATTTTGCTGAGTTCCTTATGGAGAAAGTGATTGATTTGCCACCTGAGCTGATGAAGCCGGTAGGGCTTGCTGACAACAAGAAAGCACAAGGTTTTCCTAAGTCGTCTCGCGTGCTAATTCATCAACCATCCTTGTCAGCTGTGTCTGCGGTTTCGTGTGAGAAGTGTAACGGCAAACAACACCCTCTAAGTCAATGTGCTAAGTTCAAAACATTAACAGCCGAGCAAAGACTCGCGTATGCGAAGGAAAAGTCAGTGTGCTTCAGTTGCTTAGATCCTTCGAAACACGATTGGCGAGCATGCTCCAAGAAAAGAGCATGCGGGACTAATGGATGTACTGGTCGTCATCATCCGTTGCTACATCAGAGGTCTACCAGCAGCAGCCCTGTGTTGAACTCGACAGCAGCTGAGTTTGTCCCTCAAACGCATGTGCTTTCTTCGCATGTTGGTTCTAATTTCGCCGTCATGTTCAAGATTGTTCCAATTCGGATTCACGGAAGTGAGAGGAAATTTGTGGATACATTTGCCTTTTTGGATGATGGTTCGTCGCTGACGATGCTGGAGGAGGATCTATTCAACGATCTTGGGTTAGAAGGGGAGCCAGAAGATCTCACACTTCAGTGGACAAAAGGAGTTTTTCGGCAAGAAGATTCTACCCGTACAACAGTGACTGTATCTGGTGTTAACAATCGTAAACAATATGTCTTGAAAGATGTCTACACTGTGAAGGATTTGGGGCTAGCCAGCCAGTCCGTTGATGTTGGTAAACTGAAATCTTTATACCCCCACCTTCGAGGACTCCCACTTAAAAATCTTGTGAAAGCTAAGCCTAAGATCTTGATTGGCTTAGATCAAGCGAAGTTCCTGTTGGGTCACGGGCAGCGTCATGGCAAAGATGAAGAGCCATATGCTTTAAAAACGCTGCTTGGATGGATCGTGTACGGTAAATCAGCTCCAACATTAAACGTATCTTGCATCCATCAGGCATCAAAACCCTCCATGAAGCTTATGTTTCACGACGCTATTAAGAAAGAAGACGAATTACATGAACTAGTAAAGCGTCACTTTACCACGGAGGAGTTTGGTTTCATGCCTCCTAAGGGTGATTTTGTTGGTAAAGAAGTCAGTAGAGCTATGGACATCATGGAACGCTCTTTAAAGTTGGTTGGTAATGAGTATGAGATTGGTCTTCTTTGGCGCACCGAGGATGTTAAGCTTCCTGATAGCTTCCCGATGGCTGAACAACGCCTTATTGGATTGGAGAAATCGTTGAAAAGAAAACGCCATCTGCTGGAGTGGTTGAATAATCATATGCGGGAGTTATTATCTAAGGGTTATGCAAGGATCGCTTCGCAAGAGGAGTTGCAAAGAAAGTGGCCACGAGTTTGGTATACCCCTATCTTCATCGTCGAAAATCCTAACAAGATCCCACCGAAACCCAGGTGTGTCGCTGATGTGGCTGCGAAAGTCAACGGTGTTTCGCTAAACACTCACTTGCTGAAAGGTCCGGATAATCTCGTTCCACTTCATGCTGGTCTGTTCAAATTTCGAGAACGCGAGGTAGGTGTGAATGCTGATGTGAAGGAGATGTTCCATCGAATACGTATCAAAGAGGAAGACCAACAGTGCCAACGCTTTTTATGGAGGGATGGGGACGGCTCCCGGAAACCCACAGTCTACATTATGGAGGTCATGATGTTCGGTCCCAGGTGTTCTCCTACTTGCTCTCAGTTCGTAAAAAATCACCATGCAAATTTGTTCCAAATCAACTGCCCAGAAGCGGTCGATGGCTTAACCAGGCGAACATACGTTGACGATTACTTTAATAGTCACGATACGGTCGAAGCTGCTGTCTCTGTGACTCGGGATGCTATTCGCATTTGCCATTCTATGAATTTCGACCTCGTTGGCGTTCAATCAAATAGCCGCGATCTTCTAACTCAGATGCCAGAGAGTCATGTCAACACCAAGTTGGTCAGCATAGATCCCAACGAATGCGATAGTTTTGTGACCAAAGTCTTAGGCATGTATTGGCATCCGTCCTCGGATCACTTCTTTTACAAACTTTCTGACGATGAGGCTATAGAAGCTATGTTAACTGCGGATGCTGTTATAACCAAACGTCGGATGCTAAGGACTATCATGAGGATTTTCGATCCCCTCGGTATTATTTCCCTTTACATCATACGAGGGCGGATCGTCCTTCAGGAAGTGTGGCGTGAGGGCTTTGACTGGGACGAGCCGGTGTCTTCCGAGTTGCGGATTCCGTGGTTGGACTTCATAAAGGAACTGAAGAATATTGAGAAGCTTAGAATTCCACGCCGATACGTCTCGTGGAACCCCGACGATTCGGAGGTAAGCCTGATTGTTTTTGTTGACGCTTCGGAGAAAGCATTTGCCGCTGTGGCTTATTTACGCTTTGAGCGAAACAGTACGGTTGAAGTCGCGCAAGTCATGGCAAAGGCAAAGGTAGCTCCCGTAAAACAGTTATCAGTGCCCCGTTTAGAGTTACAGGCTGCAATTCTAGGAGTGCGTTTGGCGTCAACGATCAAAGGATCTCACACCATTCGGTTTGACGAAGTACGTTTCCTATGTGATTCGAAAACCGTACTTTCCTGGATCAATTCAACTAAGTACAAGTTCCCTTCTTTCGTCGCTACTCGAGTTGGAGAAATCTCGGATTCAACCTCTCCGCGTGAATGGTTTTACATCGGTTCCAAGGATAACGTCGCTGATGACAGTACCAAGTGGTTCGATGCATCAATGGGATATCAGGACACAAGGTGGTTTAGAGGTCCGGAATTCCTCCTGCGCCCGTTTAGTGAGTGGCCGGTCAAGCCAAGTAGGACTCTCGTTGATTCGGGGAATGATAATAATTTGGAGACAACACATTTATTTCATGTCAAGCAAATCAACATTTCTTATGGGATTTACGATAACTTATCCGCTAGGTTTCGAGCGAAATGGTCTTCATCGGTAAGAGTTATTGCCTTTTTGCTGCGCTTCAAAGACATTCTTCGTAAAACACCCTCTGACAAAGAAGTTTTCATCACGCCAAACGAGTTCAATCGTGCTGAAAATTGGTTGTTCCGGAAAATTCAAATGGACGCTTTTCCAGTTGAGTTCACATCTTTACGAGCGAATGGTAGGGTGAAACCTTCGAGCCCTATTCTCAGCTTGTCACCATTTGTTGACGAAGAGGGAACTGTTCGGATGAGCTCAAGAGCTCAAAAGGCTAAAATTTCTTATGCGTCGCGCAATCCAGCAATCCTGCCTAAAAAACATCCATTGGTTGATCTACTTATCCAGCATCATCATGAGAGGAATTTTCATAGGGGAACATCTTCGACAATCTCGGAAGTACGTGAACGTGCGTGGATAATTTGCATACGAGGTGCAGTAGAGAGAGTGAGGTTCAACTGCAACATGTGCAAGCGACTCAAAGCCAGACCCGCTATGCCATTGATGGGCCAACTTCCTGAAGCCCGCTTGGCCTTCGAGTGCAGACCCTTTACCCATGTCGGAGTCGATTGTTTTGGACCCTTGTTGGTAAAGTTTGGACGCGGAACGGTGAAACGATACGGCATGATTTTCACTTGTCTCACCTTCCGAGCGGTGCAGATTGAATTACTCAACGATCTCAGTTTGGACCAATGTACCATGGCTGTTCGACGTTTCGTGATCAACCGGGTGGTCACTCGTTTCATGTACAGTGACAATGGCCTTAACTTCATTGGCACAAAAAACCTGCTAGACCAGGATGTCAAGGAGATGGAGATCTCCCTCAGTGAATATTGTGCGAAGTACGAGGGTATTGTTTGGCGATTCATTCCAGCTTATTCGCCGTGGATGGGAGGAGCTTGGGAGCGACTTATTCAGTCCATTAAAAACAGTGTCAACTTCGTTCTTAGAGGCCTGATTCCCCGAGAAGATGTTCTACGAAATGCACTTATGGAGGCTCAAGGGCAAATAAATCGTCGCCCACTCACTCATGTTCCAGTTGATCCTGAAGACCCCAAGCCACTAACTCCAAATTCAATTCTATTTGGTGAAGATGATAGAGATGTCACGGCCCCCGGAATCTTCTCTGAGAGAGATTCTTACAGCAAACTTTATTGTCGCAGGTCTCAACATTTGATGGCTCAACTTACAAAGCGCTGGTACAACGAGTATCTACCGGATATCACGAGACGTTCAAAATGGTACAAGAATACAAAGCAAGTAGAGGTAGACAACGTGGTTCTGGTTATCGAGCCCAATGAGGTACGTTCAGCATGGCAATTGGGTCGTATCACACAAGTTTACCCAGGCCCAGATGGAGTTGTGAGAATGGCAGATGTTAAATTAGCTAATGGTTCAATTAAGTTAAAGAGATCAGTGGGAAGGCTCGCTGTTCTGGATCTAAAGTCTTCACAGTAGAAGTTCAGACGGCCCCCGGAGTGTCATCGAGCCAAAAACTACAATTATTTATTTTGTCGCTTTAGGATTCTTTTTTTATTATTTGGTATCACTTTTTTGTCGGATGGCACTTTTTATTGTTGTGCTTACATCCCAGCTTACATCCTTTGTTCTTTGTTAATTTGCTGAAGAACGTATTTCATCACGGATGTAAGTTGGGAAATAATTTTAATGTTTTATTATTTTATTCTTATTTTATTCTCTTTTTTATAGAAAATAAAATTGCCAATTGCTACCATCCGAATCTGGTTCGAGTTTTTCTTTTTATTAAATAACTCTTTCGGTGGAACCTTTTGTTTTTAAGGAGGCAATATTTATTTCCGAAATTTAATACGTCGCAGCAACAATGATTTAAAAAAAAAATCTATTTTATTTTGTTTATTACTCAGTTGCAGGATAACGTACAAATACCACTTATAGCGTAAAATGAACCCTCATACAAAACACAGCGAAAGTAGTTTAAAGTTGTTATATTGGTTGAACGAATGGAAAGGATTTACAATTTATTGTCGATATATGTATATATACATACGTATTTCATCAGACATTCGAAAGAGATGTGTTCAGTAAAAACTTTTGAACTATTTCGCCCGCCTTCGTCGCATCTAGTATCATAAGTATCTAGTATCACTAAGCAGCAGTTGTATGCTGCATCTAGTGTTACCTTATTTACTCGTCTACTTTAGGCAACCAATACAAATTGACCTTGCCGGGTAATAAGACTATGGTTATGGTTTCTTGGATCGCTTTGTATCATTTGGCCAATGTTCCCAAAAAATACAAAAATACAAATACTTGGCGCGACAGACGGATGTGGTCCAGGGCCTAGCTTCTCGCGACCATTCTTGTTGTGCTTGTTATATTGGGGAAGGGACCTACAGTTTAGAGCCATATCCGAAAAAAATATTGAAAAGCTTTCTCATGACAGTTATTACTCTCGGACGTTTGGCAGACATTCGCGAGAGGTGTGTTCCCAAGGCCACAAATTAACGAAGCATATAAAAAAATGCAAGCCTAAGAACATACATACACATATACATATGTACACAAACAGCCAACACTACCTCAAAGCCCCCGACTATGAATAGAATAGAATAGAATATAGAAATGCTCCAAATGAATTGAAAAGTTGAACGGGTGTTATTATCAAGCTTAGGGATAGGTATCATTTTTACAGTCAATCTAGTGTACATGGATAGTCTGAGTAATATCAGTGTGTTAATTCGAGGACTGGGACTGTTCACAGAATACGGAAAAGGCGATGGCTTATTATGTAAATAAGTAAATTTTTAAGTCACATAACTCCATTGAACTCCAGATTGACTTTTTGATGAGAATCTTTCTTATTTTAAATGGCGCCCGAAATACACCTGTACCTTAGCCAACAAGGAAGCTCAATAGAAATTATTCAACTCCACTCCAAAGACGAGCCTGGAATAGGTAAAAAAAAAAATGAAAGAATCTACTACAAATATGTAGATAAATTACTATTTCACACTGCTGAAAAAAATCAGAATCCGTTTCCACAGCAATCGAAAGACAAATTTTTAAAATAAATAAACAGATATTAAATTTAAATTGATTTCGTCTCAAATATTCTTCTTAACTGAGCAATTGTTTACCCTTGGGTACACTAGTAGCGTATTGTAATCTTAAATTTATGCAATCCCATGCGACAGTCAACAACAAAGAAGAGCAGACACAATATGGAAAATGGAATAAGATCCCATTTCGTGGACAATTATCAGAACTAGTTTCTTCTAGTAACTTCGAAAACAAAACAACTTGTGGAGTTGTTTTCGTCAACACAAAATTAAAATAATTTTCTAATTAAATAAAAACCTAATTTTCATCCAAATTATGTATGCAGTTTTTCTAATTTCATTTGATAAAGAAAAAAAAAAATCCACTCTAGTGGGAGTGAAATAAAAAAAATATTTAACTCCACAATATTTTCCATCGCTTCAACCTTAAATTGTGAATTAACATTCAACTCACCTTCTCTTCTCCTTTGGTTTTCCATTCGTTGCTTGTGCTGGTTGCGTTGCTGCTGCTGTTGTTGTTGTTGCTTTTGCAGTGGCGCCGACAGTGTCAGCAATGGTCGTATCCATGGTCATTTTGATTTGATTTGTTTTAAATCCTTCTCTGCTACCAAATTGTATCCAAATTGGAATAATTCTTGTTGTTGCACAGGATCCACTAGCGGTTTTTCTTGCGCTTTACTCAAAATATATATTTTTTTTTTATTTGACACTTTCACTCAAATGGTGATTGACACTCTTAATTCACAATAACAGATTTTTGCTATTTTGATTTTTCTATTTTATCAACTTTTCGTGATAAAATCGTAGTTTAATTAGGATTATATGTATTGTGGCTTCCCCTTTTCTTTTTTTTTTTAGATAAACACTTCTTAAGTTAACACTGAAGCAAGGGGGAGATGATAATAGGCAGAAAAAATAATTAAAGAAAATTTCAAAACACAAAATAGATTTCCTCACTTTTCTTGGTCACGGGAAATTTTCTCTTTTACTTCTTTTTCTCCTCTAGCACACTAACGGGGGCACTTTTAACTAATTGCGAACTGGGTAATTAACATACACGGATGTAAGCTATATTTCGGATGCATTTTTATAATAAATAAAATGCACAAAATATCCAAACGGAACAGCGGACTGAATTCGGAAATTTTTTTGGGAAATTATTCACGAGATTTCTGGTAAAATTGTACTTAAATAAAATTTCATTTCTCGACTCTCCTACGAAAGACACGGGAGATTACATATTACTGGCGCGCTACAGTCTCATTCTAACAATTCGCCGCTCTCGCTCTTATTGATAATATTTTGATTTCGTGTTTGTAAAGATGATTGAGGAAGTGGTTTTCTCGCCTACTCGGGCTTGGGGTATCTAGTTATACTACTTCCACTTGTATGAAAATGTCAATGTAAAGTGGGACGGGGATAATATGATTGTTTTTTTCTTAGCAATATGGCTTTAGTTTCATGGCGGAATGGTGAAACGGAGATGAATGTTATGATTTGTTTTCGTTGGTTCTTTTTCCTTCTCATGTGACAGTTGTTATGGGAGAGAATAATGCTAAGTGCTCGGTGACGAGTGACTCGGGAAATACCTATTGGGGGATTTTATTCAAGTGGTTGCAGGAATTACTTCGGGGATAATATTTACTGAGGTGAAGTTGATATCCTGGATTACGTAACTTTATTTCCATAACTTCGGTAATTCTGCAATTTCGTGACGGATTTTGGTTTGATTTCGAATGTGTTCTTTCTATTTTTCTAAAGATATAAACTTATTTAAACGAAACTACGTATACTATGGATTGATTTTTGAGTTTTAAAGATCTGAGTCAAAAATTATTATCTCAAACGACTTGGTTTTTTATCAAAACATCAGATTTATCATTATATATAGTACCTTCCCAAGAGACCTGAGTTAACAAGAAAGAAATTGTCCGAACAGCAAGAAATCATCAATATTGTCATTAATTATTTTGGTTTCTAAATCAACTGACTTTTCCATAACAGTTTCTTAGCATAGTTGGCTTACATATGTATAGTATACTTGCACATTTTCAAATCGCCGTATTAAAAATTTCTTCTCAGTTAGATATTTCAAATTTCCAAAACGAACTGAGTCCTCTGTTAAGTTAGCTTTTTAAATACATTTATAAAATTTACAGAAGGTTCTGCAGAAATCGAACCGCACCAAAGCTTTCTACTTTATAATATCGCATAGATTCAATTATCGCATCTTCTTTTCAAAATTTTTAAAGAAAATTAGAACTAATTGATTTTCAGTGATTGAAGCAAACTTCTGCAATGAAGGTGTTTTGTGTTTCAAAATTTTGCATACATATATGTACTTAATAAGACAATGCAAAAAAAAATGTTGTGGTGAATTGCTTTAATCTTGAACTAAGGATTAACAGGTCCCTTGACCTGTCAATAGTCTCCGCCTGGTTCATAGTAACCAGATAATCTTTGGTCCCGTAGACATTAGCTGTATTCCAATAGACTTAAACCTTTTTGTTAGCAAAGCGTTGCTGCATTTATTTTTTTATTTTTTGTTCATCATTAAATTCTATGCCCATGCTTAATGGGACATTTGCCTAGCATTTGTGATACATTGTAGTAACGAATTTTCCCGTCTCGTTTTTTTTCATTTTTTCAACACTAGATGGAGCTTTTAATGTAAATATACATATTTAATTCAAGAATAAATATTAAAATGAGTAAAATAAAACCAACTATCAAAATATAAACAAATAAATACGAACGGACCAAAAGAAAGCCCGTAGTTGGTTGACACTGAAATAAAAGAAAAGACCCATCTTGTCTTCAGTTTTTAGCTCTTTTGTGGACGAGTTCTTTGTGCTTTTGTTTGTTATTTATTTATCTAACCAACTTGAGTGCCTAAAAAATCTCCTTCCTTAAAATATTTTTCTAATATGAGGCTTGTTAGTCAGCTTAGGTAGCTTCCTTACAGTTTAATCAAGGCACACGTGGACCAAGGAGTTGTTATGGTACCGCATTTAACAAAAACGCCTAAATTCCAATTCGTATCAACTATTTGTTTTGGAAGACAAAAAGAGAAGAGTCATTACCATAACTTGTTGATTATCGTGTCAATGATGTCATTTGTTCGCTATAGCATCTTTAACTACCTAAAGCGTCTAGCGTTTCCGTTGATGTTAAAATAAAGAATTCAATAAATAAGCCCTGCAACAGAACTGTTTTCCTACTTATAATACATTTATTCTCGGTACTTTTACTCTTGTAATAAAAACGAAGAAAAAAATTCTTAATCTAAACATTACTATTCCGTTTTGTTAACTTCGATGGTTTTAGTCGATGAAGCTTTTTCAGGATCGCCAATTCCGTCAATGCTGCCCAAATCCAAGTCATTGTCGTCTCCACCGTCACCAGAGCTCTTATTATAAACTGCAGGATATTGCGTAAAACAGTCCTGCATTGTTTTAAATGCTTCGTAGCAGTCCGAGCCTTTGGGTTCAGCTTCACTAAAATAACAAACATTGTTTACTATGCATCTTTGCAATCACCGTGTACAATTTCTCTTACCTGTAATGGAAGCAGGAAAATGCATCGCGGAACTCAACCCCACATGGTCCAGTGGCCATTCCACCCAAACAAGGGCATCCCCAATTTATTTCACCAGTCGAGGTGATAAGGCCCTGCGCCGGTTCGGGTGGAGGCAGCTCAACAGTACTGGGTGTTGCGTGATCCTCCTTAGTAACGAATATTACCTTATCCTTTCCCAAAGACTTACACAATGACATCTTACTTAGTTTTTAGAATTTTATATGTGATGAAAGTAAGTGCAATAAATTTGGAGATGCGTTCTTCACGTGGAAATGACAGCGAATATCTTGAAATTTTGAGATCAGCGTGATGGCCGCACGAGTTTTCACGTAGTAGGCTTTTGGGACGCGGACAATTGCTCGGCGGGTTTCTGTATCGAATTTAAAGATGTCCACGTCAGTCAGTCCACCAATTTCACCAAAAACACTTCGTAAGGACTGGTCAATGCTGCCTTTAAAGTACGCCGGGGTAAGTACTAAATCGCTGTCGTCTTTAAATTTCCTGTAGGTTGAGGGATAGCATGAGTATCGTCAGACAATTCCAATTATGTTTTTTTTTTTGTTTACCTACAATGTAATGTCTAAATAATAATATCCGGACATAGCTTATCTAACGCAGGAACATAATTTTAAATCTCCAAATGCGATTTAATATTTTTAATTAATCTTTTCAGATAGAAAAACTTCAATACGAAATTTCACGGATTTTTATGTAATATTTTTAGAGGTTATTATTTTGATGACAGTTGTTACTTAAAAAACATGCACATCAAAGAGCACGAAAATTTTCTATAGTGATACCAAGTCACCATAATAAAAAAAAACAATCTATTATGGCCAGGCGCAGGGAAGCAATCGCTCTGGCCTCTTATAAGGTTTGAAACACAGGGGCACTTCTTCAATCTTAACGCCGATTTAAAAGCACTTTAATGACTTAAAATAATGTTTAATACCTATAGGTGATAGAGACATTGTGAGCTCCATAGTCTCACTAGAACATCGCAGAAATGTCTCGTGTCTTACCCTATTTTATCGCTTCTTTTGTAAAAAAAATGCTCCAGCGAAATAGCCACTTGCGTTCCTCCCCTTCAAAATTTCACCCGTAATACGCGTCACGCTTCGAATGCACATCAGTTCACCCTCAAGCCCAACTTCGGACATACTGTCAATTATAGGGATTCGTTCATAAGCCGAACGTCACGTATGTGGAATAATCTTCCAGGCTCTGTGTTTCCTCACATGTGCAGACTTCCTATTTTGGTCTAGAAACTAAATAGCGATTATTTTGTTTGTATACGCCATTATTTCAGATCTAGATGTTATGGAAATCACTGCAGACATCCGATCTAAGCCACAAAATCCACACAACACACAATTTACAACAATTGATACTGTGTCAAAATCCTTGTTTTGGCATCACTTTTCGAAATTTATATCCGAAATTTCCGAAAAGTGCGCGACAAAATCAAAAATGACGTCTTCATTTGAAAAGGATTTTGAAAATAAAGTTCAAGTTCGCTCTCACTTTTTGTTTTTATAAAGTAAAAGTTATTTTTATATTTAAAAACAATTTTCAGAAATAGTTTATAAGTTCTTTACACAATGGCTGCAATGGAACGTTCTCTAGCCACCATAACCACCGCAGATAACGATGCAGACGAAGAATACGGACCACAGTTGATTAAAAGTTTAGAGGTAAAAAAAAATTTTTTTTTAGTTACGTTCTGATTTGTATTGAATTTTTACTCCAAGGGTAATGGAATCACAACCAGCGACATCAAAAAACTTGAGGAAGCAGGCTACTACACAGTTGAAGCTGTAGCGTTTGCACCGAAAAAAGCGCTAATATGCATTAAAGGAATCTCGGAGGCAAAAGCTGATAAAATTATCGCTGAAGCATCAAAGCTAGTCCCGATGGGATTCACCACAGCCACAGTTTATTTCCAAAAGCGTTCTGAGATAATTATGCTGACCACTGGCTCAAAAGAGCTTGACAAACTACTTGGAGGTGGGATTGAGACTGGTTCTATTACAGAAATGTTCGGTGAATTCCGATCTGGAAAGACTCAATTATGTCACACATTAGCGGTGACCTGCCAATTGCCTGTTAGCCAAAATGGTGGCGAAGGTAAATGCCTGTATATAGACACAGAAGGCACATTTAGGCCAGAACGTTTAGCAGCTGTAGCAGAACGTTACAAGTTGGTACGAGACGAAGTATTGGACAATGTTGCCTGTGCCCGAGCCTACAATACAGATCATCAAACAAATCTTCTGTACATGGCGGCTGCTATGATGGCCGAATCTAGATATGCTTTGTTGATTGTTGATAGTGCTACAGCTTTGTATCGCACAGACTATGCTGGCCGTGGAGAACTAGCCGCAAGGCAAATGCATTTGGGTAGATTTCTTCGTCTTTTGCTTCGACTTGCCGATGAGGTTGGTTCAAGGTCATTTAAAAAAATATATGTATATATATTTGTGTTTTTCGATTGCAGTATGGAGTGGCAGTGGTTATAACAAACCAAGTTGTTGCACAGGTAGATGGTGGTGGCGCATCAATGTTTGCAGCGGACCCCAAGAAACCAATCGGTGGAAATATAATTGCACATGCATCAACAACCCGCCTGTACCTGCGCAAAGGACGAGGTGAGACAAGAATATGTAAAATATATGATTCTCCATGCCTGCCCGAGTCAGAAGCGATGTTTACCATACAGGGAGACGGCATTGGAGATGTCCAGGAATGAAAGATGCTTAGATCATTTGAAATAGGGTTTTCTGTATATATGTTTAGAACTAGGATATTTGCATTTAATTTAATTTCTTTAGTTATTTGCAAATAATGTGTAAGCGATTATATATATAATGAAGGAGTCAGTTTCTATTGTAAGTTTTTTGTTTTTTTTTTTTTAATAATTGTTAATAAAACGATACAACCTATAAATTCTGACGAAAAAGCTGGATGTTATGAATGCAATTTGGTTAACCGTATATGGAAAGAGATCGGTTTCTAATAGTTATTTCCAATATTATGCGTGAGGTGTAGGGTAAGTGCTTGGTAAGCTTCTTAAGCTTTGAGTCAGGAATGTGCAACATTAAATTTCATTCGTATTTCGATCGATCCTGAATAAAATTAAGAACACTTACCGTCTATTTATCGAATTTATAATCGTCTGCAATTTCTTTTCTCGGGCGTCAACGCCTGCGCACCATCGTGTTCGGATTTCTGTAAATGAGCTTGATCTCCCTCCAAGTTATCCCTAATGATCTAGATTCCTGTTCGACTGCCCTTCTTCATGTCTGCGTAGGTCAGCCCACTCGTCTGCCTGATTGGGTAGGTCGATTCCATTGCATGGCGTATTTCGCAATGGAACTGTCTTCGCGCCGTAGTATTTTAACGTCTATTGGCTCCTGGCCCGTTATCACGTGTAGTTGGTCGTTCGATATACGGTTCGGCCAGAAGATCCTAAGGTTGTTGCAAAGACATCTATTTATGAATATCAGCTTCCTTGTGATGGTGTTGGTCACTTTTCAGGTACTACACCCATAAAGTAGTACTGTTTCCATGTTTGATCGGAACAGTCTCAGATTGCTTTTTTTGCTGAAAACTTTTCCATATTTTAGGCAGCATAGCAAATGCGGCCTTTGCTTTACGAATCCTGATGTCTACATTCAGCTCGGTACCACCGTCTTCCGAGACCATACTTCCTAAATATAAAAAGCTGTTTACTTTCTCGACTTGCTGTCCGGCAATGTTGTTTTTCTGAGAAAATGAAGCTCTTATAGCCTTTGTTTTTGCCGTCTTTAGTTTAACCCCTACTTTGTTCGCCTTTGACTCCTGGGCCACCTGATGCAGGTCCATTGTTCTGTATGAGAGCAGGCAAACTTCGTCAGATGTTTGAGATATGGTGTCATAGTCCATCTCAGTTCCATGTTTCCTCCAGACAGAGCTGCCCGGATAAAATAACTGATTACAAGGAATAGCAGCAAACGTTGAATCAAGATGTTCTTTCACTCGATTCAGAATAATTTTGGCTATTAGTTTAGCCACATCCGGAAGAACATGTATATATACCTCTCCAGTTTCCGCATTCCATCAGGTTTCCCTTGGGGCAGCTTAAAAATCAGTCATGAATAATGCTCATTAGTCATGAATAATACTTATAAGCCATACATAATAGTTATTTATTGCCTAGAATGCAACCCAAGTACAGCGTAATAATAAGAATTTAGGACCAAAGTTCTGCAGCGCACACGCATGAAACACTAGTAATCTGCTGGTGTACTTGTGCATATCTGTACGCATGTAGTAGGATTCATGGTGAAAAGCTCTCATAATCTAATATATCAATGTACAAGACTGACACTGTAGAAGCAAGTCTTTTCTTAACACACAACTTGTCCGAATAAAGTTCGCTGAATATGAAATACTAGTTTCGCCATTTCCCATATACGAACGAAACAAATTGGCGAACATCTGTCGAGGCGCATCCACTGTGAACATCACAAGCTGAATCATTATAAAGAAGAGCGACTGTCCAGTACACACGCAACGGACCATACCGAAGCGCGCCCGCAGCTGGTGAGTTTAAAGAGCCCACAGAGAACAGAAGTACAAATATACTGACACCCTCCACTCACAAAATAGGATACGATCTAATCCACCTAAAACCCAGCACTAATTCATGTTAGGTCTTGTAACGTTATTTGCCCTCATTTGGCTGTAAATTTAGACAGCATCCACAGAAATACAAATATATGTATATATACCGTTTAATAAAGATTCTTTATTATTTCGTTCATGTATTCACAAATGAAAAATATTTTTATTGTTAGTTTTGAAATGTTTTCCTCGTTTAAATTACAGCTAGAAATTGGTTAGTTTGAATGCGAATATATACTTGTATATACTATGCTCGAGAAGGCTCCTTGTCCCTAGACATGAAACGAAATTTTTTTAAATAAATTTTGGTAAAGAGTTCACTTTATAATTGGTAAACGTTTACAAACTTTTCTGACTCCATAATATGTTAGCACGAAGGAGAAAGACTACAAAACGACGATGGCTGCGGGGGGTACATTGCATTTCGGTTAATAGTACGTACTTAAAAGTTAAAATGCTGAATACTATTCTTCATTATAATTTACAGTTTTTCTTTGCCTTAGTGGGAAGTACGACCAAGTTATCTCGCATTTAAGTCCTTATGCCGTTTCTATTGCAATGACCGCCGCAGTCTCTTTTAATTCATCCACGATAGATGCATCATTTTTAGTTGCATGATCCTCTGAATCTTGTTTTTTACTATCCTTCGACACTGCACCTTCCTTAGACTCCTCTTCTTCACCGCTGGCCTCTTTATCGCTGAGGATGTTCTTATAGGACTTCTCAGTAATTAAGACACGATTTGACTCTGATATATGCTTCGTAACCCTGCGGAATTCGTCCACCATATCGCAGAATTGTTCCCAAAAATGCTCGTCCTCCCGGAAAATAAACATTTTCTTGAAGTTCTGATAGATCTTTGAGGCTTTTTCGCGGATAATTTCGGCTTTTTTATTGAAATCTGCTTCCTGTTCAGGTGTTAGATTCCACTGCTTTAAATTGCCGACATATTTACGAAGTCGTCGGATTGTGTCCACACAGTCAGCGTTACGTTTCAGCATTAGGGCGTTAAGGTCCAAGTCCTTGTATTGATCCAACAGTTGAAGGCACCGATCGATGTCGGCCCGCTTGAGACCTAGACTCTCGCGCAAGTCCTGCGAGAGGCGAATGAAATCTCGTTCCATGAAGAGGGCGTCCTCCTGGTCGATCATTTCGGCGGTGAAACGGTCTGCCTCTTCCTTATGCACCCGAGAACGATGTGGATTGAGAACGACACGCTCTTTGAGAGCATCAACTTTTACCAAACCGAGTTCGATCTTTTCTTTCAGATTGTAGCACTCTTTACGCATGTTGTCTTCCCACTGTTTCTTCTCAGCATCGTCGACGAAGGATTCCGGCTTTTCGTAGTCAAGTTTGATACCAACGCACTTGCCTGCTTGAGTGTAGGCCAAAAGCAGATCGTTTTGGATTTCTGGTTTTGGAGGTGACGATTTTGAAGGTTTCTTGTGCGGTGATCGTGACTTACCCACGTCGTTCATAGTCGATTCCTTTGCTGAAATTAGGAATTTTCAGAATTAATCGAGAATGAGGCTAAAATTTGATTAAAAGGCAAGTTAAAGAGCTATTACTGTTGACTGTGGAGAACACGAAGAAGCCAGCGCGTTCGGCCACTAATAAACAATAGACGACAAAGTTGGCCTGTTGTCTAGAATGGACTATAGTACACTGGACAATTAACAAAAAAGTGAATCTCGATGCATAGGACTTTCGGATATGTTTACTTCTGTTTAACTTAAAGAAAGAACCAACAAGACATTATTTCAAAGTTTGATCACCTTAAATAATCCAATTGGACAACGAAACCACACAAAAGCACAATAAAAAGTATTATCACATCTGTGTACTCACCTTCTGCTGCTTTTACACGCTTTGGCGGAGGCTGTGGAATTTCCTCCTCATCCATGTATCGCTTGGGTTTGATTTTTCGGCCACTTCGACTCACCAGCTCAGTCTCCGAAGCGGACTTTACAACTTCTGTTTGAGGTGTAATCACAGCCAAAGAGGCAGGTTCTTTCTCTTCTTCTACAAGTGGGTCTACAATTTCAGCACATTCTTCAACTACCTCTGTGGCAATTTCCTCAATGGACTCATTAGCTGTTGCATCCGCCGTAACATTCGCATCAGCCACTTCATCAACTGCAGTCTCTTCCAGTTGATTTGTCTCATCCAAATCGGTGACAATTGTAGTATCATTATTACCAGCGTCCGCCTGCAAGACAACACTCACGTCAAGCTCTTCCAAATTAATTGGCGCCGAATCTTCGCCAACGAGTGCCGCTTCGATTTGGGCAATTGCCTCCCGAAAATTCGAGCGTTTCAGATTTTTATCGGTGGCAAATTTCTCTTTACTATCCACATAGTTGAATAGATCCTCTATCTTTATGTTAGCCGTCTCACCAGTTCCGTAAAAGTACACATTATATTTTTTATTGTTAATTTTTGTTATTTTCGCCGGCCATGGTGGATAACCCTTAACTTTGGCAAACACCAAATCGCCAATGTTGAAGGTTTTATCTTTTCTGCCCATTGGAATTGTATGCGTATAAAGAGATACTTTAGTTTTTCAAAGATATTTCTAGATTTCCTATAGTGATTTCTTAAATAAATTCTTTTATTTTAACACTTTGTCGCAAGGTATAAGTAAATGCAGAGAAATCGCGTGTGGAACTTATATATTGGAGGATCCACAGAAACAATTTTTTTGGCAGTGCCGTTGATGGCGGGCATCTACTCGTTGCTCGTTACTCTCTGATGTAGTGATGTGCTCAGTAAAATAATGTAATAAAGTTTTTTTTTTCAGAAAATATCAATTGTATTTTCGTTTAAAAAGAAATATAGAAATGTTGTAAACAGGGAGATAAACACAGGAAACTAAAAAAAAATAATTTTTCAGATCCATTTTCACCGAAAATAGAAAGTAGTTTCTACTATGAACAAACAAATTGATTTTTGACATAAAAAAGTAAAGGAATAGTAAAACACATTTAAAGATTTCATTCAGATATTGTATATGTAGGTGTTGTATTGGCATTATAACTTCACTTTATAAATTGTTTTCTCTTGCTAGAGCCATATGATACTGGCCGATAAGCATTCAGTACACGGGCACATGACTCCATGATTATGATGCCACCCTCAGCAAGAAGTAAATAATTGCACGGTCGACATATTTATACATGTAAATAAATTTAATTGTACACACAATTATTACATTTTACCATCAAATTTTATTTACCTATATTGCATCAGTATTTGCAATCAAATCAATATACCTACATACATACATTTGAATAAGAGCACCTCCTACCCACAAATATTTGTCGCATAGTAACTTCGTTATGTAACAGGTAGGTTACTTCAAAACGTAACTTCAAACATGAACATCAAGCGCCGTAATCCCAACAAAAATTATATGACCCTTGGAAACGTCTTGCCGTCAGCTCCTGCCATATACGAAATATGTATACGGGATAGGATGCTCAATATAATTCAAGCTTTTCCTAAAAACAAGTGGACATAATATTCAATTAGAAAAATCAAAGTTTGAAATTGATCACCTTTCAAAAGCAAATGTTATATAACAAAACTTATAAAAACCCGCACCATTGCTGATTTGCAAATGACTCACATCTGAAATTTACGCAATACCAATTGCCCCGACTCTATTTGCAAGATTTATATAAATAAGGGATTTTGCGAAAATAAATGGTGCTTCAGTCAATATTAACCATAATTTTAGTCGATATTTGTCTCAGAAAATTCTATTACTGGTATACGACAGATAAAACCAGTGATTAAAATCTTAATTTTTGAGCGTACCAATCTCAGGATTGATGAAAACAGCCCATATAGAGGTTAAGTCCTAGCTTCTTCAACCATTCGCGTTTTGCGTGGCTATATTTTTCGCACAAATGAATGAAGGGACTTATGTACTTTTAATTCTATAACCGATGGCGTAATTGAAGGCGTAATCACAAGCTCGAAGACAGTTATTATTCTCTCCATTCGCGTGAGACCGTGAAAAAGCTTGTTGGTCCTTTCTTCGATTGACCCTTTCGCTCAGTAGGCCACTGCGGTCACATATTGCTATTATTCGGTATTGTAATTCTGTCTGCATGCATGTCCATTTATTTGTACGCTTCACTTTATCAATCTTAATGTAGGGTCCCCATTCGGGGTCAAATTGTTATTGATTTCCTATCGCCAAGATTAACGTTATTAATGGCTGTTTACGAAAAAATGATTGCCTTGAAAACGGTTCAAAATATTCTGCAAAATACATGAATTCGCATCACTAGTTGTGAGAATTCATATATGCAGGAAAGCTTTATTTATTGCACAATTTTGTGCGCAATAGTGCAGCTGTTGGAATCATATTGCATTTACATACCTACTTGTCACATCGCTGTTTTTTTTCCGTGTCTCATAAACAACTGATACATTTGTGGTTTGCATTGATGGATATACTTTGCAGTGGATTTAAACTTGTATTTGCGCAGGTTTTCCTGCTTTGCAAAGTTTGCATTTACGCTTTCAGACTGGCCAAATAAAAAGGTAGTCTTATTTGTCCGATTTGACTTGGCGAAGTTCTGATGGACTTAACGACTTTCCTTCTTTCTTCTTCCTATGGCGATATTTAAATGACCAAAAAGTTGGTAGTAAAAATAAAAAAATAACTTATGATTTATATATGTCGAAAACTCAACAATAATTTATTACGCATTTAAATTTAAACAAATAATTAAAACGGAGCATGATTATTAAAAACTGTGGCGCTTTCGTGCGATAAATTCTCAGATACATATTAATAAAACTGGGTTGAGTTAAACGTGGCATATACTATCGTTGCCACTTCACTTTAATAACTCCTTCCGAAGAGACAGTAATATTTAGGAATATTATTACATCTTGGATGGATGCACTTGTCTGCAGCAGTGATTGCTGTTGGTTGCTCAAATGGTATGCATAGTGATTTTGCACCCATAGCCGGGGCACCAGGCTCTGCTTCGTCCTCCCTGAAAACAGTACGACGTCAAAATCAGAACGTTTACAAAGTATTTTATACTTTACCTCGCACTTTCGGCCTTTATCTGATCCTCACAACTGATCTCTCCACAGAACGGTGCGAGCAGAATATTCTTTTGATCGAGGAACTTGCAAAAATCTGCCCAATTCTTTGTGAGCTTAGTGTGTTCTGTGAGTTCCAGTTTAGCTTTGGCGTACATACTCTCGTGAATAGTTTCGAGCAGTTGGCTGATTTTCTGCTCGGCGTTCTCGCAAGAAAGAATCAACTTTTCACCAGTATCACGACGCACGGCCACCATTTGATTGGCCTTCATGTCCTTTGGACCGATTTCAATGCGAATTGGGACACCCTTCAGTTCCCAGTGATTAAATTTCCAACCTGGAGAATAATTATCCCGATAATCACCCTCACATCGGATGCCACTGGAGTTCAAGAGTTTTTCCAAACTCTTACAGCTCTGCAGCAGTAGATCGCGTTCGTCATCCTTCGTGTTCACAGTTATGCCACATGGTACGATTATGGCTTGGATGCACGCCACATGAGGGGGAAGGACTATACCTTGATTGTCGGCATGGACCATTATCATGACGCCAATTGTTCTCGTTGTAATACCCCATGAGTTCTGGTACACATACTGCTTCTTCTGGGTTTCAGGATCCTCAAAGACAATGTCAAACATCTTGGAGAAGTTTTGTCCCAAATGGTGACTAGTTGCGCCTTGAATAGCACGGCCAGTGGCTGAGATATAAGCTTCGACGGTGGTTGTATAATCACCACCAGCGAATTTCTCCTTCTCGGTTTTGCGACCTTTCACCACTGGGATGGCTAAAAGGTTCGTGTACACCAGAGCGTAGAGATCGAGAATCTCTAGAACCTCCGTATCCGCTTCTTCCTTCGTCGCAAACGCTGTGTGACCCTCTTGCCAGAGGAACTCTCTCGTACGAAGGAACGGTTGTGGGTGTTTAAATTCCCATCTCTAGAAAAAAAGGAGTTTTGAGATATACATATACATACATATGTACATGCATAGTATGTAGTTGAAACATTATAGTTTTTACTTACCACAACATTGTTCCATTGATTTAGTCGAAGTGGCAAGTCACGGTAGGATTGAATCCACTTGGCGTACGCTGGATACATTACTGTTTCGGAGGTAGGACGTACAGCAATTGGTTCGGCGAGCTCCGACTCACCAGACCTGGTAACCCACGCAACCTCTGGAGCGAAGTCAGCAATGTGAGATTTTTCCTTTTCGAGAGCAGCTTTCGAAACAAAAATAGGGAAATAGCACTCTTTTACGCCCATCTTTGTAATTTCAGCATCAAACCAATTTTTAATAAACTTCCAAATCGCAAAGGACCAGTGTCTCAGGATGTAGCATCCCGAGACATCGTAGTATTCAATGAGCTCCCCCTTCGTGATGACCTTAAAGAAAAAATAAATACTATAAGAAAAAAAAGCTTAACCATCTGATCCATACCTGTGAATACCAATCTGGAAGATTTTCTTCTTTGGTTGCTTCCAAGCCTAAGCGAGTTTGCTTCTTTATAGCTCCGGTTGCTACTTCGGAATTTGTAGCTTCCTTTTTCGATGGTTTAGCTGGCTTTGGAGTAGATTCCTTTTTTTCAGCAGGTTTCTTACCACCACCTCGAGCAGCTACTGGGAAATCTGTGCCAGTAACCTCCTTGTATTTGGCTTTTAAGTCCAGAAGCAACTTGACTTCAGCATCAATAATTTCCTTAGCTGCATGACTACCCTTTGCCGCTCTAACTTTTTCACCTTGTTCGTTAATCTGTTTTGTTAATTGCTCTTTTTCGTCTGGCATTGCTACAATTGAGTCCGCTTTAGCGTCGGGTGTCCAGTCTTTTCCAGCAATACTCTTATATTCGGCTTTCAGGGCCAACAATTCTTTTACCTCCGGTTCTATTGCCGATTTCGGAGCCTTTTCTGACTTCAACTTTCGAATTTTGTCTCCTTGATCACGGATTTTATCGAGTATAACTGAGATGTCAGATCCACTGGCTGATTCCACTTTTACTGGTGCAGGTGCTGTGACACCTGGTTTCCAATCTGAACCTGTCAGACTCTTGTAATCAGCTTTTAAAGCTAACAACTGTTTAACTTCAGCCTCAACTGCAGCTTTGTCGGCTTTTTGCGATTTAAGCTCCCGTACTTTGTCACCTTGTTTTGCAATTTTCTCGAGAACGACGGATACTTCGGAACTAGTACTTGCTGCTGCAGAAGGTTCCGGTTTTGATGCAGTGGCACCAGGTGTCCAGTCGACGCCTGTTAAATTTTTGTAATCAGCTTTTAGTTGCAGTAAAATTTTCAGTTCCGCATCAATTGCTCCCTTGTCAGCTTTTTCCGATTTAAGTTGGCGAACCTTGCTACCTTGTTCAGTAATTTTACGATTAATTTCGTCTGAGTCTGATGTTGGCGAAACTGTTTGCATAGAAATAGGAGATCTTAATGCCTCGGCTTCAGGTTTCCAATCTAGTCCAGTAAGTTCCTTATATTGAGCTTTAAGTGATAAGAGGGCCTTGACTTGAGGGTCGATTTCTCTCTTGGGAGCTTTTCTCGCTTTAAGGTCTCTTATAATATCGCCTTGTTCGATGATACTCTTATTTACTGTATGAGCATCACCACTGGCTGAAATTTTATTATCCAACAAAGCCGAGGATGGTGCTTTCCAATCGTTTCCAGTTGCTGCCTTGAAGTTTGCTTTTAGTGACAAGAGTTTTTTAACTTCAAGATCGATCTGGCCCTTTGGTGCTTTCTTAGCCTTAAGATCACCAACAATAGTACCTTGTTTGAAGATTTCTTTGTCGAGCTCGTCAGTGTTTATTTGTGGTGGAGGAGTCTAGAAAAAAATAGTAAAGAATATTTTAAAAAAAGAAATTCTAAAAAATTAGCAGCCCAAGTTGGGATCATGTTTAACAGAATAAGTGAAGTCAAGACGAAATTACGCGAAGTCATTGATAAATATTACAAAAATGCAACTGTGCCCCAAGAGTTTTGTTACCAGCATCAATAAGAGTAGAAGTACATACATATATTTACATCTATTACATGTATACATGTGAAGCGAAAGCCCTATTTAATAAAATGTTTTCCATCCACATAAAACAAAAAATTCCTTATGTTTACCGCACTTTGAATAGCAACGTCCTTGTATTCTCAAATGATTCAAAATGAGTTGATCTTACATTAAATAGAAAACTAGGTTGAAAATATAAAGTGCTCGAAAACGAAAAGCATTATCTTTTCAAAATGTGGGAAAAGATGTTTAATCTACTCAACATTGATGAACTTAATCAAAAAGACTAACTTCAGATAAGCACAACCACAAGGCACTACACAGCATTTTTTAAGAACATTAAAAATTTAGTTCGAGTTGGATTTAAAACGCTTTAACAGTTCGATTTCATTAGAAAACTTGCATCACGAAAGAATACTAAAACGTTATTAATCTAAGGGGTTGTTAAATAAATTCTACCTCATTTGGGCGTATAAAATCCTACGACAGTTCTGCATCAAATATCTCCCATGCCCGAAATTTTCAGTAATTTATCAGAAGCTTAAGAAAGAAAAAACGAAAAAAAAAGATCAATCATCTTAGAAAACACTAACGAAAATGACTTCAAGTCTTACTATTAGATGAAGGAAGTGCGGTGTACGTAATGATAAGCCCATTTGCAAGAAGACAGAGAGTAATAGAAAAAGCTTATAAAAATTTCACAAAATATCTAAATTATCTAAATAAAACGCGTAGATTGGCATTGTAAAAATCTCAAAACTCATAAGCGAGACAAAACCGTTCATATTACCTTACAGTTTTGAGTTAGTATATCAAACGTAATAGCTTTGTTCAATGAGAAAAAAAGCAAGGCAGAGCAGAACAGATTTGTGAAAAATGTCAGATCAAAGGTAGAACAGAAAAATACAGCCATATGTTAGTTGTCAAAAATGACAACTTCATTTTTGACTGTTGGATAATTATTTGAATTTACAAATTTAGTATAAATTGTGAAATAAAAACAATAAAATAATGGAACTTAATTTGTTGGAACAAATGGTATTAGAGGCGATGGATTCAGAAAGTAACAACTTTTCACTTCGAGGACAAAACAATTAATTTGCAATCACAGCTGATTTTGACGTTTCTCACAAATCTGTTCTACCTCAAAAGTTAGTGCAGAAATTCTGCTTAGGGCAGAGTCATTGAACAAAAAGCGAACATGAGCTGGACAGAAATTTTTCTCATTGAACACGAAAACCTGTAATTTACATGGAGCTGGACAGCCTCATTGAACAAAGCTATTGTAAGGACAAATGTATAAACGACAAATAGTGCAATCATATCATAAATAAGGATACAAACAATTGCACCATAATATTAAATTACCTAATTAAAAGCAGTGCAATATTCCACTTGAGCAACCAATATGCCAAACATGCACTTCTGTATGTATGTACATATATAAAATCACTGCTCAAATTAAGAATGAAGTTCATAAAAACTTGTTTAAAACCAACCCCTTTGGCATACGCATTTACACTTGCACTAGTTCATTGACATTGACTGTACACGTCGCAACACAACAAAATAATTATTAAGTTTTTAAAACGCTCCATTTACTTACATATTTATTTAAAACATAACCTACACCAATTCGGTGATAACAATAACGTCGATTCCGATAAAATATTCACAATTAAATAATAAAATAAGTAATAATAAACACGCAAGTTTAATAATGACAACAACTTGTAGTTGTTTAGCCTATATGAATATGGAAAATGGTAGCTAATCATTTGCCGACGTCAACACGATTTCCACGCAACAGAATTCACATCAGGTTATTGTATTGGTACTGACTACTGACTATAAACGATTCTGACTCACCTAAGCAAAACACAGCAGTTTACCTGACGAAATGAAGAAATCAAATGAAGAAGCGTGCACGATAAATACTACAGGTAGGCATAATCATGCTTTCGGTAGAGATGGCTGATGTGGCAAAGAGAGAAAAAGAGCAATCACTTTCACTCGAAACAGAGGAGGTCAGATTAATCGCCACGATATGCTGGAACGTGGAAATGAATAACAGAGGGGCTCGTCTGATTTAGTTTGTTGAAAATGTTTATCAGGCTTGTGAAATTCCCTGTGAATGAAAACACAATAGAACGAACTTATATATGTATGTGTTCAAATTATGTACATACGTACATACATATATAACGTGTTTAATTGTGCAGTGCCGTAAGCATTTTGTAATCTTATGTTAAGCAGGCAGAGTGTAAATTAATAACTATACATATGGAGTTCTACGTTTTCATTTACATATGTGCAAATAATAGTCGGTCGCAGATAGAGAGACCCAGTAATAATATTTAATAATGTTCTCCAGACGTCGAATCAATCAATCAATCAAGGGTGGCAGAAGTACATCTGTACTTCTTTTACTCTTTATTTTAGATACGCAGGTGACTCTTTTATCATCGCGAAAAATTCAATTCCAGGATGAACAAACTAGACCGATCAAGTAAATAAAAAATTCATTGTAGTATCAAAGTCAGAGCTCAAAGTCGGCAACACCAATAACGGTCGTGTCTACAAATATTTAGGTACAGTTTGACTACAAAGCAGATTTTCTCAAGAATAAAGTGCAGAACCGAACAGGCTCGAGTAACTTTCAGCTGCTTTTCAGTTTAAAAAAAAAGTATTATGCGGCAGCTGAGATGTACTTTTGCTTTTGTAAGGATATTCGTGCTACCATATATTTTGTTTAAATTTGATTCTAGCTTCGTAGACAATGTACAATGTACTACTGAAAATATCATTTAAAAAACTGAACACAAGCATATATTTTGTATGCTTCATAACATTATTCATTCACAAGGTCTATACTAATGAAATGTTGCACAGGGAGTTTAGATTATCAAATGGATGATTTCATTAGACATCTACAAGCCGGTGCAAAAATTTATTTAACAGCTTTTAATGCGATATCAGCACATAGGACTTGATATCGTTATTTGGAAGCTGTAAAGTATGATTTTCTAGAATAAGATACTTAATGTTCAAGCCTCTGCAAACCTTTCTATAACAGCTATCAATACGATAAGGGAACAAAATATTAATTAAAAATAGTAAAAAAATAGGCAGCCCGGAAGCTAGTTAAATATGTGCCAGTAAGTGTGTTGCTACATGGATTAAAAATTGGCGAATTCACCTTATTAAATCATCAACTCATAATTTGAAACTCTCCCAAGGGAGTCTGTAGAAGCACTTGTCCTTCTTATTTCGCAGCTTTTTAAAATCAGAACTGACCTTTTCTATATGCGTGGGTTGAGTTTTTTTTTTATATGGTGCCCATTCAGTAATTACTGGAATTGTTGTACCAATAAATCACTAGTTTTGTATATCAGTGACTAAAATCCCTTTTATTCTATCTTTAAGAGCTCATGTTTCCCGCTTTAAGTCACCAGTTTGCCTTTCTTATAAATATGTATCCAGACATATGTATGTATAAGGACAAATGTAGAATTTAATTAAAAAAAACATCGTAATCGTTTACCGAATGGAATGTAGCACAGGGAGTTTAGATTATCAAATGGATGATTTCATTGGACATCTACAAGCCGGTGCAAAATTTTATTTAACAGCTCTTAATACGGTATCAGCACTCAAAGCTTAATACTGTTATTTGGAAGCTGTAAAATATTTTTCGTATTTAAATGAACTTACAATGTTATTGGTTTTAAAATATATTTATGAGAGATTGCATTACGTATGTACATGTGTGAGCTAACAGCAATATACACACATAATTTCAAAGGACAATTTTGGACCACTTAACATGAATGTGGAATGATTTGTTTTCTTCAATATCCCCAGAAATCTTTAATCTACAAAGATTTAACATTAAAGTGCATCGACAATTTATTCTGTCGGCTTCTCTATTCAAGCTCTTATACCATTTCCTCTAACCTATCACTGGATGTTGTAATTAGAAGACATTGTTCAAGGTTGTGCAGTGCTAAATAGTGTGAAATCATATACAACGTGCAATCACTAGACCCATTATTAGGGCATAGCGTTTTGCTATAGTAAATTTGAAGATTTAACAGATATAGAATTAAACTAAATACTTCATGTCCTCCATTTGGTGAGAGCGATCAATTTTCTTGTGGATTAAATTGTCCATTTGGTTACACTTTTGTTCCGAAACGATACATACCCAGAAACAATATAAAATTAGAATAGAAAATGACAAGTTTTACGTTTAGTAATTAACGGCCAACAGCAAACTTATAAGTACATTGAATTCTCAGCAACCTTTTTTTTTCCTCCTTCCTTCTGAGCTTAAAACCACTTCGAAAATACATTGCACTAAATGTGTCTTAGGGAGTTAGATTGTAAAATGATGACTTTCATTTTGAATCAACAAGTCTAAGACGCTTTTAATTTAACAGCTGTGTTGTAGAAGCACTCAAAATGTAACATGAGGGCCCCGTTTTATGATGCTGTATATTTTCATATACAAATATGTAACAAGCATAAATTGACAATAATGTAATGCATTATTCGTATAATACCAAAGCTATACTCTATTATTCCAGTTAAGAATATATTACTGTTTTATAGTACACAACTGTAAAAATTAAAAAAACAATGTTCTGCGCAATAAATCCTTGACAAATAAAGCTATTAAAATCAAAAGGAAATGCATTGTACTTACATTCTCGGTCGCCGTCTCCTGCAAACCGTTTATTTTCAAACCAGAAGTGGGTATATCTTTGGTATGTCCGTCGGGAATGGAAAACAGAATAATTGGACTTATTACACCGGAAATAGGATTTGGTGGAGCAAAAGCATTATCAACCTTAAAGAATCCACGTCGCTGTAGCTGAATAATGTCGCCCTTCTTACATTTTTTTAGCTCGGGATCACCAAGCATTTTGACTTCATGCTGAAATTTAGTCGTTCTTTAGGTTACAATTCCTTTTAAATTAATTAACTTAAGCTTACCCTAGTTTTGTGCCCAATATACTTTTTAAAGTCCTCATCCTTTCCAAGCACCGCTTTGCTTATAATATTATCAAAGTATACGCAATACGTTGGCGGATGTTGCTTCTCCTCCATCAAAGCCAGCCAGGTAAGCTTCAATGTCTTTTTAAAGTCTTTGTTTTCCAAATTTAACTGCGCATCAATCAAGCTGATTCTTCCATCAATTTTGTGGATTTTCTTGATTAACAAGTTACCCCAATTGATGAAGGTAGCATTTTCACCTTCATTCAGCAATACAGCATCAGCGTAGTCAATGAGAATCTGAGGACCAAGTGTAATCGATTTCTTGCCCACAGCCTCATTTTTAGGGTGAGCTGGTACTTCAATTACTTCTTTCTTGGCTCCAATTACATTCACCACAACTTGACCCTTTTCCTCAAGAGCTGTGTATCGTGGTGCAATTGGATCAATAACTTTCTTATTGAAAGCCCAAATTTTATCCCAGTTCATGAACACAACCGATTTACTTGAACCTTGTGCGATGATAAATTCTTTTAGACCCTCAACAGTCATACCACGACGAAGAATACCGCGAACTGTAGGAAAACGAGGATCATCCCTAAAATGAGCAAAAGAAATTTATGAAATTATACATTCACTAAAATCAATTCTGATCTACTTACCATCCATCAACGAGTCCCTCTTCAACAAACCAAGTCAATTTTCTCTTTGAGAGAACCGTATTGGTCATATTCAATCGACTGTACTCCCAGATGTATGGTTTGCGCAGTTTCAAAGCGTCAATGAACCAATAAAATTGATCATCACGGTCATGGTATTCCATCGTGCGAAGAGTGTGGGTGACATCTTCGATAGCATCAACAATTGGACAAGCGAAATCATAGGTTGGATAGACCCTGCAAATAATGCAATTAGTCTTTCAGTACAATACGTGAAGACATAAAGTTTCGTGGTTATTGTCTTAAGTAAATTTCGATTTTAACAGATTGTAGCACAGGGAGTTTAGATTATCATATGGATGATTTCATTAGACATCTACAAGCCGGTGCAAAAATTTATTTAACAGCCTTTAATACGATAACGGCATCAAAGATCAGATATCGTTATTTGGAAGCTGTACATATGACCATGTATGCAGATACATAAGTACATACATATGTAATGTTTTTATTTAAGTTACGTTAGAGACACAGGTGGTGTAATTTCATAGAAACGTTTCCTTTTTTTGTTACTAATACTCTGGTGGTACAGTTATATCGACAAAAATACCTTCGCCATTTATATTTTTACGCTAAGAACGGAAACTTTCTGTGGAAGCGAGAGGTGATATTAGACTGATCTTGACTTTGAATATTACAGAGTGATTTCTCGCCCGGAGGTTTCTTGCAGACATTAATCCAATTTCTGTAACTACAGTGCGTATACGGACATGTATTGTAACTTTAACGCGGGCGAAGTAAAATCTGTTGTCTTAGCTACTAGAGTAACAGAGAAGTCAAGTCTAGGAGAGTGACACGTTCGCTTAAATTATTCTCCTTAGAAGGTAAGTACTTTAATTAAGTGCGAATAAGATGATTTTTCATTAAATTAGTATTGAGCAATGGATCTTATTCCCAGAGCGCTGCCTAAGGTCTAGATAATTCGGCACTTGGTATGGTATGGTTTATATGGTATTTTTCCTTGTGAAGATTTTTCACAGTTAGAAGTATAATCTGAATTCAATTTCAATTATACTATTTACATTGTACTCACTTGTATTTAGTTCCAGTTCTAGGGTGTGGTTCGTTCTTGCAACGATAAATTGTTGGGTCACGCAAGCAACCATTTGGCGACGACATATCAATTTTAGCTCGAACGCAGCATTTTTGTCCAACAGCGCTCCCATTCAGCATTTCACCCCAAAGCACCATGTTCGTGTCAACATCTATTTAAAACAAATTTAAACTTTGGTCCGTTGCAAAAAACAATATAAATTACCATTGGCCCTGTTTCTCGACTCGATTCTCTGTTCGCGTTCCTTTTTCATTGTCTCAGGATCAGTGTCATCGACGTAAGCTTTACCTTCCTTAATCAGAGTTTCACAGTACTCCAACATCAAATCAAAGTAATTCGAAGTATGTGTGAAAAGATCCGGCTTGATTTCCAACATTTTCAGATCTTCTAAGATTACATTCTCGAATTCAACAGTTTCTTTAGCGGGATTTGTATCATCAAATCTCATAATCAGCTTGCCATTAAAAGCTTGTTGATAGTATTGATTGAGAAGAGCTGCTTTCGCGTGGCCTATATGTAAATACCCAGACGCTTCTGGTGGGAATCGTACGATAACTTTTCCCATTTCTGCGCCTGGCAAGTCAACAAATTTACCCTCCTGCTTGCGCTCACCTTTACTTAATTCTTTCTCCTTCGAAGACGACTTATTAACTTTTTTTGCTTTAGCAACTGCTTCATCAGGCAATGTTTGTAGAACCTTCTGAATTAGTGGTTGCGCATTGATAAGGTCGTACCAACGCTGGACATGTGTCGGTATTCCCTTGGCCGCTAATAATTCATAACGTGAGTGCATTTCGTTAAATAAAGCAAAATCAGCGATAGTTAATTTATTCGCAACCAAAAACGTAACAGGAGCAATTGATTTATCTAGAAACGACATGGCCCAGGAGATGTCATCATCGCAAGTTAGACTAAACGAAAGCCAGTGATCGATTTGCGTGCGCTCAATTGCTGTTTCGCCATATAGTTTGTACTGAGGCGCAGCTCGAGACAGAGCTCGGAGAACATCGTTATTGGAATGGCATACCAGACGCCGATTGTCGGGGAAGAGTAGTGTTGTTTCATTACCCCATGTAATCTCAACAGGTGTTGTTTCATTTATTAGATGTGCTGTTGCAAGTCCACCTGACAATCAATAATAGATTTGTGTAAAATATTTCATCAGTTTATGGTCTTATTGCTAAAATTAGATGACGATGGTGTACACCATAACCTAAAAGTGGGTAAAGTGGTTAAGGGGTCGAGAGGGTACACTTACTTATCGGTGGATTATTAACATTGGCCGTCAATTTGATAGACATCGTGCAACCTTTCCTAGCTTATATAGGTATTTCTTTTACTAGCTATTTATTTGTTTTAAATCGGAAATATATTATAACGCACAGATGCACTTGAATCCGTGTCCTTCTGCCACACCACAATTTGACAATCTGTCATTGGAGAGATGAAAGACTGGTAATCCGAAAAAAAGTGGAAATACGTATTGTGTACATGCATGTCCGAAAATAAAAATTAAATTCAAGAAATCTGTTCGAATACTAAGTATAATTTTCCTTTTGGTTTTCAGGTACTAGTCCTAAGGTTTTCAATGGAATTGAAATATTTTTAGAGATAAGGCGCAGACTTTTAATACCCCATATAACCGCACGAAATTTCAAGCCTAATATTTGTTTGAGATTTTTCTTCGATACCCTGTTAGACCAAAATTAAAATAAAATTTGTGTTTAGTTTAAATTTTCCAGAAATATTTGCCATTAATATAGTTCGTTTATAAAAAACAATGAGGGAATTATATGCATTCAATAGACCGATTCCTTTTTAGTTTTAAAACCAAAATTATTGTTTGTTTGGGGCATGCTGGCAAATAATTTTTCTTACGTTTTTATTTGCGATAAGGGGTAGGCGCTCTTAATAAAGTTGTATATGTCCTTTTAAAGGTTTGTCTTCAACATGTATGTTTAAATGATTGACGATGTATTAAATGATTTTTATTACGTTATCTCACGTAAACTAAAAATTGATCAGCCAAATTTTGATTGGAAATTTGTGGCGAAACCTTAAACTTGTTTTTGAAGTTGTTGTTTATATTTAAAATATTGTTATTAACCTCGTCAAAATTATGAATTCTTTCTGGCATTGTAAGAGAATGTGGGTATTTTTTCGATTTATTTCTGATCTGACTTAAAAATTACAAAAACTGCTCGATATGGAAAGATAGGCTACGAAAGACTTAGCAGGGCTTTGTCTTAAATAGAGCATTGAAATATGAAGTTCAAATCAGTGAACGAACTTTGAAATATGTATATACAAGGAAAGATTTTAATGATATGTAGTAGAACTGAATTCGTATCTTATTTCAAACATAGTACCTCGAAACAAATTAAATTATTTTGTTAACGCACCCAAAATGACGCTAAGCAAACAGATCTTATTTAGTGTCGTAAAAAATCTTTTGTGATTTTTCGTCTTCGTGCTTATGTGCTTAATTTTCGTATTATTGATAAAAATAATTCAAATAAAATACCGTGATTCAGTGCACTACTAATAAGAGCCAAAAATAGATATTGAATTGAAGTTATCTAGTGAATATTTAACGCCACATTAAAGCCTCCTCACTCATCAATGATATAAACTACGTGTACTCCAATATGTTGCTGTTGTTTCATCGATAATAACAGAAGGATTACCTCGAATGAAGAGAGCTCGAAAATATTCATTAAATAAAAATAAGCAAGCAAAAAAGCCACATAAATTTTTGCTAACCACAATTAACATTGAACGTTATGTCTTCAGAAGAAAACCAATTTTCAGAGAAAATCGATTTAATTGAGCCAACCACTGGGAAGTTATTTTTTGAAACAAAGAGCGAATTAGTCTTCTGCAAGCCACACTTGATGCCATTGAAATCTCTGACTCTGGAACGTCTGGAGAATATGCAAAAAAAAGCTCAGCAGCAGCTACAAGAGAATCGTGCTAAGACAGCTGTGGGAGCTGATAAATAGGTGTCGGTATAAGCAACTTGGAAGAAGACTAATAACCAAAAAACCCCGTAAATTTATTCCACAAAAAACATTGTTTAGAATGGCATACCTTTTAGCAAGTGCAATATGTTTGGCACTGTTCCTAGCCGGAATCTCACTTTATCGCTATGGAAATATCCAGAGGCAGCATTTACTCGTAACACTATCTGTACTCACAGCTTGGTGTTTTTCATTTCTAATTGTGTTCACAATTCCATTGGATGTTACTTCGGTAAGATGTTTGTTAAGATAAATTGTTTAAATATTGTCGGTTTGCTTTGTTGGTGTCATAGTTCCAAAAACAGTTTTTTTGTATCACAAGCTACGTATATATCTTCACCTTTTATTTTGCAGAGCAATTTTTAGAAGATTTTATTAATTTCTAATTTAATAGATTCAGGGTAAATCTATTTCTTATAAAATGGAAAATAAGTTGCTCGTGTATCGCATTGTATGTACGGGTAGCATTTGAAAGACAACTATGTACATATGTATGTATATTATTTTAGACATTAACACACTGTTATCAGTATAATAATAGACTAGGCAGAAGTATGATACAACCCTTCTGTGGCTATCTGGAGGTTCAATTGGTTATTTACATTGTAATGCAAATCTATAAATCTTTTTAATATAGGCAGTTCAATCACTGAGATAAACTTTAAGTTACATTTGGGCGCTGTTGATAACTGTTTTTTAGTCGTAAACAATCTACCGTTTAATGCCTCTTAGTTATCCTTTGTAACTAATTATTTCCTTTATTTTAAATTCCAGACCGTGTACCGCCAGTGCCTCCAGGCGAATGTCACATCGGTAACGATTAAAGGGTTATTCCCTACGCCTACAGTACTCAATGACCATTGTCAGAAACCCTGGGGTATGGTTCCCGAAGAGATTTTTCCAAATCTTTGGCGGATCATCTATTGGACATCGCAATTCTTAACATGGTTAATCATGCCGCTAATGCAGTCGTACCTTAAAGCTGGTGATTTCACCATTAAAGGAAAATTAAAATCCGCGCTTATCGACAACGCTATTTATTATGGATCCTACTTGTTCATTTGTGGTGTTCTACTCATATATATTGCAGCGAAAGGCGTGTCGTTAGATTGGCAGAAACTGAAAGCTATAGCATCGTCTGCATCGAATACTTGGGGTCTTTTTCTATTGATTTTACTTTTGGGTAAGTCACCATATATGTTGCTATTTCTGAAACTAATGTTTTGTTGTGTTTAGGCTACGCATTGGTGGAAGTACCAAGATCTTTTTGGAACAATGCCAAACCTGGCTTTACCTTGCAGTATGCCTATTTCAAAGCAGCGAAGCTCAGTTCTGAAAAAGCCGAAGCTGAGGAGAATGTCGACGATGTTTTGGAATCATTGCAGGGTATTAGCCGATCAGTACCCAATAATCACGAGTTGAGGCCGTGTGTAGAGACAATTATGCGGAAAGTGCCAATCGAACTGCAGGAACGCGCTAATCGCAATTACAGTCGTGGAGGAAATGGCACTTCAACAATTGTTCCATCTGAGAAGTCTCTAGTGAGGATTCACAAACAAGTTATTAAGTCTTTACAAACACTCCAACGTACTGAAGCCTTGTGGAGCGTTCAAGTTGAGACAGTCTTACATTTAGAGGATGTCGCAAGGAATATTCATTCGTCGGAGCGTCGTTTCAAAACCGAATTTCCAAAGCATCGTTCGAATTTATCTCGTTTTTTCTATAGTCCAACATTGGACTGGTACTGGCAATGTATGCTGAAGTCCCCGTTTTTAAAAGCCCTTTGCATTGTGACGGCTACAATGTCTTTAATGGTTGTTTGGAGTGAGCTAACTTTCTTCAATCGCCAGCCAGTCCTCTCAATTTTTGCTAATGTCATCAAAATCGCCAACGATAATTATGATTTCCTTACAATCGAACTTTTCTCTATGGTTGTTCTGTGTTATTTATTCTACTGCGCCTACTCGACCATCCTCCGTATTCGATTTCTTAACCTGTACTACCTTGCACCACATCATCAGACCAATGAGCACAGTTTAATATTCAGTGGAATGCTACTGTGCCGCTTAACACCTCCGATGTGTTTGAATTTCCTTGGCCTCATCCACATGGACTCGCACATAATCAAGCAACGCATCATGGAGACTTACTACACTCAAATTATGGGTCACATGGATGTGATTGGTATCATTTCCGATGGATTCAATATCTACTTCCCCATGTGTATGTTGGCATTCTGTTTGGCCACTTGGTTCAGTTTGGGTAGCCGAGCATTGAATGCTTTAGGATTCCAGCAGTTTTTGCAAAATGAAACTATTGCGACGGAACTGGTGCAGGAAGGCAAGGATCTGATAGCTCGAGAGAAACGTCGACGACAGAGAGCCGAAGAGGCAATGGCGCGGCGACGTGATTTTACCAGAACTGATTCGACAGAAGTGAATGGCTCCAGTATAGCTAAGTATCGTAATACTCGGCCAGGAGCTAGTCTTACTCCCGCAGATGGTCTGCTGAGGGATGGAGAGCCAATGGGTTATTCGACAGCTAGTAGGCAGCCAGATATAACACGTAGTCTTTCCGATGAAATTAATGAGAGGTTCGGAGTGAGCACACAGGTGCAAATTGGATTTAAGGGCACAAATGACTTGGATGAGTTTGAAGAAGAACGGAGAATAGGGCCACCGCCACGAGGAATATTCGACGATGTTTAGCAGGGCTTGAGTGCTGAGAGTATTGGAAGGCCAGTTATTGCTGAGCGAAGATAAAAAGAAAAAGAAATGTAAATGCGTAGTGTAGAGAATATGAATAGATTAAACGCTAGAACGATGATCTATATTGGGCTGAATTCAGGTGGTGAGGAACTTGCTTGAAGGAATATTTGTTGAATGTCAGAGAGGGAGTCACACAATCCTCATTGTTTCATCACCTGACTGCTTGCGAGTCTCAGAGTTTAATAGATTAGAGCCTGTATTGAGAATAACTTGAAATAAATCGCATTTGCGTAGTAGTTCTTCGCGAATAACATTACTTATAGGCGATCTGCATCACGTAGATGTTTTGTTCTAAGGACTTGATCAGTTTTTACTTTTTTGTAGACTTAGTCTTCCAGGCAGCTTTTCCGGCCAACAAATTTGTTTAATGCTGCAGTGGACCCTTGTAGACTGGCTATACAAATGAATTTCAACGTAAATGCCTAGAGAGAAGTTGCTGTTTGAGTGAACGTACTCATTTATATTCTAAAATTACTAACAATTAAGAAGAATTGCCTACACACTTTCCTTTGCATTAGTAAATCTAGTTAACTTTCATAGTAATAAAAATAGCAAGACTATAAAATCAATACACATATAATATGTTCAGTTCTTCTGACGTACACGTGATTTATTGCCAAAAGGCTGTTCACGGATTTGCGGTCATTCATCGCTATTCCCATAGTGGAAGTGACATAAAGTCACCTCATTTTGTCGGTGCCTATTTAGCTTTTTACAAACCATGTCACTGAAAAGGGGGCACAAACAAAAAACTGACTTTTGTTGGTTTTTTTTTACAACTAAAGGAATATGGATGAATTCTTGTTCAGCTTCATTTTCTTTGACTTCGACAAATATTTCTATAAGCATTACTCATATTCTTTGGATATGGCTTTTGTAAAAATTATGGTAGCTCTTGCAAGTATTTTTATTTTAATTAAGAGTTTAAATATTTATTTTTATATACGAAATTGATAAATTTGTTTTATATCTGATTTAAGAGTTTGCATATTTTTAAATAATTTAAAAGACTAAATCTTTAATGATTTGGAGAGTACATTCTGTAAAGGATTCCTATCTTATTTTTTAATTGTGATTATTATTATTTTTTGACTATCTGCAGGTTTCTAAACTTGTAGTTTGGTTAATATTTGTACTTTAATTTGATAATCTCTTAAGAATAATAATTTAAGTGCAAATGCACTGCGAATAAAAATTTGTGTGCGCTGACTATTTTTATGATAAAAAATTCGGTATTGTGCAAAATAAAACATTATAATTATATATATACATAGCTATATTATTATATTTGAATAAATTAGTATTATACGCGACAGAATGTTTGTTTGTTTTTGTTTTACCGTTAAACTACGAAATGTAATCTAATTACCTTAAAATCCTTTTTACGACTTATCCCACGTCATGTTTAGCCTGAAGATATCCAAACAAACATTTGTTATGAAGCCTAGTGGTCATATGAAAATGACTGTTTTTAAGGTCACTCGATCACATTCGTAATAAACCACGAAACGAAGCGAAAAAATTGTTATAAAATGAATAAAAAACGGAGATTTGGCGTTTAGTTCAGCTGGTGGTAAAGTTGTGTACACTTTGTAGGATGCGGTTAAGATTCTAATGGTATCAACATTTTGATATCAAGCATGTGGATCTAGGCGTAACACAAGACTGCAAACTTCTCTGGAAGAAACATGAAGAAGCTGCGGAGGTCAGCCAAGGTCTGGAGATGTAACCTAGCTACACTTAAATGGATTATAAAGAGCGGTAAATTGGACTGGCAGAACCAAGCTGAGCACAATAAGAAAAACCCTTGAAAAAGTACAGAGACTTGCTTGCATTTGCATAACAGGGACTATGAGAATCTGTCCCACAGCAGCACTGGAAGTGATATTGGGAACCGGAGCAGGTGCATACGGGCCCAGAATCAAATATTCGGAAGCCATGGGAATATACCCCAGTATCTTCCAAGCGGAAATCTAAATTGAAAAATGCGCTCAACTTAACCTCGATAGAAAGTATCACGGGCAAGAAATCGCGATACTCTCGAATAGCCAAGCCGCAATCAAAGCTTTAAGCTCTTATGAAATCAGGTTTACACTGGTGTGGGTGTGCTTTGCAAAAATAAACCGATTATGTGAGAACAGCAGAGCCACCCTCTAATGGGTTTCACGTCACGTGAGAGTAGAAGGAAATGAAACAGCTGACAAACTAGCAAGATAGGAGTTAGAAACCGTATTCACCGGCCCGGAACCATTTTGTGGGCTGGGGCCGCATACGATACGCAAAAACTTAAGAAAGGAACAAGACAACAAAAGAGTGGAGCTTTGAACTCCGTAGGCAAGGACAGGCCAAAGAACTTCTCAGGAAAAACCAGAAAGAAGTGAGGTCTGCATAAACATCAGCAAGAACCGGCTGCGTATCCTTATAGGCTTCTGTTAGACTTAAGGAGCACATCACGAATTATTATTATGATTAGTCCCTTAAGAAGCAGTTTCTGGAAAATATTTGATAACATCGACAAAAGAAGAACAAAGAAGTTTACCTTCTTTAGAACAATTATTTCAGCTATCTTCTAGTGATGTAGAACATATTTTATATTGAGACAAGTATTAATTTCAAATTCGAGTTTACTAGGTCAATGAACGGGGAGTTATAAGGTCATAGCCTGGTGATTTCATATTGGATAGTCGGTGTTGCATGTATTAATCTATTTTCGCGAAACATTAGGTTTGAGTATTACCTCTTCATCTACTCTATCAACAAATTTTAGGCTTTCACTCGACACGCTAAGTTGAAAAACATTCGTGTTGAAAAAGAGTTTAAAATTCTCTTTTAGGTTTGTCTCCGATTCATTTCTTATCAAATGTTTTCAATAGCGCATTTTATAATTAATGTCTATTTAGGCGTTTGGCAGCCTACCAGAGGGAGTTTTGAAGGCGTTTATTAAAATTTACTAAAATCTTTTTTATAAGCCGGTTTATAGGCTTGTCTGCTGTTTTTGTATATCAGCAATGAATTGGTTTACTTCAATGCCAATATGTTTTATTGAGAGCAATGGGCATCTAAGGGTAATAAAATCTCCAAATAATTTTCTAAATTCACACCAGTTCGTTGTTCTGTTTGTACGTCTCGTGTTTTTTATCTGTTCTATTGAGATGTGATTTACATATGCTAGGATCACATATGTAGATATGATCCAAAGGTCATTACTGCTTTTAACTTAAACTTATTTTCTAATAATTCCTTTCATTATGCAGAATGCAAGAAAATCTGGTGTTTTCGCGGATTCGTCTAATCTCTGGACAATAGTAGTAAAGCTTTCCATTACCGAAATCTATTCCTCTCTACGATTTGTGCATTGAATATGATTTGATGGCTAGTATTTGCATTTTTGCTTTAATAGTAAGTACTGTTTAAAACAATAGTTACCAATTCTAAACCAATTGTGAATAGCAAAAACTATGCCGGTAAAATTTAAAACATTGTAAGTAACTTTCGAACGTACAGGTTTCAGTTTTTATGGGTCTTTTTTATGCGTCTTTAGTTACAAGTAAATTTCTTAATTAAAATAAGCACTTTACTTGTTTATAACTCGTTTTGAATACACACTGTCTAGGGCTAGTAGGCAAAGAAGAAATAATTAATAGAAAATTTATTTTGCTCTACGTTTTATCGCTTTTAAAACTTTAAAACGACACGTGTGTTTTCCTTGCAAGAATTTTTCGAGCGAAAAAATTAACAAGAACATCTTAATTATCTCCTCTTGTAACACTGATAATCAGTAGAAGAAAATGCGTGAAATTGTTCACATCCAAGCTGGCCAGTGCGGCAATCAAATCGGTGGAAAATTCTGGGAGGTTATATCCGACGAACATTGTATCGATGCCTCTGGAACTTACTATGGGGACAGCGATCTTCAGCTGGAGCGTATAAATGTCTACTACAATGAGGCAACCGGCGCTAAATATGTACCCAGAGCGATACTCGTTGATCTCGAACCGGGAACTATGGATTCGGTTCGTTCGGGACCATTTGGACAGATTTTTCGCCCCGATAACTTTGTCTTTGGTCAATCTGGAGCTGGAAACAATTGGGCCAAGGGCCATTACACCGAAGGAGCTGAATTAGTTGACTCTGTCCTAGATGTCGTCCGAAAGGAAGCAGAGGGCTGTGATTGCCTACAGGGCTTTCAGCTGACACATTCTTTGGGTGGAGGCACCGGTTCTGGAATGGGAACATTACTGATATCGAAAATTCGAGAGGAGTACCCTGATAGGATTATGAACACATTCTCTGTCGTACCATCACCTAAGGTTTCCGATACTGTTGTAGAGCCATACAATGCTACCTTGAGTGTCCATCAATTGGTAGAAAACACAGATGAGACATATTGCATTGACAATGAGGCCTTATATGATATCTGCTTCCGAACACTAAAGTTGACTACACCCACCTATGGTGATTTAAATCACTTGGTATCGGCTACAATGTCAGGCGTTACGACATGTCTTCGATTCCCCGGTCAACTAAATGCCGATCTCAGGAAATTGGCTGTTAATATGGTTCCATTTCCTAGGTTGCACTTCTTCATGCCTGGATTTGCACCATTGACCTCCAGAGGCTCTCAGCAATACCGTGCTCTCACGGTTCCAGAACTAACACAGCAGATGTTTGATGCTAAGAACATGATGGCAGCTTGTGATCCTCGTCATGGCAGATATCTAACTGTGGCAGCCATCTTTCGGGGCCGAATGTCAATGAAGGAAGTCGATGAACAAATGCTTAACATCCAGAATAAGAATAGCAGTTACTTCGTTGAATGGATTCCAAACAATTGCAAGACCGCTGTATGCGATATCCCTCCCAGAGGTCTTAAAATGGCAGCCACATTTATTGGTAACTCTACAGCCATTCAGGAACTATTCAAGAGAATATCAGAACAGTTTACGGCGATGTTCCGGAGGAAAGCTTTCTTGCATTGGTACACCGGAGAGGGCATGGACGAAATGGAGTTCACCGAAGCCGAGAGCAACATGAATGATTTGGTTTCAGAATATCAACAATACCAGGAGGCAACAGCTGACGAAGAAGGAGAATTCGATGAAGAGGAAGAAGGTGGTGGCGAAGAGTAAAATGTGTATTATCGTATATCGAATACTCTGTAAAATCAGTTAAATTAGTAGTGTTTGTTAAAATCAGAATTGTATTGATACAATTGTATTACAATCTTATTAAAAATTTTATTTAGTAGCATTAAACCTTTCAACGTATCCTGGCCATACTGTTAAAGTTTCTGCGATTTCTACAAGAATCAAGTGTCTGCCATTCGTCTGCCTGCATACTTTGTCTTATTAAGTTGATAAATTGAGATAGGAATGGATCGATACACATGATTCTTTTAAATTTCCACACGCTGTTTGATTTTTGACTTTATTGGTATGTTAGACAGATGCCATTGCAGAACTTGTGCTCTTTTGTGTTCTCTGTTTGTTCTCCTGCTTATAACAATACCGGTCATAGCATCCCGGATTCTTAATCACAGATATGGTATCGTTGCGTTGGACGAAGCAGCCTGTGTCATAGCCGGAATGATCCCCATCGACATTCTCGCAAATGAGATGGTAAGGATCAACGAAAGGAGAATCTTAAGTCATCAAGAAGCAGGTACTGTCAGGAGAATAAAGGAGGAGGAGAAGGCAAGGTCACTAGCTATGTGGCAAGCCAGGTAGGAAGCAGCACAAAAGGCAGATGGACCTATAAACTGATTCCCACCATCGAAGTCTGGACCAAGCGAGTGTATGGGGACTGCAACTACCACCTCACGCAGTTTCTTTCGGGTCACGGCGGCTATGGCAAGTACCTACACAGATTCGAACATGATAGCTTACCTTTCTGTCCACACTGTCCAGAGCAAGAGGAAGACACAGAGCACGCAATATTCCACTGCAGTCGATTTACAGAATGGAGAAACAATCTGCCAAGTCCACCATTCCTTATAGACCAAATGCTGCGGTCAGAGGAGAATTGGCTGGAAATCTGTACACTCATAACGAATGTACAAAAAGTGCTCCGAATAATTGAGAGAGCAAGGAGAGCAGAACCTGCAACACAAGAAGTATAGCATGAATTGCTAACCAGCCCCGCGAAGTAATACCTAACGGCGGTCCCGCGGGGAGAGTGGTAGAAGTGTGCAGGGTGTGGATTAATACGTAGGCGCATTCCTGGCATCGATTATTCGGGTTTGCGAATCGTGCATGCTAGCAGCCCGGGCTACTAGTATCTTTGGAAGATTACCACATCCTTTGGCGCAACCAAAAAAAAAAAAAGATATGGTATCGTTTTCAAAAGGCCAACATAAAAACTGTTGAGGTGGTAAAAGACTTAACATATCAGTATTCGCCTATGGTTACAATATAGTCCCATAGACTATCTAAATTCAGCAGCTTTTTCAGTCGGAATCGGTACTAATGCTTAGCCTTTAGCCTTTAGCAGCGGCTCAACACTCAAACGTTACATTTTAACAGAGAGGCCTGAGCTTGAGGCTCCGTGCTTCTGACAATTTTAAAATTATTTAAGCTGCATACTTTGATGTAATTTACTACATTCCAGATACATATGTATGTAGAGCATATATTTTTAAATGATATCTCTTGACATGTATGAGTATCCATATGCATGTACATTCTATTATATTTGTTGGAAATATTTGTTTCCGATGCTGAAAAGGATCCCGTCACCAATGCTCACCATGCATTTCACATGTACATATGTTGGATACTCGCTTGAAATATAATAAAAGCATTCATATCGTAATCGGTTTCATAATAAAACTTTTCAAAGATCTACTTTGCTTTTCGAATATTTCAATATTTAAAAATAAACTCAGGCTCTAATCTGTTAGAAAATGAATCCTAATTATCAAATTTTGGTTTACTTCATTTTAGTATTTATGATTTGACTCAGGAATAAGCCTAAATACTAGTTTAACCTCGATCTCCAATTTTCGTTAAAATGCATTAAATTTATCTAATACTGCCCGCAACTTGTTCTACAAAAATAATTCTCTAAGTCTTGGGTCGAAGTATTACAAAATTCTCGGCCTGGCAGTGAAAGACTGTGTTTTTCAATTCAAAAATGCATTCATTTTCCTAAGTAATCCTTTCTTAGTTCAATGAACTTTGTCCAACGTTTTTCCATTTTTTTTTTAGATTTGGGAATAGGTGTGAGTTAAAAGGAGCCTAATCTGATCAATAAGATGGATGTTGTTACAATTCGTACTTTAAATTCCTCAGTTTTCCCATTACTAGAGTACATTGTCCCGATGAAAAACTTTTTTTTCCATGTGCAACCTAAGCCTTACATTTTTCATTAATTTGGTCTAGAAGACTTTCTTAGTATTTGCCAGCTACTCATTTGAAGTCTCCTTTGCACTGCTATTTTGTTTCTGACGTCCAGAGGTGAACCCTCATTCATAGTAACAAATCGGTGTACAAAAGCGGTTGAATCCCATATAAAACGCTCCAAACATTTTTGAGAAATTTACTTTCGCATTTGTTTCTGGTGAGCATTTAAGAAATGTGGCACTCATCTTGCAAAAAGTTTTCTACATATATTTAATTCTTGATGTAATATGTGCCGTGTCCTTAAAATTTAAGTCAATTAACAAATAAAATTTCTCTAAAAGTTTAAACGCCTATTAGTGGCAATCTAGCAAACTATTAGGGTTTACCGAATATGAAGCGTAAATAGCATTGATTGACACATTATGTTACACTATTATGTTCTAGATCTTGATGAAAAAATAAGTGATGCAAAACGATTGGAGGACAAACATTATTATAATATATAGTTTTTAAAATTAATATATTTTATTGATCTTAGAAAAGGTAATATTTGGCTTTTTGAGTGGCCTACTTCTAACATTTATAATAATGCTTAAAATACTTAACTTTAAAGATTATACCAACCATTGAAACTGAATATCAATTATTAATATAAAAATTGAATTAAATATAAAACATTTTCAATTGTTTTTTATTTGAAAAATCAAGCAAACAAGTTTAATTTGTTCTTCATTGAAAAGATGAGATTTTCTAACACGTGAAATATTTTTGTGGGATCAAAGTTCTATTTCGGTGGGGGGAATAAGTTTTTAACATTTACTTTGTGCTCTTTAAAAGTATATACTATACATAATTATGTATAAACTTTGAACAACATTTAGGTAGAAAAATGATAATTGGTATAAATTTGGCAATTTCAAACTTTGAGATGCATTTAAGTTCATTGGATTATTATCAAAGATTTTTAAACCTATAAATACAATTACTAATGTGTGACTTAGTTTGTGTTTCTACACCTTCTTTGAGGCTAAGATATAAATATCTGATAAATGCAAAGATTTTGACTAAAATTTATACCAGTTCTTTTTTATTATAAATACATATTTGTGTTTTAAAAAAATTTGGCACCTACGTTTAGATTGCATCAAGGTAATAAAATGATGAAAGGGGTTACATGCGCATTTTAAGAACAAGTTGGAGGTTTTGAATTTATTTTCAAAGTACATATATGCACATATGGAAACATATGATTTTAACGATAATTCTTGTAACAATGTACACAAACTGTGTATTGTTCTTTTTTTTTTTAAATTTGGAAGAATGTATGAACCACCTTAATTTTCCTTGATGATTTTTTATAACTTGTATTTCTAGAGGACTTAAACGCGACATATGAAACATCGCATCGCCAATAATAAAGGAAGTGAAGAAAATTTTTCATTATTTGGGAGAATAGCTTACATATATGGGACGGGAAATGCAGCAAAAGTTTGCATTATACATATATTGAGACCGCTATCGATGTAGTCAGTAACTGCTAATATTTGTTGCAAACAGCCTATTCGTGTCGTGTTTTTGCAAAAAATGGATTAAGTAGTTAGCAGCTTTGCTAAGTATACGAAAAGTAGACTGGACAGGAGAGAACCGCACAAATGCATGAAAGCTATCGAAATAAATTGGGACAGAAAATTTACTGCCTTGTATTCAATATCCCAAAGTAAGTCTTGAAGAGTTTTTTTTTTAGCTGTACTGTACTGCAAAGTAAATTTATTATTACACACTATTATAATTTTGCTTTTTGTTTTGTAATATTAGCCGACGATAACTTAAATCAAGTCGGTTTTACTCTACACAAAAGAAATCCAAAGGCAAATAAATATGTATTTTGTAAACGGTTGATTTTGAATCTTTTCACAAGAGTGGTCTATCTCAAGAACAGATGTAGACAAGCTTGGGTTATTTGGTTCTGAGCTGAACTGTTTGGACCAGGGTAATTAATAGTGAATCTATTTGAATGTATTCGAAATGTATTTACGCTGTTGTCAAGGATCATCACTTGGACTAAATCAGGCAGACACAACTGTAAAAATCCCGCCCTGTCATATTAAAGAAATGATAGGGAAGAAAACATTAGTAGCTGCAAATGAAAGATGGAGAGTGCTTGACTCTTGTGTTATAACCAAGAAAATGTAGCCACTCTACGACAAGCAAAAAACCGGGAGAATTTTACAAATGAACAAAAAATATTTGTCATCTCTTGTAGGTATTATTACTGGACACAATATGCTGAAATATCATACAACGAAAATGAAACTTAGTACGATTGACCTGTGCAGAGGTTGTGGTGACGAAGATGTACAAGAAGATTCCACACACTTCCTATGTCACTGCCCATCACTCTGTCATATTAGAACTAAAACACTTGGAAGACACTTCTTCTGTGACCTTGAGGAACTTTCTGGCAAGTCTATAAACGACTTGCATAAATTTATAAACGCTTCGGGATAGCTTCAAAATCCATAGTTTGTTTATAGGTTCTAGAGTATGGGAGGTTTAAACCCTTAGGGCATCACAATGGATCTACATTGATCTAAGTGTGACGGATGCAGAATTCTTTTGCGCCCGTCAACCCACTAACCTAACCTAACCTAGGCTGTTGTCAAATGATCAGAAAAAGGAAAGGAACGAAAGAAAGCTCACTGCTGAATATAATTTGAATAATTATGTAGTGCGCTCGGATTTTTAGATATTGTGCCTACCTAGTGCACTTTCTTCTAAGTTCCAGGTTCGCAAAACCGAATATTCTATAAAATATCATATACTTTTGGTTTTTTTGGTACTGTTGCACTAAAATCTCCGCTAGGTTTTTTACACTTCGTTTTCACAGAACTCTCGTTGTTATTTCGACCAGTCAGAACAGGTTGTAGTAACTCTTCTTCAACTCTTCTCGGAATTCCAAAGTAGAAATTCAATTCTTGAACTGTCCGCAGAAAGCTTTAAAAAAAACCACGAATTGTTAGGATATATCTATAAATGTCCCCTAATGGAAAAAAGGATAAAGCAAGGTAGTAAGGCGGATGAGGTGAAAAAAAATGTATAGGAACAGAATATATCATGAAGGCCAGAAAATATAAATGCTTTGTAAGCGATTATGTCCTCAGAACTATACTTAATTTTGGTTACATACATGAACACTGAACTATTAAAATACTATACACGATTGTTAATATTGAAACACTTTGACATTCTAACATTAAAAATGAGATACAATATCTTTTAGATTAGGCAATAGATCGTTTAAACGTTTATCCTAATCAATCCCCTAGAACGCGACCCTAATATCCGTAATGCATAGCATCTATAACATATTATATCAAACAGATGCTCTCTTTAAGCTCAATGTACTTGCAATAATATCAGTTGGCCGATAATCTGCATCCACAAATGTTTCATGATTCAAACATCTAGTTCCGCCCAGACAGGTACACGAACATACCGAGGTGTTCTCATCAAAATCTGTGCAACAATTTGAGTTACCCAATAGTTTTCCCTTCATATTGTACGATGACTCTGCATCATAGGTCAATGGTTGATTGGATGAGCCTAAATTTTGATTCGCGTCCTGCTCATCACGCTTGGCCTCTTCAGCTTGCCTGAAATGAAATAAAAATTTTCATTATTCAATTCAATAAATTAATGAACTTCCAAATAAGGAAACGTGCTACATTCCCACTTAGAATACAAAACTTCTCATTACATTGTCATGAATCTCAAAACAAGCAAGTTAATACTAGCAGCTACTACAGCCAGGCCAAAAAGTATAAAAACTAAGCTGAGTGCAACGTATCCCGGCTTATTCATTAGAGCCTGATCGTTCTGCAGCGCAACATAGTCGCCGAAACCGATAGTTGTTAGCGTGACGAAGCAGTAGTAAAAGCTGTCGAAATAGCTCCAACCTTCGTAGCGTGAAAAGACTGCAGCACCAGTTGTAATGATGATTGACGATAGCATTCCAGTTGCAAGCATCAAGTTCATTTCGGTTGCTTCGGTGTGACTACAGTGCATGTAGCGTTTGGCACGACGAATGATTACCGATGCAAATTTGTTTAAACGCTCACCGATGCTCTGGAACATAACGAGACCCAAAGGAATGCCAACCTGAAAACGAATAAAAATACTGCATGAAACATTTTTTTGGCAGATAGTGTTTAATTTACCATTGCGTAGGCCATGCAAAATGCTTTGCCGCCGATAGTAACTGGAGTTGAGTGGCCGTAGCCAATCATGGCTAGAACGACTGTGGCAAAATAGAAGGCTCCTGCAAATTTCCATTGTGGACCAGCTTTATGTGGTTTATTTTCTATTATAACTATTTCCATCATCCTATAGTCCTCTGCTGTAACGTTGTATTTCTTAACAAAGTTGTTTTTCACCGCTTGAATAGGAAAACAGAAAATATATTAAATTGGTAACTGCAAATCACAGAGTATCTAATTGGAAAGGAGTTTAAGAGAACTGAAGTACATAAGTCAGATTTTCCATAATAGTTTCGAAACGCTTTCGCTCCACACATCTTAAATGATTTTCGAAGGATCTTCGTAAGCTAAACATGTCATAAAGGTTCAGTTTTTCATAATTATTATCCAACTTTGTCAAATTCAATGATTTTTATGTTAGACTATCTAGCCCGATTGTGGAAATCAATTTTCATCTTCGTGGTTCTTTGATTAAGTGAACAAGAAAAAACTAAAAGAAAACACTGATTTTAATGATACTGAAGTTAATATCAAAAAGTATCAAGTAAGGATCTTAAGTATCCCTATCTACAAGACACTTATGTACCTACGAGTATGTTAGATGTAGAAATATATATAATATTTGTTTTTTTAAAGTACTTTGTAAAAAATCCCATCTCCTTGATTCCGTCTGTGATTCTAATGAGTCAAAAACAGCAGCTCCAATTAGCAGATATGTAAATGTGCATACTACCAGCGATAGGGTCCGAACGTTTTGCCGCTTCATGGTGCAATGAATTAACACTCCAAATACTGATTCGCTTCGCTCAAAGAGCATCTAGATACTTTCTAATCTAAAGGATTTTCAGTCGTTTGCTTAATGTTGAAATTCTAACAACATCAGTGGAAGAAAGTCTATTGTAACTTGTTACATGGAAGATATAACACTTGGCTGAGGGGTAATTGAAACACTTAAGTCACATATTATTCAAAAACTATTTAGTAATAAATGCGGTGAACATTTTTCAAAAACATAGCTTTGGTAAAACTTATTTTTTATTGAAATAATTGCGACTAAGCCACCAACTGGTGATACGTTTCTACTTGAATGAATTGAATGTGAATTGATTTTTCAAAGTGTATATATTTTTGGATTCGGCGCGTTTGTTAAGCGGCAAATTTATTATCTCATAAATGCAAACAGCTGTTGATGCAATAATTTTGTTGAATGGGGTTTTAATATTGATGTTTTTAGCTGTAAACAAAGCACTGAATATGATACTGGACTCCACAGCCCTAGTACATATGTACATTAAGCAAAGTTTTTATAGACTCATGAGGTTTATTTTGGAAAAAGTAGAAAATATATGGAAATAGTGACTGTTTATATGTTTGTACGCTTGTATGTACATATATGTTACATATCGAGTTAGTTTTGAAATAGTATATTTTAGTTGAGAGAGAGAGAGCTGACAAAGTACAAAGAAGATGGAGCACTATTTCATCTTCCACTTCATCTCTAGGCCAAATCTAGCTACGTGTTTGCCTATAGGACAATTAGCGACAAACACGTAGAGAGCGAGATTAGAGTCTTTAAGGGTCTGGGACGGGAGAAGCAACCACCTGCTTGCCAAAAATATCAGGGGGTGTTGGGTGAAATTAAATGTCCGAAGCAGAGGAGCCCCTTGTTCTGGGTGTCCCGCTGATAGATAAACAAGTTTTTATACCTTCTCTAGACTGTTACATTGTCTTTCCGTCTTTAAAAAAGGTTTCCAGCACTTCCGTTACGAGGGACTCCTCTCAGAAGTTCTAATATGTATGTAATCTGGTAATTTTAGGTTTGTTGAAATTATCTAGCTAAAACAATAAGCTTCTATATTGCTACACCAGTACACTCAGCGATACCCTGCAACTTTCTCTTTGCAAAATGTTTGATCTAATAGCTTTGGTTTCGATGCTAACCCAACTAGACAAAAGACAGTCCTTTTCACAAGACAAAATCCCTTACTTTACCAATCCTATGCTATGATGATTAATCCAATAATTTAAGATTAAGACCCCAGAAAGACTGAATGTCGCTAAAATGTGTCAATAAATCCTTGGTCCATGTCTATAGCCAAATATAATACATTTTGACACGTTTTTGTAAATCAAACCTATTAATGATATTCTGATTTAACTTGCGACTGTGGTTGCTGATTGAAACTAGCTTAACTAAATGCTGACATATAGCTAGAGGAATGTAGATCATGTATTTCCGGCAGAGTTTTGAGGGAGGTGATTTTTCTGACTAACTTTACTTTCCATGGTGCCATAGTCTGGGGCGACTAGCTACGTCTAGCTAGCTTCTGCCAGATTCGTACATCACGTTTATTGATGTCCCTATTCACATTACCCAAAGTAATGTCTTCCTTCACGGTATTGTCCACCTATATCTCGTTACCTACGCCACTGTACCTGTAAAGTTCTCCATACTCATAACTAAATACAAAACCTTTTCTGTCGAATAGGTTAAGAATTTTCTAAATCGCTTTTGATTCATACCTCTGTGCCTTAGAGTAGAACTTGGACGATCAGGGTCTTATATAGGTTTATCTAAGACGATTGTGTGTTTCTTCCATGCCTTTTCACCCCAGTGCACCGCCATCGACCTTACTTTAGTTTAGTAATATCCAGCGGTTTTGAGAATTCGGTGCGAAGTTCATCGGTTCCAGAAGCTTATTTAACTTCAGTTTTGCTGTCGCCGTTTTTATTTCACTCACTATTGTCGAGTGGGCGAGAGCCTTCCCTATTCCCACCTTGATCTTGAATGAACAACTTGCACAATTGAACTATCTACTACGATATTTCCCTCTGTGCTCCAGCAGCCCTTTGTTCGTGTTTTCTTTTTTGAACAACCTTGTATTTCCTGGATAGTCTCTGACTGTGCCTTGCACTAAGCACATGTGAAATTTGAATTGCTTCGCCAGTGCTATTACAGATGAATGAAAACCTGTAGTTACATTTGAAGTGATTAAGCACTATTCTGGAGGCTTATTGTCAGCCAGGCTGCTACCAAGGCCCTAGCATCGAATACTACATCTTCCAAGCTGGTGGAATAATGCAAAGAGGAACTCGTTTCAAGATCAGTCTCCTTTAGGTGTCTGGACACAGTAACATATGTAGATGGGAATGAACGGCTGATAAGCTGGCGAGGCGCGGTTCATTGATTTTTATTGCTATTATTTTCGTGTTAAATTGATTAAGGGACGAAATGAAAGCAACATTTTCCTTCTCTTTAAGGGTAAGAATTGTTGCCCGCAAGTTAGGATTCAAATTTAGTTTCTGTGGGCTGTAGTTGGTGTTTTATTAGTTTATATAGGATGGAGGAAAGGCCAACTTAATAGTTGAACCATCCCGAAGAGGATTGTGGACGAATGGTTTACAAATGAAAATTTTAGTTTTGAGTTTCGACTGATCACCCTCAGTTTAGTTCTGTTGGGGTATGTCTCCCAATCCACTTCAAGAGAAGACAATGTTTAGGAGCAGGTAAAAACGGATAAATATGAATATTTAGATACATGTGTTTTGAATACAAAAGTTTGATTAGGCTCAAACGTCGCCATTGTCATAAGAACGGGATACTCGTACTTCAAGGAGAGGTGCATCTTCAAATATTTAAATTCTCTGTGAACATAAAATCTGAATTTTGTCTTGAAAAATGTAATATTTATTAAATAAATATTTTAAAATACTTTTTCTGCAAAATATAAGTTAAATTTTCTATTTAATATATGGAACAAGGGCAATGTGGAGATATAAAAATGGATTCTACACACATCGTATAATTTAATGCTGATAAGGATGGAGAGTATGCGATTGTGGTCTCTTTATTGGCTTCTTAGTACAGGTACACACAACAATACACTTTCTCGGTCAGGAAAAGCAAAATTCTTCCAGAATCTAGCCATCTAAAGTTGAAATTTACTTTATCACGAGTTAGTGTTGCGGAAAGCGTGTAGATGATAAATGTTGCAATATTTATGTATTGCTTAAGAAAGAATGTAAGTATGTGTGCAATCAACACTGCATGAATGTATGTATGTTCAGTTCACCATTATGTTTCAAATTCATGAAGCAAGCAACAAGATGCCTTTGTTTGATGTATCAGCTGAAGTGGAGTTCGGCAGTTCACAATAGAAAGAATATGCTTACAATAGAACTTTTAAGAAATTTTGTTGTTATTTGTTTAACGTGTAACGACACATTCACAGTTTTTTGTTACTTCATGAGATAATAACAGGATTTACACAATACATATAAGAGAAATTGGTTAAGTCGAACTGACAGATGGTCGAAGTTTGTTTTTTTTTTTTTTGTAGAGGGGAAAATCCCGTTTGTTTTATTTGCATTTGGTAATGCTCATCGACTTTCCTGTCTCAATCCTTAGACTCGGTGTGCTCAACTACCCAGGTCGAAATCTCAACTCAGTTTATCCCATTTAAAGTGATTGTACCTCCAAATCGGAGTGTCCCACTTTGACTGGCTATAACTCGAACAAGGGTGAAAATAGACCCCTCCCCTGCCATACGATTTTTGTTCGCCGGAACTTTAGGAATCTTCAGCTAAACGATTATATCTATTAACTGGGACACCCTGTATATACGAGATACATCAAGTCATTAAGTCAACTTGACCTAAATTGTGTTTATCAAATTCAAAATAAGTCAGTTGTAGCAATCAGTTTCTCGAAAAAAAAAAAAAATAGTTGAAGCAATGAAAAGCGGATGTGTTGAATTCCATAACGTTTTATAGAAATTAACCACTTCTATGAATTTGTTTCTCCATTGTCTATTACTTTTTAGCCTCGTCATTCGACAAATGTTAAAAATTGGCCAACTTATACGACTACGACAGTGACTCATTGTGTTCGGGCTAATCCATTTATGTGTATTTGAACTTTTGACAACACGTAAGAACGCCACTATGTCTACGACAGAGATGTCATCGTATTCCAGCAATCAAATCAAAGGTGCTTAACATTGCAAAGCCATGTAAAGTAAAACAATAACAATGCTCCGACCCGGAAAGTTTTTGAATCAATGAAAAAGTGAAAAATCTCATTTAAAAAAAGGAGCGAGCAGTGGACGTACTCGAGGTAATGTAATGTAATGTAATGTGTAAACATCTTATCACCGCAGTGTCCCCCCAATCGATGATATTCGAACGGACAAGGAACCTTCACGGGATACAAATTATTTTATTTAAAAAATAACAAAAGCTTAAAACTCGGAGATTCATATGTTTTTGACATTGAGTCCAGCTTGAGAGAGAAAAATGTTGAGAAATTACTTGTAAGTTTATTGATTTGAAATTATTATTACCAAATTGAAACAATTTTTGACTGTGAAAAGGATGGACATGCTCCCCAAGGTCTGCCCAAACATTTTGGTTAATATAAGTAGGCAGGAACTGAATTTAAAATTCGAATTTGCAGTATTGGGTTAAACCAATATGACGAAATGCCGTTAAAAATTTAGTATTGGCTATCATGGAAAAATATCTATTTACTATTAAAAAAAGCTTTACTCCCAGCACAAACCATTTTTCGGACAGAAAGAATTTACTACAGATGACGCCTCCTTTGCAATAGTCGGTTGTAATCCTCGGTAGCAAAAAAAAAAATAATACGCAGCGTACATTTCGACGCATTAGTAACCTTGTCCTCGCGCAACTATATTTTGATGTCATTTCCGGTAACGACTTCCGTCCCATTTAGTTTCAAATCCCTCCGTATTCGTGTGTCAGGGGCGAGCGATAAGATGTTTACACATCAAAAAAAATTGAATAAGTTATCAGTTCTAAGGTATGCAATTGTAAGCTACTAGACATTTCCCGAGAAAGGAAAAGTGAAAAGATAAGATCAGTTTAAAGTTCAAATATCGACTCAACTCCTTGTTTTTTTTTTAATTATATGCCAACATAAAAGATCCCTTTGTTCTTAAATAACTTACGAATTTAAGATTAATGTGCACAGCTGCAGACATAATAAACCGAAAAGCATTATGTATTAAAATAGTTAATTTAATTTGATTTTAGATAACCTACACAAGATTCATTTTTGTTCAATAATTTAAATACAAATGAACGCAAAGAGTACATTTAAATAGAACTTTTGAATCGGATACTGTACTTATAAAATCCTGAAAATATAGATATGCATTAATTTTTTTACTGCGAAGAATATGCCAAATAAAACAAAATAAAAAAACAATTTTTGTATCATGAACAAAATAGTACATATTTCAGTACTATTTATTATAAAACAAAATAATTATTACATACATACGTACATATACATGTGCTATTATTTCTGTAATTTTTTTTTTATAATTTTTAACATTCGTTAAATAATTAAGTTCAACTCGTTGGAGTCCACACTCAATTGCCATGCACATCACAACCATCGCTATTGTGAATGATGTGCGCTTTTCGATTTTCTCTATACATACGCCACACAACACAACCTGACTGTATACATGTTCATTGGAGATCTTAAAATAAGTATCTGGTGTGTGTCTCTACATTTTGTGTAATGTTTTGTCAAAAAGTATCGCGGCAGAAGCATCAGCGCCCAGCACAAACATCAACAGCACAACCAGCAGCAGCAAACATCATCATTTTCGTGCAATAAAAACAGAAAAACAATTTCCACCGAAACACCAGGAATAAATAAGGCACAAATAAGAAGTTTCTCGGAGCCCAGTATTGCCCCCCTCTTTGCGCGCCCAGTGCCTTCGAGTGCTGTGAAAAAAAGATGGAGTGGACTAGAGACAAAACCCTCTCGCTCATAAGTGAGTACAAGAAAAGACGCGGTCTGTGGGACATGACCCATGAAGACTATCGTAAAAAAGAGATGAAGCAAAAGCTCCTCATGGAAGTCTCCGCCACTCTAGGAGGAGGGATACCCATCGTCGAAATTGAGAAGAAATTCCACACATTACGCACACAATATCATCGCGAGATAAATCGCATGAAACGCAAGGAGCCTTACAATTCGAAATGGTTTGGCTTTAAGAATCTCCAGTTCCTTAGTTCACCAAAGGCGATGCGTGCTGGCAAGGGTAAGGTTAAGGCAGAAATCACCGAGGACGGTGTCGCCAAGTACATCATACGCGACGCCTCATCGAGGGATGCAGAACCAGCGGCAGCAGTGGCTGCAGCCAATTCGACTATTACCACAGAATTCCTTACGATTCACCGCAATAAACCGTCAACTGTTTCATATGAAGCTACCCCAGTCGCTGTTCCGGCACCTGTGCCCGTTGCTAGAGTGCATAAGTTCGAATCAACTCGCGCTCGCGATCTGGAGAAGCTAATTGAGGAAACCACGAAAGACGTGGACGAACCAGAGGACTCAAAACCTAAGATGATTAAGGAAATAAATCTTCCGTTGCAACATCACTCGTACAGCAGTGCTCCGTTGGCTACCACAGATGAGGTTGATCATCAGACGCAGCATCACCATCACCATCAGCAGCAGGAGCATCACATGGAGGAGGAACACTTGAGTTCGATTGACATTCAAACTAGCGTCGAGGATGAGAACATAAACTATCATCACCAGAATACACCGCGTGTATTTAAAATTCAACGGCGGGACAGTTGCAATGAAGAGGATTACTATGAGGAAGAACAACAACAGCAGCAACATATTCAAGCAAAGAGAATATACTACGATAATGGCAGTGCAGGAGGGACTCCTGCCATTGCAGCACAACCGTCGCCGGGGTTACCTGGTCCCAAATTGCAGCAACCTCCACAGCCTGTACGTTTTCGGGATGAGTTTGCAACGTATGGCGAATACGTGGCTAACGAGATGCGGACGATAACCAACAGGGAGATACTAACTTCGCTAAAACATAAAATAAACACGGCACTATTTGAGGCTAGCATGGCTGAGTTACAACAAAAGTAAGGTAATTTATAGGATAGTCGTGGAAAGTTTTCACGTACCCTAGTATGACGGTGTGTGCATGTAGGACTGCATAGAATTGCACAGTAAGTCAATGTTAATCTATTTTAATGGATTTTAAGTAACGTGGTTATTTTAACAATAAAACAAAAACTTATAATTGTTTCACTGCTCTAGGATTTTTTTTTTTTCGTTTTTTCGTTAAAATTACTTCTTATTTGCAGAATTTCCGAACTAAAATTATTGAGCAACTAGTATGCCATTGTCTCTCTAATGCTAAAATCTTAGGCGCAATGCTAAATAAAAGCTAAACTGTGCGCGCACCGATTTTTAATGAGAACAATGAGAGTCTCCAATAGTCGCCGAACCAGGAATACATATACGACATCTTAGAAGTCTAATTAGTTTGTCTAATGCAGACAAACTTAATAAAAAATGTCAATCGGGCACTTAAAAAAAGAACAAGGAGTCTAGTAATGAAAAAAAGAAGAAACATAATTACCTCAACCGGTAGTTGGAAAAAAGTTTATTTATAGGTACAAAACAGGATCGCAATAAATGAAATGAAATATGCGAAGTTATTGTATAATATGTATGTGTGGAAAATGGGTATAAGTACTCAAAAAATGTCGCTCTAGAAACAGGATATCGACTAAGCGCTGTGTTAAAAATGAGACTGCACAAAGGGTAAGCAATCAATCTTTGGGATTTCACTTTTCCAAAAATAATAACTGTCATGAGAAAGCTTCTAAATAAAAGTCTTTTGGATATGGTTCTAGGCTGTAGGTCCGAGAAGCTAGGTCTATTGCACCAAGTATTGTAGTTTCGTTCCAAATGATCGGCATATTTAAGGCGATTTTCCGAAATTCATGTAATGCTACAATTTTTCCCTCAAATCATTTTCGAGAGCATCGCTTCCCACTTAGGCCTCCTAGTCCACATACTACATCGTTCGTTATTGGACCTTTTGTTACCGTTCTGCTTGTTATTAAGGATTTTCAGTGATCTGCATTTCTGAAGTGGATGACGTGGTAGTATTTAGTAGTACTTACCGGGATGGAATATAACATGGCATAAAGTTTTTGCAACTTTATTTTTTAAAAGTTCTTAAGAATTCGGAGTAAAAATTTTGCGTATTTCTCTCGTATTACAATATATTATTTAGATGCTTACAGCTTCATATGAAATTATGAGTCAAATATCCATCTAAAGAAGACAACGTTTAGCGATTTGAAAACAAAAAGCAGCTTCCGACAGGGGATATATTGTATCTAGTACCTTAAGTGTTGTTTCCCTCGACGATAGAATGTTCTACTAACCACTTTAATGTATCGTTATCCGTTAGAAATAGACTGAAAAGCAGTATGACCAAATATAACAAATTTATAAAACGGTACTGACCAACATATGTAATTTATTCATTTCAAACATTAACAAATCAAATTCGCCGTTTCTAGACTGTCTAATCGCGTTTGATGCACCCTCTTCATGTGATCTCTCAAGTAACGCTTTTGCATTGTTTTAACTCCACAGATGTGACATACAAAATCCATTGTTTTGTCATGGATCTTTCTGTGTTTGGTGAGATTATTCAGCGCAGCGAATTTCTTATGACAACAGCTACACTCGAATTTCTTTTCCTTCGCCTTATGTTGCAGTGAATGAACATCTAAGTGGTGCTTGAATTTAAATCCTTTCCCACAGTCGAAACATTTGTGCGGAGTCTCATTTGAATGTGTCTTATAATGGGCATACAATGTTGAGTCGGTTTTGAAGCATTTATGACAATCTTTACATTTGAACTGTTTTTCCTTACTGTGAACACTCCGAAAATGATTAAGGAGCACACGTTTGCATGTGAATATATGATCGCAATCATCGCAAGGGAACTGTTTCACTGCGGTGTGACTGGAATTCATATGGTACTTTAATCCGCTATTGGTAACGAATTTTTTTTCACATTCAGGACACTTGATTTTGCTGTTTTTTGTTGAGTTTTTCTCGGTCGATGGTTGAAATGAATTCAAAGCGTGTTCTGTCATATGGGTGATAAGATCATCGCGTGGTTTATAATTCTTACAGAGGTCACAACAGAAAACTAAGTCACAATGAACAGCAATAAGATGGTCGTTGAGTTCTTGTTGATTATTAGTGGGGATTGTACAAAAGTTGCAGGAAAAGTTGAGGTCACTTTGTTGTGTAGTCTTTCTAAAATGAGAAGTGTGTATTTGACTGATATAATGATGTATTAACTTTGTAAAACCTATTGTAAGGCCTAGTACAAGGGTCCTATTCGACATAAACAATTTCTCCATCTAAAGGTTTTCTGAACAACTTTTAACTAATTTCAAACTTCTAGGTTCAAAGCGTATCCAAGTCCGCTTGTTATATCAAATGTATATGTATGCACGTCGCAAAGTTCCTTTTTAATAAACTAACCGATCAACAACTCTAAGGCACATATGCAGCTAACATGACTAAGGGCTTCTTTACACTTCCGGGTCTCGCTTGTGGGATGGAAAGAGCTTTAAGCAAATTATTAAGCAGAAACACACTGACATTACTCTGTTATAAAGAAAATACAGTAAGAAAACAATAAATCCATCAAACATCACCGTATATGTAAGACGCAAACTATAACCCAAGGTACCATAGAAGGGTCAACAAATCTGAATATCTTGTTTCTCTGTTAGTCAGTTGTATTCCACGTAGTTACATCTGGGAGTGTCTTCGACAGAAAATAAAAGGCAAGTTTTATGGACAAATAGCGAGGTATTTAAATGTGGACTTTGAGCTGAGAGATTTTGGCTGGGATCAAAACAATGAGGAAAATAAGGCGGCAGACCTTAAGGGAAGAATGGAAAGAGAGGATAACTATCAAACTCCCAAGATAGGCATTGGTGTGTTTTTGGATTAACCACATAAACTCCTCCTGTGTATAGAGCATTGCATCGAGTACACATACATATGTACTTGGGCCTCGTCCCAAAATGAACCATAAACTTTACGACTTTATTTCTAACCATTAACCATTAGCTTATAGAAGGCTTTTCCTCTGTCTTAAGGATGTGCTTTAAGTACTCTGTAACAACCCATAACTTTTATATACATATATGTATATGTATGTACCTCTCAGTAAAGTGGGAGGGTTATGATCCCTATAATCCTGATCATAACCTTACCGAACAAAAGGAAAGAAGATATATGTACCTCTACCAGCAGTGCGAGCATCTCTCCACCATTATTATTTGGGATTTTGTAACCGATTTTAAGAATAGATCCCTAAGCATCTGGAGACATTATAATACTGCGACGAGCGTGAAAATAAATTAGTCGCAACTGTTGTTGTTAGAAAATATATCATGCAATGGAATCTGAACAAAACCCCACATTTGTTGAGGGAATAAGCCGAGAATTTTTGCAATCTATTGATATTGAGCGCGAAGGTTTGCAGATAAGTGAGTATGTATAGATATTTAAAGGATCCTTCCATGCATTGAACTTTTCGGCTACCTCGTTAGAAAATTTAAGCGAACTGAAATTTATTTGACGGTTTAAGGGGCATTTCAAGAATTGCAAGCTCATTAAATTGCCCTTGGTGATGGGTTACCCAAGAAGTAAAGGAAAACATTCAGTGCGATTTTAGAAGCCCGCAGTATCCCAAAGATACTTCTTATATGCCCGGTAAGTTTACAGCTTTATTAATTCCTTAACATTCTTATGTCGTTGCATACAACATATGCAGTTAAATGGTAAATTATTCTATTTTGCTAAAAAAACGTACCAAGTTTTGATGTGGAAAAGATAATTCTTAAATACTTTACTTCAGGCAAGATGAGGGTTTCTTGATCATCATTATTTTGTGCATGGAATGCACTGCAGTAATTGACGAGGCAAAAGTTTACGTTCCAAACCATGATATATAGTTTTTATGAAGTGAGAATACTTAACAACTGCCTTTATCCGCTGAGCAATCAACATTAACCGTAAAATCTAAAACTACTAAAGTGCAGATGTGTGGACAAAACAACATGTGAGTTGAACAGAGGAATATCTCAAAATGTTCAAGAGATAGGTACAACTGGTCCCTTTAAAAACCAACACTGTTAGTGTAAATTAATTTATATTTATGCCTTAGTACCAAAACACAATTTTGAACAGCGAAACAAAGGGGGGAAACTAGGTGTCTTTTGCTTCTTCTATTTGCACATTTTCCCAACTTAACTTACAAGTGCAGGTACTACTCACATATTTTCTTCAGCAGCACCCTGTACATTTGCTGTTTCTAGCTTGAAGAATCGAATAAATTAATTATTTAATCCATATTATACGGCAAAAACTAAAGTGATACGTACCTTTGTCGTGTGTTGGAGTTGTAACACTTTTTCTGTCCGATGCATATCTAGTCCTTTTTTTCTTCAAGAGCGAAGCAAACTTTACTTGGACATCTTCGCATCGATTGTAAAATACATTCCAAGTCACAATTGATGACACACAATCCATGCATATATTTTTAGGAAATCCATTATCGTTATTCTAAAAGAGGAATATGTTTTTACTTAGTTCTCACGGCGAATAAATACATAATACCCACTTTTATTGGAAGATATTTGGAAATTTGTTCTTCGTGTTCTTGAACTGTTTCGAAGCGTTCCTCAAAACGTTCACCACATATTCGGCACATTTTATTGAAATTAATTTCACTCATATCAATAATTTAAATTGTTTGGGGTTTACTCTAAACAAATCTCGAAAAAGAAATAAACAAAAGAATTCCAAAGTTTACCAAACCGAAGAAGTCATTTTGGCGATGACATTTCATCGCGTCGAGGATTTTGTTTACACAACAGAGAAGTGACATTTGTCTTCATGCTGCAATGTTTCAAGTCAAATGTATCGGGGGAAAATTTAAGCAAAAGGCGAAGGATGTTTCAAATACCTTCCCCGTGGCACTGGGTCATCAACATTCGCGTATTGCTCAACATTTGTTTTGTGTTTTCTTTTTACAGTGTTGCGAAAAGTTCTAGGTACAAGTCCTAGGTAAAGGTGTCCTAGAGATTTATGTTTAAAGAAAAAGGGAGGGAATTTGAAATCAGTTGATAAACAAAAAGCTGCTAGGTGTCAAGAGTCCGGCTTTCCGCTCGCCTGTCACCACGATCCAGCTTACCTATTTAAGTAGCGCTACAGATCGGGGTGAAGCAACGTGCCTCTTTAATTTAATTTTTTTGCTACTACGCGCTACTTAATTGAGGTCTTGCCCTACGGCGTTGTCTCATAGGGTTTAATTCGGAGGCTCTGCGGGTCGGATCGTTGGTGTGCTCTACTTATATGTATGATTAGCCATCTCAAACGTCCAATATGCAGTTTTTTTTCGATTATGATTGATGTTAATGTAGCCTTATGGCTTTTTTCGAAAAGACCAAGACTATCTTCATAGACCTTCAATAGAGTCCATGCTTCAGCGCCATCTATGTACGGTTTCTTTGATTTTTCGGGATAGGGGTCTCTATTCAATTGCCTTCGAACCCAAAGAAACAGTGATTGTTGTTTGATTTCTGACGAGTTTCTGAATTGAGTCAAAGTAGGTAAGGAATTTACTACATCGAACTTATATCTTTGTTCCGATGGCATTCTTTTGTGGAAAGCAAATATTTGATTTTGTTCTCTTTAAATCGCCCGCTGATTTCTGCCAATTATGAAATATCGTCGACATACGCAAGTTGTAAAGAGTTTTGATAATTTGAGACAACACGCTTGTGAAGTTCACACAATCCGTTTAAGTATGATATTAAGGAAGTTGTAGGCCAATGTGCCACCTTATTTAAAGTCTTTTCTTAAGATCCGAAGCATCGGTGACGAACATGATGGAGTTCTTCTAGCTGCTACACTCTACACAATTACCAGAATTGGAGACTAAGCTCCAATATGTTGTTTAGAGCGTTTTTCTGATTTCCCTGTTGCAAGGCATTCACAGAGGAAGTGTTCTAGGTTTTCTCCTCTTGCTCGCATCCCGGACTAGTAGTGTTAGAATTGCTAGAAGTCGCCAGCTCTAGTCTGTAGGCGTGCTTATTCAGGTTTATGTGTCCGGCGTACAAACCGAACATCTGTCTTAATTGTCTTCTGCCTCGACCGAGTGTCCTTTTGCCTGACGGAGGCAGTGGCGTTCCGATATGGTATGGAAGCGGTTTCTTATCTGTGATCAGGTACCCAGAGGTTGACCTGCGAAGGAGTTGGTTCTTGGACTTGCCATTAGGGCTGCTTGACTGTTCAAGTAGATATTAGTGTTGTTTGGGTACTGAATAGTTCCGCAGCCCTAATGTTTAGCAAAATCTTTGCCTGAAAGACAGTGACGAACTGTTCGAAATGTAGTGCGTGATTGAGAGGTGGTTTTCGGCAGTAGATCCCCGCTCCCGACTGTGATCCATCCATATACTTTTTTATTTCATCCTCGTTCGGAGCTGCAAAGCCAGCAGCGGAACTAAAAGAATAATATTTGCACCCAAAATAGATTTGAATCCAAGTAAACTTATAAAAAAAATCATTTAAAACTAGGTATAGGTATGCTCGTAAGGCAGAGGCTGAGATTGGTGGATTTTGGAGAATCATGTGCGTGTGTACCAATTTTTTTAACCATGTTCTAACGAAAGCGGATAGATGGCAAAAACATTTTTTGTGCACTTTTTATTATCACATCGGCTATATGGCCCAACAAATGCAGCGCTGCTGCACACTACATCTGCGTTATGCTGCCAGCCTAAAAGAGTTAAACATAATTGTTTAAAAATAAAATTTTAAGTTATGGTAAATTTAATTATTTTCTTGGATCTTCCAAAAATGGAACTGGGATAAGTTTTCCACTATCCAGATAGAATGAGCCATTCAATATCATTCGTCTTACGGGTGGTTTCCTAGTAAAAAGATTTAATAAGCACGAATATATTGCAGGTATTATTGTTATTATTAGGTTAATACATACTTCTTTTTGTATTCTACGTAAGACTTAATGATTAGTACGTTTTCAGGGACGTGTTCCAGAAATTTGTCCCACTTGCACCTTAAGTACTTGTTGCGTTTCAATGAGAACTCTTGTTGTAATTCTTCTTTCCTTGCATTTACTTCAACAATTTCTCCGGTTATACAATCCTTTGGAACTTTTACCTTCTTTTCTGCCTTTAACTTCTCGATTGTCACATCTTGAGGGATCAAGTTATTTGGTTCACATGCTATAAAGCGAGACAACATTCTTTACCGGGCTTGACTTAATTTTTGATAGTAAAAAAAAACCGAATGAAAGCAAAGGGAACGAAATATATGAGGAAATTAAAGTAAATGAAATTAGTTTTAATAGAAATAAGGTAATTTAGATATTTTCTTTGTAACGGATAGGCAGATTATTTGCAATAAAGACATTTTGCGAATTCTAAGTCTGATGTCCACCACAAAAAATTACCAAGAATGCCGGTGACTACGCTTTGTATTCAAGTAAAATGCACTGGCCGATGGTAGGCAGTAGTTTAACTATATGTTCAAAGTGAACGACAGGAAAACAAAGGATATACATCATTAAACACTTGTACAGATAACGACGGACAGCTTCTACTACTTTCAGATAGTTAGGAACTTTCCCCCCCAAGGCTCTGTTATAATCTAGAGTAATAACACACAGAGATCAAGAGGTGAATGTAAAATAAGATGACATTACGAATTTAAATTCACACAGAAAAACTAAGTTGACGGCTTAGAGAGTCTTCGGATGTACCGCATGTGGAGGGATGGCATTATAGAAGAAGGCTTCCCCAATAGGTAGTCCATACAGATAGAAAGAGATATCAACCAACTTATTGCGCACAACTAAAGACAGATGGCTATTTGACCAAGCCGAAGGGGAAGATGGCATTTGGTATGAGGCGCACTTAAGTCTTAACCAAAAAGCTTTGTGTCTTGTTTCGAACGTCTATTTTATTGTCTATTTGCATGCACTTCTAAGGCCGAACAAATTCTTGGCAGAGTCTAATATTGCAGACAATGATTTTGGCCACCTACTCTACTTTTCTTCAGATATTTCTTGTGTAAAATAAATCCCATACACAAAAACACATAAAAACATATGTATATGTATGTAGTACATGAAGAGAGGCAGGCAAAAAAAAAAAAACTCCTGGATCACACAAATGCAAAAACAGCAGCATTTGATTGGCTTCAGTTATGGAGTAACCTAAACCTCACAGGCAGACAAGTAGGGATGCAGTAAAGTGAGAGGGTTATGATCCCTATAATCTTGATCGTAACCTCCCCGGACTAAAGGAGAAGAAGAATTAGTTGCCTTATAAAAAAAAATATTTTGATTTGTTGTTTTATATTTAATAATATCAACCCTTTCTCTAGGTTTGTTCCCATCCTTGAAAATTTGTATAGATTCATTCCATTGCTTTTCGTATATTATTCTTCAAAACTAATGAATGAAATTTTTGAATACAACTGCCAATACAATAGCCGCTGTGCCGTATCAAAAGTAAATCTACCAGTACAACAGAAATCATCTTAAAAGATCTCACCACACTCGGCCTACCAACTGTCAAATGGCTGACTTTTGCGGCGCAGGTAAACAAACGGCCGATAGGATTTTCTTTTTATTTTTATTTGGCATTTGGCACTTGTTTTTCCACTTTGCACACCGCTGTAGCTCGTAAACAATTGTTTCGTGAAGAAAGAAAGAAAAAAAATAAAAACGATTTCCGACATTCGCGTTACAATTAAATAGTTGCATTTGATAAAAATGGCAACCTTACCGCCGCGCAAAAATCCAACTCCAACGAGAATCTCGAAGCAGCATCTAACACCGATGCAGACATTGCTACAGATGGGATTCCAAAAGCACAGGGCGTAAGTGTAAACAGAGTATCGATTTTCTATTTCAAGTCAATTTGCTTGTTTGCAAAATATGATATCAGGGTCATTATTGTTGAAGTTTATATGCGATACGGTACAAATACATGTCTTGTGTGTTTTTACAGGGAAAAGGCTCTCGCCTCCACCGGTAATCGAGGAGTTCAAATTGCATCCGATTGGTTATTGGCTCATGTTAATGATCCCTCATTGGACGAGTGCATACCACGTGAATATATTTTATATGCATGTCCAACTGGACCGTTTCTCGTTCAGTTGGAAGAGTTCTGGACAAAATCACGTTTACTATGCGGATGGAATGGGGCACACAATTATGTTCCCCATATCACATTGGTTTCGTTTTTCAAGGTAATTTAAAATTTTGTTTAGGATTTTTACATTATAAAATTATCGTCAGATTGATATTTGTGTTTGGGTGGCTGTAAGACGAGAGTTTCCGCAAATATGTAGTTGCGAGTGTCCTTTCGTGACCTTCAGATGAGGATAAAACCATGGGATTAGCAAAAGCAATCCAAACTATATAGTTTTCTTTTATTTCCTCTTGGTTTCTAGAGGTTTGCAATGGCATCGATTTAGGTTTCTTAATCGTTAACTAATTTAAAGAAGTTCCCACTTTCATATGTACATATGTGATTGCTCGGCGTGATTTGAAAATATCAGAAGGAATTTATTATTGACAATTGGGGCCAACATCTTAGTGCTGCATATAATGTACATTAGATTGATTCTGTATGTATTGAATTTGCGATAAAGATTCTTTAGCTCCAAATGTGATTGACAACAAAACTATTGGAACGATAAACGTTGAATCGGTGTACTCTTAAAGATGTTAGGGCTAAAAGCAAGTATGACACATTATTAAATAACCCTGAGAATTTCGACGAAGTATTGCAATAGGTAGGGTATTAAGTGCGTAGAAGCGGGAAATACATGTCAGATCAACAAACATATTTTTCACGAACGTAACTCTCGGGGGTATCTGATAAAATTCCAAGAATAATAAAAGTTATGAGAAAGCTTCTCAATTCAATAAATGGTGGAATATAGGATAACATAGTATATCTAAAGGCCTTTGGCCAACGCTAGATCTTAGAAAACTAGATAAATTCTTTCTTTGATGAAAACGATTAGTTTAACTTATAAACCAATAAGTCATGGGAGTTTGTGCAAACATAACAGCACATTACAGTATTGAATGGAAATCTACATTTAACCATCTACCTGCCAGATACATATCCTTTTACGTTTCCGCAAAAATGTTCTTCAAGAATGGGCATAGTATGTTAGAATAATATAGATTTCTTTTTGATACGATTATAAATACATTACAGCTAGACGCATTACACTTTAAGCATAGCTTAATTTGTGACCAGTTGATTAGGAGGCTTGATGAGCAAGCTTTTGTTCGGCTGAACAATCGGTGTATTATCGTTTCCATTATAAGAATACCTTTCAATATATACATACATACATATGTACATAAACTTTATCTACATTATTAATACAATTTCATTAAAAAACGTTACTTCGCCTAATCCATTCGATATGTAATAATACAACCCAAGCTGCATCTGTAAAAATTTGTATTAATTTTGAATTATATCTTTTATAGGCACCTGATGAATGCGCCCTGCAATTATCGAAGGCCTTGAAACAAGTCGTTGACATGGCTGGTGCCTTATTAGATCGACCAATTAAATTAGAATTGTATATGAGTCCTAATTTTATGGGATTCTTTGTTGCTGAAGATGATGCTAATTACTTAAAGCGTTTGGCCCTGCAATACGTCAAAGAAGTCTCAAATTCAAGTAAATTCTTATTTACTAACGAATGTTTTATTTGATTTTTAAGTTGTATCTTTTCTTTTTGTTTATTTTGGTTTCGGTTGGAAAAGGGCTTTGAGGGAAAACTAACAAATGTTCTTCTCTTTATTCCTCTTTCCTCTTTTTTCTTTTCTTGCTGGTGGTCTAAAGTAATAAGTGATACTTATGAACAACTCGATGCAATTGTGGCGTGTTTCCCATGGTGTGGGGCCGTGTCGTCTGGTAATCGATGTATACCGCGCAGCAGCCGATGTAAGAAATGTGTTATTTGATTGTATGTTAAAGAAGTAAATTGTTTTGATTGTGTGTTTGTTGTTACTATATCTTGAATGCATGCTATTTCAGTACATTACTTGCTTGAAATTTAAAATATTTGTTTGTTGATTGCATGAGAACAAGAAAAGAAAAGCTTAAAAACAATATTTTATCGAAAATAAAGTCATTCAAAAGATCGCTTTCACCATAACTTCATTCCAGTTAGTTGATCGAAACAATGGGAAATGATATCCTATCAAGCTTAGAAAACAACGTATATAAGCATAGGTTTTGATTTAAAATTCAGCTCTAAAACAATTAAGAATAAAAAACCGTGGCTGGTTCCGATTGTGAACCAATTCGTCCAATAAAAGAAGATTTGTTAACGGATCCGAATATGCATTCTTTACTACTGAAAAGCATTTTGAAATAAAACGATAGTGGATGTCGGCGGAAAACATTGTGTGGGAAAATTGTAAAACATACTGACGTCTACATACGAGGGCCGGCTGATAAGTTCGCTAACTAAGCCATTATGTGAAAGAAGAGATCCGATTAGAAAATTTCATTTCTCAATATAATTTCCCTCGAGTAAAATGGATTCCTCACATCAGACATACAGTGCCTTAATACCACAATATTCTTTTTCTGTGTAAAAGAAACAGTATTCATTTTCTGTGCCTTAAAAGTGACTTCCTTCGGCCGTCTTGAAGTCTCGGGGCCAATTCTGGGCTGTAATGTGGGTGGTCTATCGTTGAAAAACCTGTGTCTTTTAAGGCCTGTCTCGAAACCCGCGTCGTGTCGTCGTTGCTTGTCAAACGGCGTGAGCATTTGCGGTACCAAGCGCGCTCAAATTTTAGTTGAACTTTATGAAAATGAACTTCGAAATTTTAAAAATTTACACATAGGTTGTCTCACATTTAATTTGAATATGGGCATAGTTGTGGGTGGTTTTCAATAAATTAAACTCCCCATTAATACCAAGTGCCAACGTGGCCGTGTGCTAAATTTAATTGCTCTTCTGTTACATACGGACGGACATGAACTTTTATGAGTCAACATTCATTCTTTTTCTATTTAGCAAGCTATGCATTTAAATTTATGTACCTTCATAGGAGAGGGTATGAAAACCATTTATTTGCAAGTGGCAATTTATGTGGTTTAAATTTTGTAAGAATAATTAAAATGCCTGGTTCGCGTTTGATGCAATTAAAGAACGTATAACCAAATAATTTATGGTGGCATTGTTCAGGCGTCTAATTATGACTAAAAGCCGACAATATATAAATATGCACATTTATATACATATCATGTAATGTACTACTTATGATTTTATGACTGGACTTAAGGCGTTAAAACACAATTAACTGTTCAGATAGCTTTATCTCGTTATTGTAGTACATTTAAAACACATCTACCTTCAATATAATTGTATTATTCAACTCGGAAATAATATCAGGCTTTACACAAGATAATATAAAAGTAAGTCACTTAATATACCAAATTTAGTGTAATAAACCGCAAATACATCATGTTCTTATTTCTCTTTGTTATTTTTAAAATTCTGATTCCCATATACACAACACAGATATGGAATATTTTCTGTGTATGAGTGTATACATTTGTTAAGGGTGTTCAGACTTTCATTGAAAATTCAAAGTAAACAAATTCTCCTAATCGTAAAATTTCCTGGGTGAAATTTTGCGGAAGATAATTTTAATTTAATTAAGATTACACATGCATAGTAAAACTTGCTCACATCTTTTGTTTAAACTTCTTAAAATTTTATTACCTGCTGTTAATTTTTGAAATACCGAAAACTTTATTTGAGGGAAGAACATCAAATTTGCTATCGAATTGAATGTTACCGACAAACATGGATATATAAATTTAAATAATGCTCCAGCAAAAGTTTATAAATTTATTTTAATCATTACAGTTGCGAACACCTCTATATATAATTTTAAGATATTTGAGGGAAATGAAAGACTACTTTTGTGGATTAAGTGAATAGCGAACCCCACAGGCGCACCAGTATATATGCACTAAAGTGGGAGGGTTATGATCCCTATAATCCTGATCATAACCTCGCCGAACAAAAGGAAAGAAGAATACATTTTTCGGAAATAAATTATCTACGAAATGCATACCAGTAAATTCGAGTTCATGCACTCGAAGGAGTTCTTAAAGAAGGTGTTGTGTTCATGTTGTAGTTGATGCAAAGAGGCAGTCAGATTTAAACTAATAGGCTCGCTTAACCGATTTTTTTTCAAGAAACCAATACTTGCCCTTTATAGGATTAATAAATAAGCGAACATTTATGAAGCTTTTATAATTTTAACCGCGGTTAATATGTATGTACATACCTGATAGCTTAATTTGGCACATCTGTTCAATGACCTTTATTATTTTTTATTATTTGGCTTATCTTGTTGGACGATTTTTACTTTCGTTCGAATTATTAAAATCATCAATTTACCAAGCATTTTTAAGTAACTCATATAAAAGCGCTGCCTTTATCCAAAGGAAATCACTCCTGATTGAACTGTTAACAAGGGATTTTGTATTATCGTCATCGAATCAGTTACAAGTTAAGTAAAGTAGGGATTAAGGAAGTCTTGATTGAACCTGCTTTTTTTCGATATCCGCGAAGTGAATTATTTTTAAAGATTTCTTCTCGAAACAGGCTTTTTAAGAGAGCGTAACGAGTATTAGTGGTTTTTCATAACATTTGGTAAGTAAAGATTGTTGAATAATATTTTGTTATTACTGTGTTGAGCATGAATTATTTCGTTAACATAGCAAAGCTCAATCGATAAGCATATTTTCTATTTCCTTCAAAAGAGTCAGTGTCAAGATTCATGTTCTTAGTCTCACACTGTTTTTTGAAAAAATAAATGTGCATTTTGTAATCTATCATCTATCTTATTCCTATTATTGCCTAGTCACCCTTTTCCAATAGTCCACATTGCTTGGAGATTGTGTGTTAGTGTAATGACTAGAGAATGTTTCAATTAACCCCATTCTATCTAATCTATGCGCAATTTACGTGTATGTACTTCGCTTATCTTTGATTGGATATTCATTCATTCAATCGCATTTGACTGATATTAATGAATGCGGTGAATGTATGTGTAAAAACTGTTTATGTATATGCGTATGCTGGTTTTCTTCACTTCGTTATTTGTGTTTTTTTTTCTCTATGTCTGTTCTTTTAGCAATATCATTGGAGCCGCACGTTAAATCACTTCATTTGACCTTAGCCTATCAGTTTCCGCAGAGCCAATTCAATGCACTGAAAACATTAGTGGAATCATTAGATCCATCTTGTGCATCCAGTTGGGAACTTCGACTATATTCGCGCGATCCCAGACTAGCGACGAAACAAGTAAAAAAAAATAAAATTAAAAAAAAAAAATTTTTTTTTGTGAATTAATTCTGTTTTTTGAAATTTGCTCTGAAATTTGCTCTAGTACTTGTGAAACTTTTTTGATGTTACATATTTTAGGTACACAAAGTACTTTATCCACATAGTCCACATGAAATCGATGAACTAGAATTAAGGATAGGTGATTTCATTTACTTGAATAGTGAATCTGTTGATAATTCGTGTGATGGATGGGTTGAGGGGATTTCATGGTTGACTGGAATGACTGGATACTTGCCGGTGAATTACACAGAACGTACAGCCGAATCAGATGCATGGACTATGCATAGAGTTGTCCAACTATCGAAATCTATAACGCCATCATTAACATCAGTTGAGGAAATTGATATTGTTGACGGAAGAAGTTTATCAACAGAACACGATGAGAGAAGAGATTTGCATCAAGGTAAGGTAGAAATTAAATAGACTAATTTCTAATTCATTTATTCTGAAATAGAGAAACCAAGCGGAATAGAATTCAATAAAACATGTTGTTCGTCTTTATATTCAGCTACTCTATAAAAAAATAAACATAAAACACCAGAATTCAACCCATATTTGAGTCAGTATTTTTCTGCAAGTTTTTTAATGAATTTACTCCTTCTTTTAGGCATTTTACACCATGAAATAATCGAAGGCTCCTCCTTTACCGAAGAATCAGATCTCAGTGCAGAGAGATTTTTAAGAAAACCAATAAATAGATGTGTTGAAATTCCATCAGTTCTACACCCAAATCATCCACCACCAGATACGGATATGGACGGAGATACAGACAGTCCTAGTGTTCAATCTGAAAAGAAAGACTTGAGCACTTCACAAATTAATAAGAACCGTAAAATTTACGTCATGCGACATGGAGAGAGGGTTGATTTTACTTTTGGTACTTGGATCCCATACTGTTTCGATGAGTTCAACAATTATGTAAGAAAAGATCTCAACATGCCGAAATCTTTGCCTAAAAGGTCTGTTCCAGTGGATACTTAGGTTGGACTTTGACTGTTATTTCATTTTTTTTTTCTAGGAAAAACTGTCCCGAAGGTTGGCAGAATGATTCTCCCTTAACAAATATTGGATTATTCCAAGCTAAATTAATAGGAGAAGCTATGTACGAGGCTGGTATTCAAGTGGATCATGTTTATTGTTCACCATCATATCGTTGTGTGCAGACATGTACAAGTGCTTTAGAAGGTGAATCTTAACCATTCTATGAATATTGTGTTGGATATAATAAAAAAACCTTTTTTTCTTATAAGGTCTTAAGCTAACCGGAAAGCATAAGTTACGCGTGGAACCTGGACTCTTTGAATGGATGGCTTGGTATCCTGATGGAGCGCCAGATTGGTGTACTAAAGATGAACTAATAGAAGCACATTATCACATCGACAAAGACTATGAACCAATACTTACTGGGACCAATTTAAATGAAGTTGTTAAAGAGACCTCAGAGGAGTTTTACAGCAGGAATCATGAATGTTTGCTTAAATTTATTGAATCTACAAGTGGGTTAAACATATTTTAAAAATCGTTTTCAATTGTGACATTTTTCGCTTCTCTTTAGCTGGCAACATCTTTATTGTAGCACATGCCACAACATTGGACACCTGCTCACGTCAACTAACCGGCGAGAAGCCACGATCCACCAATGAACTTCGTCAGGTTATTCACAAGATACCCTATTGCAGTCTGGCCACAGTAGAGCAAATCAATGGTGAATGGAAGTTGGTCGAACCAGAGTGTTTACCAGTGACGCATTCGAAAAATCCACGCTTCGAGTGGAATGCATTAACTGCCACATAGTGTTCGTGCTTTGAAGAACTTCTACAACCAATAGCGCAGTAGAGTATTATACACTCATAATCCACAAAAAAAAAGGAAAATCACTTACAATACGTAGACATATTACTTGTATACTCATCATATTCTGTACTTTGGATATATTTTATTCGAGAAAATGCTGAATTGTTAAATTATTATTATTATTACTTAATATTACATTATTATTCACAGATACATTCATAAGCAAGTTAGACATCTATATTAGTTTTAAAAACAGGTTAAAGATAAAGTTTGAATCCTAGTTCGTTGGATATAACTGGTAATCATTCGGAGAAGAATTTTGTAATTGGAACTTATTTGCTACTATTAAATTACCTCTTATTCAGTATACACACACATACAAAAGGAATTGTATTTTTAATGAAACCTTAACTTAGTTTGTTATAAAATTCTACTTCTTGGAAAGTAATACGGGTAAACAACTCAAAGTCAACCTTCAGCAGTTCTCGGTTACTGTTCTACTTAATTTAAAGGAGGGTTAATCAGCTGTAAATACAAATACTGCAGCCAAATCGATCTTTGTGCAACTGCTTCCCGATCTGCACGCCAAGTTGGTTCACTTATTCAAGTGTTCGATATTTATAGGGTAGGGTCTTTCTCGTATCCCACCGTAGTGGATTGAAAGCCTTTTCAAACCAGTCATTGCCATTTTAGCCACTGGATTCTAACCTTTTGCACCAACTCGATAGTGCTGGAAAGTTCGAGTTAATCGTTTAATCATCTCTATACTCCGTGAAAACAGATTTGATCGCTCATTACTGGAAGAATCTTTTGTTTTTCAAAGCAACCAAAGCTGCTTTAATCCATTTTTGTTAACTTCTCTCCTTCTGCACTGTATGGCAGGATTGAGATGACGCAGGCCTTATAGAAGGCTCTGCTTCTAATTTGCCTTCTTAGCCCAAAAAAGCGGTGGTGGGGAAAAATCCTTCATTTCTCGATTAGAAGTTGAACGTTCAAATGAAGCTTTGTCCTATTCGACGATGTTGTGATTCCTTTCTTGTTGGCAACATATATGGAACTCTGCTGCTGTGATCTTCCGATAATGTTAATCAATTTTATAACCAATGTCGCATTCAACTTTCAAAACACCACTTGCCATAGAAAAAAAAAACGGCCACCTAAACTGCCAAAAATTGAATGCATTTTTCGTGTCGTGTAAAAAAGAACGGAAGGGGACTCCTGAAATACACAGACATTTCAGACACAGACTTCAAATAAGATGTTGAATAGATTGCAGGATAGTGTGTCGCTTTGCCTTATGCCGTCGAACTTTTTGGACAGATTTACGGAGCATACATTCTTTTATATGATCTGACATATACGGACGAGTGTGAGAAAGATGCATAAACTCAACATGACTCTGTATAGCACGTGTCATAAGCGACTTTGAAGTCTATTAAGAGGTGGTCGGTATTTACTATTTGTCATTTGGTGGGTCGATATCATATTTGACTGACCTAAGATACCATTGACAACTGAAAAATTAGGTTGTTGACACGTTTCATCAGACAAGATTTTGTGGACGATTAAAGTGGAATACTTGCCTCTATTCTTTTTTGATTTCGTTAATTGTAGCTCTAATCATTGAAGCGAAATGACGATAAAACTACACATAAGGTTTGGATAAACCAAAGTTCATTGAAACCGCGTTTTCCCAGCTACTTAAAACGTTCTAAACAGTTTTGGCAAAGACATAACCACTTTTAAGCGACATAACTTCCATTCCTAAATCATCGTTGGTCAAGAATTAATTATAAACTTGTTTCAGGAAAACACTATATAGCTGCAAGGTAATTGTATTAGCAGGGAAAAATCAAATTCAAGTTCACCTGACTGGAGGTAATAGAATGCTCGGTTATCCTTAAAAAAAAACAGTTGTGCCGTGCCCCGAGAGGACTTTTAAGCTCGACGTCATAAATCACATTTTTCAAAACAAATTTGATTGGTTCCTCTGCTCTAATAAAATTGAATCTTTTTACAGAATAATAAAATATCTCAACGATTTTATTTTTATTTACATACATACTTTACATCGATACACATTTTTATGAATACATATAAATAAATTTAAAAAGAAAAAACAAACAAAAAATAAAGGTGAGGTTTGAAAACAATTTCGTTGGTTTTAATTTAACTTAATGCAAAATAATATATAATTTTAATTGGAAACAATTATTTCTATTTCTTCTTTTGAATAACAGGCCTTAAAACTTAGTCTAACCCGTCCAATTTGTATTCTGTTTTTTTCCTTTTATTCATATAAATAGTTTTTAGTGTTTTTTTTTATATTTGTGGTGATGGGGAAACTTGTATTGGAAAATTTGTTGTACTCAGAATTAATTTAATAATTAATTTACTATTACCATTTAACTAGCCTTGAGGATTTTTTACTCAAAGTTACTTTCAAGTGAGTTAGACCATTCTTTCATTTGACCTATTAATTGTACATTTATGACAAATGAAATTCTGAACGTATGTACATTTAAGGCTAAACTATTCTATGGGATTCAAATTTCTGTAACTAATTGTGTGAATGTGGTCCAAAGAAGAGTGGTTGTGAGAAACCAGATCTACTGTCGGTCCATTGAGATAAATCAACTTCTGGAATATCCGTGCATGGTATAATTGGATTTCTGAAAAGAGAAAAATAAAAGAATTTTAAAGTCACATATTGTTTAATTAGAAGAATTAAATATTCTTATAAAATATTTAGAGAATCTATTTGAATTTCTTGATTAAAACAATTTGAATTATCTAAAACGAAACATTTTCTATCGAAAGAAGGCAATATTTTTGGAAATTACTCCGACCTACCGTCGTTTGTCTCTATTGTGACACTACATATGACAGATCGTTCTAGGATGAAGGATCGGCAAAGAATACGGTTAGGATGAAGTATTTTTTCTGATAGTTCCAGCGGAATCAATCTCATTTGCATCAAAAGCAGCAGAAGATCGCCGCTCATCTATTGACAAAACGAAGAACAGTACAACATACGCCTTTCGTGGGTGCCAGGATATAAAGTCGTTGTGGAAAATTGTAATGCTGTCGAGTTCGCCAAAGAGGGTACAACGATACCTATCTAATCCCATATTGGAAATCTGGATGTGGTCCTTGCGATTTGTAGGCTACTCCTTAGCTTGACGCAGTCAGTAGAACTAGTCTTGTGTGGACCAGTAGTGCCATGTACCAGGCTACTAGAAAGATTAATTACCGGGCACTGCCTCACAGGTAAGCAAGCAAAGAACTTCTGTAGGAGCTATCGAAATGAGGAGGAAGAGGAAAATACTCGCAACCTACAGCGTACATTTTCTCAAAAGAAACTTCAATATCCTCGAAACAAGTAGGTGTGTAGGAAGATTTTTCTAAAATTCTTGTGATACCTATTCTTTTATTTGACCAAGTAGCTATTATCTATTTTAAGAAAAGCTTAACTTACGATTTTGAAACAGTGACAAAGGCGCTGGGTTGAATTGTTGAAATTTGGTTTCCATTATCACACAACAGCCTAGCCATACTGGATTTTCGAATCTCTTCAAGTTGTCCTGGAAAAAAGATTATCATTAAAAAATGAAATAAAAAAAAACAACTTCAATGTCCTACCTGTTGTAAATCCTGTAATCTTATTTCCACCCTCAAAGAAGTATCGATCACCAACACGAGTTCTAAAGAATTGTTCAGTTAAAATGCACAGGAATGTTGGACCAGCCAATGATCCAGCTACATGAGATTCTAATGATCCACCGACAGTCAAATCAACATCTTCAGGACTTGCATAAAGACTTTGCAGTTTTTCAACAATCTACAATAAAACCAATAAAAAAAAATTGCTTGTAACGATGAATAATGAAACGAGTCTTAGAAATGTTTACATCAACATCAATCAAATCTGTGAAATCCTTCCATGTAATAGCCCTTCTTAAGCCACAGAACTCTCTCAAATCGTTGTATGAAGCTAAACCGTGATCACGATTACGTTGAATGTCAAAGGCACGCAAATCTCCACCGAATGGCATGTTTCTTCTGAACAGGAAGTGCTTGATCTGAAAGTTTTAAGGACAAACGGAGAATGAATGTGTTAAATAAAAGACACTGATTAAGAAATACAATCCAAAAGTAGGCAAAAAATCTACAGTAATCGATTTAAATGGCATCTAGCATTCTTTCTTTATTCCGTACCTCTCTATCGAAATTGATATCGGTAAGTTCCTCGGGTTGGGTAGCCATGCCTCTTGTCAAAGAATCGTAATTATCTCCAACTTCAATAATACCGGGACGATTGAACCAGTCACTGAGACGCAAGGATCCAGTTATAGACCGCAATTCTGAGATCAGGCTGCAAATAAAGTTAAAGTTGTTATCCTCATCAATATGTTTTGTAACTTTGCAAACTTACTCTAATCTTCCTTCAATCTGTGAATGGAAGTATCTAAATGCCGCAGTAGCATGTTCGTTTATGACAGATGGATCAATACTTGGATCATAGTCATTGACCGGACTTCCCGGAGGAACCTTGTAGATTAACCTATTTTTCAGCATATTTTCTGCGCCCAAAAAGATTGGTAACCATTCGTAGTAGCTTATATGTTGATACTGTGCAATGTTGATCTTTCTCGCTTCCTGGAATAGCACTCTATCATCCCAGTGAGGATTCAGCTTGGCAAGTGCTCCAGCAATACGATTATGCTCTCTAAGAAGCACAGTCTGGAGGATTGTTAAGCCAGGATTTTGATTTACACGAATATCTCCGGCCAAGTAGCAAACTTCATTTGCATCTTGTACATCACAGTCGGTGGTTACATTGGGTGTTCTTGGCAACCACTGTCCACCGTTACGTTCCTCAACAATCATCTGACCACCTTGGAATGCACGAATCACACGATTCTGCTCGATTGAGTTCCCGTAAACCAACGACAAGTCCATGTAGCTGGTAACAGCAGTCAATTGTTCCGCTGGTCCACCATTGTAGTTGCAGTTCACGTCCAGATCGGTAAGAGTTCTAACAAATTCCATACACTGTCTGCCAGTCTGTGAGTGTGCTGGATCATGTGGTGGAGTCACAATGGGGAAGCAGGTCTTGTGAGCTGTCTCTTTGCCTATTAACTGACCTTCGGCTGTACAACAAGAGATGGTATGTTTCTCTGAAAGACGACAAAGCAATTAACTTTTGGTACTCTAAGCCAAGAAAAAAAGGAAAACCCACTTGATTGTGTTCCACCAGCTTGCATACTCATGTCGTGAGTCATAATTTGACCCCATTGCATGTTGACGAGTGTAAAATCTGGATCTGGAACATCTAGCTCACCGAAAACGACCAGCGACACAAGTCGAGCATTTGGTAATTGCTCACCGGTTACAGAACGTGTTGGCTGTTGGATTCCATCGCTATATTTGGGCGACAATAGACGCGCGTATCTGAAAATGGAATTCAATTAACCGACTGAAACATGGATAGCACTGTGGGAGAAAATTGTTACTTGGAATTGGCAATGCCCAATTGTGGATTGCCCATGTTGTTGCAAGAACCATCTAATGTACGATATGGTAGTTCTCCACATGCTGGTGGTGCAGAACCGCAAGTTGCTGCGCCAGGGATAGGGAATGTTGGACCATAGGGACTGGCGAATGCAGCAAATGGATTGGGTGCCTGCGATGAGACTTCAAGTTGTGACGGTGGTGGTGGAAGTGGGCTAAAATGGAAAAACAATTAGTTTTAGCTTATATAAACTGTTTGAAAATTTCTATACGAACCGAGGGTAGCCCCTTGCATGAAATGAGCTGGGAGTTGGGAGGTGGTATCCACTGAATGCACCTGGTTGCTCGTGGATCACATTGTATTGTGCTGTAGATACTTTAACGCCATAAGATGAATGAATACTTTGAAAAAGCAGGAGGACTACTGCAGTAGATAACGTCATCTGAAAGAAAATTTTTGATTAGTATTTAAAAAAGAACTACATATGAACAAATCAACTATTTGCTATCAGTCTTCACTGACAAAGCCATGGATCTCATTTTATACTGGATTTCTTCCAGTTAAAAATTAACGGATTTGCTTAGGTAGATAGATTCATTTTAGGTGAATGGTTGTTCAGAAAACAGTTTATTCAAATAGAATTTTGAGACTGTTTCTATATCAAGGTCTCCTAGGAAGCTACATATACAGTGAACTCCCCCTAAGTCGAATTTTCACGCGATACCATGATTTGTTCGAGTTAGAGGGAGTTTTGGAAAAATTCGAGTTAGAGAGAGAAACAATTTTTTTTGTTTTAAAGCGTTTATTTAATAAAAAAAAAGGTTAACATAATTTAAAAAAGTTAACAAAAAAAATAGGAATGCTAAAATATGGCGAAAAAATTCGAGTTAGAGGGAAATTCGACTTAGGGAGAGTCCACTGTATTTGAGAGAATTCAGGGTAAAGTGGCTCACCGCGGCAAGTTGAAAGCAGAAAGTCAGTAAAGAGGACGAGGAGATATGTATAAATAACTAAGTTTCTATTCTAATTTGACTTTGCATCTGGAATGAACACCTCCACTCGAGGACGGGTCAGGAACCTATTGACATCATAATTCTACGAAGGAAATGACAGGTCACATCGTTGCCAAACACGCCATGCAATGGAATCCCCTAATTCAGGTTGGCAGAACTGAGGGTCGCCCTAAACATACGTGACGCAGAACGGTTCAAAAGGAGTCTGGAGTTTTGGAAATGAGTACGCAGAAGTTCGAACAAGATGGCCCGCAGGCGTTTTTGTACATTATTTGGAAGGTGAGAAAAAAGCAAAATAAAATGGATTTTCATCATGTTGATTTGTATTTTTTTGTTTCTTTCCCCGTCTGCATTTATGCGATCGAAAGTTGTACCAACGAGTACCTTAGGGCGGAAATGCATGAGACCAAGTTTTGGATAGTTATGCAAAGATTTTGTGCAGTGGTTTTATTTTGATTTGGAAACTTTAGAAATACATATGTACTGGGTGCATAATGTACCCAATAAGGTGCCCAATGTGTACATTAGGCTAATTTGTACGGAAATCAGACGGAGTTTAATTAGTATTGGTATCTCATACAGCATATAAATCACTAGTACATATGTACACTTTGTTAAACGTAAAGCTTCTGTGCTTAAACATGCATTTTTAGAGCATTAATCTAAACATTCGCATTTAATACTTCGCACGCTGGTTTTTATCCGATTCTTTAATTAAATATGACTTAAACGAGTTTAATGATCATTTTGAATGTACTAAGTAGAAGTCACATAAAAGTCGGCTCTGCTGACCACTATTTGTAAACAAACAGACTGACAGACCAGTGTAGTGTTTTATACTCGTATCGTATTTAATACCGACAAGTAAACAAACGCAGTTTTTAATAGCGATTGCATAATTAACGTGTTTATTGACTTTGTGCATACTTTTGGAACATCCATTGGCAAGTCAACAAACTAGGTTAGAAACAAGTATAGATGGAAATTCATTATCAGATCACTACAGATACAAACTACATGCCGGTTCACTTTTAAAAAGTTTAATGGGCTCCATCCGTATATCTCAAGCGATCATACTCCGCTTGTCAAAATAATTGTGTAACTCCTTGCACATAAATAAGAAATTTACGAATTACGACGAATTAAAATCCTCTAAGACACTATCTGACATTGAATCAAAGTAGATATGTGGAAACTAATTAATTAGGCCAGATAATTTTTAGTATCATTTATAGAGCCCTCATTGGCAATAAATCCCCCACTATTACTCGCATTACGAAACATTAAATAGCAGTCTCATTGTTCATGTTCATGCTTTTCTTGTAGAGATTTCTTTTTAATTACGCGAATCTTTAGAATGCATGCGAATAATGTTGATTTTCTCACATTGCTGTCATTTTACATAGAAGCACGTTCGTGTGCAAAATAATTTGTAATTAAAATTTTGAAAAAGGGGTGTGAGTATTGGTTCATTTATAATGAGGTGGTAACGGTAAGAATTTAATGTCAACCAGTCTTCATGTCATTCAACTTAGTGAGCTGAGAAAAAAAAAGAAGAAAAAATTACTAAATTGTAGATTGCTCCACAGCATCTCATGCACAGATGGGATTCCTGGTTTTCTGTTGGGAAGGAGTACTTACTATCAGTACGTCTATCAGTAATCTGTTCAATCTAAAAATACAATATTAGTGCTGAAAATGTGGCCAACAGGTCACTCTGAGATAGGATATCTAATTATGCTAATATAACGTCAAAACTTAACACTACGGCCCTGCGAGGCACTGTTCGCTGTTCAATTATAGGCTTCATTTTGTCTGATTATATAGTATTAGCTCTAAACTGTCCAATTATCGCATTTGTATAGCATAATTATTAAGATCGCTTATCTACATAGCCTCGATATTTAGATCAAGTTTAGATTATTATATAATAATATTGTTCTGACAAATAACAATTAAGTTAATATGTTGGCAGCAAAGCGATTTTATCAGACATTAATAACGCGTAACTTAATAGCTAATAGTTTAATATTTCTCCACCGAATAATTATAAGGTTGGATTCATATTGTTTATGAATATATGCCATTCGAAATTATGTTCGTTTTAGCCTAAACTAAGATACTTACTGTCTGATATACATACAAGCCTAAAAAGGTGAGCTTTGCGTACCAGATAACCTATAGTTTCAAATACCATCGCCTTTTTAGCAAGAACTGTTAATTTTCACATTCCCTAACTTGCTAGCTACGATTAATTCAAACATCGAAGCCCCCGTACTTGCTGTTTTCCCATTTTTGGGCTACATAGTAGATACAAGAGCTTCTCGAGACTCTAATGACTTTAAAGACTCTGTCTCTAAATAAGGTTATTTCCATCGGGATACGTGGCAATTTATACGAAGATTACTAGATAACAATCTAGATCTTTAGCTTGGTAGTTGAAGTCATAAAGTCTTTGCGGTCCACCTTTAAACCGAACAATGGTCAAGTGGTTAACGACAACATCAATAGGCCGGATTTACCATCTGATAATTTAATACTCACAAGTGCAACGTCAAGGGAACTCAAACATGAGATCGATTGGTTATGATTTGATCCCCGGAGAAATTCTCAAAGTTCTACCTAGAAAAGCATTGATTAAGCTTCTCCTTATTGTAAATGCTGCGCTCAGATTACTAAGACGCCTCCAACCGGTTATGGAAGAAAATAATCTTATCCCTGACCACCAGTTTGGATTCAGAAGTAAGCATTCGACGATTGATCAGGTGCATAGAATTACTGACTTTCTCGATGAAAGCACAGAGATCTCGGGATTCCGACAATCGAAACTGAAACTAGAAGCTTCTCGAGAAAGCATAGAAACGGACTGATCGGACATGTCAACAATACAGTCCACCAAATTTTGGATGAGAGCAATTTATTGCATCGACTACAAACCTTTCGACTTGGCGAGATAAGGATTAACCGCGTGTAGATTGCGGAACATGCAGGATCTTCCAGTGGAAAGTAACCTGCCAAACGTTTTTATTTCGTGATAGAAAAATTGCTTGATAAGTTATTACTTGCAACTAAGTATCTAACGAATATCTAACAAATTTATATAGAAGCTGTTTTTGGTCAGTAAGAATCTGATGCTATTATGAACACCCGCTTGCTGTTCTCATAGCGTTTATGGAAGATTTTCACCTACCCTCGGGAAAAAAGCTTTAATGAAGACGAGAATGAAACCTAGGATAATAATGAATGAACTCTGCTATGAACAAGTAGCGCACAAGTATCTAGAAAAAAAAACAATATGACGAGGCGCAGGGATTGCGTCGGGAGTTTGCTGATTGGGCCCTTGAGCACTTGGAAGACGATCTTGATTTTAGCCAAAAAATCATCTTCTCAGACGAGGTTCATTTTTGGATGAATGGCTTTGTTTACAAACGAAATTGCCATTATTGGTGCGCGAACAACCCACAAGTGTTACATGAAATACCGCTGCATCCCGAAAAACTCACTGTGTCGTGCGTTTTATAGCATAGCGGTGTAATCAGACCTTATTTCTTCCGTAATGAAGAGGGAAAAGCCGTAGACGTCAATGGCAACCGCTATAGAGCCATATTACATGAATATCTGTGGCCAGAACGTGAGAACATCAATATTGACGAAATGTGGTTCCAATAAGATTACGCTACGTGCTATACAGCTAATGCTATGCTCGATTTGCTGAAGGACAAGTTTGATGATTAGATCATCTCTCGACGAAGATTCGCCGTCGCGTTCATGTGATTCGACATCTCTAGATTATTTCCTTTGGCACTACGTCAAAGTACAAATCTATGTTGACAATCTACAGACTTGGGATCATTTGGAAGCCAACATTCGTCAAGCTATCGCCGACATATAGCCGCAAATGTTGGGCAGGGTGATAAAAATTGGAGCGATCAGGTGTATCAGTATAAAAAAAGCCGTGGATAATATCTTGTTCCAAACATATGTACTCGTAACTGCATTGTCCAAAGGTGATGTGATCGTCTTGTACTAGGGTGTGGTATCAACGCAGAATTTCTCTAGAAGGCCCTTTCAGAAATAAACAGGACTGGGGTAAAAACCAACTGCTGTAGATTACATCAAAGGCTGTTTCAAAAATTGTCTTTTTCAGGAACCGTGGGACTTATGTCTTTCAATTGCAATTGATCTGATCCAATCCTGATACGTTTGAGAAAAAAAGCTGGCCCAAACCATTAAATTTGAAAACTTATTCCAATGAGTTCACGTAACTAGATCGTAAACATTTCCATTCTCACGAAATACATACATATGTATATAAGTCGACCTTTTTAAAGAACATCAATATCTTCTTTTCAATTCTCATTGCGTTTTCCTACATCAAGTGTCCCCTAACAACTCTTCACCTATCAACAGACAAACAACTTCATTGTGTTTATGTGATTTTAAGCTGTATCAATCCATCAGATACGAACAATCAATTTTCTCGGCAAAAACTGTGTAACTTTTTTTTTCAAACAACAATGCATAAATTCCATCGATTCAGGCGCACACAGTAGTCACACAGATTCTCCTACGTCGTTGCATGCACACGTTCTATATCAAGATTGCCGCGCTCAGATTCACTAGCATATTTTATGAAGTGCTGAAGCTTGTTATACCGCTTAAGTGGATTATTGGGTTAATCTAATCTAAAAGCACTTGCACTCTCTATCCCGGTCTGGCCGATGTCTACACTGTTCGGCTAGCCACAGCGTTCATGTTGTTGACATTACGCAATAATTGTTTTTTCTGCATAGCTTTTAGTAGATACTTTTTTGTTTAATACCCAGAATTGGTTTCATGGATGAATGATACAGATACCGCGATTGACTGCACCAGTGCGCTAGTGAACCTGCAATGCAATGATAATAATTTATGAACTATGTGCAAAAACATAAAACTATTTTGGCTACAACGGAGGTTTGCTTGGTTTGGCAGTACTGTCACCCGATTATTTATGGTTTTTGTGGGAATTGTGTAACATAAATTTGCGCGCGCGCAGTCAAAAAACATTCACTCATGTGAGCCGAACAGATGAAGAGCAAATAAGAATACCGTGCTGTTAAGTTTTTTAATTAGCAAATGCTACCAATCATAATGAATAATGATTGAAATGGTACGCGGTGTGATTATTATTTTGTTAATGCTGTTATTTATGGTTAAATTATGTTAACATTTGAAGTTTGTTGCTTTAAACTTCACGGGCTTAATTGAACTTAATGACAGTCATGTGAGAGGTGAGAAGTTCGCAAAATTGATGATGATTAGTGATTGTGAAGTTTATTATGTTAACGTATAACTGGGTAATTTTTTGACACTAATGTGCCCTACATTTCATGAAAACTTGACCTACTTCGAATGGGATTTACGTTAACTTTTATTAGTTTTGAAATTATAGTTCTGGGGAATAAGGCATGGATAGGATTTTTGGAGCACTATGCAACAACAGTGTCTTATGTCAATACGACAAAGTATTAGATAACTATTTTAGCTATATATATGACCTAGGCGATTGCTGCAAATAGCAAACGAATCTTCACTCTGTTTTTTACGTGTGGGTCGGAGGCTCTTAGTTTCCTCAACTCGCAAGGGAAGGTCTTATAAGTTCTTTCTATAAAAGGATACACAAGGTCAATTAATGCCGTTGTCGACATGTTGTAAACATTTCCAAGAACGTCTTGGCTTTCGTACACGTTTAACGGACCAAAGAAAGATGGTTACTAAAGACTTAGCTGAACCAGTCGCATACGAGATATATTCGTTTCGTTAATACGTCCATTGTAGAGTTCATGCAGTTTTACCCGGAAATCATAAAGTTTAAGTCCACATTAAAGATACAACGAAGGTACGGACACGTTCCTTTTAAATACATTGCGTGTAAGTAATGAACCTCTAAAAGCGATCTGATTGATTCGGCTTACATTGTATCGTATGTCCATCTGCGTCGTGTGCACCAACTAACAAAATTAGGTGTATGATTTGATCAGGCTGCTTATTGAAGAGCAGAGTCAAATCACGTACTGTAAACTTTTGACCGTTTAAGTAGTTCGCAGATAACGACTTTGACAGCCAATGTGTTACGACTGTTAAGGTCTTGACAACCGACATCCGTTTTTTTGACGTATGACGAAAGTATTTTACGTGTAAATCCTATTTTGGTTGTCATTGGGTGTGGGTTATTTGCATAAAACATCTTTCACAAAAAGCAGTCCTTATTGACTTAGTAACGCAAACATACACAATTGTTGAATCGAAGTATCCTCGATAGTATATTGCGATCATCGCAAGATGACACTAATTCGGATGGGTTTAAAGAAATGCAAGAGCGGATGTTCTGGGAGGTTAACCAACAGGTATCGCAAAGGACTGCTGAAGATTTTATGATTAACATCCATCAATCTTTCGAGAAGTCCATTGCTTCCAAGATCGAGTACAACAAATTCTGAGGCATTTTCTGCCGCTAAGCATACGGAAAAAAGAAATCAAATAAAAAGGGACAGACAAGGTTGCTCTCTTAATAACGATAAAAGGCGAAATAGGTTTTTTGGAAGAATTACGAAGAAATATTAAGCAACTCATGGCGATGAAAAGCCAAATTTTAGGAAAAGCTTAGGAATGCAATATTGAGGTGGATTGACATAATGATGATGAAGGCACGGGCGTTTGAAAGAAGGGGGAAGAGGAACAGAGGAGATAGCGGTACACGTTGGTTTTGAATGCTTGAAGGATGTAACGATGAGGAAATATAGAGCCTGAAAGATCATTCCACATACTACGTGCCGTTCGGCTTAAGAACAAATCCCTGTATATGACAGTACATCCGAAGTTGGGCTTGAGGGTGAACTGATGTGCATTCGAAGGGCAACGCATATTGCGGGTGATATTTTGAAGGGGAGGAATGCAAGTGGCTCTTTCATTTTTTGTGGAAAATAAGCGATAAAATAGGGAAAGCCACGACACATTTCTGCGTTCTGGACCCTATCTAGAATGAGCAAACCGTTTTTGGGTGCACCAGACCAGAATGGCAAGTCTTTCGATTTCTGCGATGCAAGTACCATTCATGGATAATGGTTGAGAGTCTTGGTTTCGCTTGAGAGACAGAGGACAGCACTGCGTTTTGGATGCATTAAATTCCACTCTGTTGGTTGAACCCCATTTGATTATCCTGTCAAGGTCGGAATTTAATGAGTTTAACATACGTTGTGCTCCTCTTCTACGGCCGAAGAGCAGGGACGTGAATTAGGCAACGAATATGAAAAACTTAGGGTACTGTCATCAGTGAAGGAATAGATTGGATTAGAGATTCCAGACAAGAGATCATTTATAAAAATGAGAAAGAGAGCCGGAGACAAAACTGAGCCCTGCGGGACACCAGCATTTATGTGGTGAATATCAGATTTGAAGCTGTGCGAGACAACTTGTATGAACTCCCCGAAGGGTAATTTCTTATCCATTTTTTTTTTGGCGTAGATCTAATTTTTGATGATGAGTTTAACTAAGTCGCCATAACATCAAGTTGTTTATTTAAGTGGATAGGAGCTAAGCACGTCTAGAATTTGAGTAAAACTATGTCGATATCTCAGTAATTTCTCCGACTGTTTATAAACTTGCAGGATATTGGACTTTATTTTAGGAACTTGATCATTTTAAGTCATAGAATATGGAGGAGAAAATGCAATATGGAATTTGATAGATCGAGTTCTTGAATATAAGAAGTGAATGAACATCAACGCTCTGGTTATCGAATTCGGAGAGGCAAAGCGACAAGGATTTTCAGGCTAATATAGTAAAAAGGTAAGCATTTAAGATCAAACCAGCTGGAAAGGCCTATAGTTTGAGATCCAGTTTAACTCCGAATTGTTGTTAGAAGGCATCGATTGCTTCCTATGTGACTGCATTATACCAAAAACTTTGGAATAGATACAACTCTTACATCCTAACGAACTTCCTAACGAAATCATTAGTCAGCAAAATTAATTTCACTAAATACCAACAATGTCACCTAGGTAATACAATACATCGTTTTAAACCAATCCAATTAGATACCAGTGCAAATGTGTCTATCAATTGTAACATATCCCCCAGGGGAAAGGTTTGCAATCACCACTGCCCCCTACTAAATTCCAATCGATTCTAGTTATCTACAAGCCACTGCACATTCAACACTAGAGGTGTTTTTCCATTTGCGAGCAAAATCAATTCAACAAAAATGTATCTTGTATCGGGTAAATTAATACATTCGTATAATCACAACACGGGATCAAATTACTACCAATTCCATTCAAAAAGCTTTCAGTTCTCTCAGCAATTTGGAATGTAAGTGCCCTGATAATCGGGTAAATAATAATTGAATATTTCAATTACTCATTTGAAAAAAACTCATGTAGTCCTAAATGGCCTTTCATTTAATAAATATTTATCAATTTGCGCTGCTTAAACGGCAAATTAATCGGTTAATAAAATAATACTCCGTACTTTGGCTATTCCAAGCCAAATAACCTAGTTTTTGTCCAATTCATCATCTCTAGGCGATTATTATGTAAGCGAAATGGAGTAAGTAGGTTTAGGGTCTTTTTGTAGCTGCGATAAGATCTATTTTGCTGGATGTACGAGTACGAGTATCTGCACACAGAAACTCAGTGTGGACCGAATTGGAGTCAACCGTAGTAGCTGTGGTGATTGTTGGCGAATAACTCGAGTAACATAGTCACGACAGAAACATGTCCACGGATGGTGGTAAATAATCGCGGACGTCGACAACAGCACCGGAGATCCGCGATGCTGATATGCATCCCGCAACTCTTGGATACTAAATGACCTCCTCTGAAATTTCCCGCTGTAAAAGTATCTTTGGGGTGAATAAAAAATACCATCACACGGGAGACACTTTATTTTTTTTTTGTTTTCAAATTAGGCACGGAGACACAATGGGAGCATAACGATTTCAAATTAATTGCATCGAATGCATGCGACATGCAATGGCTATTGATTTTCTACCTTATTCCTGGTGACCGAACTACAAGCTTATTTTTATTTATTACCGCACTCGATTTGTTTGTTTTTCAAAGTGCTGACAGATAATATCTTATAAAAGAAAAACGTGCACAACCTTCAGATGTTCTAAAGTTGAGATCCTGAAATGTATCTTAACATCTGGTCAAGAACGGTTGTTGCAATATGAACTAATTATTCCGGAACAGAGTAAGCATTAATTAATTGCTTATGCTCTAAATATAAAATTGTTGCATAATGAAAGCACAAGTAATACTGCATTCGGTGGGTATGAAGCATTTTGTTATTAACCTTGGACACAGGTGAAAGACAATCTGTTAACATATATCTATTCCGACAATGAATACACTTATGAGCTGTGTAATTCATAACTTTATAGTAATCACTGGCCTTTTGGCCACAAAATTCCATCCATTCGACAAGTCATTGATAAGCCATCGAGAGACATGTTACTCTTGGCATAGCCAATGGTTATTGCAGATATGCATCTAGCCTTTGCAGATCTCTTACGATTTTATCAGCAAGTAGAAATAATTCGACATCCACAAGGTTGATAATTGTGACGCTTGTGACTGCATTTAGGTACTTAGGTGCTTTGTACAACATAAGTGAAATCGAGGACATTCCCTTCTAAAAAAGCTGTCCCATGACGCCGAATCAGTTCGACACTCACTCTTGCAATAATGGTTTATGGTATTTTCCTTTCAATTTCAGGACATCTACTTAGCTTCTTTAGGGTCATTTGTGAAAGATAACTAAATATAGGGGGGACACTAATCTTCGACAGAAGGCTAAAAGGTTTTGACAGATATAGTTCTGGAGTTTCAAGGCTTTTATTGACTTATTACGTGCAAACTGTTGGTTTGACCGCATTCATTTGAATATGGATTGTTGACAGAAAAATGAAATCGACAGAAATTTAGTACCTAGTTGTTTGGAAGGTTATCAACTAGTTTCTAGCTTTTGAAGGAGATAACTTTCAAATCATCAGCTGATAAGAATCTTGTATTGATTAATGTCAATGACAGAGCAATTGCAACTAAAGAAAACCAGTCTTTTTAAAATTTTGCAAACAGATTTAATGAGGCGAAGCACAAACGAAGTTCAGTAGTAAATCGATTTACCCATTTCAAATGATGAGCCGAAATGATCTAAAGACTCAGCGCTCTAAGAAAATTTGCGCCTAAAGAACAGTGTTAGAGGAAGCGGCATGTGTCGTGGCTGGCTTGATGCCCTTCGATATCTTGGTGGATGAAATAAAACGAGTATACAACAGGAAACTTGGCGATCTCGATGGCAAAATCGATGGGATGACGCCCAACAGGAAGATGGACACACAAACTCATCTCCAACATAGAAATTTTGGTGAAAAGGAGAGTAGGAGAGGTTAACTACAACATCACACAGTTCCTTACTGGTCATGGAGGATACAGAATGTACCTTAACCGATTCAGGTATAAAAGCTCACCATAACTTGGAGTCCCGCGGGGAGAGTGGTTGAAGTGCCCAGGGTGTGTGATAGCACGTAGGCGTATTCCTGAAATCGAGTACTCACGCTTGCGAATCGTGCATGCTAGCGGCCCGGGCTACTAGTATTTTTCGAAGATTACACATTCTTTGGCGCAACAAAAAACCATCAGAAATTTACATGAAACCTTTGGAATCAGCTTCAAAATGATTACATTGGAGATTCTCTTTTCCCAGGGATAAAGGGAAACATAGTACAATGACCTAAAATATGAGATTTTTCTTACAACGATCTTTTGTATCGCCAAGCGTTTACATTAACGAAGTTTGTAAGCACATCGTGGTTTACCAGAAACCACTGTGTTTATCTTATTTATAATAAACTCAAAGCTTTGAGTGCATCTGACAAGACTCAGTTTATTCGCACATTTGTTTTGGGACATCAGCGCATGAAGACTTATCCTTAAATTTGGTTTTTAAATTATTGTAATTAACATCAATTCACATAGTATAAGTAACTTGACAAAGCGAATGTTTGTGTCTTGATAAATAATTTAATGCATTAAATAAATTACCAAAGCATTTTGTATTTATTTACAATTTTAATTATAATTAACAGACTTTTAGAAATACAATTTGATGAGAAATAAACTGGTTAAATTCAATCGATGAGTAACATAAATTTGAATTAATGGTTAAGAGTCAAAAAATACTAGGAATCTCTGAAATAAATCTTTTCTGGACTTCTATTTTGCATTTGTTTGGTTTCTTTTAGCGGAGAGCTCATTTATCATTCTGAAAATTCTATGCAAATCTCATGTTGCACACGTAAAGAACATTCGTGTCAGTTTCCCTCGAACAGGCAATAATATTCTTCGTATAAAAATGCCAACACATCGGGGATACGAGTTTCTTGTGATGCTTGAGCACATCGTTGTAAGAAAGGAAGATACATATGTACATACATGTATGTAGAGTTTTGTAAATATGAGTTTTATATTGAAACGCTTTTGAAATAAATTTCGGAAAATATAGACTGACCATAATGGTGCAACCGAAGTTAGAACCTATGGTTGACTTCTTTTAGTACTTTCGCTAGCGTTGATTTGGTAGCATTGCACACTCGTTCTCGTACTCAACTGAGAAGTTGTAGGAGAGGACAATTATTGATTTAATTTTGTTTAGAAGTTCAACATCCCAGATCCTATCAAAGCATTAACAATAGTACAGAAGTCAGTTGGCTAAGACTAAAGTTAAAAGGGTTGGTGGAATTACTCCTTTTTTAGTACTTGTAGGTTAAATATAGATGCCTTAAAAGATCTTATTCACTGCATTATGTGAGCGCCTGTAATCTTAACTTGATTGGTTCATATTGCTAAGCTTTGAGGTTAAGCGAGGTTGTACAAAATCCGTATGCCCAAGTTAAAAGAAAGAACGAAGCTTGCTGTTATAAAATAGAATATAGAGTTTTGTTTCTCGGGATAGCAAATAATTCTCTGGAACACTTATACATACTGGTTCACTGTGCTACGAGCAAGGGCAGGACGGTTGCCTTCGTCGTCAAAGAGAAGGCGATGGGAAGCCCCAACGCAGACTCAGATCTTAATAACTCATCATATGAATCTTCTCTAGTAATCTCATCGAAGATCAAATTCCAGCTCCAGGTAACCCGAGACCAAGGCAAGAGTCAAAAAGTGCATCCTTGCGACTGAATTCAAAGAGTTTGGCATTCTCAAAATATTTTGGAACTAGTTTGATGGTTGAATAAGGCATTGAGCGTAGCCTAGCTAACGCTACAGATGAAGATATTTCTAACGAAATAGGTACCACAATTCAACGGCGTAAGTGGCAGTGGATCGGTCATACCCTTCGAAAAGGTGACAGTTCCATAGCAAAGCACGCGATGTAATGGAACCCTCTAACCCAAGACGGCAGACGGAGAAGTACATGGCACAGACCAACAGTGGCAGCTGGCGAAGAGTTGGAGAGACCTAAACCTCATTGCCAGAAATCGTCGTAGTAGAGGCCCTAAGACCCACAAGGCGATACAGGATATAACAGACCTTTGAATGGTTTTGAAGCTATTTGTGAAAATTTGCCTGCAGCCCGATCCTGGCTCAAACACAAGGAAAGTCGACATTCAATTTGCATAGCTACATGGGAGCATCTATAAGAATAAGGCCGTAGGATAAATGTCACGCAAGGTCATCAAAACTGCAGTGAGAGTAAAGCGCATGATATATTTAAGTACCAAGGAGAGGTATATCTGCCAGAGCACATGATGGATTCTATGACAGTTAAATGCTGCCACGATGCCTTACAGACCCTAGCCAGATACAACAAAGTCAAACTTGGATGGGTACCTGGTCACCAGGGTATTGCAGGCAAAGAATCGGCGGATGAACTAGCAAGGGCTGGATCAGAATCCGTGGTCTTAGGACCAGAACCTTTTTGCAGAGTCAACTGGGCTTCTGCCTTAGGACAATTAAACGACTGGGAACATCAACTTCGTCTAAACCACTGTGAAAATGTCCCTGGTCTGAGACAATTCAAACGTTTAATTAAGCCTTACTCCTACAAGGAAATCCTTAACCTAGATAAGGAAAGCATTAGGAAACTAGCGAGCTTCCTAACTGGCCACTGCGGCCTGAGATACCACCTTAACAAAATGGATATTTGCCAGGACAAGGATTGTCGATTCTGCCTCGAGGAAGATGAAACATCCGAACACATTCTTTGCGAATGTCCGGCACTACATTGGTTAAGGATACGTACTCTCCACAGGGAGATACTTACTTCAGTGGAACTCAAGGGATCCGCTACCAAGGATGTACTTGCCTTCATAAGGGAGGTAGTAAGTCTTTTGGATTAACTCCAACCCCTCGATACAATAGATCTTTTAGGTCGCAGTGTCGATGCCATGCGGGCAAGGGTTGTACAAGAGGAAAAAAAAAAAAAAAATATCTGCCAGAGCACTTAGAAGAGAATCATAACATAGCGGTCTGCATATTCAAGAGAAAGTTCTATTAATTAGCGTTGCACTCACCTACGGTACTAATGTCTCATCTAACCCGTCTTATGTAGTCTATTGTCGAAGGCGCTCTACTCTGCATTTGGATGAAAGAAAATGCTCATTTACAATTCATACTCAATTCTAACAACTGTACTCATGCAGCAGAATCTTTGGGAAAACCTGGGGTCCCTCTCCTAAAATAATTCTCTGGATGTATAAGGCTATAATAAGACCCATACTGACATACGGCAGTCTTGTTTGGTGGCCGGCGGTGAACGAGGTCACTAACCTAATGGCCGTCACGAAGATTCAAAGACTAGCGTGTATCGGGACCACCAGTGCGATAAGGACAACTCCAACCACTGGACTTGAGGCTATTCTCAACCTGCTTCCGCTAGATATCTTCATCAAAACATCTGCAGCCATAAGCGCCATCAGAATCAGCCAGTCAGGAACATGGAGGTCGAATGCAATAGGGCATACGACTATCCTTCAGAAGTATCTTGGCCATGTACCCATTACGGACTACATCACGCCATACTTAAACTTTAATAAGCCTTTCTCAAGCGCCTATCCTAGCAGGGAGTAGTGGTTAAGAGATCTGATACCAAATGCGCAATCCATTGCTACATATACAGACGGATCTAAAATTGACACTGGCGTAGGGTCGGGCATCTTCTCCGAATCGCTAGGAATATCGAAATCAATACGCCTCCCAGACCACAGCAGCGTTTTCCAAGCGGTGGTCTTGGCAGTGACAACAGCCGCCCGTGAGTCTGCAGTAAGGGCAGTACCACAGGATGGTATCACCTTCTTTATTGACAGCCAGGCAGCTATAAAAGCAATAACTGCCACAGAAATTAAATCTAAACTTGTGAAGTGCTGTAGAGAAGAGCTTAAGGTTCTTGGAACACAGCACAAGGTATCGCTCTGCTAGGTCCCTGGACATGAGAGATACCAGGTAACGAGAAAGCTGACGAACTAACAAGAGAGGGTTCTGCAGCCGTTTCAAGACAAACAGAACCACTCGTGAACATCCCGCTTTGCGAACTTAAGCTTGAAGCAGGGAAAATAGCCATACAGGAGGCAAACATCCGATGGACCTCCTTGGATTCCTGTGTAATCACAAGGAAACTATGGCCGTCCTTCGATAAAGGCAGAACCGAGAGACTTATACAGGAAGACAGGAAATCCCTTTCCACCCTCGTTGGGGTTATCGCGGGGCATAACTCTCTACGGTATCATTTGAAAAAAACTACGTCTGACGGGAGAAGAACTCTGCAGAGGTTTGCGGTGACGAGGGAGCTTTTGAGGACACAACCCACTTCCTATGTCACTGCCCTGGCCTCCAACACAGTAGGAACGGGTTCCTAGGGAGCTACTTTTTTCAAGACCTAGATGAACTCGCCAGCACGCCATCAGACAAGATAATGAAATTTAACAGGTCCTCAGGATGGTTTGTATGCAAAGACTCGCATCAATAACTATCGGAGCATATTAGAATCGGTATCGGGTTTCAATGGGCAAGGGACATCCTTTCCCCCAAAGGGCATCACAATGGGTCAGCATTGACCTAAGTGTGGCGGGGAGGCCCTCTTCCCGCCAACCCACATACCTAACCTAACCTAGGTAAGTAAGGAGATAGACCATCACCAGTAATGAAGACAGATTTAAATTAAGTACGTTATGAACTTTAACAGAATGGAAGCGGAGAGTTTCCATAGATAAACCTTTTGTGACGAAAAAGATAGAATTTACAACGACCTTTAGACATATTTAGGTACGTATGTATTGAGGCACATTGAATTGCTAAAGTTCATTCAGCTTTATTTGCGTATATTCATGTACATAAGTACATATGTATGCATAGCTAACATCCTCTGGTATTTCATTGAACACGTTTTATTTATGCTTTTAAAAGTTAAGAACAAAAAATATGTTTTTTTTAAATACCAGCTGATGTGACAAAAATAATCAAACCTGTTTTAAATATCATGTTATCTAACATTCTGCGTGGTTTTTTTCATAAATCATTGGGTATTCAGTTATATTTATATTCGAAAAAAGTCCCAAATCTAGAAAAGATAGATTTTACCCACTCAAGCTAAGTAAACAAATAAAGAACTCGTTCTTTCTTTCAGTTTCCCGCCAACATTAAAAAATTCATACAAACATACGTACATACACGTACTCACATATGTACATATGTCCTACATATCTTAAAACAATGTTTTTTTAAAATACAAAATGCTAGCCCATTTAACTCATGCACACATAATTAACGCCATAGATCGCAATAAATCATAATGTAATCGATATGTTTTTTTTGCGTTCATAACATTTAATCTAATTAAATTGCAATGAACGCATAGATACGAGTACACTGTTGATCTGATGCGAATCGATTTTTCCATTTGTGTCAGATCATTAGTAGGGCAGTGTGCTGCGGAGCAGGTGGACCCATTAAAGAATTCGTTGATCTTGTTTCACTCTTTTATGGTAGCGCCAACAGGCTACTTGTATCTATTGGGACGTAGTTCAATAGACAGATACATAGTTACATTACAGTAGAGGAGAGAGTTTAATCAGCACAAAGGTGAACGTTGAACTGATTGACAAGAAAAAGTGATTTGAACGTAATAAATGTTTGGTGGATGTTAATGGATTCCTTCATCATAGTTTGTTCAATGAGGAAAACTAAAACGTTTAAGATATGTATCTCAAATCGATGTCAGAAGAGAAGCATACACTTTCAGTTTCAATGCGGTGCGCTACCTGAATAATCTTTAGTCCACTGATTGGACTTAATTGGGTGTACGTATTTATAACTAAAACGTTTGAATCTTACCGCAGATAATACATGTACAAAAGAAAAATTTCTTTTCGGCTTGAAAAGTGATTGTTATGTGGATTTATTATGATTGGATGCGTATTTTGGGCGCATTCGATGTGGGGAATTACCTTTGCATTGGGATTTCGGTTAAGTATCCGGATATGAGATGCCACAGTGGATTTGCATTTTTATGAAAATGAGTGTAAGTACTGCAAAATGATGGGTAATTGGATGATTATATTTTAATATCAAGAGAGAAAGGCATTTTGTGTTTAGCCCATGTGAGATATGAAAATGAACTCATGTACGATAAATATGCCAACAACAGAGCAACAGGAAGGCAATAGATATTGTATTTCTCTTAAAGAAATGTGTGATACATAGCTTCTTTTGGTAGTTGCTTAAACCAATCATCTTATGAAACAAATCTGATAGTACTTGCAAAGAAGATACATGTGTCGGTACAGACACTGTGCGATGATAAAATTCCAAAGAGATGAACAGGTTAAAAATTCAAGCATGACTCAAAGTCACATTGATGTTAATACGGAAGTTGCGATAGACTTTACGGCAGTAACTCGTTCCGAATTGTTAAATGAAAATCTGAACACGACTTCAGTATTCCGAAAATTAATAAAAAATCGCCAAACGTGAGTTGAGCTTCTCCCTTTTAGTTTTCCGTACGGGAATTTAACTTCTATCTTTCTTGGTGCCTGTGATTGCTGTTCTACTGGCGGAACTTGATCTTACACCGGCGAGGTCTCAAGCAAACACACTACCTACTACTCAGTGGCCGCCTTTAAAACGTCTGCTTCTACATTTATGAAAAGAATCGGAAGGAGGCGATGAAATAAAATTATCTAGCTAATATCAACTTTATTTGAAAAATTATAACAAAGTTCTTAATAAAAGAAGTCTGCGCACATACTGCGGGAATTAGGTTAGGTTAGGTTAGGTTGAAGTGGCTGCCAGCTAGGAATCGCCAGCACACTTAGACCAATGAGGTCCGTTGTGATACCCATGATCATGGGAGAAAGTTTCTCTCTGCCTACTCGTTTAAAACCAATTAGAGTTTCTTATGAAGCGTAGGAGGCTCTTGATGTCAATATTCATCAGGTCGCCTATATAATTATAATAGGGAGCTCCTAAGTGGAGTTTCCTTCTACGGGAGAGAGCTCCTCCTCTTCTTCATCCATGCAGCTTCTACAGAAATCGTTCGCGAAGAGGCCCAGCCTTGTAGCATGCTTGCTTATTAGACAGTGTCCAGTGATGACACCTATTGTGGTGCCGATGTGCAATCTGTTGAGAGAAATCAAATTCTTAGAGCGTTTTAGATCCAGCTTTGGCCAAATCTGTTTTGTCGCTAGACATGTTGATCCACTTGTCCACCTAAGATTTGTACTCTCGACAGCATTCAGCTTAAGTTTAAGTTTGCGAGTAGCGATTGGAATACCTAAGGTGCCATTGTCCGGCAAGATGGGTGGAGTTGTTCCTTCTTTGGCGAGCTCATCGGCCTTACAATTCTCTGGAATGTCTCTATGCCCCGGCACCCAACACAGGTGAATATTGAACTGCTCAGCCATCTCCACAAGAGATGAACGACAGTCTAGGGCTACTAAAGAGTTTATAGAGGTCGATTCCAGGGATTTGATTGCTGCCTGGCTATCAGAAAAGATGCGGATATCTCTAGCAGATAGGGCTTCTTTTATCGCCATTATTTCCGCCTGGAACGCGCTACAGTGATTAGGAAGACGGAAGGAGAGCTTAAGGTTAAGCTTATCGGAGAAAACACCTGCACCGATTTCGTCTATGGTTTTTGACCCGTCAGTGTAGAAGTAAATAGAATCATCTTCTAAAAATGCATCGTCCTCCCAGCGTGATCTGGAAGGGATGGTGACAAGGAAGTTCTTCTCAAAATTTAGACGTGGTATGGTGTAGTCCGTGTTTTCGGGAGAGATTTTGAATTTATTCAGAATAGAGGCGTGGCCGAATTCTTTTCTTGACCACTGTTGGGTAGCTTCAAGGCGAACGGCTGCAGTTGCTGCCATTTGCTTGCTATATATATCGAGGGGTATTAGATGGAATATAATGTCCAGTGCGCCGCGGAGAGAGTTGTACGTAGTGCTCCGCTTATGCACAGACAAGCTGTACGTTGGACCTTACTTAGATAATCGCGATTTATAGCTTTATCTAAGGCTGTCCAGCAGACAATCACCCCGTATGTGAGTATCGGTCTAATGATCGAGGTGTAGAGCCAGTGAGTAATTCGAGGTTGTAATCCCCATTTATTCCCAATGGTTTTCTTACAAGAGAAAAGTGCTACTGTAGCTTTCTTTAATCTTTCTTGAATATTAGGTTTCCAACTTAGCTTCCTATCCAGGATAAGACCCAAATATTTTGCTTTATCAGAGAAAGTTAAGCTGGTTCCATTAAGAGAGGGAGGGTCGACTAGCGGAATTTTATATTTCCTTGAAAAGAGTACTAGTTCAGTTTTGTGAGGGTTTACACCCAGACCACACCGAACTGCCCATCTAGTGAGCTTATTTAGAGCGTTTTGTAAGAGTTCCTTCAGAGTATTTAGGTGCTTTCCCGAGACGGCCAAGGCAACATCATCTGCATAAGTACTGCGGCAATTTACACTCCAGGGATTTTCTGTAAAATGGCTTTAAAGCATTCGAAAACGTAATTTAAGTAATAAATTTTGAAAAAGTTTCTTCTCATTATTTTATCTCTTGAAAACTCAGGATCAGTACTGTAACTTAGGAAGTCAAACCGTTGGAGAAACTTAAATAGCACTTCCTTCTCCATCATAGCATTCGATTGCTTATCCCCGGTGGGGCTCGAACCTGCGTCTGCACCGTGGCCCTAGTATTTATTTATTCTTGATTCCACGGTAAACGGATGAATAATTCATATTTTTTTTCCACTAAGCTTAAAATGCAATACAAAGGCAAAGATTCAACAGCTACAACAATAAGTTCTTGAAAAGTTGGAGAGAAAATTTCTGCGGATTACAAATTCTGTTGTATAGGAAGGTAGAGAGAAGGACATGACATGACATGAAGGACATCACGATAGGCAGCTATGAGGTAGTTAATAAATTTGTTGACCCAGACCAGTGAGGAAAAATATGTAATTGTGGCCGGTGAATATCAGATCATGATAGAGTGGAATATCTCTGAAAAATATACATAGCCGGTTATGTTTGATGTCCAGTCATGGCTTGATAGACACCAGGGAGAACTGAGCTGACCCAGCCTATCTTGAGGAGATGGATCCTTCACGGGTGCTTGCATACATACATATGTACACACAAGCACGATAATATTATGTACGGACTGCATTAAAAACTAATCGATAATGTGATTCGCAGGGGTAAAGGAAGGTCTGAGGAGAAAACTCGGCGAGTCACTAACAACCTGTATAAGTCGTTGGTCAAATGTTTACAAGTCAATCGGGATGGGGTGCAACCATTGACTGCATATCATGCGTAATGAAAGGATTAGAATGACCGACGATACGCCCAACGAAGACAACTCAGAACAATATGCAAGGAAACACCAAGCCCACCTATAAATATTTAATAGATATTTTTAAAAGTCTGTACCGCAGGGAGCAGGAAGACAATTATCTCACTCTTTCACTGCGTATGAGCTTAGTTTCATCTTTTAAACATTTTCATCTTTCAGGATAATAAATAGAAATCCTATTACTCCCAAGCTCTGAGTAGTTATCCAAAGTTGCGCTCTGCAAAAAAAAAAGGTTTTTTAAAGAGAAAGGAAACAGTGTTTGACAAATATCCGAGAGTAAAAGCCTTTCGGATATTTCTTTAAACTATAGATCCCTTTCATTTCATCACATTTGCTAGATTGTGAAACTTTGGACCCAACGTCAATATCGTCAAACTTCTTAGATCCTTAAAACTAAATATAATAGTCCATCTAAGCATGATCAGAATGCCTGCTACTACATATGACAGGCATTGAATGAGAAGATGAAATACAAAATTTTCTATTTTTAAGAAGAATTGCTGACATTATTTCAAACATCGAAAACAAAATTATGTCTGACCTCGAGTTGACTACCAACAATTGCTTAGGACGTAATGTGCACACCCCGGTAAGAGTAAGCTTTTACGTAGCTTTACTGGTTGTGCTGAACTTAATCGTATCTTGTGAGATACTAGACCGCCCATATATCTGACATTCCTCAGTATGTTTGATTCTGCGATTGAAGTTTTCTGAGAAAGTTGCCTTCAATCTCGGAAGTCATCAAGACTTTAAAAGCGTACATCTTTATTGAGCAGGTACGCTACTTAATATTGAGTGATTAAGAAAATTGGTAATTTTTTATGCCAATGGTTACACGATGTTTAACATCTTGTTTCGTAGTCCATATCCGGTAAATATTAATGCTTTCGGTACCCTCTTTATTACTCGATTTAACACCAGCTTGATATAGTCCACGCTGGCTTTCTTTATCTATAAATTACACCAGAAACTGGATATCACATAAATTTGTTGAGTACACTTAATTGCTGGCAGTTTTATTTAAAACCATTTGGAAGATCAACTAAGCGACCCCTATAGCACATTTGTCTAATTACGTTACTCGACACATTTTCCGCAACAGGAAATTAAGCAAATTTGTACATCCTTTACCGCAACAGTCCACCGATTCACAGGTGTATATTACTTTATATCGGGTTTTGACTTTCATGCATGAAAGTGGGTCAACAGCACTAACCACCTATGCATCTAACGTGATCGCAATGATACTTTTATATACATATATCGTGTTATGCATTAAGTGATAAAAAGTAGTTCTAATAGTTTCTTTACTTAAAACTAGTTTCAGTTGATGCATTTAGTTGGCATTAAATCGAGTAAAAATTAGTTTTAATCAGACAGACGATGTTATTTTGAATTCCATTCACCTACAGATACATAGTTCTTACAACATTCTTTACAGCAAGGGTGCATACAGGTTTTGGGGATAGTATTCTAAAAGAATCCATAAACGAATGTCTCCACACGAGACGAATTAATTGACTTTAAATTCATTTAGCCACATTTTTATACCAAATAAGCTAGAAATCAATTAGATGGAGGTACTTTTAAGGCAGTCACATGATGCAATTAAAGGCACACGCTGTGCCACTCTTTCTTTCTGTCATCGACTTGACATCGGCACGGTAAGCACTTCGTCACTTTTTTTATGTTTGATTAAAAATTTACAGTGATTAACCGGCTAAGTTATGACGTTCAATACAATTATCCCATTTATGGTCGAGGAAGTTTACGGAAATTATATCGGTTCTCCTTGCACACTGGCTACAAGTAGATAGTGAACAATTTTCAGGGGCTTTGCGTTCAGTGAACCGTAATGCTTTACGAGTACATATATTCTTTCAGTGCTAATGCACTCATTAAAATTTATGGGCAGCACCAGATTTTTACACGATTGAGATTGTTAGCCATGACTGAGAGTTTAAATGTTATGGACTCTATAGTATTTTTGTACAATTTGTGAAAACTTGTGCTCAATAAATATTTCTGAAAGTGTCCATTGCATTTCTTTTTTTGCGATCTCGTAGACCTGAGGTTGACTACTGATAAACTGAGTTAGGTAGTTACCCTTTATCGCTAGATGAACTTTCCTAACAAATGAAAGATATACATGGGTAAATGCCCTTACTAAGGAAATTATAAATGGTTTTTGTACTCGTTAATAAAGGAAATTTGTTTTATTGAACTAAAGGTTGTGTCCGGTTCGGAGCCATTCTACGGGCTTGGACCGCACAAGATACGGAGAGAAATAAAGAAGGAGGAGGATTTCAAAAGAATCAAACTTTGGGAAAAAAGCACCAAAACTGAGACTGGCCAAAGAACTTCTCGGGAATTGCAACCGGAAAAGAAGTAGGGTCTGCATGAACATCAATAAGAACCGATTGGGCATCCTCATGGGCTTTCTAACGGGTCACTGTAGACTTAGGGAACACCTCAGGAAACTAGGTATAGAGCAACGCGGAGACTGTTGGTTCTGTGAGGATGTTAAAGAAACCCCAAGGCACCTTCTTAAGAATGTGGAGCATTGATCCAAGAAAGAAGAAACACCTGGATGCCTACCAACAACTATCCGAAGAAGATCTACCATCGCTAGATCTACTCAAGATACTCCGGTTCATCAAGGAAATTGAACTGGAGAGGGTGCTCTAAGTCGAGTATCTCATCGACAGGAGCTCAAGTAGGGGAGCACAATAGATCTATAAGGTCGCATTGCGCTTACATCCATAAATCTATCTATCTGTCTATCTAAAGGTTAGGTCATTCCACTGCTGGAAAAAAGTGCATCCATTCAATAGTGCAATGCAGCTACAATTATTTCAGACATCTTCTCGGAGACTGATCTGATAGATCAGCATGGTATAGGGACCAAATGTGACCATGTGCATTATCAGTTGGAACTGTCCTGCTGTGAGACATTTTCTTTATACATAAAATTCATGGACATTACCTGAAATATTTATCATTGGTAGTTGGGTGATAAGATAATGTTCTTTGATGGTATAAATATAAATAAGTGCGATAGAACGAATCATCATCAGCTCTTGTTGATGAAAGGCTTTAGCAAAGGCTCTTGGCAATGGGAAGAGCTATGACAAATAAAAGATTTGGTCTATGCTTAGTCTTATCAAAATGTATGACCACGAAAAGGCGATGAGGATTACCTTAAATTTGAGTTATAATCATGTTCGACGCTTCTTGCTTCAATATAATGAGCTTTGCACATACTACTCGCCATCGTTTATGGTGTCTGACAATTAGTAATTGTCGAGATCCCTCTCCGACTATTCTACACCACCTTTTTCGGGAATGTACTCTGTTTCTTAAACTTAAAGACGACAGGACTTGTGAATTCACTTTTATTAAGATAAGCGTTTACTTAAAAAGTCGGTTTCTCGTTTAGTGATTTTCAGTACCATCTCGACATGTTGCCTAGCCATGTTTATTTGTAAGGCTAACCTTCAGCCTAGCAGGCTGGGCATTGGAGTATTTTGTACAAGTCCAGAATTCTAAGAGCTGCGGTGTTGGAAATAAATTGAGAAGACTTCATTGAATTCTACCACTTCGCACTAACAAAGAACGAAACACGTCAGTTGCTACTACCAGTGGCGTCCGTTAAGGCTGTGGAATCCGGTTAAAGCGAGGTTAATGAAACTCTGCAAGTGATTCCTAAATGATATATATATGAACAACTAATATGGTGGACCAATGTTGCGTGCCAAGCCATAATAATATCATGGACAATAAAAAGCAGACGAATTGTCGAGGAAAGTGTAGGAACTCGGATTCCTTTTATGCTCACCCCATTATACACGTTCCATTCAAGTGTTCTTACTCAAAGATTCTTGCCAGTCACTTTAGTAAAGGAGACTATTTGCTGCTTAAATCTATCTGAGTCTCTAATTTAGATATTATTTCTTTTAGCTTCCAAGACAAGCAAACATTAGATGGAGCCAACTACACTGCTTTGGTCTAAGTTCTCATTTAGTGACCATAATCATAGGCCACCCATCTACTTAATCTAAGCTTCTACTTGCAGACAAAGTTTGCGACAGCATACATATGTATATACCTGCAGAAAAGGACATTCCGAGCCCTCGAAGCTTAATTGATAATAGCCACCAGTTGGTCCAGAAGATTGAAACAAGGGAAATGGAAACCTATACCTGACGCATTGATCGATAATGATCCATAAAGTGAACGAAAAAGAGTTCAAAATGGAAACATACTGTTAGTAGAATCGGATTGGAGCTTGACAATCATTCCTTCTCTATAATATTAAGAGAAAGTGTCGATCTCCAAAGGATTTTGCTCTAAGTCTCCGGGAATGTTGTCAAAAATACTTATACTTACTTATTTTGAGTGCTCTTATCGCGGTGACGATCGGTCAGAAAACTATCTAAATTCTTCATCGGGGTTTGCTGTAAGCCATGATCAAATATCGGATCTTTGGAGATTCTGTGCACAGTTCTTTTGTCACAGCTGTTTCCTACAGCTGTTTTAATTCCTTTTGTTAAGCTCGTTTCTAATCTCTTTAGTCTCCAATAATATCCTCCGGTTTGGTATCAAATGCATTTTTACATTAGTTTCCTTCGACAGTCTTGTATCTTCGATAGCATGACGGTATTGATTGTTTATTGCCCATCTTGACACTTAATGCTAACATTGGCCACAAAGAGTGGACGAGAGTTGTTGGATAAAACCGAGGAAGACCACTAATTAGATGGAAAGCGTGCATGATGTAAGGATCGCTGGAAGGACGAAAATAGCCTAACTTAAAGCCAATATAGATTCGTTGACTGAAAACCACGCAGACGAGGCGGTTTGTCAATCCCCGATTTCTAAGCTTGAGTGTGTCCTTCACTAATCGGATTTCTTTATATTTAGCGGAAAAACTGTCGAAATTCCAAATTGCAGCTACCTCTGTTACACAAACAGGAAAAGAAAATCATTTTTGTTGACGTTGCTTTTGTATGTCGTTGCAGTGAAATCGAATTTTCACCTCTTGCACTCTGTAGACTGAATCCACTTCCCATAACCTAACAACTTTTACAAAAATTTGTTAATGTCAAGCCAGCTTCACATTTCCTCCCCAAATCGCCACGCCCCACAACATTGCAACTTCAACGAATAAAACTTGTGTCCCACAGTGCAATTACTTGCGTTGGATTTTCATTTTTTTCCTACTCCAAACCAGTCTCTAACGCCTGTGTGTTGTCATTATTTGTTCACTCTGTCCAGGGTTACGGTCAATGGCAAAATGGTTAAAATATGTAATATACTCCTTCCAAGGAAATGTTGTTCGTATTATGTTTTTGTAAATTAAACTGCATTAAACTAGCCAACAGGCGGTGCGAACTACCCAACGAGTTTTCTTTTACTTGTAACGAAGTTTAAATTATTTCAATTTTATTGCAATTTAGTTTTTCCTCCTCGGAATGATGGATGGAATGACTATGATTATGTGCCGCCTGCCTGCGCTATTCATGTTTCCGTATTTTTATCTATTTTGTCTTATTTTCACTTCATTTCACTTTCATGCCATTCCACACGCTTGTTGAAAAATAAATTAATTGAGATACTCGTACTAACGCAGCCGGAGAGTGTGTCTACTGGTATTGCCAGACAATGGCCAGCGTTGCGTATCTTGTATCTTTTGGGTGAATTTAAATAAATTCTTAACGTAATACATTGTGCAAACCATAGTAAGGTCAAAGGCGTGAATTCAAAATTAAATTCATGGATTTTCAGAACGGTTTTGATGTTGTCGTAATAGTACATCATTCGCACGGCCTTGACTTTTTTATGTTGCATCATGTGGTTTATCATAGTAGCTGAAGCGATTTTGTATCTTTCTGGCATTTTTTACTTTCTTTCTCGTTCGACTGGACTCGTTTGGCCTGCACACGTTTCTCTGGCTCATTACTTATTGCATTACATGCGGTTTTATGATTGTCAGATACACTTACGCTTTGGTTTTGTAATATAGTAGCCAACAGATCGAAAGATATTCTTTTTTTTTTATTTCAGACGTTGAAAGTAAAAGTATCTGGTAACACAAAATCGGTACTCAGTTGTTGAACCTGATCGAACTTGACAGTGCTAATGTGACAAATGAAATATTTGGATTGGATAAACTGGATAATCATGATCTGCTTATCGAAGGATTATCGTTTCATCAAATGCATGTAGGGAGCTGTCGCCGTACATAAATGGATGACCAATAATTGTTTGGATTAATATTTCTTTCAAAACAGGTGCATGCAAGGAAGCGACTAGGAAAATGCAAATGTTTTGAATTTACATTGATTAACAGATGCACTAAGATGAACTTGAGTTTGGGGAAAAGAGAAAATAAGATTTTCAAATTGCATTAAAAATTTGAAAGTTGTTGCAAACGTTTTTATTCCGGCTTTTCTGTGAACGACCGATGTTAAGTGCATATTAACTTATTAGACAGACTTTTTCAGTCAACACAAAATCGATAAAACCACTAAACGTTTGGAGTAATCTGGAACTTGTTCTCTCGTGAATGTCTGACAAACGGCCAAGAGTAATAACTGTCATGAGAAAGCTCCTCAATTCCCTTTCGAATGTGGCTTTAAGCTGTAGGTCCTTTCATTTGTGCGAAAAAAAAACTCACACAGCACGAATGGTCGCGAGAAGCTAGTTCTTAGACTGCATACGGTCTGTTGCGCCAAATATTTGCTTAAGGCGGCAGAAACTCAAGACAAATAATTCACAATTGCGCCAAGAGAAGTAATTTTCTTTGTGTAGGTTAGGTTCATAGATAGGTGCCCTAGTTAACATGAAACTGTCAACGGCTCACTTGGACTAACGATGAGTGCATTTTGCCCAATAGTCGACCTCTGATTACCTAAATTTCATTTCATACATACATATGTACATATAAATCTCAGGAGTTTGTTCAGCTGAATTTTTCTAAGATCATCCAGCTCCGCAGGGAAGTACCTCCAAAGAGTGTCTTTACTTTAGGTGACTATTGTTGGATAATCGCATAGCAAGTGAGAAAAGGCTCTATTTCCTTTTCGTCCACGCAGTTCCTACAGAAGTCGTTGAGAGGTAGTCCTAGCCGTGCTGCATGGTTGCCTATAATGGCCTTCATTCTTCTCTCAATGAATGAAGGACAATGATGAATTTAAGCTTCATCATCAATGAACTCACTTACAAGGCTTATGGAGCCTGAGGACTATTGAGCCCCAACCGTCTTCCCAGAAAGTTCGACATATCCACATTACCTGGTATTTAGTAATGATCACCAGATGCGTTCTTGATATCCCGTTTAGACGCTTGTTCTTACTAGTTTTCTTACTAGCAGAATATAGAGTCTTAAAGACTGCTTGGCTGCCAATTATTGACGATATTGTCATGAATGATGGTAGCATTTTGTTAATTCTAAATGATCGGCTGACTCACAGCTCATTACAGCTCCTCAATGGAGAAGTTTTTTATTGAAAACTTAATGAATTTCCAGGTCATAAAATCAGTTTAATGGAATTTGTCATCTCTCTCGTTGGTGAAATGGCGACAATCTGCCAAAAACGGTTTAAAAGCTAATCCCAACTCAATGGTTACCACATCTAAATCTGGATAGGAATATATAAACCTAGGATATTATGTGATTATTAAAAATAATCGTTTGATTGAGTAACATCTTTGCGACACGTCTTCCAACCTTATGAAGATAAAGATTGTCAAGGAGCGGAAGAAACGTGCGAAGAAGACAGACCTATTCGGCCGGTTACAGCTAAAGAACTTGCCAAAGAAATAAAAGGCATAAATATAAAAAGGCCCCAGGGTACGATTTGATCACGGGGGAAATCCTTAAACAATTACCAAAAAAAGGTTTAAAAAAACTAGCACAGATTATAAATGCTGCATTCCGGTTAAGGTATGTGCCAAGCATGTGGAAAGTTGCGGAGGTAATAATGATTCCAAAACCAGGCAAACCACCTAGCGAAGTTACCTCATATCGCCCAATATCGATACTACCAATGTTGTCCAAGTTATTCGAAAAGATGCTGGTGAAACGCCTGCAAAAAATAATTGAAGAAAAATCGCTAGTGCCGAGCCATCAATTTGGCTTTAGAAATAAGCACTCTACGATTGATCAGGTGCATAGAATCACAGATAAAATCGAAAAAGCATTCGAAGCGAAGAAGATCTGCTCTACTATTTTTCTTGATATAGCACAAGCTTTCGATAAAGTCTGGCACAAAGGACTGATCCATAAAATACAAAAGCAACTGCCAAAGCAATATTCGAAAATTCTAGAATCTTATATATTACAGCGATTCTTCAGAATTAAACAAGAAACAGAGTACTCAACATTAAGAGAAATTAAAGCTGGTGTACCTCAAGGCAGTGTACTAGGTCCGGTACTATATCTGTTATTCACTAGCGATCTACCAGAAAGTCAAGAAATCACTATAGCAACTTTTGCAGATGATACTACTGTACTTGCTGTGGGAGAAACTGTCGAAGTTGCAACAAAAAGCTTCAAAAAGCAGTAAATAATATTTCAGAATGGACTAGAAAATGGCAGATCAAATTAAATGACCTTAAGTCCGTCCACATTAATTTTACATACAAAAATGTACCATATATTCCAGTGTACATAAATAATAATGTAGTGGAATATTCAAATACAGCCAAAAATCTAGGCATGACTCTGGACGCTAAACTACGCTGGAAAGCGCATATAAAGAAAAAGAGAGATGAACTAAACATGCGTTACAGTAAAATGTATTGGCTTATTGGGAGATATTCATCTCTTTCCAACTACAATAAATTATTGCTTTATAAGCAAGTCCTGAAACCAGTATGGTCCTATGGACTCCAGTTGTGGGCATGCACATGCCAGACAAACTTACAAAAAATCCAAACCTTCCAAAATAAAGTACTGAGGAACGTTGTTAATGCACCTTGGTACATACGAAACGCTGATCTACATAGAGATCTAGGTATTGAAATGGTTGAAGAGGAAGTTAAAAAAGTTGCTCAGAAACACAGAATTAGGCTTCTCAACCACGTAAATTTAGAAATAACACAACTATTACATACTGATAATGTAATCAGGAGATTAAGACGAGTAAAACCTCTTGATCTAGGTGTAGTAGTTAGCTGAGGTTATATTATAACAAAAAATAAAAACTGAATAGTATCTCCAAGAAAATAATTAATTTCATTCAAAAAAATCAGAAATCCGACAAACGGCGGCTTTTCCTTTTAATTTAAATTTATTATTAATTTTCAAAAATAAATTGCTGATTAGTCCAACGACTAGGTGCGATTCCTTGGAGACAGGCGTTAGCCAGTCCTCGGGAGGTTTTTTAGAGGATTAAAGTCCCTCACTATTGCAGAAGGCCACCTCGCGTAGAAGCCTCTGCAATGTCTTTCGATGATTTTTCCTTCCTGCAAACCTCAAAACAAAAAAAAAAAAAAATCTTTGCGACACAAATATTCAAATAAAAATCTGTCCCTTAATAGTAACCAACATCCTGCCAATCATCGCGGCCAATAAATTTTTTCAAATCATGGTCTCTGACAGTCAATAAATAATAAAAACAAACATAGCAATAAGGAAATTATAGTAAAAGAAATTAGAGTTCAAGAAACATAAATAACTCCGCTGAAGAAAGTGAAAGGAAATGTACGACAAGTCAAAGTTTTACCTGGGCATGTACTATAGGTAGGCGGGATATTATAGAGGCATCACCATCAACCATTTTCTGGCACTGCCACCATGTGGGAAACATATAACCGGTAACAATAACGATCGGTAAAAATTGATATCACGTTGATATCCTAAATTGATGGAAAATAATGCGGGGGAGATACTAGTATGTGCTTTTTTTCATTCGTAAGTACTTCATATTTTCTACCCACGAAGCATTTTCAATAGTGTATTCTCGTGTCAAGTCATAATAAAGTATTAAGATATTTAGAAACAAAAATCAATTTAAATAAATCACCAACAAAGTACAAAAATGTCGATGGCATTACCTAAAATATTGATGTAAGCCCAAATTTCTCAACAATAGCAAAATGAAAACAATACCATTTTACTTTGAATAGGTGAAAGGGAACACATTGTTTGTTTGAAATAGGTCAACGAATTCAAAATAAAAAAGTGATTTATTACAATTATTACATAATAACTCTTAAGTGTGGCAGTTCACAGGAGAGGCAGAACAAAAGAAAAATGTCGTTGAAAGATTTAACAGTCAAATATTCGCATACACCTACGAATATCACAAATCACATCATAAATATTTACTTATATAACACCTGTCAGTTTTTATTAAAAAAAATAAGATTTACGATATTCGTAGGTGTATGACAATATTTAAATGTAAAACCTTTCAACACAAGATGGCGCAAAAGTCATTACCCTGTCGGAAAATGCTCTAATTTTTGCAAATGGCGTCTTTTGTCATCGCTATTTCGACACTTGTGAATACACGTAGACAAGCCATGGATAGCTATACTCTTCAATGTGTCAATGTTTTTGACAAATAATCGGTCGGTGGTTGTTTTAATTTCGTCTCCGATTCTCTGGTCGTGTTGCACCAACTGAGCAGACGCTACACGGGACAGTAGCAGACGTGGACGTTTGGTCGAGATTATCGCTACTGTGTCCGCAAATCTATCATCGGTCTGTGTCCGTCAATCAGACGACGCCCCATGGAATTCGGCATGTGTAAATTACAGCCAAACCCTCCCAAGCCTTGACCGCGATGAGGATGATTGTAAGCCTTTTCATACTCTCAAAGTCACTGTTGGTGAGGCATTTATGGATGAAAGGTGATCAACCATTATTTTTTCCATGGTGTCGGCAGCACTGTTACTGTGACTGGTGAGCGCTACATAGCCCTGATAAATGAATTAGGCTTGGAGTTAATGTGATTCCAGCAGGACTGCACATACAGCATGATTGCCAGTGGATACACTGGAGCAAGCGTTTCCTGGTCGATTAATTTCTCATTTCGGTTGGCCAATTTGCCAATTCCAGACTACATTCTTTGGGATTTTTTTAAGTCACGGGCAAGCCACAGACCATCGCGGTCCTAAAAGAAAAGTGTAGTAGTTATCACCAGAAGTCAAGGAAAATGCTGTGGAACGAGTCCGAAAACTTATGCATCAATTCTAGCCAACGGTCACTTGACCTATATGGAAAAAATTTCAATGTCTAAGTAAACATAATCAACAAACAAAAACAATTCTTTTTAATTACAAAGTTACTGCCTTATAAACAAATATAATTGCTGTGCAGATGATAATTAACGCTAACAAGTCAGCTATTAAGGAAATGTATGTTAATCAGGTAAACTATCGCTGAAGTATGGCCATTCGTTTGAAAACAAATGTTCTTGCATTTGTGCGGTGGTTCTGAGAGTTTGAGTTCAATATACATGGTGTCCCAGTTAAGGGGTATAATCCTTTAACTGGAGAATCCTAAAGATCCGGCGAACAAAAAATCGTACGGCAAGGAGGGGTCTATTTTCACCCCAGTTCGAGTTATAGCCCTTCAAAGTGGGACATCTTCAATTTGGAGGTACATTCAATTTAAATGGTATAACTTCTGAATTATTACAGCTACAAAAACTGTTTTATACATTTTGAAAGACGGCATTGAAAACCACAAAACTTTGACAGCTGCCTTGCACACCTACTCAACCTGAAATTCCCCGGTTAATCCCGCTGTGTATTTTACTTTCATTTTTACATTGGGGTGTGCAAATATCTTGCACCATTCTGGTCTGCATTTTGAGTATTTTTTTAGGTTCTCAGCGCCACGAATCTCTGTCGAAAGCTTTTTCCAGATTCGAGTAGATACATGCCAAGAACATTCAAAACCTTAAGTCGAAGATATTCATGAATTTAACTGACCAAATGAAAAACAATAAACAAAAACTTATAGTCCAATAAAAAATCCAATACTCATCAGTTTGATAAAATCGAACAGAAGAAACGTAATTTAAACTTACAGCGAATTTGACTTGACAGTAAATAGATTTATTCGATATTCTTACCTGCAAATAAGAAAAAAATATAAAATAAAATAAATTTAGAAATTTGGTTTTATAGATTAGAAGAACGATTTAATTTAAAATAGAAATGCTAATCATAAATAACATAAAAAGGTTTAACAGGTTTCTTTAAAACAATAATTCAAACTGTCAATAAGAAGATGTCAAACAAGTTAGCGAGTATTACTCAACAGTTCAATTTTTTAATATTCAATACATTTTTTTTTTATCATAAATCTGAGAAGTAATCCTTTAAATGATACTCGTACATCCAAAGATTTTTTTTTTATAAAAAAGAGCAACCAAATCCCAGTATCCATTGTTCTACCAGGCAGCATCTCCTTTTTTTGGTGTAGTAGTTGGAGAAACTATTTTTTATTTCTGTTGTGCTCGGTGGCTGTGATTGCCAGATCACAAACAAGTCATGGTCACCTTATAAAACATCCAAGGATTTGTATTTGTAACATGAATAAAACTTTTGTGCAGGGGATGCGAGAATATTTTAGATAAACAGATAGATATAAATTAAACCGTGAGGACTGATTTCAGAATCAAACTAACGACTGCCTGGCTGTCAATGTGAAGAGTAATAGAACATATTTGAGATGAGATGAGGGAAACCAAATCCCAGAGAATTCAGACCCATTTTGATACATTGCAATATAAGTGTACGGATGTACCGGAAATGACAGGCATCCAAAATGCACTGCGAGTCTCAAAATACAAACCTGTCCTTCAGACTTGTGGACGATTGCAGTGTTTTCCGAATATCTATAGATATTCCGGGTAACGTAAAAGCATCTAAGCACCTCGTAGGCCCTTCCCCAGGGTATCAGACCACTTAGCACTTTGAACAGGAAGATAGACATTAACTCTAACGATGTAGCTTATAGGCGTTGGTATCGATTAGATACATGCACCATAGCCAAATCGTTATGGCCAATCTATGATAAAAAAAAAGATCCCCATATCGTCATGTGACAGGACAGGACACTGTGTGATAAGCATTCATGCAACATGACTACCTCACAACAAAGGGACGAAAAAAGACACTCTTTGAAGCTACTTCCCTGCGGAGCTGGATAATCTAGGAAACATTGAGCTGAACAAACTCCTGAGATTCATACATATGTATACCTGGGTGGTTTAGTTCAGCCATCGATAATAAAATTTAGGCTCTCAGGGGTCCACTATTGGGCAAAATGGACTCATCGTTAGTCTACGTGAGTTGTTAACAGGTTCCTGTCCCCTAGGGCACCCGTCTTCCTAACCTAACCCAGTCCATTGTAATGTCTGGAAGTAACCTAGATGTAATGGTGTAATGGTTCGAGAAATTTAGATATTATTTGTTTATCTTTTTTTTAGTCGGTAGCTGGTTGATATTCCCCGCCGGGGCTCGAACCTGCGTCAGCTATGTCGCCAGCAGACACACTGCACCATGGACATACCTCTAAGCAGTGTGCGAATAAACTAATTGACTTGAAGTGTGAGGAGTAAAAACCTTTCAGAGTTTGTTACCAATAATTCTACGTCTTATTTCGTTTATCTATGAATTTTTTATAATTTTATTTGCTATTTGTAAGCTATTTCTTCGTTGCCAAGACGCTTATCATTTTAATTTAAGTCAGAAAAAAACATAGAATGCAAAAAAACATAGAATGCATCAGAATTAATTTCATTGATTTAAAGTCCACATGCATAGCTTCGAACTCCACAAGAACACTACGATTGAAAAAACTGTTCGCTACAGTTTTTGCGCATAAATTATGTTTGCCCCAACAACGAGTGTGCTGAGTGCATTTCTTTGCGCAGTTGCATTCCCGCCATGTCAGCTTTAAAGGTTATTACAAAACTCGAACCAGTGTCGAATCGTGATGTGTCAACGGGGTATAAAATGTGGTTCGCTATAACGTGGTGACTACCAAATCATTTAAGCTATAAACAAATGTGTGTAAGATCAATTGTCGCATAGAGAACCGTATAATTGATGCACCTAATAGCAAGATCCACATCTGTTGGTGGCTGCATAGGTAAAAACCTGAATTCATCATGAAATAGTTAATTTAGAGAACCCGTTGGGTGCCAGTGGTTCGGACAGACGATTTTTCGGTAGTGCAAAGCTGTCTCAATAAATCGATTGCTTGCCAATTTGAGTTATGGAGTAATTGGTCGGCTTATTAGCAGGTTTAAAAGCCTTAAATGTTAGAAGTGTGACAGTTCTATACTAAAAAAAATTATTTATGATGAAATGAATGTGTTTTATATCAAAAATCTAAAATAATTATAGCTCCCGCCTTTGCATAACTTGCTTCACATTTTTCCTTCTTCTGATTAATATTATTTGTAAACCAAACTCAATGACGTTACACATCAGTGGCTATTGATTTTTTTGTGCGCAAAAAGATACAAAAACCCGAAGTTAATTCAAAGGAATTTCACTCCAGATGTCAATGGACCAGAAATGACAGCCAATTATTTATGTTTCTCTTGCAGTAGCAGTGCTGTGCGGTAATACCCCATGTCAGAATGTGTTAAGGTACAGAGACCTTGTGCGGTATTTGTAAAAATCAGGTTAAAAGAGTGAGGAGTAGCTGGTGATTTATTCAAGAATAAAATTCATTTAATTATGTTATTAATGGTACAGACTTGTCAACAGGCTGGTGGGGTGATGGAATTTTTGATTGAGTTGGGAACAAGTTAAGAAGTCAACTTTGATCAGAGAATACAGACTGTAGAGTCGAAAAATGTACACTATTTCTAAGACAAGTTTATAAAATGAGAAAAAAAGTGTTAATATGGTTTTTCGAAGCAAATATCACCCAATCTGCGAGGTGACACTGAAAAACCACTTAAAGGCATCAATGGTTAGTTCACAAGAAAGAGATTATTTTTCAAGAGCCTGAAAGCACCGCGACTTTGAATGTCTGTTGTAGCAAAATATCGATGATGTGGTCAGGTTTCTTAAACGCACGAGATCAAGGATGACTTTACAGAAGATTTATCTGCTAGTTTCTATAGAGTTACACTTTTCTTAACAGTGTCAGCACTCAATTTGTCCCTTCTATATTTTAGGACACTTTTGTATTTTTATCAAAAAATAAAGTATGGCTCCCTTAGTCTAGTTGCTCCCATGTGTGTTTAAGAATAACTATATGCTGTCCCTATGGGATTCCGCAGAATGATTCCGGTCATATGTAAACCTTTAAAGAGCTCTTTGTTGTTAGCTGATTAAATTCTGTTTTCTTAAGACCTTGCCCGAGTATTGTTCGCAGCTTATCCTTGTTTAGGCATACAAACCTATAAGAGGTGAACTGGAGTAAATGCATATTTTCTTTTACATGTTTGTGGCCACGCCCAAATGGCGAATAGGCACTGCGACCAGAGAGATATCTTGTGCCAAAGGCCACTTTTTAGGGCAGCAGTACTTCCACTTTCCTTATGAAAGCAATAATTACGGCTGCGGAGGAGTTCCTTAAGTCTATTGGAGATATGACAACCTTAAGGAAGAAGCTTCGTGGAGTAAATATACATACGATGTGATACCAAGATCAACAATCCTATGAAACTGTTGCAACTTATTGATGTTTCTTTCTCCCTCAAATTTGGTCCACCATGCAATGGACGTATACTATAAAATGAAGCTAACAATTATGGTATCCATATATCCACGATGAACTAGTCGCCTTGGTAATTATATTATTTTGGTTCGACCTCAAGATCAGTTTTTCGGTTAAAACAACTCTTACGTACTTCACGTCATCGGAGAAATATTCGAATCAGCCTATTGGCGCCAATACTAATACTGAAATTCCACCGCAGAAGTGAAAGCAGTGAGCTGAGTTTTATTCCTATGACCGGTGTTGTCATGTCGTTCTAAAGTATGAATCGTCGCAGGATAGACATAAAAATGCAGGCGGAATTCAGGATTAGTTTGATGTTTCAGAGATTCATCGAGAATTTTAGTTGGACATGCTCTTGAGCATGTAACAGGCATTTGGCCTCCTAAAGTATGAATCCCCACAGGATAGACACAGAAAGACATGAGGCATTCAGATTCTGTTTTATGCCTCCCACGATGAAATAGTTTACAAAGTACGCATACGCAAGTTGTTGGTTGGATCAGTCCTTGCTCCCATAGACCAACAATTCCGTTCATCGTATCCACTTTTCCATTATCCACTCTTATCCACTCTTTTCACCATAATAGCCCACACGCTCGCAATTGATTCCACCATCAAAAACATGTAATAAGTGTAAGAGAAAATTTTAGAAATGCTTTCACATAAGTACATCTCCAATTTTTATAACTACATCCTCAAAACACTCTCATTTCAATCACACAAGTCTTTGCCATCCCAATCGACCACTTTAAATAACAAGTGCCAGTTATTTCTATTAATGAGCTGCAGGAAGCTGTATATACTTTCAATTTATGCACACAAGTCATTTCCCAAACTACGAGCTCGAATATTTTACTCACACCTGTAATTACCATTCTTGAAGCTCATTCGAAACCACTATTAAGTGAACGGAACGTCCACCCAATTGCTATCGCATCGCAATTCCCCCATTGAGACACAATAGATTTCTTTTCAAATCCGTAATTGTCCATTTATGTTAATCCAGTTGTCAATCTCGCCATATAAGGAGTGCAAAAAAAGGGAGCAACAGAGTGAAGTGACGTTTTGACAACACATGAAACGATGTTAACATAACAAAGGAGTGAAATAGTAGTTTACACCGTCACTACTTAAGTCAACATGGATTAACTGCAGTTGATTATTTTTTGGACGTATTTGGATTGATTACTTGCTTATAAAATGGCATAGTTTGATATCCTGTTTCAGCAAAACAAAAAAATGGACGCATTAACCGCAAATATGTAAAATCTTGTTGAAGGCCATATATGCCAAGGAAAGCATAACTTATCGCTTTGGATGATTTCAAGTCCGACAGAAAGTGATTGATAAGATAATCATTTACAAATGAGGATCAAAGGAAATTCGTAACCGGAGATTGAATAAAGTGAATTGCCTTAATACACCCAACAAGTTACGCAATAAAGTAAAAGGCATCTTATTCAATTATTTCGTTTTCATTTGATCAAGTCTCTACACGGCTTCGAGTTGAGTAATTTCGAAATAAAATGTACGGTGTGGTATTAAAAAAAATTAACAACGTTTGCATTCTTATGTTCAACTGCGATTGGAGTAGCATAAATTAAGATTATATAGTGCTTCCAGTTTTAGTCATTAGCTCCAACTTAACTCGATTCTATGTATAGTTGCCACGCCCCAAGTGTTGCTTTCTTCCTGTATTTGCGCGCAACTCTAAATTAAATGTTAGTGCATGACCCAATCTAGCATTTACACCATGATGTGAAAAAACGCAAAAATACTCAAAGAAAGAAGGAAAGAGACCCACTTTTCGAAAAATTTAAAAAATTCGTACCAAGAAAACAAAAGAGTTGGGGCGCGAACTCGGTGTTCAAGGGGCATGTTTTGATAATTTATTATAAATTTTCGATTACTGTAAAAAACAATGCTGAAGAAAAAAGTATTTTAAAAAAGGGATGCAATTTTTAGCAATCTCTTGAAGTACTTCATGTGATTTCGTGATTTATAGGTAGCAACGAAATCAAGTCCAATCAAACGCGGGAAAAATTTTAGTGCGTAACGCCGGGACGACGAACTCTCTCATATGCCACGACCTTAACATACATTGTACCAAAACTAATAACCAGTGTAAACAGTAAAGAAAAGATCCACATTGCCTCTCAGAGTAAGTATATCGAAGGGTGCCGCTGACTTAAGCTATATACGACTTCAATCCCGGAGCTCAGGCAATGGAGCAGCAGATTCATATAAATAGCACTTTCAGCAGCTGGGTAATAAACAAAAAGAGTGTCATTACAAAAAAAAATAAATAAAGTTGTCTATGCAGCTACTAAAAAGCTGAAAAACAACAAAGTTGCCTATTCTTGCGTATGGAGGTTTTTAAATACGGAGGTCTATGGGTAGAACATATGTCAGATGACTAGAACATAAGTTCAATGCCTATTTTTCAACCACAAAAAAAGGAGATTTTATGCTTTCGAGGTACAATTACTTTACTTGTATCTTTTATCACCTTGTAGGACCACTAGGGCGTCTACTAAACCTACGAACCATCGTGTACGGTTTCTGGCAATGTGCCGCAGTTCTCCCCAACTACTGTGCCTCCGTCTCCACTATTCTTCGCAATGTTTTTCGTAGTCCAATAGGTCTTCTGCCTTCCTGGGTTAACGGATTCGATTGCATTGATTGGTTTGCAATGAAACAGTCACCTTTTCGGAACGTGTGACCAATCCATTGCCACTTCCTTCGTCGAATAGTTGTGGCTCTTGGTTCCTGGTCCGTTCTTAGATGAAGATGTTCGTTGGGTATCCGATTGGGCCCTAACGTATTGCGTCGGCACTAGTTAACAAAGATCGCAGCTTTCGTGTGTTGCCAACAGTCACTTTCTAAAAGCTGCATGCATTCAACAACATCGCAACAGTCTCAGCTTGGTATTTAGGCTGATTGCAACAACCCAAACGCAGTCTTTGCTTTGCCTATTCGGCTGAGTATATCCAGTGCGGTTCGGCCATCGGTAGAGACAGTACTCCCAAGATACTGGAAACTTTCTATTCTCTCTACCGGTTGCCCAGCGATGCAAGTCGATGAGTTTGTTCCTAGGCTGATAATTTTATTTTGGGCGTGTTAATCTTCAGCCCGAGGACTCCTACCTCCCTCTCGACACTTGCTGCCATTTGGTGGAGGTCCATAATTCTATACAATCGTCATCGTAGTCAAGGTGTATGAGTTCAGATGTAAGATTCCATCTAAGTCCTCCATCTCCCGTTGACAAAGCTGCATTGGCGACGGAATACAACCTTGTCGTTACGCCACTTCCGACCTCGAATTCCTCAAACAACCTTCCCCAGTGCGGAACGTGATATTTCGATCCATGGTATGTCGCCCTGATAATTGCTATTAAGTTATCGAAGATGTCCGTACTGCTTAAGGCAACCCAAATAAACTCCCTGTTAACACAATTTAACGCCTTTTAAAAATCGATGAACAACAAATGAAGTGGTGATCTGTATTCAACGCACTGCAATGGTAATCCCCAAAGTGTTAATATGGTCGATACAGAAGGATCCAGAGCGAAAACCTGCTTGCTCGGAGCCGAGTGCGCCTTCTAGGTGCTTTTTCGAGGCATGGCCTTGTGTGAGTGTTTACGGCAACTGGCCAATTTTTACGACATATTCATCGATTTCAAATTTTAACATAAGAGCATACACATCTAGATATCTGTAAACCTAAAACCCACTTTGGAATTCCAAACAACCTAATTCAGCTGTGTTGTATCATGTAAATTGGAAATACATGGTATAATGGATTCCGACAAAGTGTTATGCTGTGATGTGACATACATATACTCTAGTAGGTAGTACACTAGGTAGTGAAAACATAATCTTCCACGAAACCATCTAGTTGCTAACTAAAACTTTGATGCAAATAAGTGCACATAAACTCCACAAATTGACATAAAACGAGCTTTCAATAATACCAAAGGTGAAATACATAGATTCAACATTCAAAGACTTAATCAAATACCAAGCAGATTAACTCGGTAGTACTAAAAAAATGTCTTGTAATACCTGTCAACCATCAACTGTTACAATTTAACATTTTCATTGACCTGGAAAGGTAACCTCTTAAACATCCACTGTCGTCTTTGAAAAAGAAGAGGACTAGACAAAAACATTTAACCTGTATATACGAAGCCATCGATAGTCTGATAGCACTTAAAGGAAGTAGTTAATATTAACGACATCAGCTCTTTTAACGATGTTTCCATTGCATCCACTCTATTAGAAACTATGGTAAAAAGTAAGGCTCAAAAAATTAAAAAGTGTGTATACACATACATATATGTACTTATTCAACTTTTAGGACTACCTCGACATTTAGCGCTCCATAAAACAGTACAGTACAACAGACAGTAACAATGAAGTGATCAGACACATTATCCCTGGCCAAACAGAAAGATTTACTAGCTTTTGTGACATCAATCTTTAACTCATCGCCCGTAGCCTACAACTGAATCAGTTAGGTATCGATTGAGCAGTAGCAAAACTTTATCCAATAGGATCAAAGGGCTACAGTTTGAAGATTGACCACTCGAAAAAGGCACGAATGAGCGAAAACATAAAGCAATCCTAACATGTGTTTTTAATGGGAACATTTGTGGTTGATGGACGAAATGTTAGAAACACAAACATATAAGACTATTGGAGGGGAATGCAGAAGAAAATAAAATTACATTAGAAGCAATTGGAAGATTGGAGATTGGAAGTCAGAATAGTACATTTCGCGTTACCTCGTTTTTATTGCTTCAATATTCAACTTAAAATTCATTGCTTACTAGATTGTGGCTCATATGAATTACTCGCAATAAATCGGAAGTTATTGTTTAATGGCTTTACTGTCGAGTTTTACAATGCTTCCAAAAATGTTTCCACTTTGCTTTGTTCCTTAGGAGTTAAAGTAATGGTACATATATTTTGGTAAGGGCTTCTCACGACATATTACCAGAAAAAGGATTTATTTAGTTAGGTAAATGTGACAGGTTGGCACACTTGAGACCGTATTAGCGCTGAGGTGTTCCAGTTTCAATAAATGTGTTTAGAGGAGCTAATGACCAACTGTAGAACTTTAATTTTATAAGCACTGAGGATTTAACAGGCCCCTAAAAAGGAATTGGTCAAGAGAGAGAGAGATACGAACTCAAACGAATATAAAAGATTCGTTTACCGGTATCGCTTAAAAAAATGATGAAAGCTTCATTCAGATGAAAACGAAAATCTTTTTCTAGGAAATTAGAATATAATTGCCTCACAACCATACCCGATGTAAAAGATAGAGGATATGATGAGTCATACCACTCGGTTTTACAACAATAGCCTCAACGATGGCTGAGGCTTTGTTTTTAAGACCTTTGCCCATATGGCAGACACTGCAACCTAATGATCGATTGTATCGATTTAAGGGTGGCAATGGTGTAGTGGTAGCGTCATCGTTTGTCGAGCTGATGGTTCGCAGTTCAATCCCTGATGTCAGCAAGCATTATATGATAAGAGGCAGTCCGATCAATTGCGAAAGTTTATGACAACACTACTGCGAAGGCATAACACTGGCAGTAGGTTTGTCATATGGCTGGAAAATTATTCGCTCTGTCGATGATTGATATGCTTATGACATCAGGTGGACTGCAAAAAAAATACTGTGAATCAGAAGCGAAGGCAAAAAATAAATGAAAACAAATAAATCTCCCCAGTTATTCTGGACACCACCCCTGGAGTTAATGTGAAACCTAATACAGCTGAGTTTCAAACCACTACACAATTCTCTTTCTCTCTCTCTATCTATCTTTCCAACGCCCGCATCGTGGGAAAACATGTAAAAGGGTATTCATAACCCCTTGAGTGCGTGCAAATTATAAAAAAAAAAAAAAAAAATCATCAGGGTATGTTCAATCTAAGCGACGTATCACCTCCCTAATGAAGGATAGTATAAGGGATACGGCTGAGGCTACTTTCTTTAAATGCAGAATGCTTATCCAAAATCTTGCGAGACTGCATTTCAAAATCTAGAATTGAATATGCCTTTGATGGAAAAGAGGCATGCTTCGGCTACACGACATTCGAAAGGATGAGTAACTTTTTGTATTTCTACTAAGGTCCTGCCACCCGTTGTTAAGGACTGCAATGCTTTTTGACTTTGTTTTGCTCCAACCTGGATTCCTCATCGTCGTCTCTGTACCATGTTAGCTTCGGGCGATTCTGTCTGCCAGATTGTGTAAGCGGATTTAAGTAGATAACTTGTTTTGCAGTGGAGATGTCATCTCGTTATAGTGTGAGCATTCTTCTTTGTAGTGTTATGTTCTTATGTTCTTCTCCTGTTTCGATTCGGCAATGGCTGTACCAGGCTTAGATGGCCCTATACGTGGACGATAAATGTTACAGAAGAAATGAACTTTCAGTCAATCCTAAGGTTAAAATGGTTTTCTATACAAAAAGCAGAAAGCTGATCAGTTTGACTCAACTAAAGTCACGCCTCTGAAGTTACTGAACTTTTTTTGGACAAAACATGTTAAGTCGGAAATTGTTTAGTGCCACTAGTTTTCTCTCAATGCAAGGACTTTAAGAAGAAGATTAGGAGATTACCACTGAAAAGAATGACGCATATGCGTTGGTTTTTTAGTCCAAACGTGTCTATACAACCTTGAAGCTTTCGATTATTTTCAAAGAATGCCTGGCACCCCTTTGGCATGGAGTGATATCGAAGTTGCCTTCTGTTATATGAGGTAGCTTCTGACCTTGGCCAGAATTTCTACAAAGTTGACGTAACAAGGAAGTGACTCAGCACTCCATTAGCTATACATGCGTTAAAATTCTCATTTTTGTTGCAACAAAAAAATGTAACAAATTACCCATAATAAATTACCAAAACAAGGTAATTACACCAAATACATAGCCTTAAGGTAAGCAATTAAACCATGTTTCTAATTTTTGCAAACAAATTTGGCAAATATTTCACTACGATAAAATAAAACCATAAACAAATGAAATTGCACAAAAAATATATGAAAACCTAGAGTTTCTCCATAATGATTCCAAGAAAAAAAATCGAAATTAGGATTGGACGTCCAAATTTGCCTTCTCTCGATGAACACACACCAATCCATGTCTACGCACTTTCAAGGTCTGATTTACGCAATGCCAGAGCATAGTATTTACTGAAAACCGTCTGCATTGTATTTTTTTTAAAGCTCTACTTTAACCATTTATCCTCAAAGACAACATTCACTTATGACTTCATTCCTCCATTAAATTACGACAACTCTCGCCAGTGTTTTCTGATATTTTCTCACATTTAATGGACATAACAAATCTGCAAACGTAACCCACTGACAAAATAAATGGCCCACTTCTAATCAGCAGCCATCAACACGGCGACAGGTAACATAAGGTACATAATTGAGTAATTATAAAAAATTTCCTGCGGAACGTCTAGCCGCGCATTTGATCGACTTCCTTAGGAATTCTGCACAGAAAAAAATATTTTGGTACGCAACATCGTTCACGAGATCAATCATGTGTATCTGTTAGATAAAACAAGTTTCCAACTGCAAGCGCTGACATATGATGTTATGAGTTTACCAAATATTGGCGATGGACGATAGTGTAGTAATTATGATGTTGCATCAATTCAAGTGAGAGTAAAACATTTAATTTTGGAATTAATTAACAAGATTTATCGATTCCAGAGTCAATGCATCTGCGGTTTATTTGAAAAAGGTATCTGCGAGTATTTCGTAATGAATTAATGTTACGAATAAGTTTGTAATAAAATATATCTTCCTAGGATTTATTTAGTCGGTCATTGCCCCAAATATGAGTGACAAAACCGCGGGAGGCAATAGCATCACCATCGCGTGTAACGTTTATACGGTTGGATGGCATAGTAGCAGAGATTTCAGAGCATATATTATACATATTATGCAGTCACACCTTGAGATTGAATTAATAAGATACCCTCGAACAGTGGCAAAGAACTGGTGGATTTTATGGGAATACATACTTAAAATGAAACTGAAAGTAATGTCAGCAGAGGGAGATACGGATACGAGTATCTTAAGAGTTTTAGCAGTCCCACCACCATTTAGATTCAATCCAAATGCAATTTATTTTCTTGTTGTGGAAGTGATTTTGTAAATATGAACACGAATTTGAATTCCTAATAAGATACGTAGATATATAAATGCAAAAATAAATTTCGCTAACATAATAATTCACTGTCATTAGAAAGCCCCAATCTGCGGATTAAATTACAACTTGACATAATTTGTACAATCTTTTGAATTTTATTACAGAGTGGCCAACTTGTGTTGGGGTTTATTTTAAGGGTCATCAACAATTGAACCAACTTTCTGTGACATCACTTTCCTTTATGTTTCTCAAGAAACGCATCACTTACCACGGACTGTAAGTCGAAACTATCAAACACTTACTGTGTGATTATCCCAATTGTTCGTCGAAATTCGTCGCAGATACACGGGAAACAGATCTGATGCAAGTTTTACTCTGGAACATGATATGTTTCGTCAGGAGTTTCGACTAACCGAGAGGTAATAAAGATAGAAGCTATATAAAGGGAATCACAACGGACAAAAAGACTACCGTGCAAGCAGGCTCTAAGTGGATGTAAATACAAGCCACTGAGCACAAGATCAGCGCAGACTCAAACGTTACTATGAACCATCAAGGTCAGTATACGAAGGCGATATACACTGGGAGAAGTATTTACTTGGAACTAATTCCGAGAGAAAAATTTAAAAAACATCCTATAAAACAAACTTAACTTAACAAACTTAACAGAAGAATGAATAAATTACACCATACGGCGTAAATAAATACGAAGGTTATCCTAAAAGTTTTTAGAAAAGGTAAGAAAAAACATAAATTGTTTAGTTTAAATGGTTTATTGCTTTTCAAAATATTCTCCTTCAAGATTTATACACTTTTCCATTCTATAAAACCAGTTTCCAAAAAATTTATTCCACGCTGAACTCTCTTTGATGTGTCACTGTTTTTTACCACAAAAAGTTTCGAATTATATGGATATGATGTTTGGAAACGTCAAAAGAATCAGTGCTGCCACATTCTAAATATTTATCGGACGTATAAACCCTAGTAAAACGATAATAGAACCGTTCACGAAAGACTGACAACTTCAACGACTAAATTAAGCTGAGACACGAGACTAACTCCAGTCGAATAAGTCAAATATTTAAGAATATACTGTACCTGGATAATAAACTCACATGAAAAAAACCATGTGCCATATTTACAAATATGTATGCCCAATGTTGTCTGCTAGGAAAGTGCTTCTGGAACTGACTTCTTTGCACTCCTTGGTTAAGGAAGGAATCAGAAGACACAGATATATCGAATCGAGATAACATGATGTCAATCAATTGCAAGGGACGAGAATATAAGGAAATCTAACTTTGAAAAGAATTTCCTTACGAAGATAAGTTGTAACAAAACATTTAACGAAAAGCCCACAAAAAATGGACCACTAAATAGAAAAAATTCAAGAACTGAAAAGGGACTGCTGCAGGGGTACTCGAATTGTGGGCAGGTGTACTAGTGCATTGCAGGCAGAAATATGGTTTAAAACAGATGCATCATACCCTGATCAGTTTTGCCAAAAAATGTAGGAATCTGCGAAAAAGCAGTAATGGAAGACAGTCAAGCATCAATTAGAGCACTAACACTCAGGTAATTAAATCTAAACTGTTTTTGAAACGAACACGGCAGTAGCAAATATCTTTATTTTCTGTTGCGTACCCAGCTATTTCAGTTGTGCCAGCAATGAAGCGGCGGATTCTCTAGCACGATAAGAAGCAGCCGAATGCTTTGTAGGGCCTGAACTATTCTGTGGTATCATTCCCTTAAAGAAAACTTCAGGAGAATGGAAAAGTGGAGCATTACCAAGAACTAGAAAAACCTTAAACGACTATGGCAGACAAAGAAACTCTTAGAGAACTAAAACTTGAAAAAACTGAAAACCATGCATCGGTTTAGAAAGAACAACGTATCCTAATAGCGGACTGTACTTAGGTGTTAGGAATACCAAAGGAAACTATGTTTGACAGAGGGGGGCCTTTGGAGATTCTGCAGAGAAGACCACAAGGTGACTGAGTCTTTGCTCGCAACTACACAGACACAGACTACTCGAAAAGGTACTCCTACCCCCCTCTGAAATCCAAAGCTTATTTGCAAAAAGCATACTCATATTCCTTCAGGAACTGAACTTCTTATCCTCTTCTTATCCTTCTCCTTCTTATCCTTCTTATCCTTCATACCCTCTCAATCCTAATAATAATAGTCGCATATTGTGTGAGTGTGTGGCTGTGTGTCGTATTAGGAGAAGCATTTTCCAAAAAGATATCATCTCCCAAAAACATCTAAGGAACTCCTTTGCAGAAATAGTTTTCGTCAACAGAAAAGTGGAACTACTGCTGGTGTAAAGATGACTTACTCGTACGGTACAATACCTTTACGCCCATGGGCGTAGCCACAAAAAAATCCTCGTGCAAGTTACTTGCTTTTAGTTGACTTCATCATTGAGTACGAAAAGGTTTAATTTGTTGTCTGCATTTAAGTGATTCAATTCACCTGTTATTGTCAACTTCTATCCATGAGGCGGCTGAGAAGGCCACTACCAAGCCTTTCAATAATAGGTGTCTCTAAATGAAGGTTTCCCATTTACGGGCACTTATGATCTTATCACGCCTTGTAACTCTGACGGACATCCGTAGCATTTAAATATTAAGATCGGACGCACGATTGTTGTGTAGACTCTACCTTTGAATTTGGCATCTTTTGGTCGCACAATATCACCGTATTTTCTTGCCATTTTAACCACCTTACACACTTTTGTGGACCCATTAACAATGGAGTGCAAGTATTTTTCCAGCAGAATGTCCGGAGTAAATCTTGTTCACTCTGCTACAATGCAGATGTTCTGTTTTTGTGCGACTGAACCTTAGTGCGTTGTTTAGTCAAAGCCTATTCTACAAATGCACCCAAAGGCTTCAACCAGAAAATTTTACCATAATTGTTATTTCCCCGTTGACTTATTCGTTGGAGATTGTGCTATGACTTGATTGAACCACGAAACCTGTCAACCACAAATACGACGCAGTTCAGTTAACGAAAAATCATGGTGCATAACTGGGAACTTACTGAGAATTTAAGTACTAAGGCGAATCAGCCCCCAATAAATAAATATTAAATAGCCAAAGTAAATGAAATCTAATTTTCTCAATTTAAGCTAAGAAAAAATATTATAATTTCACATCGGATCACAAAATAAAGTTGACGAGCAAGCACACAATTCAGGCAAGTTTATCACTAAACAGCGTCATCCGTAAAAAAACAAGTTCTTTAGGTCTCCAGACAATAATAACAAACTTTCCCGCAGTGGTGATTAATTGGTTAGGCTAACACCCTAAATGAAATAATGCGAATTACAGTTCAATCGTTCATAAACTTTTTCAATCAAGATAACCGAAGCATTTACATATACCGCCGGAACCACGCTGAAACCACATGGAAATTTGCAATATCAAGATCAAGTTTGGAAACTCATAAGCCGTGAAAAAATCGATTAACAGTCTTTCAGACTTATGGGTTTTGGTAAAGGCTTTTTTATTACTTATGTATATAATGCAGATTAGCAAATATTAACTCAGAAACTACATGCACCAAAAATCCCCGAGCCGTGGTTTTGGTGTGGTGCTAACGAATTGCGACGGATTACTTGCTATTGTTCAAATCTCCTGAGAAATGGGAGGAGGGTCTCATTGGAAAGTTGGCGGTCCTAAATCTATAAAATTCGTCATCTGCTGTTGTTGCTATTATAAGCATTAACACAGAAGAAAACTCCTTTTTACCATTGTTGAAAACGCATCCATTTTTGAATTTTTTTGGCGACAATGTGCATCAAACTGAACAACAATTCGAAAGACCTTGGTCGTGTTAATTTCGCCTCGTGAATCGAAAGCAGATCTTCGAAAAAATCTCTTCAAACCCACGACTTTTTCATCGATTTCAACGTCGCGTATGACAGCATTCATAGAGACGAGTTATACAGAACAATGTCTAGTTTTGCATCCCTGCCAAACTCGTCCACTTGTGCAGGATGGCGATGGCGATGGCGAATGCACGTTTCTCCATCAGGGTCGGTAAAGAATTCAGCGAGACCTTTCATGTCAAAAAAGAATTTAGACAAGGTGACGCTGGTGATAGTGAGTGAAGGAGGATACGAACTGTACGGTGTCATCGACATTGCTAGAAGAGTGAAGGTCGAACGACTGAGTTGACTGGGTCATGTAGAGCAAATGAGCACCAATGTTCCGACTCGAAACTACCCCCGAGGGACGGCGCAGTAGAGGAAGATCGCGACTCAGGCGGCACAGGACCAATTTGGCGTGCGAAACTGGAGACAGCTGAGTAAAGACCTAACTAGCTGGAGCGCACATATGTAGTTACAGTGAACGAAAGTGTCAGTGGGACTCCGAAAGGAAACTACCAATTTCACATCGTTAGCAACAATTGAAAATTTCAAGAAAAATGTTTTAAATACGTACTCGAAAAAGACCAACAACTGCATGTTTACAAAACTCATTTAACGCAGGAACTCAATCTTAAGAAAATCCTTCTAAACGTCGTGTCAACTGTTCGGGAGTTGAGTTCTACAAAACCAAGAGGAGAACAACAATTTTGCGAAGCACATTATTTTCAGCAGTGAAGCGCACTTTCAATTGGACAGCTCGAGTGATCCATTAAGGAACGATGCATCCCGGTGAAGCTACTCTTTCGTACGGTTTTCTGAACCTTGATGACATGGGGTTCCAGCAGGACAACCCAAACTGACATAATGTGTAAAAATCAATCGATTTATTGTGGCAACAATTTGACAGCAAAATCAAGCGGTTTGACGCTGTACGACTCGTATTTGTGTTGTTGTGTGAAGTATCAGATCTATGCGAATAATTTTTATTGGTGAGATTATAGGCAAACGTCACCGAAATAAAACAGACGTGCAAACAGAAATGAGGAAAACACTTTCCAGAGATTGTCTACTTTGTACACAATTCGATACAAATACGAGCTTCGTCATTCACTCAAAAAAAGGTGTGCGCTTCCATTGAGACTCATTTTCAACAAGTTCAAAATATCTGAATCATTTTTTTCTGCTTTTTTTTAATAACCAGCTCACCACACCTAACGACAGTAGAGGAAGGCCAACATAGGTAGTAATGCTTGCTCCACTCAGCCTTAAACAATTACCCAAGGCAACTGACTAAACAATGTTTCCTAATGCCCCGCCATTATGTGAATATGCATCCATTTAGACCACCCAAAAGGAAACAAAAAACCCCTCATTACAAAGCGGTACCACACGATTCTTTTACGAGTATTTGAAGTAGGCCCATAATGCGTCAGAATTTGTTAATGGTAACAAATCATTTTCTGGCAGCTGAATGCAAAGAGCGGATAATAATCGGGTTTACACTCTAATCTCATTGGAAATTCAAAGAAATATCCGGAATCTGACACTCAGTGGAGAGTAGAAAAGATAAATAAATAGATTAGAGGAAGTTGATTACAGATTGATTGACCTTATAGGAAATACAAACAAAATCTTCAACAGAAGCGTTGATCTAAATTTCTGACATCTGATGGCCTTTACACCTTCCTTATTATACGAGTATAACTGCGTTCAGATGGTAACTGATCTTAGTGTCCTTCGTGTTGTATCACATGATTTTCCTTTTGTAACCTTTTCAAGTTATACTGTTAGGAAAATGGGATAAGTTAGAATGCCAATGCCAATCTACCACTTACTGAAATAAACAAACATCATAACCAACTAATGGGTTAAGAGGCTTCAATTTGGCTATTTACATCTGGAGAATGTGCAGTTCACTCCGAAATTGTGTTAAACTGGTTAAACACCTACGCATGTACGAGTACTAAAAGCTATTTCAGAGTGTAAAACCTGAAACGGAAGAAAATTTCAATGCAATTCGTTGAGTATAACTCTCACTTTTTACCACCGTGTTTGTTAGTTCTGGACCATTAAACTTTTATAAGCAAAGGCACATACGGAATTGCGGCGTCCTTGTAATAAAACGTTTTCTGGTTTTCTGGTGGTGAGAATTTGGTTTAATGAATTACATAAGAAATCCATACGAGTACATGCATCAATCTATTTAATTTCGACTTAGGTTTTCCGGGCTTAAAACCACTATCGGTTTCGTTAGCATCATTCTGAATTGTGGCCTTCTTGGATAACGATTAACTATACGACGCAGGTACCAATAAACATAAATTTTTAATAATCGCGTGTTTTTATTGAGATTCTGAACTTCAGTGTTGAACAGTTTAATAACCATTAAACTTGCCATGAGCAAGTCAATCTTTATGTATGCGGCCCACATTAGAGGCTTTAATGACGAGCCGTAAGTCCTACATTAGAAAGGTGAAATCGGCGCTGAGAATTACACTATGAAGGGTATGTTACTCCTTCGTGTCAGCAAATGCGATAAGTATATGTATGTATGTATCTAGGCCGAATGCCTATCCATCTAAAATCGAAGAAGTCCGCCGCATTACGCGAAAGCGAACGCGATGACAGCATACGAATCATGGAATCTATAAAAGTAGAGTGCCAACATAGGTGGAGCATCAAAACCAAAGGACGATGGACAAACAAACTGATTCCAAACGTTGACGAATGAATTAGCAGAGAGAAAGGAGCGGTAAACTATTACCAAATAACATTTCTATCGAGGAATGTATGCTTCCCACGTACAAGTACAAGTAGAAGTATGCGGATGAATAATTCTGCCAGCACAATGAAGAAAAAAACTAGAATGCAAAGCAGGGGCTGATAAAATGCCAAAATTACAGAAATGCTAGAAAAGTTGGCGGCCAAGTGTTCTAAAGAAGCTTGATAAACATCAAAAGTGAGTAGAACCAGCAGAGAGACTACGAAATGTCCAACCTGCTCTTGCAAAGGAATGCACTGACTGACAGTACCACAGAAGACAAACAGGACAGAGTAATAGGAAGAGTTTTTTTTAGCACATAGATATACAAGAACATAAACATAACTCATAGCACAGAAAATACTCTGCATCTATTTTCTAAGAGTGCATAAAAAAAACCCTTGATAAAGATGGCTTAAACTGATTGATATGTATTTGATGAAAAAAATCTATTTTATTTTGGTTATTACTCAGCTTCCAAATGACGCACAGCGATATTTTATAGCTTAAAAAATTAGTAATGAATAAAACAATCGACAAAAAAGAATTCGGTGTGAATTCCTGTAATTGCAAAATAAATCGAGAAGCCTAGGTCTTTCTCTAGTCAAGCAAGCAAATGTATGTTAATCAGTTCAGCTGTTTCTGACCTACCACAGCATAATATATAAAGCAATACATAGAGTAATAGACCACTTTACTTTTTTGTCAAAAATTCTTAAAATTTGGTAAATTTTGGAAAATCCTATCCCTTTAACGATAATTAAATTCATGATTTCAAAACCACTCAAAGAGTGGCTTGTAGTTGTTTCGATCTGGAAAGCCGTAACGGAAAACGTCCTGTGCTAAAATTTAACACAATATACATAGCTCTGGCATATATTTTTTTTTTAAAAAGAACTTAGTATATCAACACAAATTACATTAATAGTGTTCGCAAAACACCATGTATTCCTTGTAATTTGAAAACTAATTAACGTAAATCAAATCTGTTTCCTTTCCTTTATTTTAAAATTCACTCAGAAATTTTGACGCCAAGAAAAATTACTTAACGATTAGAAAAAGTAGCTACTTGGTGACACATTTCAAAAAATTGATCTAATTTCATAAAATGTGAGGAAAATTCGTTAAGTTTCTATTCCCAGAGTAATGTGTATACATATTCCTTGCTGTTTGGAAACTAATTAGTGTAAAGCGAATTTCCATCATTTTAAAATACTCCTAACGATTCAGGACGATTATCTAACGATTAAACAAAAGGCACGTACTTGGTGATGCATGGCAAAAGATTGATGGAACCATCTAATTTCATAAAATCTAAGAAAAATTCGTTAAGCTTTTGATCTAACTTCACTATAATTCATGGTAAACAATTAACAAGAAATGTTTCGAAAAAGATCAACCAAAAATGTACCCATGTCAGCCAACAATATTTTTAAAATCTCAATGACAATTGCTAAGTTTCAATTCATCATTCGGATTGAATGGAAAAAAAAAATGTTTTATTATTTAATTTTTAATTCCCTAAATGCAAAAATCTTTTGTTTTATTGCTTATTACGTTAATTATTTCACGTTTCTTTCACGACTTCCTTAATAACTTGTTATATACATATGTATGTGCATATTTAATTTTCAAACAATGCGTTGCAGAAATTTAACGACACTATAAAATATATTCAAACTATAAAAACCAGTAATTTCTACTCACTTTGATCTTTTATATTTTTTTCCAAAGACCGCAAAGAAGTTTTTAAAAAACAAACAATCCACACTATAGATGCTCCTGTTCACTCACTGAGAATTTATTGTTTGTTCCTCAATAAAGAAAAAAAAAAAAACTATGTTATGCAGTCCGTCCAATAAATCTAGTTCACTTCAATGAAGTAATTCAATTTACACGTAATTTGATAACTATTCAACGCGCACTTTGTAATTATTTATTACCGTGTTTTTTTTTTTTTGAATAAGAAAATAATTAAATTCAAATTTTCTTGTTCCTTGGCACCAACAAAAATTGCTTCGACTGCATTAATTCGCTGCTATCACGCGAATTAATTGGTGAATATATGTACAAACGTCTATGCTCTTTCAATATAAACAAATTCACTTTCCGCGATATGATTAAAGAAATTTTGTTTGCAAGAAACCGCCACTTACTGACGCAGAACTACTGAGCGCTCGCTGATGGACTTCTTGGATATTTATAACAACTGACCGAAATCCGTTGGAGCCTCCTCCTTAAGTCAAAAAATAAAAAAAGCGAAACCGAGAGTGTTGTCGTCCCTACCTCCTAATGAAGTATGCTACCACAGACAGTATCACACGTCGCTTATAAGTCCGAACTATAACGATCCATTTTTTTTGTGTGTTTAACGGAGACATTATTGAAAACAAAAGTGCAACTTTGATACTAGATACTTATTCACCTCCTACGGTTAGCTGTTGGACAGGTTCAATTTTTAATGCCGCCACTTTAAAAGCTTTTTTCACTACTCGTACCACCACCTTGGAAGCCAAGCTTGTAGATCACGGAGTTCTGCGAATTTCATTGAGTGAATTGGAGGTTGGTTGGTAGCTTTTGCGAAGAGGTAGCTCGAGTCTCCTCTTCGGTTCGTCGGTGTCAGAGTCATAGTCGTTATGTCCATTCATTTATTTGGCCATTCACTGAGGCGAGGCTTGCTGTGTGATGTGACGATGGCTCATTCCGTTCCGTATTGGGATCTCGAGACAAAGGGCGATTAATTAGCACGAGATGTTGATTGTTTTCTTTTTTGATATTTACATCATTCAATTTGAGTGAAAGTGAAAAATCAGATCAGTCAGATCCGTACGATGATCTACAGTAAGATACGATCTGTGCGATGCGATACGACCGGCAAACGGTGTGATGGTAGTGTGCTGAATGAAACAGGTGGCTTGTTGATGTTGATGGCGTCTGTTATTGTTTGGATCGAGTTATAATTAGAGATTCTCACGATGATATAACTTTTTTGCGTTCGAAATGCTTGCGATTTCTTGCATGCAATTTACGTTGATTTGTTGTTCCGGCAGGGAAATCTGTTTGAATTGGTTAAAGCGTGGAGACTTTAAACGATTATTATCTCAAAATTCGTACATAGCTACTGTTTATTTCGAATTGTGTAAATTTTGTTGACTTTATTGTCAAGTTTAGTGTCTACTTCCATTAATTTTTCTTTGTATTTGTCTTTATTATTTCACTTCTTTTCAAAGCCAATTAAAGTCATATAATATTACCCCACTATAGGCTACTATAATAACCATAAAACTGGGGGGAGAGTGGGATGGAACTCGATTAAGAGACCTTCAAAGCATGGGGTTGAGATATACTCCACCTAAACACACGATGGAAAGTCAACTGTGCAAACGATCAACGAGAAGTCTATTCAGATGATTGGCAACATTACAAGGACATGTCGGCATTATACATCATTTTATTGGTGAAATGAAGAAATTGCTTTGGATATGTTGATTCTGTGGTAACAAAATGGACCTTACTGGTCTAAGTGAGGCTGTATCTAGCGCAGCCTGCCACTATAACCTAATATAACCGAAGGCTTGTTTCACTTTTCCAAGGAAGCAGCTCTGAGAGAATATGAAAACATTGTATGCGCACAAGGAGATTACATTAACACTGCAGAGGAAAAATCATCTTTTCTGAAATCTAGCATCAGTACAAGGAAACAAAAAAAAAAAGCAATAGTTTCATTGAAGTATGAATTGGATGAAAGCCCTTGGGGCTGACGTACCAATTGGAAATGAATAAATTAAAGTCTCTTCGCAACACCATCTCCTATCGGTTTAGATATACTACTGATCAAGTTCAAGTCCATTTTTCAAAACAAAAGGACACTGAGCACAGCCTTTGCTTTTCAACTCCGACTGCTTAGGACTCTGTGCAACAGTAAGACTGTATTTCTCGACCTGTTGTACAGTAATTATTGCTTGCCAGGTAAGGGGGTTGTCAGTAATGTTGAGAATTTTGGATTTTAGTGGAGTTCATCTTAGCTTGACTGTTGGAAACTATGCAACAGCGGTGAAACAATATCAGATTTGGATTGGAATGGATTCAATTAATTCACAACCACAGACTACTCTTTAATGTGTCACCGATTAACAACAAAAAATTAGTGGCAATAGTATATAGGCACGTCCTTGTGGGACCCCGCTTCGAATCTCAGGTTTCATCAACAGCTTGCCCAGGAAAAAAGGTCAACCGCAGAAAAAATATACGACGTATGCTATTATTCCAGGATAGGAAAGCATAGGATTAGTGAAAAGCAGTGTCCTCAATCAGCATGTCAAGTCGAAGATGTGTAAGGTGCTTTCAGTCTTTTGATAGTGTAAGGGGGCTTTTGGCCAGACATTGGGCTTATCACCGAAAAAGATTCTCTGGATCTATACGGCTATGTAACCCTTTTCTTGCTTATGCGTCGGTTGTTTGGAGGAGGGGTCTCTCGTTCTGCACTAAACTTCAAAGAGCCGTCTTGACTGCACGGGAACTTCTCGAAGTACGCCTGCCTCTGTTTTAGATGTTCTGCTTGATTTACCTCCCCTTGATACATACGCATATCATGGTTTGTACTATCTTCCGTCTCAGATGAGGTGCCTTTTGGTATCATTCGCACTGGAGTATCGATGACCTTGCGCGACACTGATTCGATGGATATGCCGTCTGATGCAATGATGCCGGAACTACGACTGCTGTACAAATTTAGGGTCAAGTTTCCTTGCGTTTAAGATAAGCTTCGGTCAGTCTGAGCCCGGATTGGACTGCAGATGAATCTTTACGGATGGCTTCAAAACTGATGAAGATTCTGGCACGGGTGTCTTCGTGGAGACCGACAACACTAGACTTTACTACTCGTTAGGTAAAAATTCTACTGTTTTTCAAGCGGAGGTCTGCTATCCTAATGTGTATCTACCGATTGTATTGTAAATAATAGGTGGAGGGGTCAGAGTATTTGCGCCTGTAGTGGCAAACTTTAACACGTTCCAAAATAGCTCAAAAATTCAATAACCCTTGGATTTGGTCGCAAATTCTCTGATTTTTGTCTGGGTCTCAGGTCACACTGGGATTGCGGGAAATAAGATCTCCGATGAGATTGCTAAGAAAGCCTCAGAGACTGTTTTCTTAGGACCTGAACCTGAGTTGGGTCTTCCCGCAACCCGCCGCATTCCCGCTATCACCCTGCAGAAAACTGCAGACAACTTATTGGTGTTGGGTCTCAGATTGAGACTTTCATTTTGCTAAACATTTTAGTTTGCTTAGCTTAAGAGACACCACGGCCTGTGCAGTTTGTTATTGTCCTGCCTTTGCTCGAATCAGGTAACAGACCTCTATGTGGATGTGGTGAGTGCATCACTGAAGTGCCTTCTCAGTTTTCTCAAAAAGTCGAAAAGATTCCAATAAAATGGGTAATACTGGGTTTTGCTTCCTGGCAGTACAATGGATCAGTTGCGTCTGAATACTCCAGTGGAGTGTTTCCTACCCTGACCAAAAAGAAGCTCGACAAGACACATGCATAGACTTTAGGCATCTACATATATTGAGATTGGAAAGACAGCCCATAAAAACAACATAAATGAGCAGATAATGCTTAATTCCTTCCCGCAAATAAAAGAAAGTCGGAATTTTAAGGAAGGCTACTGAGGAGTTGCTTTAGTGGGTTCGTGCTCGGCAGTGTCTTTTGAATACTTCCAAGAGATTACGGTGTAGATCTGCACAACACAATGGCCTGTAAGGTCTGTCTAAAATGGTCGAGAGGGTACCCACTAATAAGCGGAAGAAAGGTGATTCTGATAGACCTTTCTCTCCTCTTCTCCGTAGAATGCAAGCCATCGATGGTGAACATCCATCTCCAGGGCTAATAGAATAGAACAATGTTTTCTATTACTCATTAATGAGAAGGATAAAAGGGAAGGACATTGATATTTCCTCCATCAGGCAGAACCAAATAATTGTAAGGAAAAAAAAAAATAGTGGATAAGTTAATTTTGCTCACGTGTCGTGCTAACGTTTGCTGTAAAGTTGGAAAATGAATACTTGAAGCAGTCTTAATTTGTCCACTGTAATGGTAAAGAACAACTTCTGAGGGAAACCCTAGAGCTATTGATGGACAACTTCCCAGAAAGCTTCGTCAAATACCAACACATAACAATCAAATCATGAGTGCTTCGATCTACGCTATAAGTAAATTAATAGCTTCAAGACTTGAAATGTACTAAGACTTTAGTTAAAAACGTCAGGAATTAGAAATATCTTTGCAGGAAATAATTAACGCCAAATAATTTTTCACATTGGGCGCCATTAATAAAACTGCAAACTTATGCCTAAATGAAGTTTCATGCATTAGTTCCTTGTGCAAATGAGTTTTCGAGCATGTTTTCTGTCTGTTTTAAGTTCTCGAATGTTTTTTAACATCCCTCCTCAATGCTCAGTTTTGGTGAAAGATATGTTTTTTGTAATTGAAATTGAAATTGCACTAATCGTCTCGCAAACTTGCTATAAAAATCTGCTACAGAAAAGTCGTTCTAGACGACTGATTGGTAACTATTGCCGTCGAAAACAAGAGCCCACTGATACTTACGTCATGAGAAAAAGAAAAAAAAGCTTTTTGTAGCATAGGTATGTATAGATAAGTATGTACAAAAACCCCGGTCTGCTTAAATTTTACTGATCGCGATTCACGTGAATAGCCCATGTCCGGTTTCATTTTGGGCTGTTTTATTACGTCACGAGTTATAATGAAACATTGCCGGAAGGGAGGTACATATGTTGTGGCGACAGAACGTAAGCCATTAGTCTATTCTACGAATATATTGTAAAACCAAGTATTTTCAAATATTTTTTTCAAAGCTGCTACTCAGGTAAGTAGTGGTGGTTGTACAGGTGTGTCAAAAAAACCCCAAACCTTAGCTGGCACCTTTTGTTGATTCCATGGAAGTCAGAAAACATATAATCTCCCCAATTCCATTCTCTGAAAACCCTTTCAAATCGTCAAAGCAAAGTTTACCTAATGAGACATATGTATCTACCTCAAGTCCTACTTTAAAATTGTTGGGTCTTTGTACAGTTGTAGATGCGTTATATCTTTCTGGATATGTCCCAAGTTGGCTAAGTTGGCTAAGAGGGGTGAGACTCCTCTATGTCGCACTCCGATCAGTATAGACCCATTGTGATGCCCATAAGAGAAAAAATTGTATCACTTAACCCGTGAACATAACGTATCCAATAGTTAGCGATGGTCGAAGTATACTACTTACTGTGCCTGGAATACAAACCATTCTGTCGATGTAATGTATCCAGAGATGCCGTTCACTAGTTTGTAGGAGAGTTCATCGATATCCCGGAAGAAATTTATCCAATGAATTGCTTTCTTTAGTGACAGACACTTGGACAATGGCAGAGAAATGTCCTCATGGATCTCCTCATCACCGTAGCTTCTACTGAGGTCTTCGTTAGTTAATCGTTATTTCTTCATATGATACCGCAGAGTGTTATGTCCCGTGAGCACTCCTATAAGGATAGATAGAGATTTTCTGTTTTCTGAATAAGTCTGCTAGTTCTTCCTGTGCATGTGCTGAAATAATTCCATCTATTATTTGCCTCTATTAGAGTTTTATTTTCCGTTTCGTGCCTAAGTATTCATGGCGGGATGTTCGACTTTAGATCGGTTTGCTTCTAGTCCGCTGCCGAGCCTCTCCTAGCTCGTTCATCAGCCCTCTTATTCACTGATATACCTTCATGACCAGGGATCCAGCAGATTATTACCTTATGCTGCATTCCAAGAACATTCAGCTCTTCTCGGCACAACTTGACGAGTTTCGATTTTATTTCTGTAGCTAATATCACTTCTATCACTACCTAGATATCGACGAAAAAGGTCGTATATTCACGAGGTGTTGTTTTCACTGCAGTCTCACGGACCTCCGCTTGAAAACAGTGCTGTAACATGGAAGTCTGACTGGTTTTGGCATACCTCGGAAAAGTGAAAAAATACCTGCGCCTACAATAATGTCCTTATTGGACCCATCAATGTAAACTTCTAAAGCTATAGCTTGTGCGGTCGGTATTTCTCTGTGCTTCCATTCTTCTCTACTCGAGTAGAGGTTTGTAAAGGTCTTGTAAAGTCTAGATATGGCATTGTGGCGGTTGATGCTACATTGCCTACATATTCCTGTAGGATCATAGTACGGCCTGATGTGTTCGGCATTGCACTGTCTGATTGGCTGAACCTTAAGACGGTTATAGTCGCCGATTTTCATACAAGAAGTCTAGTGGTAGTAGGTTTAGGATGGCCTAGAGTCCTACTGCTGTTGTGGTTCTCATGGCATTGGTAGCTGCAATGCATGCTAAACTTTGTATTCTTGTGATGGCCTTGAGGTTGCTGACTGATTTTCCATAACGCCAGGCTGCCAGGTAAGTATAGACCTAGCAATGGCCAATAGTTTGAGGCTTGCTCTCAAAGTTTTTCATATATTCTACTACACGAGCATAACGCTGTCGAGGTATTCTTAATTCTTTGGTTGATGTTTGGTTTCCAGTTTCCATTCCAGAGGCGGATGCATCCAACAGAAGAGGCTTTGAATTGCGGTGATCTCTTTTTTGTGAACCGTGTCAACTCAGTTTTATTACCAGTCCACATGTCTAATTTCATAGGATTGACAGTCAGATTGCTTCTATAAATTTATCTCTGATTAGTACCAGTACCATATCATGTGCGTACCTGTGAACGCAGAAACCATTATCAGTTAGTTAGCAGTTCATTTATTACGATGGACCAAACTAAGGGAGAAAGAACTCCTACTTGGAGGTAACCTTTTGCAATTGTTCAACATCAATATAAAATAATACATAACATAAAATAAAATAATACATATGTTTATGGCTGATTCAATTTAAATTTTAAAAAACTTCATCAAATGCTTCGCCATTTGGATCGCCAGCCTTCTTTCGAGCACGCGCCAAAATTGCCTGCAACTCAGATGAACGTGATGTCTTGTACTGAAATAATACAAATTTCTTAGACTTGTTAATGAAAACCAAAAAAATCATTAACAGCACTTACACCGGAGAAGTTCTTTTGTAAGATAATTTGCGATATCAAACGCCTGCTCTCCTGAAAACCAAAATAACCTTCAATAGTCTGATTGGAGAGGGCAAACAACTCATTTCCATTAAGCCCGTGAAATTTCTTCACAATTTGATCGGAAAAGCCTTTTCCACGAAGCCATTCCTCAACTTCTTTAGCACTTGACGTTTGTTCGATGTAAATTTGGGGAGTTTTCAGAATTTCCAAATCCTTACGCCTTTCACGCGATACCAATGTATTGCGGAGTTCTGCCTGCACCTCGTCCTGAGCTGCCATACTCTCCGTGTCACAATCATTACGTGCCCTCATAGCTGTACAAATGGATAACCGATTAGTATCTAGATTGAAAAATTGCAACAATTTAAATTGAACGAGCATCATTCGTTCAATTGAAAGACTGGGAGCTAAAGAATGAATTATTTGTCTTACCAACAAGGACCGGAGCATTTGGATGTTGGGTAATTAAAAAATGCCTCGCAGGAAAAAAAAATCATATTCTTGTCATGTAGGTAGGTACCAAACATGTCCATTCGATTTAAGGTCAATCAACTTGAATTCGAATGTGTTATTGAACAAAACAAACACGTTGATAGGTAACTCTTAAACAAGTTAATACATGGCAGTCAATGACCAACAGATGAACGCCAGATGGAAACGAATCTAGTCGCTGTATCTTGGCCATAAATCATACCCATTTGAGGTTGTAAATTGTTGTCACTTTCGTCTCTAATTTGTGCACTTGTCAAAGTGAATGCTTTATTACGTGTACTTACCAACAAGTGCTCCAGCTATGGCCATCTCCCTTTGAAGTGTATTTTGTGGTGTGGTCGGAGTGCTATCCGTTGGCGGCGGCGGAGGTGGTGGAGGCGGAACACTAATTGATCTCCTGGGTAAAACCTGCTTCGGCTGTTCACGTTCGGTCTCATAGGCAAACAATGATGTTCTAGTTGTTTTTCCGTTATCTACATATAAACAGAATATTAAAAATTAATTCATATTAATAAAAATGCTGTCATTCATACAGAGTTTGATGACCATAGGCAAACTTAACTCTGGAAGAACTTCAATTAGTCGAATTTTCGAAAACGCTGCTATAAGATGCTTCTCATTACCATAAGGAAAATGAATAGTTTACGTAACCTTACACGACTAAGAGTTATTCACTAGATAGATTCGGTAGGTTTGAAAGCCCTTACATCGTGGCAATTTTGGATGATTACACCTGAGTTATCTAGTGACCTGTGGATAAATTGCCGCCAAACAGCAGTCGACAACATAATCTCACTGAGCAAAAAAAGTAACCGCATAGCGTTATCAACGTTACGCGTATTGTAAAACTGAACACAATAGTAGCGTTTCAAAGAACTTAATCCGTGTTTTGTGTTTTTAATCCCACATTAATAAATCAGTTGGCACATGCTTCACTCAAGATCCACTGTAGGAATTTTGATAAATTTTGAATTTTTTTCCTGAACTGACGTGCAGAAATTTTCTTTCAAAAATTATGAAAATCGAATTTTAGCCCCCTAAAATGTGGTGGGGGCATAAAAGGGAAAGATAATTGCTACTAAAGACTATTTCTTTGCCTTCGTCGAAAATTTGTAAACAGATTTTGAAAAAAAAGGTGAAAATTGTGAAAATCTCGCGTACTTTTTTGGTCGTTATGAAGCAACTTCTCGCCCAGTTATAGTGAACCTGATCAATGAATTTGAATCAACCGGTCAGGGTTATAGTGTGAAGACTTCAACTCGTGCTCGTAAAGCGAGGTCAGTTGAAAATATTGATGATGTGACTGAAAGTGCCGCCGCAGACATTGGTTTTCGAACAGAGGTTTTACTTAACTCCCAAACCAATCTACACCACATTTTGCATAAGGATATTGAAATGCTTGCAAAGTTCAGCTGATTCAAGAATTGAAGCCGTCGGTCCATGGACAAGGTCGTGGTTGGATGGTGACGAGGTCCATTTCCATTTGCAAGGCTTCGTTAATAAGCAGATATGTCACTCTGTAAGCCCGACAGTGATTGTCGAGCAAGCTCTCCATAGACAACAAGGAACAGTTCGGAATGACTTTTGGTCTTGCGGCACAATCAGGTTTTATTTCTTCTAAAATGGAGCCAGTCACAGTCAATTTATTGTGCTACCGAGCAGTGATAACCGATTTTTTGGTTTAAGTCTAAAATTCAAGAAAAAGACTTGAACGATGTCTATCTCCAGCAGGATGGGGCCACGAACAGAAAAAGACTTAAATTGATTGCCTAGATGATGCGATTTAATCACGCTAGACTTTTTTTCTTCGAGGATACGTTAAGGATAAGGTCTACTCCAATGATCAAGCGCTCAAAGATTATATCAGAGCTGTTACTTGCGATATCGAGTCGCCATTGTGTGAAAATGTCATCAAAAGGATGATAATTTACAAGAGAAGCCGAGGTGGACATTTAACAGGTATCGTGTTCCACTTGAATGGTAGAGTGTGTACTTTGAATTGAAAAGAAATATCCGCACTTTTTCGGAAAAAAAACCTTAATAGAATACCCTATCATTAGTAGTCACATTTGAAAATTATTCAAACATCTAACATATCAAGAACCAGACCCAGCGATTTTGATGAATTTCTGGATTTTAGTGCCTGGGTTTGGGGATGGTTTTCAGCAACTTTGTTCAACCAATTTTATTAGAAATAAGTACATATTCGCATAGGGGTAACGCTAAAGGCACCGGCTTTTATATAATATGGCACGTGGTGGGGGACAAAAATCGATTAGAAGGACCTTTGTGACTCCAAAACGAACATTAGAAAAATTGTTGTTATAAGGATTTTAGACTTTAATATCCTTTAATCTTCTCAAGAACCACATTACGTCGAATGTCAGTAAAAGATTTGAGTATGCACGCAGAAAAATTCAGTTAACGCAGAAATCCAAGTCTACAGAGCATTTCAAGCGCCGTACTTTCGCCGATTGGATGGATGCACGAGCAAACACAGCTTGATGAAGATTTTTCAAAGATAGTCATCTTCAGTGACGAAACCCATTTTCATCTCAGCGAATAAGCAAAATTGTTGCATTTGGTCCAATGGAAACCCAAGGGAGATTGTCGAGGAACCGATGCATCCTCAAAGAGTCACTGTTTGGTGTGGTTTTTGAGATAAAGGAATTATTGGAGCGTTTTTTTGAAAATGCTACCGGTAATGGTGTTACTGTGAATGGTGAACGCTATCGTACCATGATAACTAACATTTTTTGGCCCAAATTAGATGATATGGATATGGACGATGTGTGGTTCCAACAAAACGGTGGCATGTGCTACACAGGTAATGCAAGAATAACTTTATTGCACGAGAAGTTTCCGGGACGCATTATCTCGCGAAGCAGCGATGTCAATTGGCCACCAAGATCGTGTGATTTGACACCGTTGGACTTCTTTCTTTGGAATTATCTCAGAAGTAAGGTCTATGTCAAAAAACCAGCAACAATTCAAGAGCTAAAGGACGAGATAAGAAGGCATGTTGGTGGAATAGAGGCCAAATTATGTCATGATGTCATCATAAATTTGGATAAACGGTGAACATTTGTCCGATATTATCTTTCACACATAATTATCGATAAGCATTCAATAAAAAAATCAAATTCATTCCAATGCAATAATTTTTTATATACTATTCGCATGGTGAAACCCTTATTGCCACATCCTGCAATTGTGGATCGTTAAATGGCGCCTAATGCGTTGAGTGTTTTATCTTTATTCTTCAAGGCTCATACTTATGTATACTTACAACAATCTAATGAGTATTGACAAGCAAGCTTCTGAGAAAACATGCATAGAACCTATGTCAGTATTTCTGTGGAACAACGAACGCTATCCCACGGCATACAACCCAATTGTAAAACAGTTTTTAGTGAAATACTTGTAAATCCTTGTTCTACTGAGAAACATCAATGAGCTAAGGCAGGTAAAAGGAGCCATCTATTGATAGGGAATGCTTTCTTATAACCTGCGAACTTATCAATTATTTTACGATCATTTTTGCTTCAGATTTATGATTAACTAGTCTGCTTTTAGAAAAACTAAAGCGCGGAACACACAGCATGTCAGTACGTCGTATGTACAAGTTTGTTATACTTGGAAGCAAAAAATCTTATAAGCACATCTGAGCTCCAATAGGCTAAAGGAATACCTCCAGTTGTAATAATCTTGTCTTTATTAGGAAGATCGAATGTGTTTTGGTTTATGTAAATCTACCCGTGTGGCACGAAAGACAAATTTGATTACATCGCCTTTACACTCTTGGTCGTAGCTAACATTTTCTTTAGACTTAAAATTAAGATAATTCGAAATAAGTCAAATGGAGCTCAAGCGTTGAATCAAAGATCACCAAGCCTCATGTGCAATCCAAACGTGAAAACATAAACGTCTACCTACAACAGTTAACGAAGGTAGACAAAAGATAGGTCATGGTTCCTAACAGACACTAGGAATTAGAGGTGGATGATGCAATAGAAGACTTTATTCTCCAAGCCGATTTTAAATATAAAATGTTTTTATCATGACCAGCGGTAGACCAAAATACACAAATTATGCACATGTACGTATGGTATTCACTACCAGGAGTATAACAAGTGGTTTATCGGCGTATCAGTCATGGATAGAACTTAAATTATTTATCAAGAATCAAAGTTTAATTGCTCTGCTAAAAACAATAACTCGAGCATTTGATAATTGGTCAAATATTTATATACGCATGTTACACTTTCAAGAATAAGATTATATTCGCGATACACTTATCAGAAAGTTTCTACAACAATTGATAGTACTGAGTGCAATTAAACACTTGAAAATACACTTAGAAAACACGAAAAAATAATGTCATACTCGTACATCACTTCACATAAACAAGATCTAAAGAAACAACATTTTGCACACTCACCTTGATCATAGATTGACGAAGACAGCGATTCTGTATCCTGAAATAAATTATTTTTAATTTTAATGAGTATAGTCTTTCTGTTGTATGTATAGGTACTTACAGATGGCTTTCCCATATAGGTGGATGCCTCATGGTTTTCAAAGTTCTGTGCTGTCAAAATTGTATTTGGAACGTAGCCGATTTGCCCCCGGGAGTTTCGTGCCTTCCACCATTTGCGGGAGTCGTCAATTACCTGTAAAAATACATTTTCAATTCTATTTACCGCTTCACTGGTAACGCAAACTTACCTCTAGATACTCCCCCTTAACCACAGACAGCTCCTTATCGGTTTTAGCTGGCCTTTCGTAAGTTACCTCAGCGATTCTAACATTCCTCGACTGTAACTTTCTGTGCCAAGTATTGTTTGTAATATCATGATCGAGCCTCTCCTCAGTTCTTATTATCGGTGGCGGTAGGTATGGCACCGGTTCGTCAACTATAAAGTCCGGTGACCAATCATCGAAGAATATCGGATGATAGGATCCCTTGTGATCCTTAAATTGATCTTTTGGCACAGTCCAGTTTTTGCCCAATGATTGCCAGAATTCCAACTCTTTGGGTGTAACACAAGAGTTAAGCAAAGTTATTGTTTCCCTCCGGAGTAGGGGATTCACAACCGACTGAGGTATTTTAGCACCGGGATAGACGTCATTGCAAACCGTTACTATAGTTTGCAGTGACACGAACATACCATGAATCGGTGCCTTAGGATCTGATATGTGAGCCTGGAGACGTGTTATAAAATTGAAGCCCAGCTTAAATTTAGCGAATATATCGACGAATTCATTTTCTACTGGAGGCCTTGAACGGAGAATCAACAGACCTTCCCCATGTGGATTTGTGTTCAATCGGTTTTCATTTTTCCTTACTTCTAGCTCACGTAAAGCCTCAGCAGCATAATGAAGTCGAAGGACGAATTTTTCGATATCTTCGAAGCAATGGTTTAGAACCAAAATATCACGCTCAGCGTTGGCCTTTGAGATTTCATCGTCTCGACATTTGTTCATTGCTTCACGTATGCCGTACTGGTCCTTATCATTTGCCATTGGCTTGGATTTATTATCGTTAGCCTCACGACGTTGGGTTACAATTTTACCACTGCGAATGAGTTTTAAGTCTTCAACTAGAAGCACAGCTGAGACGTCTTCCACCTGTGGATGGAGGTTGCTTTATAAATTTTGTTTATAAATCGAGATGTGACAATTTACCTGAAACACATGCATTTCTGTGTTTCCGAGTGCTGATCCTGACACTGCAAACACCAGAATGTTATTATATGCTTCCAATGGATCTTTGCTAATAAAAGCGGTTGGTTCTTGTATCAAAGATCCTGGAAAACTCTCGATTTCTACCTGCAAAGAAAGTAATTAGCAAGAGTTGGATAATTGTTTAAAAATGTGTATTCTGACTTAATTCAGTACAGAATTTCATTATAGAGCTAAGCAAAGAGTGAAAACTACACCAATAGAGATTATGGAATAGAAGAAAATACAGCTCCCTATAGGAATAGCCAAAAGGATGTTCGTGAAAGAAAGAGAAGCTAAATGGTTTCGCCTCCGACGAAGAATACTTTTTTTCAGATCAAGAAACCATATGTCAAGTCTACAAACGCTCAGTAATACTTTGCTTTTAAGGAATTCAGATTAAGGAAATTACTACTACATACTACTACAACGAGTACACGTACTTGTGTACATACATATATGTGCAACAGACAAAATTCCATTCATTGACTATGGGTAGGACTTTTTCGTAACTCAAGACTGTAGTTGCTTACTCTGACAGTAGTCACACAAGGTATCTTCAAGATATTTATGTTTATAAACGGTATGCCTCAAATATTACTTGAATTTCATGCAAACATTGATTAGAATTTTACGTATCTATTAAGTCCAATCACGTATCTCTCTAGTTAATTATTTTGTAATGTCAAATATTGGAGATTTCAAAAGAAAATCTTAAACTTAAGCACAGGACAGGTCTACCTGGTATGCGATTTCTGGCTCTAGCTAGTGGTAGACATCCGCGGAGAAAATTATGATTCTTAAAAATGCGGCGAAATGCGTTAAGAGATACAAAATCTATGTATGTGCTGGCATCTATGCTGACCATTAACTCCTACTGATCGGCACAATTCTGACGATAGTTGCAAGAATCCTATTTGTAAGTACTGCTGAACTATAGATTCCCGATTCATTCAGTTGTGTAAACGTTTGGCTTTGGAAGAACGTGCGAAAAGAGAACACCAGGGAAATCATGGAAAAGCGTATCTCGTTTGTCAACTTTCCCTAGGAGTACCTTTTAAGGACTCAAATAAAGAAGAAGTTAATGTAATGGGCTTAAGGCATTTCGGAAATGCATTGTTTCGTTTACCAACTTTCAAAATAAATGCCACTCGAACGCAACTCCAGCTCGGAGAACGTACTCTAGTACTGAATGAGGCATGAAATTGCAACGTTCCGTATCTGGATAAAATGGTCTCAAGACTAGGTGATTTATAAGGTTGTAATAGCCCACTCTCTTCTAAGATAATTGGTTTAATATCATCATTTGATTAAGGTTGCACACCATGAGAGACTTGTGAGCCTGCACATACGCCCTTACATCCTGGAAAATTAAATAAAATGATTTATCTTGGCCATACTGATAGTTTTCTATTAAATTGGTTGACGGTCATTGTAAGATCAAAAAAAAATAATGCCTGCACCAGTTCTGGCCTGAGTATCCTACTGCGACTGAATAGATCTTCAGTATTTTCGAACACAAAATGTTGTAGACAACAGTCATAAAGACTAGAAACTTAGTATGTATTAGCTATGAGTAAATTCCTTGACTGAATTCTTAAAATAGCTTCCTAAAGGGCTATGGAAACTCCATCTTAAGACTCACAGTGAAAAGAATCCAGGTGTAGCCTCTGAAATACCAATTTTGAATTTTAAACACACCAAGCTTTTTGTGTATTTTAATCCGCAAAGTGGGATATTTTGAAAATCAATACAGAAAGCAGGCTTCAAGTGAAGATTGTAGAACTGCTCTACCGGAAGCAGAACGATTGCCAACTTGAATCGAGATGAGGCGGATTGATTTTCTTTAATTTATGCCACTAATGTCTTGTCCCAACTCCTTTTGTTGCTCGTATAGCTTATGTCCAGCTAAACTTAAATTTGTGAGCAGTTATTCGTTGGTGCCGTTTTCAAGAAAATCGACTTTATTCAAAATAACCCTAAGTACCGTTATTTTTACAATTACAATAAAAACTCTTATTTAGCCTCGTATTGTGATCCTTTTGAGTTCAGAAATGAAGTTTGAAAAAAATCAGCTGCAGCTGCATGTTCATACAGACAGCAAGGCTAATGGCTCTCTCACACTTTTTCGTGTTTTCTACAACAGTGATACTAAGATTGATCAAAACCTTGGAATCGGAATTTTTCACTACTCTCATACGTGCAAGTAAAAAACTACCGAATGCAGTGAAAGCAGGATCGCATTCAAACTTAACTCTCAAGCCCAACTCTACATTCACAAATGGTAACTTACCATCCCGTTCATATATGTATACGGAATTATATGGAAAAAAGTTTACAGACTACAATTCGTGGAACGTATTCCGGACCGTTGTGTCAGTGAAGATATTACAACGTCTAAGCACAGTTGACATTGTTCAGATAGCAATTTACTTGCTTTTTCGGCAAAGTTCTAAATGCGGTCCACATCAGAAAACACTAAAAAAAAATCGAACTCCAAACTAGGACTACGACCGTTCAGAAAACTAACAGCAGACAAACCGAATTCAATGTATAGCTGTAATCTAATTTTACACTCAAGTACAACAACCTTACCTTATCCTTATCGAGAATCACAATCCACTGTGAGTTGAAGCACATAAACATTTTCTGTGGCCATATTCCAACGGTCCTGTCCATTTCCATAAGAAGTTTCATCTTTGCCATGGGATTCCTCAGCTCCGAGTCATGTTTCACCTTGAACGTGGCCAAATGCTCCAAGCCATAGATTGGTTTACCGCTATCTATACCATTCTGCTGTTGAACTGGTTGCTGTTGTAACTTATGATGATTATTCTGGCCTTGATACAATGAGCTACGATTTCCAGCAATTGAATTGCCATCCATTGAAGTGCGACCCATTATACCGCGCGTTCGAGTGCTGCTATCAACTTAAGGCGGGAAGTTTTTTTTATTTCCAATATTTTCCAGAGTTTTTATCTGAAATGAACATGTGTTGTAAGACATGTAGAACTAATAACCGATTTTCAATACATGTATCTATGTATGACTTATGCTACGTGTTAGAGAGGAATATTTACAATTACAGGTGTTTTAAAAATAACGATAACGTAGCTAACTAACTATACCTAGCCGCGTGTTCTTTGTTATTGTCTTGTTTTTGCTGATAAGGCTGTGATAGATTTTTTTTTCCGATTCAATTTTATTAAAATCCGTGAAGTAAGGTTTAAAGTATTTGAACTGCAGAAGTCAATAAACACCACACGTAAATTCTTTGGAAGACGTGGTTTGTTTATTGTCATAAATCGATAAAGTTCTAGAATTAGAGATACAATTTATTACTTTTTACCATCTTATCAATCCTTCAGACTGAACATAAGGCTTAAGATACATGTATGTATAAAAACAAACAAACCTTTTTGTTAACATTGAAAACTGTCAAATTAAAATTTATTATTTAATGATGAAATCCGTCATCTATTTAATTTTAACTGATTGCATTCTTAGGGTGCTAATTAGAGCCTGTCATCAGAGATTACATTTTGATTTGAAGGTGTAATTTGGGCGGTAAAATAAACAACGCAAATGTAATTTATCTTATAACAGGAAGCTGGTTTACAATGGCATTTGGGATCAAATAGGCTTAAAAGCTTAGGTAGACTAATAGGGAAACAATGAGGGACACCTTGGACTGTTGGCCAGAATAATAAAATTCTATAACAGCAGAGTTTTGGATGAATTTTTTGACGAAAGATAGCGCTCCGCTTTTAATAAAACGAAAGATGACAGATAAGAGACTGCGCGACATCATGAGTTTTTAATGTCATTGTTATCTTATGGGCGCCGTAGCTCAGGGGTTGGTCGGACTGTCGGACAAACGTCCGAGAGTAATAACTTGCTTGAGGAAGCTTCTCAAAAAAGGCCTTTAGGATAGTCTGAACTGTAAGTCATAACTGCAGAAATGAAGTTCAGAAGTTTTGTCAAAAGGTAAGAGGATCCTGTCAATTTTATGGAAAATCGTAGAAGAAACTCAGTCTATGCTGAGGATATGGAAGAACTATTTCTGTACACTGTTTAACGGCGACGACGAAAGAAATTTCGCTGTCAGGCAGAATGTACCATTCAACCTGGACGATGTAGAACAACATTTCCGTCCACTCGACCTGAACGAAGTGATGATAGCCATATCTAAACTTAAGTCAAACAGAGCGGAGCTTACGATCTCGTGGCCAAACTATTCAAAGCGGCAGGCGATGACTTGGTAAGATGAAAGTATGCTCAATGAATGGAACCTCAGCATTGTTTGCCCGATCAGAGATATCAGTTTTCCTAGCATCGCATATAAGATCTTACGTATCTGCCGTGGGGTGTGAATGCCTAAAGCCGTTCATCCGTAACATGATCTGTCGATATCAGTCTGGTTTTAGGACAGGATAAGTCCACCGTCGATCAAATCTTGGAATAAGCCAGGAACTTCAAATCGATGCCCACCATCTTATCATCGATTTCAAAGCCTGTACAAGTATCTAGCTTTCGCATACCTGCCAAACTCGTTTGTAGGTGCAGGATGACGATGGAGAACGCTCGCTGCTCCATGGAGGTGGGTAAGGAATTCACCGAGACCATTGATATCAAAAATGGATTTAGACAAGGCGACGCATTGCCACTCAACTTCTTTAACATCGTTCTTAAAAAAATATTGCAAATCTCACGTGCCAACAACAGAGGCACACTCTTTCAAAATTCCGTCCAATTACTCGCATACGCTTACTATATTGACAGAATCGGAAGAGCGCAGTGTGATATCAGTTTCGGACAACTTTAGGTTGTCAGGGACTTTGTCAACCTAGGCTAGTCAAAACAGTAAAACCAGCGCTGAGATCAAACGAAGAATAACTTTTGCCAACCGCTGTTTCTTTGGGCTAAGAATGCAATTGAGAGCAAAGGCCTCTCTCCAACAACTAAAGTGACTCTTTATAAGTGCAGAGGCATGGACTTTATCAAAAGTGGATGAGGTTGTTCTTGGTTTTTTCGAGAGGAAAATTCTTCGAGTGATTTTCGGTCCCATTTGCATAGACGGCAAGTGAGGGAGGAGATACAACGACGAACTGTGCAGCGACATCGACTTAGACAGAACAGTGGAGGTCCAACGACTAAGGTGGCTGGTCATATAGAGCGAATTACCAATACTCCGGCCTAGAACATCTTCGAAACCACCCCCGAGGGAGGGCCCAGGTTCACCAAGAAATATAGCGCCATTTTGAGTACTAAGTAAATGTTGCCAGTATGCAAATAATATTGTTTCCGTCGAAAAATAATAATGACTTAAGCGGTCATAAGGAGGCTGAATTAAAGAAAAATCATTTATTGTATCTGATTACCAAATTGAAACTAAAGCAACTACAACATAGCAATTTTTATTGCAAACCTTTATTGAGCTTACAAAACCACCTTTCAACATTTCTTTTCCAATCATTTAACATTCGAAACTTATAAATCTTCTGCGAAATGCGTTGATTTTTATTATCTTGTCAGTTCATCTAATCCCCAATTTATTTGCAATGCACATGCAACTTAACTTATCAGACAAATGCACACAACACAATGCCGCAGAGATGAAAATATTTCAAAACCTCTGTTTATCTTCGAAGCTAAAGTTGTTGCAAAACATTGTCTATAAAGACTTTCTGAGATTAAGAGGGCATTAACTCTAGGTGTCTAAGCCTATATCTATTTCAGGTTGCAATAGGGCGAAAGCTCATCATGCTTGGAATACATAAGCCAGAAACTGGTTTCCGTATTCGCGAAAGAGCTCGACTCCATATGCTAGACCCTACACAATACTTATTTGACACAGATTTCCTTTCATGAGTTTTGTCAAGTTTCATTAGATTTCAACAGCTAATATTATTCAAATATTCTCCATAGGTCCGGAAGCCTTGAAGTAAGTGAGTAGGGTTTTCATTTTACGCCCTCGTCGTGTAGGATGAGGCATCTCCGAATGCTGCTTGATTATTAGCATACTAAAACAAAGTCTGAGTGAAAACACCAGAGCCAGTAGTAAAAGAAGCAGTCAAAAACATATTACATTATCATACACCAACAAGTCTATGAGCCACAGAAAATGGGTACAGGTTAGGCTAGGCTAAAACGGAGAATGATGAAAAGTGTCCAATACAAGACGGGAAGAAAATTTCGAAAGGACTTAAAGTCAATTAGAAGGTTAAATGGTTTAGCTGCAGAAAAAAAGTCTGCAAATGAATCTGTTTGAACACTGTTACCACAATTCAGAAAGTAACTAAACAATTTAATGAAAATTTGATCAGGTAGAAGGAGTAATACGGTGAAAAGGGAATTTTAAGTCAAATCGTTAAAGCTGAAGCGCATCTACATAAATCGGTGAACAAAATTGATACTTCACAGACCAATTAAGTCACGATATACTAGTACGATAAAAAGACAAGAACGCCAGATATCGTTCGCGTTCGTTAAACGTTCAGGTTTATACCGGCAGGTCTACGCTACGATAAGATGAAAACGAAGGCAGATATCGTTCAGGATTATACCGGCTGGACTACGGTACGATAAAAGGAAAAACCAGGCAGATATTGTTCTGTCGTAAATCGATAAGTTCATCATTCCTTCAGAATACCGCATGAGAACGGGTGACTACTCGTGTATAGCTGAATATATTAGCATTCTCAACAAACTCGAAGCTCATACAAGAATTGGATACGTTACGGATTTTTACACACCGAAGTACCTAGATGTCTTTGAAATTCGTGATATGGTCAACATTTGCTAGGTCACTTCAAAATACAACTCAATTCTATATAATAACTTTTTTCTGTCGTGCGTTCTGCTGTAACTTATAGGTCTCACGGTTGGACAATGTACGAAACATAAAGGGGCATCCAACAAGAGGTGTCATTTTAAATTTCGCGCCATTGTTAAACTGTCAACAATCAACTACCATTGCGATGACTTTTGATAAGTAAATCTAGGAGGTTATTAAATAGAGATCGATGCATAGTCGCACAATGTGTTGTAATAGTATATATTTACTACAAAAAAGGGTGAAAATATCGCGGAAAAATTTCGTAAAGTTGCTGCTTTTGGTCATCATCAAGCGCCTTCTCGCACAGCTACAGTGAATTTAATCGATAAATTTGAACATTTCTGACAGTTTAGTGATGTAAAGACTTCAACTCGTGTTCTGCGGCAAAGTCAGCTGAAAATATCGCCGCCGTAGCTGAGAGTGTGACTGAGAACCCACACGTGTCCACTTCGAGACGATCACAGGAATTGGGCCTTTTTGCAACCACTTTGCACCGCATTTTGCATAAAAATCTTGGCCTCCATGCTTATAAGGCCACTTGACACAAGAATTAAAGCCAGCAGACCACGCACCACTTTATTTTAACTGATTGGGTGCTGGAAATGAATGAACAAGATCATGATTTTATACACAAAATTATTATGACGCCGAGGTTCATTTCTATTTGTCTGGGTACATAAAAATCTGTCGTATCTTGGGCTTCGAAAACCCAAACGAAAAAGTGGAACAACCTCTCCGTCTAAAACGAGTGACAGTTTGGTGTGATTTTTAGGCTGGTGGATCGATGTTCACTGACTTTTTTTTATGCGAAAGCCTGATGACTTTTTGTATATAGAACCGAAGCGGAAATTAGGCAGATATTTTTTTCCATTACTTCCCTCAGAGATTGTACTCTAGATTAAAACAAAAAGATCACCACTTTCCATAAAAAAATGTTGCGCTTTCTATGGCTTTGACACCTCTTGTTCGATGATCCTATATAAAAGCTAAATGAATGCGGCATAGATGAAAATCTTACGGATGTCGGTCGGAGTTACAAAGCTAGACAAAAGGCAAAATGTATGAGCATGAAAAAACTGAGTTCCAAGTCAAGTATCCTTGGCCCTCAAACTTCAAGCCAAAGACGGAGTAATATCAAAAGCTTAGAATCCTGGTACGGAGACAATTCGACATCACCCATTTTGAAGTTTGAGGTCAAGAACAACTTCTGTTGACTATAAGTTGACGCATTAAATGATGGATACGCCTCGTATTTTTTCTTGCAATATTCGTAACCTCTATATGTATCTAATTACTCATAAAAGAAAATAGTTTCTCTATCACGTAATCGAAGGTCTATTGATAAATAATTCTTCGATTAGATTAGGATTTTTTTGTTTTTTTTTTTTTATAATTGAGCGACATTTTTTAGTCGGTTATTGTATCTTAAAACAATTAATGAATTTCCCACTTTTAATTATGCCTTACATAACTGCTGTAATCAATCAAAAAATAAAAGGAACTCTTACTTTAACCACGAGTTGTTGGTTGTACTAAATATATCCGATTTTAAAGCTGTATAAACTTGTCACTTTAAATATTTTCTTATCACTTTCTTGCAGAGGCTATTAACTCTTTTATAAGTTCAAAATCACGTGCAATTCTTTACAGACTGCAACAGAACTGAACTTTGGTTTTTTAAACCATTAGCCACTTGTCGCTCTTGAACCGGCTTAACTTGCAATCCTTGAATGAATATGCTCAAGTAAAAACAATTTGTAAAACGTAACGCCCACCTATTGTTTTGTCGCGAGCAAACTCCAAACTGTATACATCGACCAGAGACCGATTAATTCATTCCTGAAAATAAGCAAGTAACTACGTCTAATCGGATCTTTTGAAAATGTGAGTAAGTATATCGATTTTAGACGTTCATACATTGCAAAATCATATGATGATAGCCTACTCGTAGAGAAGGCATTGTTTATCTAATCTACACCTGATTGCTAGGCTGCTTAAGTGTTGGTGCGGTATCAAAATTTTTCCAGCTGATAAGATCCAGCGAAAAAGTGATTGACACAAGTGTCTGCTGATTTAAATGTCAATGGCTTCCATTAAAGTATTTGATACTTGCACCGAATATATAAAACCAAAAAAAAACAGCACTTAGCAAAATCAATGGTATTGAGGTAGGAAGGCATTTCGTTAAGCCAGTTGCGTTTTATTAAGTCTTACTCATAATATTAATAAAAGATCGTAGATTTTAATTCAACGTTCGGTAATCAACTGTTTTTATCGCTCCATAAAAATGTTAATACATAAATATATCAAGCCACGCAAGAGATAAAACGGTAGAATGCCTGCTGGTCTTCCCAGTACGCGTGCACTACATGGAATTACATACCTTTTATTTAAGAAGAAAATTAGTTTGAGAGCAACTGTGCTAGTTTGCCTGCATCCTTAAGCTCTTTGAGAACATTTTTTATGAGTCAATGTGATTACACTGCAAACCAATCTTTTCCGTAGCACAACATGGATTCTTCAAAAGAAGATCCACCACGACAAACCTTGTAGAATTTGTCTTCCATGCATTAATGCACTGATTACACTAAAGCTTTTGACAAAATTTCTTATAAAGTCATGTACCTCAAACTGAAAGCCATCGGTTTTCCACCACGTTTAATCTCGTAGATTAGGTCATATTTAGAGAAGCACCAATACAGAGTACTCTTTAGATGTTCAATGCCCAACCACATTCATGCCAAATCTGGAGTCCCTCAAGGTAGTCATCTTGGATCACTTATATTTGTCTTAACTATAAATGACGTGGCCGACTCCCTTTTATTGCAAAGTGGCTTAGATTCTTTTTACACATCCTGCAAACCTACGAGTAACTTTTTAGAGCTGAATGTAAGAAATGTCTACTAGTTCAATTATAAACCAGTTCGCGTAGCGATTACAATCTGTGATCTTGGTATATTGTACGACAGAGAGCTCAACTTCAGCTCGCAGATTGATCACACAATTAACAGAGCTAACACTACCCAAACGCTGGTCAAAAGAGTATCCGAGTCCTTACGTTACTTAATCACTTTACGTAATATTTGTACAGCGTCAATTTGCTTCGCCCTACGAAACGTTCTTTGGGCAGATAGATAAAATGTGCCACCATGCAGAGATCGGCTAAAACTTAACACCTTACAACCTATTGTAAAATAACGTCAAGTTGCTGATATTGTTACCGTGCATCAACTGCTAGCAGGTATGATCGATTCATCCGCTCTTCTGTAATTGATTTACTTGAACACCAATCCTCATAACCAAAGGTCTGTACCCCTCTTCCGTCTCTGCAATTTTCATCTCTCTACTCCCTATTCCCTCTTCCCCTTCAATTAGTTTAAACACATACATACGTATATTGTTTTAAGGTTCCTGTACTAAGTAATTTTAATTTTAAGCCAGTTAGCTTACATAAAATAAATAAATAAACGAACAGTTTTGCATTTAACGTCCTACAAATTTAGGGCATCTATCACTTCCTGTGCCATAGTGCCGTCATTGAACACCGGTGCGCATCCATTTCCTCCGTCTTAACTACCTTTTACCAAGTTATTAAATGTCGGCGAAATTAACTTTCATTTTTGGATACTACTACTACTACTTACTAAACCGGCCCCAAACCCTTGGAGGGTTCCTGTCTGAGATACGGCAACCTTTAATCCTTCAGGTTTCGGACAGTGCCAGAAGGTCATTGCGACGCACTATCTGGTCCAAAGTTATATCGGCTATTTGCTGTACGATGTGATGTGACTCGCTGAAAGACCTGGCTCTCTGTTACCCGTTTACCCATTTAGGTCAGTCTGCTGTTTGGAATTGCTCTCAAACACCACTTGGTCGAAAGTGTCTCCTTGTGACTTATAGATGGTGATACTGGAAATTAGATGCGTCTACATTTGACTCAAGTCCTCCCCACTGATGTAAATAGAAAGCATTGCAATCCAAGTAGAGTCTCCGGAGTTCTTTCTAAGGACACCTCGATTGGCGTCACCAAGCTCTACGTGTTCGTGAGATATACTGCTTGCAAAATATGCGTACCCCTATATTTCTCTATCTTGCGCACGCGCCAGCCACGCCCGAAGATTGCGTCAGTTACTTCAATGGCTTCGCTACGTAGAATCACAGAGTTATTACGCCATGAAATCTGAAATAATTTCGTTGTACCGGAAATTTTGAACTGGCTTCCAAACTGAACTTTCGGACGTTTTTACGTGGAAGCATGTAGAAAAGTATTAATCTTTTGTGAATGAATTATACAAGTATAACACCTTGGTCGTCGTCGCTCATTCTAATAAACCAGGTGTCGGATTTCTTTAAAAACAAGTTCTTAGAAAGAAATACCTGAACCTTTTTTACTAGAACTTTTTTTCCGAATTTCAAAGGCTTACTAACCAAGTTTCCGTGGCTCATTTGCGGAACCCATAAGCCCTATTTAGTTACGAATCTTCATTTATCTTAGTTCCCATATGGATATAAAATCGATATCAGCACAAACACTGATTGATCAAATTGAATCATTTCATGCGAAACACATTTATAAAAGCCTACTTCAAACAAACTCTGAAGAGTTCTTAGTACGTACTCAAAAGGTACACCAACACGCACCCTACACAAATTTCCACCGGAAATGTTTTCCAACTTCGATATCATTTACACAATTCCCCTTGAAAATGGAAACGCATTGATATTTGCTTTAAGTGCAACGGCTTAGCCACAACATAAAAGGTTAAAAATCTTGTTCCAACTATAACACTAATTATATGTAAAATACTACATGCAAACGTGTCTAGTGTTAACACTTGCAACCTCTAACACCTCTCAAAAATGTTACAAATTTTTCTATACAAGAAATCGATTTCATTCAGGTAGTTATTCAATAAATCGGAAGAGTATCTTCGAGTTAAGTTTTATAGCAATATCGCATGCCGTAGCGTAATAACATGAACATAATTAGCGTATCTAGTAACCCATTTTCCTATAGATAAAAATTAAAATAATTATCCATACAACCAAGTATCGTACTAATTGCACCTGCAACTACTCATATGTACTACCTGAAGAGTGTAAAACACTTAGTCGTGTTCTATGAAGCAAGCATTCAAACTATTTATTGTGCGTTCAGACAATTGTTTATTGCATACTTGACTCGTCCGTAATGCGTCAGTCATACCTAAGACACTGGAAAAAAAAAAATAAAAATTATCAGTCGAAGATAGCTCCCTGTAAAAATTCCAATGAATCAAGTTTTTTTTTATTATTTATTTAATCTTAAATCGTCACAAATTGGAAAAATAAAAAAATAATTTATTTTAAAGCTTATTCATAGAAAAATGTGTGTACTTTCATGAACATTGGTCCGAGTAGTTAGTTAGATGGCTTCAGTAAATCAGCACATGGCACAAGGGGGTTTCTAAATTAAAAAAAAAAGAAAGAAAAATATTCACTGACAATAGATAGGCGATGAGGTAGTCAACTTACTTATTTGATGCTATCAGGAAAATATTCTGAGGAACCTCTTTCAGTCCAGTATTTGCACAAAGCAACTTAGCCGCTGTGATGTTTTTAAATTTACTATCAAAAGTAAGTGGATCTGTGTTTAGGTTATGATGCCATTGACGAATTTTCGAAAATTGTTCACCTGTGGTAAATGGAAATATTTTAAAGATTAAATCATTTTATTAGTACGTCTCTACGGCATTATTTCGTATTGTTTACGAGTCAGCATTTAAAAATGTCTGTAACTAATCTACAGCTGCACTCATAATGTTTGTTTTTATGGTTGTATCCCCGCAAGAAATAAATTCAATTGCCACAGGGTGCAATTATAAAATTATACTCAACTTAATTTGCTTTTACGCCATTAGATAAAAAATTAGTGATAAAAGTATGTACATGGGCGTTGTATTCAAATTATAAACCGCATTCAATTAAATTTTGTATGACACACCACTATGTGCTCAGTTGCCTCAAATAAATAATCGTGCAGTGGAGCTCAAGCCCTGTAATGCGAACTCAATTGTCAGTTATAATCTCCTGACAGTAAGTTGGTGCTGGCCCATGAGCTGAGGTGTAATTTAGCTAAACATTTTCCGTTAAAATTTGTCCCAGTCAATGGTATTGAATTTGAACAGGCCATGAGGTTCAGCTCCGTAGTAATAAGTCAACCTAATGCCAAGGTTGGCTCGACAGTGAAAAGTGTGTGGAAAATAAGTGAGCGTATTCGTAATTGCAACGAGAAAAGATTTGTTAATTTCTACGCCATTAATTGTCTTCTTAAAGGTGTCAACAGGTGTCAAAAGCGACCATTCTCACCAGAGTGTCGCTTGACGAGCAAAACAGAGAGCTTCTGTTGTATCTTTAAAAGAGGCGATGAGCCATCATTAGAACGGTTCACAATAGCTTACACTTATCTTTAAAACGAGCAGTGTGAGGGACTACGTTTCGGGGAACGCGGTTTAAGAATAACAGCCTAAGGAAGTAATGTAAGATTTTTATAAGAAGTGGATACAGTAGCACGGAACATTAAACACCACTATATTGCTGCGAAAAATCTAAAAAAAAACCGCAGCAGAAAGGAGACTAGAAAGAAGCTCTAATACATGCTTTCTTACTTCCTTAGGTGGCGCTACAGTTCGGGGTGAACCTGGGTCTCATCTAACCAGCCTCTCTAGGTAGCATTCTTAACTAACTGCCTCCAGTTGCGCACTCCAAGTTGGTTGAGGTCGCCTTCTAATTGTGCGCGCCACCTTAGGCGAGGTCTTTCTCTACTGCGTTGTCCTTCCGGGTTAGATACGACGACTCTGCGGGCCGAAGCATTGGTCTTTATTCGCCCACCATGTGCTAGCCATCTTAAGCGACTGATGCTCATTTTTTGACTAGGTCGATGTCACTGTACGACTCTTAAATTTTATTGTTGAATCTTCTCTTCCAAAGCCCGTCAACGCAAACGGGACCAAAACAATTTTTCTCTCGAAATTACCGAAAATATGGATAAGGAATATGCCTCAGCGTCATTAAAGGACTGATATGATATGATTAAGGTTTCCTTAGTTGTTCGGGATAGGGCCTTACTACTCAATCGATTTTTAAGCCAAAACAATCATTGTGATTGGCAAGAGTAATTTGACTGATTTCTGAAGAGATGTTGTTTTCAGAATTCATAGCAGAGCCAAGATGGACAAAGCTCCTTACTACCTCAAAGTTTTAGCTGTCGACTGTGACGCTCTGTCTAATTCGCCGATGCTGTGTGTCACTTCTTATAAACAGCATATATGGTCTTGCCCTCATTTACAGGTAAACCTATTCTGACAGCTTCCATTTCAATTCTATCGATCGCACCAGTGACGGCACGCTATGTACTTCCAATTACGTCAACGTCGCCGGCGTACGCTAGAAGTATACTTTTAATTGTGCCTCCGGTGTTGGCATTGAGTTTGACACAATTCTTTCAAGCATGATATTAAAGAAGTAACATGACAGCGCATCACCTTGTCTAAATCCTTTTTTAACATCAAAAGTCTCGACCTTTATGGAGCAGCAAACATTCTCCATCGTAATTCTGCACACATGGACGAGTTGTCCGCCTGAACTGTGCCCTTAGGCTCAGCTTACAATGTACGAGTGTTTAAAGTTTTGGGAATCGGAACATTCCTCTAACATTTCTGGATTTCTGGACAGTTCACCCTGTTTTTTATAGAACCCTGCGTCGCTTCTACCTCAGACAGAGGTCTGTTTTACTTTTGCTTTACAACATAATCTACAGTACTGCAAAACTGTGAACTGACTTAGGAGCTCCTCCTTCCCACTCTCTCTTTCCACCCACACTACTGTGCATATCTTAATTCCAGATTTTATTCACTTTCGATTTCCACCAAAAAAATTAATGCACGACGCTCTGTGCCGGTGGCAATTTATCAGACCGCAAAAATCAACTTACATGACGTATGCACGCGTATGTTGAGAAATATTTCATTTACCTAAGTGAGTATTGTCAACCGACAACAGTGTGCAACACTAAATACACATGTCGATTAATCACAGCCTTATCGCAAATCTACTTCCAATTTGGATCTGCTCTGAAAACCTGACATCCACCTTCTTTTAAAAATAGTCTTACTCCCACTGTCCCACTGTCACAAGAAATATATGTATTTGTGTGATTTCCCAACATTTAATTCGACACGAAACAAACGTTAAAAGCAAAAGACAATGTCACTCTTTTATGATGTCTCAAAAGTACACATACATTCAAACATTTGTATCTGCTAGATACTTAAACACGCAATGGTAACATGCATGGAGAAACCCCCGACTGGTCATGCTTGAAGTGTAAAAATGTTATTTAATTTCGGCCTGTCCAAGACCACTGTTTGCTTGTTAAATTACATAAAAGACTGCCGAGTAGATCAAGCACGCCAGGTAAATCATAAAAGAACTCGAGTGTCAAAACCGAACTTACCCAAAATGCATGTGAATGTCGGTCCAACAGTTGATCCGCTTGTAGGTATCTCAGATATTCCGCCAACCATCAGATCGATATCGGTGATTTGTTCGTAGACAGATTTTAGTTTCAGGATTTCCTGCAAAATATAATTTTCGATTAATTTGTCGCCTGTTAGTGTGAGTGTTAAAAGAATTTTAATTATTTGGTGTTGGAATGCTTGGTAATTTGCTGAAGCTGAGTTTATGACATGCAATTCGCATTAATTGGCAACTTTCAAGGTTTTACACTTTGTATGCGGTAATTAGCTGACTTGGAGATACTTACTGATGGGGCCATGTAACGGTTTAGGTCTTCCCAGGTCGTAATTGATTGCCCTTCACATTGTTCCAAATATTTCACATATCCCTGCAGACCATGATCACGGCCGCGTTGTATGTCAAACGCTAAGATGTTTAGACGGCTGGGTACTCTTGATTTCGTGAATTGTTCAATGAGCTGTAAAGGGAAATGGAAAACATTAATTTAAGTTGAAAGCAGGTTTGAAAAAAGTTTTTTTTTTCTTTTTAGTCCAGATCAAAAAAAAAAAACGATGGATAGAGTTCCATCCTTAACAGGTTAAATATGAAGCATAGAAATATGTCTCGATAAACGTCAAATATAATGCAAATGTCAAAAATAACAAGCATCCATTATCTCACTCTTGTAAGAGATTGACAGGTCAGTCCACCAAGGCCAGACAATTATTCCAGGGGCTGCCATCTGAGAAAGGAACGGTCTCTGATGTTTTAAGGGAAATCAGCCTGCTATGGAAAGGCCCTTAATTAGTACAAGGCGAAGGAGTCAGCTCGATTTGGGTGGGCTCTCAATCAGTTGTGAAGCAAAAAGGGATTCAGCCTCCAGGAGACACAGGTCAAGTATTGAAAAATTATTACCAAAATGCGTGTTGTGTTACAATCAAACAAAGGTTGGTTTAAATCATGTCGCTTAGAACTGACATACTTTTGGATAACAAAAGCTGTCTGCGTGCAGTCCAAAATGTGCGTGAAAAGAACCTCAATTCGACGTAGAGTTCAACACCCGAACATGAGTCATCTTTCTCTGAGAAGAATATTGCATTAACACGTCGGAGTATTTGCTTACAGGGTCAAAATCAATCAAGAGTTAAAGCAGATCTAGCATCCGTGTAAGCCTTAAATGTGTTAGAAAATGACGACGACCTTGGTTGGAGAGCCGTCCGGTTAATCTCACTTTCATCTCAGAAGCTGTGTCAGCATTCAAACCCAAAGAATTTGGTGTAAGTTTTGCAGTGGCGGCATCATTGGTCCCTAAAACAAATACAATGCTAGCGCAACAGACTGTATGTGGTCCAGGGCCTAACTTCTGGCGGCCATTCATGTGTTATACTTTTTCACACAAATGGAAGGGACCTACAGTTTAGAGCCATATCCGAAAGGCTTTTTTAGAAACTTTCTCATGACAATTATTACTCTCATTTCTCAGACATTTGCGAGAAGTGGGACCGCAAAAAACCGTTTGGTGTTTGCTGGAATTCAAACCTCGAACCTCCCGCTCAGTAATCCAATGCACTGACCCTTGAGTAATAACGCCCCATCATCATTGGTCCCTACTTCTTTCAAAAAGAAGTTAACAAGAACGTTACGGTGAACGTTACGATAAACATGATAACTAATGCTATGTCGCCGAAATTGAGTTTGGACGGTCTTCTATTTTAGCAATATGGCGGGACAGCCACCAGCCGTCAATGCGAGTTAAGATTTGGTAACCATGTCACCAGCCGTTTTGAAGACATGCCTATAGACCTGCTAGCAGCAGAAAGAAAGTACGTTCACGACAACAAGACGGAAATAGGGATTGAAGCGGCAGTAGCAGAAGCAAAAGAGCAGACTCTAGAGAGGTGGCAAAGCAGGTGGAACCCTGAAACCAGGGGAAGATGGACCGAGAGGTTGATAAGAGATGTTGCTGCATGGACGGAGCGGAAACACGGTGAAGTGAACTACTACATCTCCCAATTTCTAACCAGACATGGATACTTCAACCGGAACCTCTGCAGAATGGGGAAGAAAAACAGCACAGCCTGCCAGTACGGAGACTCCGAGGAAGACGATTCCCACCATACCTTCTTCGTCTGCAGTAGGTGGACAATACAGAGGACCAGGTTTGAGTCGGAGATAGGCAGCCTCTCCCCAGACAATGTGGTCCAGAATATGATCTCGGGTACCACCAGTTGAAAGAGGATCTGCGCCTTCATCGAAACGGTGTTAAGAAATAAGAAAAGAGAGGAAGAAGAAAACACACCTTCAGAAAACAATTCTATAAGAAGTTAAAAGCCTTACCGGCAAGAAGACAATTCAACGCTTAACAGAAGACAGAATGAAAAAGCCGAAATGGGAATGAAAACGACATCTCTCTGAAGTAATGCGAAAGCGGAGCCGGAGTGGAAGGTGTCACGGTGGGTTTTTTGTGTCCCACACTACTTGAAACAGAACGGGCCTGCTTCTCGTGCGCATTAGCGTTTTCCCTCCGCCCCCTAGGCAAAAAAAAAAAAAATACTCACACTTCCAGCATATGATGCATCCATTTTCATTGCCCTTTGGTAAAGCATAGAAGCCAAAAACTCATCCACTTTGCTCGCCTTATCCAAGCATTCTGATCTGAACATTTGCTCCATAAGACTGAACAACGCCGGAGGCATTGCACTGCTAAAACAAAATAAATGTCTCCAATTAGTACACCTGATTAACAATGAAAATCTTAACAAACCTCATTTCATCACCCGAAGTTATCTCATTATTAACTGAGGTTGGAATCCTCTGCAGAATATTTGGCATCATCGAGAAGTAAAATCTAATAGCAGCTACTGCAAACTCATTGGAAACTTCATAGTCCCCTGCGGTGTAACTTCTGACCAGCGGTTCCGAATTTATATTTTTGGCGATTTTTTCACTTAATACAACTGGTAGCCATTCATCGAAGACAATTTTCCTATAGGCTTTTATGTTGAGCCTCTTTGCTGCTCTAAAGACATTTTCATCATTCCAATCGGCATGTTCTGCTTTGATTTCTTCAGCGAATCGATTATGAGACCTCAGAAATATCGTATATAAGATAATTGAATAAGGATTGCTGTTTACACGCGTGTCTCCTGAAAAAAAATAAAAAAAATTAGTCTTAGAAAGGCCGTATTACAAACGACGGTAATTAAAATAAAAAAAACCCAATCATGTACCTGCCATGAAGCAAATCTCGTCAACTTCAGATTTAATTGCACAAAATGAGTTTCGCATTTCTCCCTCGGCCAATGGCAGGAGTCCCTCGTTAGATGACTTCAGTTTGCCGTCGCGGAAAGCTCTCATACTGCGTTGCGATTTCCTTGTAAAGCCATAAAGTTGTGATAGATCCAAGTATCCTGTAGCTTGATTTAACTGAAATTTTTTTAGATAATTTGATGTTTTCTTTACTCTGCATACGATATTGACAGTGGGGTGAAAAAGTTTGCACATTCAAGCACAAATAAGTCTTTCAGCTAACTATGAACTTTTGACTTGAATTATCGAATTCGGAGATGAATATTAACCTCTTCATGAATGTGCAAAATCCCAAAAATAAAATGCGTTCAACTCTAACCATGTTCGAACACTATGTGTCGTGGTATTTTTCATGCGCCGCCATTGCGTCGTTTATCGAAATTTCGGAGTAACGACCAAACACTATCTGACTGCTGGAAATCGACCTTTACATTAAATCGTGTTTCACAAACAAATTTATAATACCAAAGTGTAATAGAGGTTAACTCCAAAACGTCAGTAAAGACAAGTAAAGACTTGATATTTATCTAAATTTTTGTTCAAATTTTTCGTGGAAAACTCCAAAAAGTTCATTGTCTGGATATACATCAGATGCAGATATGTTTTGAATTGTTAAGTGGTTTAGGTTTCAACGTGAGTTGATGTTGGCACCATGTCGGAATATTTGCTATTGTATCGGGGAAGGCCTAGATATTTCGCTACATCTGGCGATGCGGAAAGAAAAAGTGCTGCCAGGTTGTCGGATAAGGACTACAATTGGTTTCTAAAATTTGACGACGCTTCTTAAATAGAAAAACGAGTATTTAAAATGATAATTTCCCCTATTTGGAAAGGAAATACATACGGTACCGTGTGGTAAACACGTCATGGGGGTCCATGGTCTTGGAGCCCGTAATGAAAATAACTTAGGTTAGGTTAGGTTATATAGGGTTATGAATTCGTCATAAAACATTTGGTACCATAGTGGGCCCATCGCGATCCCTAGGGAACCTTCACAGTCAGAAACCTAAACCAATTCGCCCATGTACTTAATTTCCCCACAGAACCTAAATATGGTCTCATTTCTGTTCAAGGAACCAACCTCCTCTAGATCATTGAAAAAGTATCTCCCCAGGTACTTTATTTTACTCCAAGCAATGGCAGAGTGGATAAGTAATGTCCTCTGCGACATGTAGGTCATCACAATACCTGCATGTGTCCGTGTTTGATAAACTTAATATCATAGCGTGCTTCCTCAGAAGCCAATGGCCAGAGAGTACCCCTATCGCCATTCTTAACTTTGATATGCTGAGCTTTATAAATTTTCCAGATATTTTCCGATCTATCTCACGCCACAGGGCCTTAGAAACCCGGTGCCATTCTGAGTTTAACCATCTTAAGTCGGGCATATTGAAGATTCTATTCAGAATAAATCTAATTGGTGGTCTAATGCCTGACAACACCATCTCAGCAGAAATTATATGATGAATAACACATGCCAATCACTGTTTCTTTTTGCCTGAAAATTGAGTAGTGAGGTACTATCCCGAAGAAATAAGGAGACTCCATACAAATAAGGAAACTCGTAGCAAGTAAGGAGACTGTTTATACGAAAAGGGGACCTCAACCTATTTGCCGTGCGCAACTGAAGGCAGTTAGCTAACAACCGCGCTTAGTTGAGACGTAGATTAACCAAGAACTGCTGTGCCACCTAAGTAAGTAAACCCGTTATGGACTTTTGTTTTGCCCATCTCCTAGTCGCCTAGGAGACACACTACTTAAGCATCACACAAGATTAGTTGAGATTCAATTGATACACAACAAATATTCAAGCATATCGACTACCTGGCGATCAGCAGATGTTATGAATTGCGTACTTAAGTCGGTCTGGCATACTTCTACTAATTTCTGATAACTCACACATGTATTAATGGCGAGAATGACCATTTTTACGGATTGCAACTCTCCAGAAACAATATCCGATATGTTGCGCCCTTATTTGCACCAAGAACTTAGATGTTTTCCTTAATGGACCTTAGCCATCGGCATAAAAAGGAAAACCTTTAACACGAAAAAAAGTTTGTCAAATGTCAAACATCAGAATAAAACACTAAGAAAATCAAAACGTTATCCTTTTCCCGGTCCTCTTTTACCTTAAGGTGTCAAGGTGACATAGGTAGTTCCTCCCTTTTTCCTCATGAAATTGCTTCACTGGGTCCTGTCTCTTGCTATATGCTTAGTCGAATGCCAGCTTTTCACAGCTTCTTTTGACGATAGTAACAAAATCAAAGAAAACAGAAATTGAACTCCCGATGCCGAACAGGAAAGAACTCTTTGGAAAGGTACCTTAAAAAACGAAGGCAATAATAAAGGCTATAGGAAGTTCCTAAAAAACTGATGTAAAGCTAACAACAGAAAAGACCCTTGATACCACTGTAATATGAACCGCGCCCCTGCGAATATCTCACCTGTTGTGCAGGACCAAAAGTGCATTTATCAATCGACAGTGCACTGCGGACATAATTCAAGCAAGTATCCTTTCCATATTTGTTGAAGAGATTAGCTCCAATTAAAGGTGCACAATCTGGATGCAAGTCTCTTGGTGCTTGAACATAGTTGTCCTCTGCACAGCACTCAATTGGTTGTCCATCATCTGAAATGTATACGCGTGCAAATGTAATTCAAAAAATTTAACAAAACATCCGAAACCTACGCAATGAAGATGCCACTGGTTTGCTGAGATCATGCTCTATAAACTGAGTCCATTGGACAAGAGCTAAATTCTTACTATTGCTGTCTTCATTAGTGTTTCCATCGCTGCTACTGGCAGTACTACCGTGAAGGGCTGAGTTGCTAATTTCCCGAGGAGAGGTTAGTTTATCATTCATCTAAGGAAGATAAAATTTTCATAAGTCCTTTGGGCAATTTATTGGCACGCCTTTCTGTCTTACCATGTAGAATCCATCCTTATAGTTACTGGGTAATAGCCTTCTGAATACATGATTGCCGTCTTTGCGAGCAGATAAAAGTGAGGTACACTCATCCAAGAGGTCCTGAGAGTTTGAAGGAATTGGTTTCGTTGAAAGAAATTCGGCACACGAGTCTGGCTTGATGTTCTTTTGAATACACTCTGTGTTGTAAAGATAGAGGCTGGCTTTTAGAATTTTTTTCGCGATATTATTAGTCTCTTGGGCTTTTTTGTTCGGAAGAGTTTCAATGAGTTGCTTATGGGATATGCTTCCATTTTGAACAGAGACTCCTCTGCCAGATAAATTATTCTCCAAGCTGGGGAAAATATCAAAGTTAAGAGTATGAATTTTAAAATTTAAAATAGTTTTGTTTAGATGCCTACCTTAGAATGTTTTCGACGGAACTCACTCCCATCGACACAGCGAGTTCGAAATTAGCATCTGGTATTGCCCGCAAGGCACTCAACTCTGCTCTTGTAGGCTGTAAAGGTTCTGAAAGATATTTCAAATGGATGTGAGTTAAAATTTATGTAGAGCATAAGGAAAAAATGAAAAGTTTATTAATTCATTAAAGTTAACAACCAATGGAGATACCGTCATTTAAATGGGAGACAAGTTTTTCAATATGAACGATGGGTGAGTTAGCCTCTATGTATGCAATTAAAATTTGTGGTTCTCTAAAACACCCAACATCTAGTCCTGGGAGCACCATGAGGGCAATTCAGTAATTAGGTGACTGCCAACTGACGCTTATCAAAGTTTCACTACTGACCATGTGAGTTGGTTGGTTCGCTTGACTTATAGGCTAATGTACGCTCTTCCCTTAGGCATCCATTGGGCCCGTTGTGATCCCGTCGTCTATTCAACTGTAATCATTTGTAGGTAGGTAGGTAGAAGTGGCAGATTCACTGTTCCACGATGAGACTTAATAAGCTCTTTAGTGCCATTTTAATACCACAAATCACGTGACCTGATTTTCAATGTTGTTGTAAAAATTTAGAAAAAGAGAGCGGAAATCTTCTACAATCATCCTGTGGCATCTAGGAAACTGACTAGTACGCCTATCTTTTCCCGAGTTTTCGTTAAGGTTGTCAAAGAAAGTTTTGCGCAATATGCAATGTTTGGCCCTGCCTAGAGCCGGACACCCATAGAGGAGATGAAACATTATTTCTTTCTCGCCCTCATTGTTACTTTCCGTTCGAAAAGTCTCGTTCCAAACATCAGCAAGGTAATTGAAAAAGTGATCGATAGGCGCCTGACTAAGTGAGTTGAGGACATGCATATTGTTCCGGATAACCAAATCGGGTTCAACGCGGGGCATGATACTATATGTACATGCCGCGTCTATACTGGTGTCGGATATCCAATAGAATAAAAGCAGGAAACAATCCACGGGCGCCTGCCAACTTGACTTTGAGAAAGCCCTCGATAACGTATGGCTAGAAGGACTCTTCTACTGTTAAGTAGGCTGGGCATAAGTAAACACTGACTTCTGCTGGGACGTTTGAAATTAAAAACTGTCTGCAAAAGGGTGAGGTTAATTCACCGATCTTCTTTAACATTTACTCGGGTGATCTCGTAGGATCTTTTCACCGTGCCATAGCGTACTCCCTTCCAGATCACGCGGACGATACATTTTAAGAAGATGATGCTATTCACTTTTACACTGACGGGTCAAAAACCAAAGACGGAGTCGGTGCAGGTGTTTTCTCTGATAAGCTTAACCTTAGGCTCTCCTTCCGTCTCCCGTTTAGTAGAGCAGTATTGGACCGCGATATTAGAGATGTTGAACAGCAGCATCAGAAATTCTGGTGGCTAGGGGACGGAGAGGGAGCTCCTTCGTCGTTTCCTATTGATACGGGGTAGCATTCTAAGGGGCAAAGTCGGCCTCATCAGTAGGGCCGGCTTACATACTCGTAGATTTGGATTAGGCGAGAAACTAGGCCCATGATCACATATGGTCTGTCGCATCACATATTTGTTTTTTCTTGAGAATAGGTCGAGAGTACAGAGTTTCACCCATTTTGGAAGCAATGATTCTATCATGAAAGTAAATGGTGCGTTGGTATGTTGTCAAAGATTTGGCGAAGAATACTGCACCCAAGGCCAAGACAGTCTAAGCAAAATCCGGGCAGTTAGAGAATGTCTAGTTGAAACTGAGGCATATCGCCAAGAATCGTACACGATATCATGTGGATGTGGAAAATCATCATCTCTACCTACGTAGCTCTGACTTGAGGACACTTAATAAAATTTTGCTATATATGTACAATTTTGCATAACTTTTATTTATAATTTATATAAGAACTACACCTTGAACTGATTGTAACCTCGTATTTATTTTTTGTTTGTGTAAGACGCTAATGATCGTTCAAGACCCTCTTGAAATACATACTTATAGAATTATAACAACTCGCGACTTAAGTACTCATTGATTGTTAATTCTTCTATACTATCAAGTAAAACTGCACAGTCCTTAAAAATGTTGAATTTAATAAAAATACTTAAATATTTAATTTGTTTGTAAGTAACACTTCAATTATCTTATTAAAGATGGTGTCATCTCCATGGAAATTTTCTTACACTGGGTAAGTACTGTGAGTCTAACACGTTTCAATTGAAGGAATAAAAGCAAAACAAACTTTGAACAATGACAAGGAATACCAAGTCACTTAAGAATGGTTTACTGAATTGCTTATGGACGGAAATTTTCGTCAACAATATAAGAGAACCACACTTTAATTGGAAACGCCAGCTTAGTGATTGTGCTTGTTAAGCAATCATGTGAATCACAATAGAGAGTATTATATGCGCGAAAGATGGGAACTACCTAATGCATAAACAACGTAAAAACACGTTTTTTTTTTTGACAATAGCCGATCAAAGATCACTCTGCGAGGTGTTTCATGATTCAGTTATTGACGCCCCACCTTCTCAGAATTCGCGCGGAAAAGTGTAAACGAAGTGAAAAACTAGTTTGAATCACGACCTATGCACGCGGTCCATAGGTGCTTCCCATGAATTTCGTTTGTTTTTCCTATTAAAACCTGTTACGTATTTTAATTACAGCATACACATGTATTTTTTTCATGTAGTTTGGGATCAGAGCAACCATAGCGTACACCAGCAACTCACCACGCCCACTAACCCTTGAGGGGCAGATGTAAGAACAAGTTTTCATCATACGTGTACATATGTAACTACATACATAAATGGTTTCAAGAAAAAGTTTATTGGAAGATTTATGGTTTTGACTTTGTAGTCCGCACAGGCTCTATTCTAAAGGTTCTATTAAAGAAGTCGATACGATATACTAGGCCTACATACATTAGTAAATTGACTTCAATTCATGTTCCATGCTATGTTTATTGACAGTTTGAATGCAATGACATTCATCTTAGGGCACTAGATTGTAAGAGTACTGCGACCTTGTATATCTATTGTACTCCCCCGACTTGGAGCTCCATTCGATGATATACTCGACTTAGAGCACCTCCTTGATGAACCGAAGTATCTGGAATGGATCCTGAGATGCTGGATCTTCTTCTGATAGTTGATGCCTATCAGGTGTTTCATTCTTTTGTAGGTTAGTGGTTCCCAATTCTTATAAAGGTGCCCTAAGGCTTCTTTAACATCTCTTCTGCATCTGCAATCTCCACCTTGCTCTGTACCCAGTTTTCTAAAGCGTTTCTTAAGTCTACAGTGACCCGTTTAGAAGCCTGCAAGAATGCGATGTGTATACGGACCTTGCTTCTATTCCGGTTATAATTACAGAAAAGCTTTTTGGCCTGTCTTTCCTTAGAGATTTCCGCAATACTTTCTATCAAGTTTAAATCTGACACACTTTTCTATCGCGTAGATCTCTGCTTGGAAAATACTGCAGTATGCTCCCATGGTATCCGAATATTTGGTTCTGGGCCCGCATACACATATTCCAGTTGGATAGATGCGTATGTGTACCACTTTATGACATTTTGTTTGAGTTGGTACATCCCGACTTGATTACTCCATTCATTATCTTTTGTTGCACAGCTTCCAGTTGAATTTTCTCTCGAAGCAGTATCTCTTGAACATGTCATCCCAATGCAAGTCTAAAGCGAGACTGAATCTGAAAGTATTTCGCTATGTCCGTATGCGATGCATTTTTATAACAACCTTCTCCTGGTTTGAAATCAAGAAGATTAGCCACACATCCTTCAAACAAATGCGGCGTGATTCAAATACCTCAGTAGAATCAAATGAAAAAACTCGGAAGAAATTCAGAGAGTAACCCTGACTACGGACTCTGCTGCTTCTGGTCCCATATCCCTCTGAATACGCGTACGTACGCGACAGAAACAATCCTAGTAATTCCCTATTTTACAGAACTCACATGCAAGGTAAAGGAAACAAAACACTAGAACATAATCATCCTGATTCTGTGTGGCGTTTATTTGGCGTTTTATAAGCGTTTAACAAATCAGAAACAGTTTCAAACTTTGATGGCGATAATGGAAGCTAACATACCTTTAACTAAAGGATTCAAAGGCGGAGTCTTAAATTTGGACGCTAATGAGACACTATGCTTTCGGCGAGATGATATTTTGTTTCGTCCAGAAACTATACAAACATTTTTTTGTACATTTTTAAGTGATCTTGCCGGATGAAAGGCAAATCCAACGGGGATTAGATTTTTTTTTTTATTTCTCCATATGGGAGGTTATTTTTTCATTTCTATTAGTTTTTATTAGTTCAACTTCTATTTTCAAAACTTTATTTTGCATGATTCTGAAATTTATCTGTCACGGCGGTAAATCAGTTGTTGCAATGACAGTGGATCGCATGTGGAGTGTAAATCTATTTACCGGTGAAGGAGTTTTGTGGCGTTCAATTTCTGGAATAACTTTTCAAAAACGAAATGACTCAAAGAACGATAATCGGCATTTTAGTAGAACGCCACATGGAATAAGGATAAATACAAATACAAATACTTGGCGCAAGAGATCGTATGTGGTCCAGGGCTTAGCTCCTCGCCACTATTCGTGTTGTACGTGTTATATTTTTCACACGAATGGAAGGAACCTACAGTTTAGAGCCATATCCGAAAGGTTATTTTCGTGCACAGCATAAAGAATAATAAAACTAAAGCCCCACAGGAATACAGACGTGACTAAAGCCCGTATGACACTACATTTTTTTCGCATTTTTAATGCTCTGAAAATGAAATTAGAGCAGTACGAAAAATTCACTACTGAAATTGCCATTAAGTGTGAGTGCGTACACATTAACCTAATAAATGTGAAAATGTCAAAAAAAAAAATGCATTAAAAATGTAACCCGAATTACATTTTTCAGCTGCTGGCAGCTCTTTTTTTTGACATTTCTGCATTAAATTTAGTCATTGCAAGACTAAATTGTTTTGAATATGCGAAATGGATCCAGATGTACTTATTTTGTGTGTTTTAAATATAAATTTATTAATTGCAACCGTTTTGGAAACGTTCAAAGAAAAACAAAAAGCTAAATTCCCAATTAATTTTTGCCGTTTGTGTTTCTGTTCTGCTCAATACAAAAACAAAAGCTGACAGTTTATTATTTTTCTGCAAAATAATTGCTTTCCTTTTCTTAAATAATTGTGTTGTCTCTTTCATGCAAGGCTGACACTCAAACATGATTTAATCCATTAAAAATGAAGTATCATACGGACTTGCAATCAACCCCAATGACTTTTTCACCCACCGGAACTTAAGACAATGCAATACCTACTCAGCACATGCATCATTTTAATAATCGAATTCAAAACAGTAGTCAAATTACTCCCAGCTTTGAAATACTTTTAAGCAGCACAATGAAAAATAATGAATCGCAATTTCTGTACAGTCATTGGCATTGTCATATTCCATTCATTACAATCACTTTCCGATAACAATTTATACGAAAGTCATTATCGACTAGTGTTTTCATGTTTTTAGAAAAAAAAAACCCTCAAAATCTAAGCACTTTTTTCTTATTTACTTACTTGGTATGTCTTCTAAGGTCACTTCAATTTAAAAAAAAAAATTATTTGTACTTCACTTGTTCCAGAATATTGATATGAATATGTGTTTGCATTCTGAAGTTTTTATTGCAAGAACACTCGTAAAACTTTAATGACTTTGCTTAGACTTTCGTAGTGGGGAAATGCAAAATAGATTAATTTCATAACGACTGTTATTGACGTTAAATTAAATGAAAGAGAATGTCTTTGGCTTATGGATGGACAACAGAATACTAAGACGTAAAATCCCACCCATTATTACTATCATGCATACCAATCTGAAAGTAAGGTTTGCCAAATATGTCAATGTATACACTCGACATAAAGAGACTTTAATTATTAATTGTTAGACGGTATACTTAGGGGTTCTCCATACCTGATTACCCTGCTTTACATAGAATGCTATCGTATATTCATTTCAGCCAGGTGTAGACTTTTTTATCGTCCCTTTGAGCTTTGCACTTGACATACATGCCTATGAACAGTGCAACAAACTAAACGAGACTTAAAAAGACGCAGAAAATAACATGCGCAATGGCGATAAGCTACTTGAAGCAATTCTTTCAATTCACTCACTAAGCCACGCTTCTTCATCTCCAGTATTCTGTTCCTCGAAAGAGAGGCGACAACAGTTATACAAAAGGGTTTTCCAATTTTATGGCAGTAAAACTGGGCTGGATACCTCTGATATCCTCAATATATCGTAATCATTCCGGCTACCGGATTCGTGTAGCGTATTCCAGGAGGTAATACTTGCTGTACCAGAGACTTGCCGTCACTGTACCCCCTTCAATACCATCGCTATTCTCATTGACAACCAGGCCACTATCACTACCAAGCTAGTGGAACAATGCAGAGAGGAACTTGTCTCGCTTTGCCTTCGTCCCGTTTTAGTGACTGCCGGGGCACAGCGTCATAGAGGGGAAACTTGTGAGGCGAAGATTTACTACTGCCCTTGCGGAAGCTGTAGACATATCGTTGGGGTCTCTTAAGGGTATTCTCTATCAAGGCCAATAAGATGGCATGCATTGCGGAATCGCATCACATCATGCAGGTGTTGTCCAATTACAACTGGCATAGGACACAAGGTCTACAAAACAGAAACCGTGCAGATATTGCTAGAATTGTGGCGATTAGTACTGGCCACAGATTCATGCTGCCAGACTGGGCATTACATTCAATGCATTACTGCAAATGAGACAAAAACTATTTGTAACTTCCTCTGCAAGTGCTTGGCTCTATTTAGCGCCAGATAACGCGCACTACTCAAACCCTAAACATTAAAGGCTACATAGCACAAGCTATGTAAAGTGGTGACCCCAATAAAACGCGAGCCGATGTATTCCAATATTTTGGGGGCAGATCCAGTGCAAGCAAAGGGGGCAATGAATTTTGTTGGCTTATACTTATTACCATTCTATTCACGAATGTTTCCAAAAAGTAGGCGCTACTACAGGACTAGTAGCCATGCTAAATATTCTACCACTAGTCATAAAACTTCTGAACATGCCTCTGTCTATGCGCCTAAACAGAAGACGTTGTGAACATTTCTTTTAAAGAACTATTCGCGCTAGAAAATTATGCTAGGATAACACGATACCCAAGGAACAATACCTACCATTCCCACACAAACAACAACTTTGCTACGCTCTTCTTTTTACTTAATTTTTAGGTGATGCTTTTAGCTCACGCTTAGGGCTCACGTACACACATAAGTCTAGGCAGGATGTCATCGTAACGCAGGGCTTTCTGAGTACTTCTCCACTGATTATTGAAGTACATCCCGAATGGATTTCAAACATTGAATGTAATGAAGTACCCCTCCATAGCTCGAACCAGGGCTCGAAAAGATCTATGAACGTTTCACTTCCCCACTCGAAACCAAGCACCACTTACGCAAGAACAATTCTCAGGTGTCCTTGGTTGGTTAGTTGGTTGATGTGGCCCTCGATAAGGTACACTTAGTCCAAGATATGTCCATTGGGTTGCGACTAGGTAGGGGTAGGGGCAGGCGGATCACACTGTTCGCTCTTGGAACCAATTACTTTCCTTATGAAGTTATTAATATTAGCCGTAGAGGCATTATTAAAATCATTAAGACCAGCGAAATAGTAATTACATAGTGTGTACATTCAGACATAGCCCTCCTAATGTTAACCAGTGCGGGACTGGTTTTTCTTCCTCCTCGTCTCTGCAGAAATCATAATAGTGGATGCCCAACCTTTGAGCATTTCTGCCGATCATGCAGCGTCCGGTTATTACGTTGGCTAGTGTAGAGAGTGTTCCTCTTAAGAAGTCCGTCAAACCACCGCACTTTGGTATAGTTTTGACCATAGTTGCATATCGATAAGATGATGAGTCGTTTTCTCTACATCTCGAGTGCTTCTCTACATTTTTAATAAGAATAATGCCAGTGACAATCACCGTGGCGCAGTGGCTCGAGTGGTTAGTGCGTTGGTTCGCTGAAGTTCGACGTCCGAATCCCAGAAAATGTCTGAAAAACGTCCAAGTAATACTGTCATGAGAAAGCTTCTCAATTTGCCTTTCGAATATGGCCCTAAACTGTAGGTCCCTTCCATTTGTGTGGAAAAATATAACACGCACAACACGAATGGTCGCGAGAAGCTAGGCCCTGGACTGCATACGGTCCTTTACGCTAAGTATAAGCAAGAATTTCGGACCAAATTTAATGTAATCATTGACCCTTGAACAGGGTCATTTGCCTTGACGAACGCATCAGAGTAGCGAATGGTCCTGCCGTCGTGTGTAACGAGGAATAAAACTCCCTTACTACCCAACTGAGTTTTGCGAACCTTGCACAGCTTGTACTTAGCTTCCTCGGCTGACATGCGGTGGATTGTAAAACGTCCTTTGACATTGTAGACCAAGCGGAAATATTCGCCAGATTTCTTAATGGTGATAACATCCATAAATCCAGCTTGGAGTGTAGTGTCCGTCCGTACATTGCTATCAACTTTAATAAAACTAAAACGCTGCTGATTTTTATAACCTCAGCGCCAGTCAGAGAGTACTTTAGACGTTTTCTTAGAAAAATCATCAAGGGAAGTGATTCCCTAAGTTTGTGTGGGCCTGTTAAAGGACGAGAGGCAAAAACTCCTCCGAGTTTCCTGAATAATTTTTACCCACCGAAAACGTGAAATATATTACTGGAGCTGATTGGAATGGAATTCAAAAAACGCCCATAACGTCATAGTACCCAAATAATGTCACATTGTCCCAAAAAACGTGTCGCAGTTCCCAACCGCAATGACATATATATGTATGTATCGCCCAAAATAATCAACGACACTTGTGGTGATACACCAAAAATCGGTGCAGCAACGTCAAATTTAAATTTTCGGGCATCTTGATTGTTTTGTTTTTCTCTTTGTTTTGGACTTTAAAAATTTAAACGATGATATTTCAACATTCAAGAATTCGGAAAAGGTTTAATTAAAAAAATGTTTGGGTCCGTCAATGAAAGGTATGCCTTACGATGATATATCCTTAGAATCTTTACTTAAGAAACTGTACTCATTTCTCTAGATGAATTCACAAAACACAAAGAGACTCAGTTTCACTCCACAAGGTCTAAACATCGACTACGCATTTTCAATAAAATACCAAAAGTATTCACTTAAAATTATCTTACCCGATTTAAATTCAAACAATCCGTTCACACAAGTTCCTAGGAAAATATTTATCACCAGCACCGCACTTAACACCATTTTACCACAATCTCTAGTCATTTTGTACTGCAGCACTACTTAGTAAAATAAATGAATTTCCTTAAAAGTGACAATTTCTTTTTTGTTAAATAAATCTACAGAAGATCTCTGTTCAAATTGAATTTCTCTGTTACTAAACTAAACACAATACAATCTTCGAATTCACTTATATTTTTGTGACACCATTTGATCACCGATTACGACAACTGCCCGGCAAGTACTGGTCAATAAAAGTAGCCGTTGAGAGAATCTCCACTGGTTATACAAAAAAAAAAACAATGAAAAAAATATGATAATACTTCCATGATGATGTCTCGTACACAGCTGAGATTATTTTTTCCTTACACATCTCATGGATTGACTAAGCTAAGTGCGTAGGTTCAGCACACGATTATTACATGAAGCGCTTGTCAACTAAGCTACTTGTATGTAATCCGTAAGGTGGTAAAGATTCCCAAGTTAAGATGTACCCACTGATATGTGACCAAGTGGGCGATTTTTCATCGTGATCGAATTAAAATTAAAGAGAAAAACAAAAACAAAAAAGAAAACAATAATTTAATGATAATTTTTGCTTTTGCGGTATATGTATATGTACATACTCGCACGTATGGCTGTAGAACTATATGTGTAGATACTTTTTGTTGGAGGTATTTTCAAGCAACTGCGAAAAAAAAGTCGAGCAATCGTTTTAAGTTGACCATTGGGGTCGGTATTATTGTCGTGACGTTGAGAACCAAACGTGGTTTGCATTACTAATAAAGAAAAACAATTTGAAGTTGAGAAGCTGATAACGAATAATCGCAGGCTTCGAAAACATTTATATTCGGAGTGTGTTGCATTGTAGGAACAAAACGAAGCTTCTTGTTTATTGTGCTGACTGTAAATTGTTGTTATTTGCTTGTATTTGAATTTAGTTTTAAGTTGATAATTTAGACACGTTAAATGGGAAAAAACCGCTCTAGAAATATTCTCAGAAATATTTTTTTTAATTAAATTGGTTTATGTGTAAGCAAAATATAATTAGTGATAGATTATCGATGGAAAAGTTGCCACATGTTTCACTCTGTAAAACAGTTCATATTGCAATCGTAGGATGATGGAATACTATCCTACTTTTTCACAGAGAAAGAAGATTCTTTTTCAGTGTTAAACGATCGTTGGTCATACAATCTACATCACTCTGAAAATTTGATACGGATTCATAGATATCATCATCCGGCTTGTTTGGTGGAGGGAGCTCTCGCGTAAATATGTGATTGACTTCTGCACTAAGCTGAGCGGGAGCTTTTCCAAGTACGCCTGACTCTGCTCTAGACACTCTTCTTGATTTTCTTCGCCTTGATACGTATAACATGGGTTTAACTATCCAAGCAATCTACCATCTCAAACGAGGTGGCTTTTGGTATCATTCGCACTGGAGTTTCGATAGCTTTTAAGACACTTGTCCTACGATCCTGGTTCCATGGATATGCGGTCTGATGCAATAACACCAAAACTTCGACTGGTGTGTAAATTTAGAGTTGACTTTCCTTGCGTTCTGGACTGGCGTCGGCCAGAATCTGAGACTGGATTGAGCTGTAGTCGAATCTTCACGGTTGGTTGGAAACTGGGGAAGATTCTGGCGCGGATGTCTTCGTGAAGACCGACAACACTATTCTTCACTATTCATAAGGTAAACATGCCACTGTTTTTCACGCGGAGGTTTCCGACCGACTTTGTTATTGAGAAGAAATGGAGGAGTCGAAGTATAAGCATCTGTAGTGACAGTCAGGCTGCGCTCAAAGCTTTGCTCAACCCTGTAACATGTTCCGAAATAGTTCGAAAATGCAAGAACTCTTTGAAATGGTTCGCAAGACTGAACTCTATGACTCTTGTCTCTCACAAACATAATTGTGTGTGACACAGCTCTCCAGAATACAGGTGGACTAAACGATTGCTTCCGAACCTTTGTAAGAAATCAGTGGTATTCTCGCGATCAGCAGAAAAGACTGTAGACAACTTATAGGTGTTCTCACGGGACATTTTCCTTTTTCTCAGCATCGTCTACGACGATTGTGCAGAGGGTTACGATACTTCGGATCACCTCCTTTGTTATTGTCCTGCCTTTGCTCGGATCAGGTGGCAGATCTTCGGTGCTGATGTTGTGATTGCCGATACTGTAAGCTCTGCATCACTGAAATGCCTTCTCGACTTACTCCAAAAGTCGAAGAAGTTCCAGTAAAAAGGATAATACTGGATCTTGCTTCCTGGTAGTACAATGGACCATTTGCCTCTGAGTCTGGCGTTGATCGCAATATGATTCATTCGTCTCAAAGTCCTCTTGTGGATATGAAGATACAGTAGAACTAGTTACATCGTTTTTAATCATTTCTCCTTGAACCTACTGCATCTTATGATTGGATTAGTTGCATTTTCTTATCAAATCGATCGGTCAAGCAGCGGTCGCCCTTCTCTGTTTATGGTAATGACATCTATTGATGGAACTGTGAAGAGACCAGGCAATATAAGAATTTTATTTCTTCTTACAAGCAGCATTCCACCTAAAAGTATGCTCAACATTTCGGCGGTTCGAAGCACATCAACATGCGTTGACTTGCGTTCGTGATCAAGTTCAGGTAAAAAGGAAATAAATGTTTATTGTAATTCTGCGTCTTATTTTTAACAAAGAGTTAATGAGCCTGATTGTTCTGACAAGAATTTTACAAAAGGAAAAACTTAATACATTATAAACTTAAAATATTATAAATTTCCTCATAAATAAAATGCTACTAATTATTTCTTGCAATTTTAACTAATGTAAGGTTTCGTTTTGCCTGAACTCGATGCTTACTAGCCGACGCGTACGTCGCAAAATGACATCTGCCAAAAATGACAGCCGGATTAGAACGTTTTATTTCGTGTTGTGGATTGGTTTATTTCTTGCAAGTAAAAAGTTTTATCCCCAATAAAATCGTATAATAATTTATTAAAAAATGCCATCATTGGACACAGAAGTACCGCAAAAGCCAGAGGAAGAGCCTGAGCCAGTTACAAAAACTCTCTCAGGACCTATTATAGGCATTATCTATCCTCCGCCGGAGGTTAGAAGTATCCTTTTTCTATAAAACAATTTTCTTTTATTTTCAGTGTTGTTTCAATTATTTTTTTAAAGTTAAATTTCCTATTAAAATGCGCGCAAAGATATCGTTGATAAAACTGCAAGTTTCGTCGCCAGAAATGGGCCAGAATTCGAGGCGAGAATTCGTCAAAACGAATTGGGAAACCCCAAATTTAATTTCTTGAGTCCAGGAGATCCGTATCACGCTTACTACCGTCACAAAGTCAATGAATTCAGGGAGGGAAAGGGTAAACACTATTCCAACATAATCTGAAGATGAATTAAAGTCTCTCTTGTTTTATTAGATGGCGGACAAGCCCTGGTTCCAGGGCTAAAACAACTCTCGGTAACCACAGCTGCACAGCAAAAACAACAAGAATTGCTGAAGCAAGTGGCTGAACAGCAGTTTGTACCCAAGGAACCACCAGCAGAGTTCGAATTTATTGCTGATCCACCATCAATATCTGCCTTGGATTTGTAAGTCGACAGCATTTCAAACATTAATTTTTGGATTCATATGGTTATCTCGATTTCTCGATTTACAGGGACATTGTGAAACTGACAGCACAATTTGTAGCGAGAAATGGTCGACAATTTCTTACTAATCTCATGAACCGCGAACAGAGGAACTACCAATTTGACTTCTTGCGTCCACAGCATTCGCTGTTTCAATATTTTACTAAACTCCTCGAGCAATATACGAAAATTTTGATTCCACCAAAGGACCTTATGGCGAAATTAAAAACTGAAAGTGCTACGAGTCGTGTAAGCATGAATCTAGTATTGGACCAAGTTAAGTATCGTGCCAACTGGCAGAGACATCAAGAGATTCAAAGACGCCGTGAAGAAGAAAAAATTGAAAAGGAAAGAGGTATTACATACGTCAAAGAAAATATTGTACAATATTTGAACTAAAACTCGTAAGATTTGTAGGGAACATAATAAACCTTGAATTTTAGGGAACAATCGTTTAGCTCAAATTAAAGTGATTCTCTTCAGACCACATCGGTCGATGTACAGCAGAATTGAACAGTAATTCTGATGAAAATGCATCATTCTTTTGCATCAAACAGGAGAAGAGAGTGGTTGCATTAAATAAATAAAAACGGAAAGTTTTTAGCTTTTTTTTAAACATCTTTGCATTCGGAACGACGTACATATGTATATCATATAAGAACTCATTTAGGCGCATAAATTTCTCCGTCTCATTAGACAATTTTTATGTTTTTCCGTCGCGATATCTTCGTAAAAAAAAACTACAACTCGATATCGCCCACTGCATTCTCGACTGGCCCGCTTTCTGTTTGAACAACATAAATAAATTCTTCGTAATACAGCTTTCTGTTTGACTAAGCCTTACATCCAGAAGCACACTCAAGTGCGTCATTTTGTTAACTGCCTACCCTTTGTGTAAGATGGCACAGGGTAGATTAAAAAATCGTTGGTATATGTGCTCCCAGATTTCTGAAGTTTTATTTTCCCAGGTTTAAAAGTTTGTTTCTGAAATTCCACTGTTTTATAAGGATTCACTGTTTGTTTCAAATAACGTATTGGGGTTTTTACCCTGAGTGATAGCAACGCTACTTAGTTGTTACATATGTACATACTAGGTTCCAAATTGAATATAGTTTCCTTATATTGAAATGTTTATTACTTTTTCTAGTGGCCTATGCTCAGATCGACTGGCATGATTTCGTTGTGGTTGAAACAGTTGACTATCAACCTTTTGAAACGGGTAACTTCCCACCGCCAACTACTCCCGAAGAAGTCGGCGCACGAGTTCTCATGGAAGAGCGTATGATGGAGGAGGACGGGGATATTGAAATGCAAATTGAATCGGATGATGACGACACCCATGAAGCTCCCCCAGCTGTTAAACTTTCCCAAATGGAGAACCGTACAGGAATACATCACAAGACAGCAGCATCCGCGTTTACACAATCTAAAAAAGACAATACACAGGTACAGGATATGGACGAAGCATCTAGTGATGAAGATACCCCATCAACGATCAGCAAAATGCAACCACCAGTTACCCCAATGTTGCCTCCAACTCACGATAAAGTTGTCGTCAAGAAATATGATCCAAAGCAAAATCAGAAACCTGTTAAACCAGCACCAACAGACGAGTTTCTTATCTCTCCAATCACTGGCGAAAGAATTCCGGCATCGAAAGTTGCTGAGCATATGCGTATTGGCTTGCTAGATCCACGCTGGGTGGAGCAACGTGACAAACACACAGTCGATAAAATTAACCAGGATACTGTCTATGCGGCTGGAACAGCTATAGAAGCAAGTTTAAAACAATTGGCTGAGAGACGTACGGATATCTTCGGTGTCGGCGATGAAGAAACCGTAATCGGTAAAAAGTTGGGCGAAGAAGAGACAAAGAAAGATGATCGCGTAACTTGGGATGGTCATACATCTAGTGTGGAGGCAGCAACTAGAGCTGCTAGAGCCAACATCACTTTAGAAGATCAAATTCATCAGATTCATAAGGTAATAATCAAATTCAATTTATTGTGAAATGTATTCATCGGAGTAAATTTAATAGGTAAAGGGACTCTTGCCGGACGAGGAGAAAGAAAAAATTGGACCCAAGCCAGCTGCTAACAAATCAATTCTGTCAGCGCCTCCACAACCACCAACACATAATCAAGTACCCGTCAGTTCTCAATCGAAATCGATTTCAGGCCCACCAGTAACTGCACAGTCAAGTATGCAACCAATTCCGCCACCCGTTCCTGTTATGATGATGCAAATGCGTCCACCACCAATGATGCGTAAGTCTCAATTTACACAAAAATAGAATTTCTCTTAAATTCTTTTCCCTTAGCACCACCATTTCAGGTTGGCTACATGCCGTCAATGAACCCTGGCGCACCCCAAATTTCACCAGCACCACCAGTTATGGATCAGAATAATATGATGATACCGATTCCCATTCCTGTTGAAGAAGAGCCACCTAATAAGAAACTTCGATCGGAAGATCACCTCATCCCAGAGGCACAATTTATTACAATGCATAAGGTTGACACAATGCAATATTTTTTGTATAGCTTCATTCTTTAATTACTAATAAATGTATTCAACTCCACAGAGTCCCATTACGATTCAAATTCAAATTCCAAATATGACAGACAAGTCTGAATGGAAACTTAATGGTCAAACTATTGCAGTTTCTCTGGCTTTAACGGATACTGTATCTAGCTTGAAATCGAAGATTCAAGATGAGACTGGAATGCCACCAGCTAAACAGAAAATCTCTTATGAGGTAAACTACACAAAAATTAAAGTTATATAGCCAATTTTAAATATTTTCTTTATAGGGAATGTTCTTCAAAGATAGCAACACGATGGCATTTTACAATTTGTTGAATGGCACAACTGTCTACTTGCAAATCAAGGAACGCGGTGGACGTAAGAAATAAGACCTGAAAACGTTTGGAATAAACTTCTATTGTGGTGTCTTTATATCAAGTTGTTTTTTTAAAATAAAGTAAACTGTAGCGGTATAAATAATTTTCTCGTTTGAAATCAGTTTTAAAAGCAAGTCGGTATTAAGTTCTTTTTAGATTTTACCTTACCAGAAGTCCAAATATATTTGTAGGTACACATCTAACAATGAAAATTCGAGCAAAACACCAGTCATGCCACTTCATACAAAAATTCACTAGTATTTGGGTGCCAGATTAGCTTTAAGGCGGAGAGACTTTGAATCTGCCTCTGACTGACTACCTGCCATCGAAACTAGTTTTCAATTACGTACCAAAATTTCCTTTACAACGAAGCGTCATCAATATTTACAGATGGGTCCAAAGCCACATCCTTAACTTTGGTGTCAGAGAATTTCTTGAAGATCTGGATAATCACCTGGATAGAAATACCGCCATTCGTCATACGTAAAAAAAAGTAAATGATATTAGCAGCAGGTGGTGTGATCCACCCAATAATAGTTAGTGGTAACCCCATCGTCTAAGTGTACCTAATCGGAGGCCACTTCAAATCATCCAACGAACTTAAATGAAATAAATCGCATATTACACTTGTCCTGCTGCTATCTGCACAAATGACTGTCTGGAAATAAGTCTCGATATCTTCCTCTTATATCCAAGCAATTTAGATCAAAGTTAATCGCCCCATGTCAAAAACACCGAATTGCAAATTGAACTATGTATATATATTTATCCAAATATAACAATTGTTTCATAACAAAAAAAAAGAATATAATTTAAATGCAAATTCTGCTTAAATAAAATGAAAAATTTAGTCAACGCTGCCAGCAGAAAAAGAGATTCAACATGTTGCGTACATGTTTTTGCTTTTATCTTTTGTGGAATATATTTTTTTTAAATCACAGTTTCTTCAGTAAAAATTGCACTTTATGACCCTTAAAAGAAGCTACATATAACCTACCGAATATCAAAAAGATTGCGAGTTGTTAACATGAAAATTAAACCTAAATATGCATTTTTTTTTTTAACATAATCATAACCAATTTCGATGCCGGAATGTTGTTATTGTTGAATAATAGGATAATGATATGTCTTCTTCACTTTTTACCGTTCTCCAAAATTCTGGCCATCTCACGGTACCTAGCCAACATTGGCGTATAAACCTCTTCGCTGTCTTTACTCGGATCACAAACTTTTTGCAAATGATTTGGTATAAATTTGACGATATAATCATGATAGTGTTCGGGTTTTAGTGAATCAGTTGATTCGTCGCTCTTAAATTGCTCCAAGTAAAGGGAATATTTTGCGCGATATGCTGCTCCAAGAACAGCTGCTTCACTTTCTTTCTATTGTTCAAAAAATAAAAAATAAATACCAATAGTTCTTCACAAATTGTGAAATTAAACTTACCTGAATGTAAACGGGAGCATTGAACACATCAGAGATAACCTGAAGGATTGATTTGTTGACGGACGCTCCACCTGTGGCTATTATTTTCGTATTTTCTCCTGAAAATATTTAAAAATAAGAATGGAAAAGGTATGGTATGGTCTTTTACCAAAATGGAAGCCCATGTCAGAGGCGATTGCTCTGCGATGCAGCATTTGTCCTTCAATTAAGGCACGAATTTCAGTCTGAGGTGATCCAAATCTGAAACCGAGCACAGCTGTTCAATAGTAAAATCTTAAGAAAAGACTTTCATATTTCCTACTTGATTATGCCCTGCGCAGCATCTACACATTGGATAGAGTGGGACTTATTCCATCGTAGGATACCTTTTGCTTGTGGTACTATTTCGACAGAATGGAAATGTAACGCCATATTTCCATAGTTTCCTCGTGGCGTTGAGTCTAAGAGTTCAGTAAAGTTGTCCCAGTTGTCATTAGCCTCAACACGTTTTGTTATATCACGAACCAAGGAACCATTCCGGAAACTAAAGAATTTTTTAGAAAAAAGTAAATAACCATGAACAAGAACCCACCATAACAACCCCATAAATTCGTCCGTAAGAGTGGGATGGCAAAGAACATGTCCTTCCTCCAGCTTTGTTGGCTCATCCAAACCCATCATTACCGTATCGCTAGTTCCCAAGGACATTACTAGCCAATCCTTTTCCACCAGCATTCCACTTAAGGCAGATGGGTTATCTCCAGTGAATGCTGCTACTTTGCATTCCGGTGGGAAGCCAAAACGTTGTACAAAAAACCCACCTACATTACCTAATATCGAACATGTCTTTACTGGATCGCCCAATCGCTCCTCTAAGTCGGGAGCACAAGCATTTAAACAGGCAGTTGACCATTTTTTCTCGTTTATATCGAATAAATTCATCCCGGAAGCATCAGCATAATCAATCGGAGCAACTTCCCCCAAAAAGATCGACGCCAGAAAGCTACTAACTAGCGAAATGCGCTTAGCATCCTCATACGCATGCGTACGCGTTTGATAGACTTTACGTATTTGAGGCCCAGTAAAGCGAGGATAACATTTCGAGCCGGTTATGGTGACCATTTCATTACGACCCCCAATCGCTACTTCCATTTCCATGCACTGGTTCTCAGTGGAACCGTCCATCCAGATTGGTGTGCGAGTCAGAGCAAATGCAGAGTCATCGATTTGTACATGGAGGAATTTATCGGGATCTAGATTCTTCAGTGACTGGAGACCACGACGTGACCAATAAAGAGAACCGTGTTGCTGAAAAAAAAGCAAACAAAAACTGTTATCTGAACAACTGCAGAAACATTCAAAGCATACTTGTGCTGAACCTCCAAGCGCGGAAACAGTGCTAAAATCTGCACCTTGCACTACTAGGCGATCCATGACAATATCGATGGCTTTTACCCACATAGCGGGTTGAACGTAGAATCTTAGAAGGAATATAATTATAAATGCAAACTTGGTAAGCATGCAATCACTTACTCGTCCTTGTTTTGTCCGGAATTCACACCACCAGTTGTTCGAAATTCTGGCAAGTCCGTGTCAAATTTCACTTCAGCCATGGCTAGGATTTCTAGGTTATCTGCTAACTGCACTGCCTTCAGCTGAAATTATAAAACACATTCTTGATCTAAAATATTGATTTATGTCAACCAGTAAAATAAAAATCAATCAAACGGTTAAAGATACTATCATTGAACATCTTATTAGTATGTCAGTCGCCAGATTTCTGCCTTCTTTTCGTCATAAATTACATATGCATATACGTATGTGCTAGTCAGTAGTAATTCTTCAACAATTCAGAAACATTTACAATATGCAGTGAGTTAATGTGTTTTTGCGTTAATTTCAAAAGTAGTATAGGTAAAATTAAAAATATATAATACGGGATTTTCCCGCTTATTAGTTATTTCGATTTTAATGACAGTTGATACATTCTAAAATAAAAAAAATCATTAAAAACCTAGGGCTTACTTACTAGAATGTCAAATTTCGTACTGGTTGCAACTCAAACACGAGTTCCATTAAGGACAATATATTTTAATTTAAACATGTTAACTGAAATAACTTTCTATCGACTGCATTCTATATATAAGAGCAAAGTAGCTATGCAAGACACATAGTGTAGGAGAAGATTCACCAGGAATGTGTGCATCTAAAGGTGAAAGCGCGTGCCGATCTGCCCCTTCCAGACAATTAGTGGAACGATGTTGCCCGATTTTCTTTCATTCACAGTTAATATAATCGTGTGTTGTGAATCAATATTAGTAAAACCATTTGTTGTCACAATAAGAAAAAGGAAACAAATTGTAGAGGTGTGTTTACAATAATTCCATTTGAATATTTACTTCGGTCCATGCGGCCGATAAGGTTCGAGTCCAACGTACTAAAACACGACAGTCAGAATTGGAGAAATACTCTTTTGAGTTTCTCTATACTAGTAGTACCAAATTTGATCAAAATCTTGGAATTAAACATTTTAACGAATAAGAAATAAATAAGAACACCACTTGAAACACCACAGTATTCGTGCCGAGTGAGCTATTTAATTTTCTTTATACATACTGTAACCAAAAAAAATTGAAAAAATACGATGAGCTATAATATGTAAGGTTACTGAACTAGGAAAACACAACTCCACCGAAGCAATATGTCTAATAAATGTTTGCCACGGGGGAATCCGGACAAAAAACATTCATTTGGAGCGAATGTAAGATGAATACAAACGAACAATATTATTCACACAAATATGATGCTACTTTGGTCCCCAAACTACCCAAAATGGGTGTCCACCTACGTTTTCTACATTGAATCTACTATCTTATATGATACCAGTATCAATATGTATGTATCCCCATTTAAGTCATTTCAGTTTACCTGCATTTTTAGTATTCTTTATTTCATAATTTAAACTGTATTAATAAACCGAAACGTTCTCAGCAACGTGTCATTAATTAACTAATGCAAGTGACCTAAAAAAGAAAACTTCACCCCAAAAAAAGTAGAAAACGAAGCAACGTTTAATTTCATTTATGTACCTATGTGAACATTTAGATGACGTGAGTAAGGCGCACCTTATTCGTAACGATTAAACAAACTCAGTTGCACCCCCAAAATTAATGGATCCCAAGGGGTGTCACAGAAACGTGCAAAAAAATTAATAAGAAAAAAACGAAGAAAAGCAAGTTTATGGGTCCCATCATTTGGTTATTTCTTTTATTTTTTTTTTTTATTATTTATTTACTACTTTACGTAAGCACTGACTATAGAGGGCTCATTAAATGATAAGTCGCTGAAGTGCTATCAAAAACAAAAACAGAATAAATACTAAGGAAAATATAAGGCTTGTGAAAAAAGCATTAAAACGTTAGATAATTATGATTAATTGAAGAATCATCCGACAGATAACACTAGCATTGATTGTGTTCAAAGTAAATGATGACCTATATTTGCCCTTAAGATGCCCTAAAGGCATTGTGCAATCCAACACCTTTTAACCATTCATGAATAAATAAAGCTTAGATTCTGTGTGAGATGGAATTCATGAAAGAAAGTCAACAGTTGTACGGGAATAATGGGAACTGTAACATGGGAATGAGTGCATTTACATTTTCAAATTGCTCCAACCAATGATCGACATGCAAAACCTCCTCTAACGCACGGAGCTGGTCTATTGATCTGCGTCATCGGAGATGTTTCTCTGATTTTCACCATAAATTAGGTCATAAAACGTAAATAAACTGTCTTTTTAATTATTTCAAAACACTATTTGGTAAACCTCATCCACTAATGCGCTGAAGAAAGTTAAAGATTACCTAAATAATAGCCCATGACTAATTCATAATTTTAAGCTGGAGGTAGGTTCATAATAACGTATGGGTGCAAAATAAGATTAAAAAATTTAAACTCACCTTTTGGGTGCTTAGGTCGAAGCCAAGGTATGTGCCTTCTATTTTGGGAGTCATCTTGGGTAATAACTTCTTTAAATGCGGTCTATGACAGAAAGAAAATACACCAAAGTTCTCGAGGTCCGAGACGTGATTATTGTTTATTGTTAAAGTGATTAGTCACTTTATAGAAACTAAGTAAGTACGCCTTAGCAAGGCGCCTAACACCTACAATAACGACGGACTCCAAACAACTCTACCACGGCTCGCAGAGAAATATCACCGAGTTGAAGGAACTGCGAGCAAACAGCCAATGGGTTGTCAAAAAACGTCAACAATTTGAAAATAGCCAATTCGAAACTAGAAACCGGACTAGAAATGACAGTAGACATAATGGGATATTTTTTCGAATTGGAAAATTCCTGTTGGATTTTTTTTGGATTTTTGTAACTGTAGCGTTGCATGCAAAAGGGAAATTTTCGGCATATTATCAAAGAAATATTGGCGTAACTGGGTTTTTCTGACTACAGAGCGCAAAATCAGAGTATGTATTGCTTTATTTATTCTGGGAAGAAATAGAGAACCAAAAACTTGACAAAACATTTGAAATAAGAAAACAGAAAATATATGTAAACAATGCTAAAAGTTTTACACATGAGGGGACATATGTACGTACGCATATATGTATGTACATATGTTTGTGTTTTACCTTTAATCTACTCCAACAACATGGCCAAAAAATAATCTATTAACCATTCACACATCCGTCTGAAGAAAAAATAGTTCTTTTTTATTCCACTTTTCTTCGCACTCGATTGATTGATGCATTAATGATTGGTGCATCAATTGTGAACATGAAGACATGCTTTCGATTAACACAAAATTAGCCTGGAATTAATAATTTCAAATTCATCATAATAGGACCAATTAAATCAGCGCATCAGTGACGACTTCTTTTCCATTTCACTTATTCAGAATCTAGGAGAGTACAGTATGCGCTCATTGTCGTTATTCCGTTCCAAAGATGGTGTGGTGCCGTAATTTCTCCTTCTCTTTTCATATCCAGATATGTTACGATGTAACCATCATTTCTAAGGTATGCCAAAATCTTACGTTTCTCTTCTTTGAGACGAGAGCACCTACTATTTCGGAAAGTATATACGAACGAGCTTCAGAATATATCATCGTTTGAGTACGCTCTTTCGATAATATTAAAAAGCCTCTGCTGGCATAGAAATGGGTACTGATTCATTAATTTCCCTACATCAATGTCTTGTCAACTGGTACATCTAGCAAGATAAATTAGAAAGTAGAATTGACCCTGAATTGTGTATACTTGCGAAAATCAAGTACTCTTTGAAATCAATAGAGCAAACGTTGAGACAAATCCAAAATCAAAAAATTGGATTCCAGCTATGTCTCTTAGGGATCAGTAAGCTTTTATGTCCTCAAAAAATAATTTCTTACGAAAAATAAGAGGAAACTTTTAACACCGCAATCAATAACCACAAACCTTGACTTTGTACTGCAAAATGAAAATAGATCCGAATTTTCTCATTCTTATTTAGTTTAAAACTTTAAGTTTCACTTTGCTTTAAAATTCAAAGTTTTCAATCTGTATTCCTTCTTACCATTGCTGGACTAAATGATAGTTAAAATTATATGGAGGCATTAAAGCTTGAAATTATTTGTTTACTGATCTTTATTCTCATAGAAAGGGTGTATATATATAACTATTTGCCTTCGATGCAAATAATATGCCCATCTAACCATCGAATTACTACAGCAATGAGCTACCCACCCAAGTTCCGTCACCGATTGACATTCATAACAAATTTCCCATTATTTCTATACGTCCTCGAACACTATTCTATCACTTTCGAACGTTGTCGGCGGCCATGATTTCAACATATGTGAATGTGTGACAAGTCATGACATTTTCATGTGAAATAAACAAATTTTCTCGATGGAAGACTCGTTTTTTGGATTTGATACCTCAGCACCGGTAAGTTAAATATACCCCTCATGTAGTCCATTCAAAATCATCCACCAAATTATCCTGCAAATTAGTGAAATTCGCACGCCAAAGTACCTTGCCAAATCCACCAACACTTTCCCGACCCTTTATGGTTGGTGTCGCGCTAATGGTGGGCCCCGAAATGTGTACGAGTGTCGTCATTACTTTTTGGCAAAAGTTTCCAGTATAAATTGTACGTTTCACTGAAGCCACAAAACACTATAAACTTCGTTTTACTATTATCCATGTGGCGTTCTTATGTAAACAAAAAGAAGTGAAGCGCCATCCATGATCCGCCGAACGAGTGACGGTAATAAGCCTCGCACAGTAAAATAATTCTGATGTGGCCGCCCTTTTCTACGTAAATTTTGCGGTATAGATTCGCATAGAACGTTTATTTGTCGGTTTACGCGAAATTGTAATTGCGTTGTGGGTTCTAGATTACTGATAAGAACGATCTATCTATATAAAATGATATTGTGACAGTTTGGTAACTAAAACGTTTTTGGAATCGCTTTGAGGAGGGTGTTTTTTTTTCTTATTTGATTGGGAGAGGGGTTCGCTGTTTGGAGGGGGGAATCTATACTATTCCTGGAATGGTGACATTTGCTTTGGTAATTGATCTTGACGATTTCTGCAAACGTACATATGTATATTTTTGGAAGCAAGTCACTTATCTGTTTATTTTGTTACGACGAAGTTTTATTATTTGTTTGGAAGTCGAGAGATCTAGATATGATTAGAGTTTTTTTTTTGGTCAATTGTTCACTTTTTTTCCTATAATATGTACTTTTTTAACTTTCAGTTATGCTATTCATATTTTGATACATTGTAATGAATTTCCAGAAGTTGTTATTTAACATAATTTTCGCGGTTTTGGAAGTATTTTCAAATGTAGTGACTTCCACTCGTAGTCTTCAAAATGTCTTTAGGGCAACAATTGCTATATACATATGTTCGAGGGTATGCGGAAGCACTTTTGCGAGTCTTCTAGCATGAGATTGTCCTCTTCAATGGCGAATGCCGACTCTTTACTTACGTAAGTGTTAAGTACAAGGTCTATTCGCAGTATAAAATTGTCCCCAAACAAGTCGGCGGCAGACGTTTTACCTGTCTCCCCCTCGATCTCAAATCCACTTGATTCCACTCTAAACTTCACTCGCCGCCGGTAGTCCTGATGAAAACTTAATTTCAAAAGCTATTTTAAGACTGCTTTACAATTTATCTTGTCCTTGATGTACTTGAGTTTAGGAGGCAACAATCCTCTAGTAACTTAGACCTTTCGTCATCCTTCTGTCTACCGCCTAAAGTGTGGTTTTCCTCTTCGGCAGTGGATACTAAAACTTGAGATCTAAGCTTAAATGTAAATTATACATATGTTATGTGCTAGATTTGTAAATCGCCAATCTTCACTTAAGTAATACTATTATTCTAGCTATTTACACTTCACTCCTCATTTCACACAACTGTGGCACTAGAAAAAGCTTCGTACACAATATGAAGTTCGGAAGAATTTACTTGAGTTGTAGGCTTTGAAAATATAAATTTTGTATTGATTGTATTATGTCTGTTTGCTAGTTCCTAAAACCACTATCCCTCAGACTCAATTTCAGTCCTGGTACACAGTTTATAGATCGAACTGATTTAACCATTCCATAAAAAATTTATCTTTTAAATGAATTGGGAGTTGCAAAATGTAACATTTCAAAATTGTTTGCTTTGGTAGTAAAAAAAAGGCCATGCTGTCTCCATAATTTGTAAAGATTCAATATTTTACCGACCTTTATTCGTCTCTATGAGAAGAATAGAACCATATATAGTTTATGTCTTTTAGGATAACCTGAAATTCGTAGTCTACATAATGACAAGCGTAAAATAAGCAAATATGTCAGCAGTTGCATCAGCTCTGCTGCATTATTTGGTGGTATTGGTATTAGAGGTGGTCACGTCCGTTTTAGCGGATACATAGTACATTCTATCTGAACTACCAGTTTTATTATTGTTATGTTATTGTACCAGTGCGCATTCAGTTCAAATCTAGTATTCTGCGCAAATGTAGGCAAACATCGTTGCTGTCGAGGTTTTTTGAGAAAGATTGTAAGATCATTTATGCATTGCGAGATATCACTGATTACAAAAAATAAAAAATGCAGTAATGGTACCTTTAGACCGACTTGTATGATTTTTCATTCGATGTTTGAATCCGGCAAAACAAAAACGTTCCTTCTTAAACTATACGTTCCTCCCGTTCGTGCGAAAAATGTAAGAATTACGATGAAAATTGTTGATGGGCTCAAGCCGCAACTAGTATGCGCCCTAACGTTCGAAATGTTGTCTAAAATGTGACATCACAATACAGTGGATTGATTCGGTAATTTGTATTAGTGTTCAACGCACATGGAAAGTGATAAAAAAAAAATAAACTTAGCAATGATATTCCTTGTCATAAATTGAGGTGTTCAGAATTACGCGCCAAAATAATTTTCATATAGCAGTAACCAAGGGAACTACTCTTAAAAAAGTCAGCAGCTCATTTAACAATGCGTATAAGTTTTTGATCGCCATATTATTTTACAAAATTCACAACTTCAATGCAAAGCTATGCCGGTGGTGCCGAAATAACCCCGAAAACACAGACAGCAGAGCATTATAACTTGGAAGCATTACACCGAAAAGCAATAAACGTTATCAGATGATATGCTTATCCGCCATACCAATCCTCCCAAGTTTCCTGATTTCCATGAAAGGTTGTTTTATTCTCTAAGTTTCTATGTTCGATATGATCTTCAATCACATCATTTTTGAGCTAATGTTGCTGTTAGACTTAAGCTTCTCGCAATCTAAATGTCCGGCGAAGATTTTTTTTATATGTGCATATACTTCATGCATTATTTTTCTATTTTTCCAGTTGGACGATGATGGAGGAGGGCGTATCGCCGAGCCCTCCGAAGAGGAATACGACGCCCTAAATGATGAAACTTTCGGGTCAGCCATCAATGGGGACTGGGAGGAAGTTCACGAGAATCTGGTTCGTATGGACGATGTGAAGGATGTGCCAAGCACGACGTCTTCAAAACTTAACAAGAACGAAGAGGATTCGGATCTAGAAATTAATCTCTCCGGGATGAAATTAGATGATGTTGATATTGCGTTCGATGACAGCGATGCGGGCATCAATCTAGATCCTCTTGTTTGGGCTAATCCCGTAGTAGCTGCACGGCCTCCGAGTAACATAATGGGCAATAGCAACGATAAAAGACACAGCCTACTTTATTCAAATCCCGAGGCTTTTCTTCGTGAACACTTTCCGGCGCCATTCAACAGTGGCCAACAAACACAAGCGAACGTGAAACCGACCCAACCACATCCAAACCAACAAGTCCAACGACCCCCTTTTGGGATGCAGCCGAACCTGGCGAATACTCCGAAAATCTGTACTTTGGAAGACATTGAGAGAAGCATTATAACACAACAACAGCAGCATAAGCAACAGAAACAACATCAGCAACAACAGCGGCAAGCTGATCATACTAACCACATGATTGCATCGACTCCAAAACCTAAAACACCAACAATATCACATACTCAGTTACAGCACCCACAGTCATCACAGCAGCAACATCAGCAGCCACCTCCACCACCGCAGCCACTTCAACAGCAGCAGCAACATCATCAAATAAATCATCATCCACAACAACATCAGCATCAGCAACAACAGCAGCAGCACCATCATCAGCAAGCGCTAAAGTTTCAATACCCTAACGCAACTGGCCCTCCTCCCGGCTTCACAGGTCCTCGACCCAATTTCAGTAACCTCCCGCAACAGCATCCACTCAATAATCTCTTGCATCAGGGCGGACCCCCGAACCACCATAATCGACATTTGCCGCCAGGCTTTCCAGCAGTCCCGCTTTTTCCGCCAGGGTTACCAGGTCCGCATCAGCTTCCTAGTTATCCTCCGCGTCCTATGCCCAATTTACCGATTGCTTTAAATAACTTCGCAATGCATCCGAACTTTAATGCGATGCGCCCAGTAGTTCCACCATTGGTGCCACCTCGAATGCCTCCACATCCAAGCCTCATGAATCCAAATGTGGTATCAGCTTCTGCCTACAATATGTTCAACCAACGCTTAGTGCAGGAGATCCAGCAAAATCATCCAATGCTGTCGAACGTGCGCCATAGTTATAATTCACCCAACAGCAGCATGGTCAGTAATCCGCATCAGCCGCAACAACAGCAGCACAATCGTCAAGAACGCAAGCACAGCAGCAACAGTAATAGCCACAGCGTTAACAGTAGCAACATTCATCACCAAAACAGTGGCCACAATCACCCAGGTGGCAGTGGATTGCGTTCGAATGGTAATCTCCCCGATGAGTATGACGAATATGCTAACTTGATGAGTACTCGCGATAAGCACTGGTTGATCAGCATTCAGTTGACGCAATTGAACACTGACACTCCGTACATAGACGACTACTATTACACTGTATTTAGGGAGCGCAAAGCGGAGCTAAATGGCGACTCAGGTCAGAGCAAGACTCATAAGGATAACCAACTGAATCATCCACTTACTCAGCCGAAGGGGCATGCGCAATTGATTCTCGTCTCATTGGGCAATAAAAACGGGACGAACAATCGCAACGGCCAGAATAATCGCGAACGCAGAAATTCAGAGACGAAGAACGACCAGGAGCAGCAAAGAAAGTACGTGTTTACCCCATTAAAGTTCGAGAACTCGTTAGGCAAATTGCAGTATGGTAGTGTAACTGCACCAAGGAAGATTATTGACATGGATATAATGGGGCCCGAAGGCAGTCCACAGCTGAGTACGAACATAGAATTATCAGCACAGAGAAAGTCGCGTCACATACTGCTACACATAGAGACACTTTATCGGATTGTGTTGAAACTGGAGGACTTGGAGAATCCGGCTGCTATTGCAACTATCATTATGAAGGTAAGTTTGATATCAGTTTCCAGTGCTTAGATGGTATACATATGTATGTACATATATACTTACTTTTTAACTCACAGAAAAAAAAAGAAAGTGAACGCCTCCTGCTCTTGGAACAGATGGAGAATGCGAACAAAGTGTCAACTGGCGATGATAAATCAGCCGACACCACTCAATCAGCAATAAATCCCGCTCTAAGAAATAAATTCGCGTACGAGTTAGAACCGAAAGATGTACTTCTAGCTCGATTGATTGCTGGCTTAACACATGATAAGGTTGTCGCCATGATGAATGTTCGCAAGGGAAAGGTGGGAAGCAAATACATTTAGTAACGAATGTGAAAATTTAACGCTTGCTTCTTTTAATATTGATTTTAGGCTCTTATTCGTCGCCTAATGAAACACATTGAAGATAATGCAATCCTCTGGACCGTTTGGATGAGCGTATTTGCCTCATTGCAGAGTGTCCTCAAAAAGGACCGTGATGATACCGAAGGTGTTCTATTCGCACTTTATCCTGAGTTTAAGAAACACGTTAGGTTGGCTAACTTTGAAACGGTAGTGAAATTATCGTGCGCCATACCGTTGAGTGACAAAAAGTCGAATAGCTTATTTTCTAGCAAGGTAAGTAGACATATCGTATTCTGTACACAAGTTATTATATTTAATTCGTTGTTTAGTATTTCTATTTGTTCCAAATGCATTTTTTACATACATGTGTATGCTTGCAAATATGCAATCTCAATACTTTCTCAGTTAAAAAAGGTATCGTCTACAAGATATTCACATTGTATTCATTATGTTCACATCTTTGGCAAAACATGCACGCTAACATAGAACCCACGACATAAATCGTCATTACTTACGACTGGTTTTAGGATTTGTGAAGAAAAATACTACAAGATGACGTTGTAGATTTATTTACGTAAATCATAAATATTCATTATTTCGTTATAACTATGAAGGTAATAGTCTGCGTCGGTGTGCGCACCTCGGATGCCTACCAGCCATGACAGGTCTCTGTTCTTAGTAAGCATAATCCATTTCATGGCATTTCCAGCGTCTACATTCATGGTTTATGTTACGAAAACACATAGAAGTTTGCGCGGTCCTATCTCTCGCGACAAACGTCTGGGACTAATACCCTTTTGGATATGACACAAATTGCTGTCAAAATATATGTATGCCCTGGGCCCTATATGGGATTTTTTACCAAATGCATACCTAACTATGGTTGCTTTTTACAAATTGTGGATTTCCGCTTATTAATTGGCTTCTAAAGCTCCAGACCAGACAATCATCATTCTTAGTGTGTTTATGTTGTAGGAAGTGGTGATGTATTTTTATCCGCCTTTATTTTCTTTTCCTCCTCTCTTCAACCCACCATAATGTTAACATCATAAAAAAAAATATTTCTTGACCACGGTTTTGACAATACTTTCTTCTTTTGATAGTACGGTAACTAAATAGTTTTATATACTTTCAGTTTGGCATATCATCGCTGGTGTGCCTTATCCTTCAAGCTGAACAAATCTACCTTACAGAAACGGATACAACTCTGAACAATGAAAATCGAGACACCTGGAGACAATTTCTCGACTCGGTAGCAACATCGTTAAATCGAACAATTCAAAATCAAACCATTTGCGCTGCTATTGAATCCGATTCAATACAGCCGATGATGAATCACTTTGCTCGATTCAAGGATTTAAAACTAGATTCTCTATTAGCGCTAATATCTCAAGCTAAACGGCAGATAAATTAATTAAAGATTTCAACAAGAAAAACAGAAAAAAAAGAACTATTTTAAATGCTAATATTTAATTTAATGGCAAATCAAATGGAAATAAATTTCATTTCTTCGTTTATTCTTTCTTAAAAAATCAGCTAAAATAATAATTACATATAATGCAAAATAATACTTCTAAAATTATTAATTTTTTTATGTTTTTTTTTTTTTCTTATTTAACACTTTCTTTATGGAACTCTGTGTTTTTTTTTCCTCTCTTTTGTTGGTGTTTCTGTAAATATTTGTACAAGCAAAAACCTTAGTTATAGATAATAAAAAAAATATTTAATATTTAATAGATGATCGGAATAAAAAAAAATAATTAAATATAGAAACATTTTCACTGGAATTATATTTGAAAAAGAAATGAAAATGAAACAAAAAAATAAGTTAAACAAAGCTTACCACCAAACTACAAAGGACACTAACACGATACGACACATGACATTTTGAAAAGATATGAAAGAAACCGAGCATTTTTTTTAAAGAACATCCACATATTATGTTAAAGTTTCAACTGATCCGGTTGTGATTGTCCTCTGTGGCCCGGTGGTTATTCATTATATTTTCATTATGTATTTACGCATATATCTTTTAATATATATATATATGTATACATTATATAGACGTCACCATTAATATTGAATGTTAATTCTTTTTTTTATTATTATGTGATACTTCGATTCGAAAGATAAAAAGTAAAATTAGTTCTCTTTTTTTTGCGTAAAAGAAAAAAGTTGACCGACGGGTTTATAGAAAATACTCGATATCGGTGCAGGTAGTTTGCTAAGTACTCGCGGCTTTGTTTTAATTTATTAGCATAAAAAACTAATTAAATAGAAAAAAAAATAATGATGACATTTTAAAAAAATAATAATAAAAATTGAATCAAATTGTAGAAGTTGCAGATGCTTAGGCGTTCAGGGCCGTTCAAAACTTCGCTCAGACTTGGAGTCTGATCAGATATCAGGTACAAATATGTTGCTCACCTGTCATAATAATTTTTGAACAGGCCCTATTTTCTTTTTTTTTATTTTAAATAGATAACATCTTAATTTTTAAATATATTAAAAAAAAAAAAAAACTTTTTCAAACTTAAACCCTGTGTAGTTCTTGGAATAACATCGAAAACTATTTTCGTTTTATAAGAAAAAAATAATAATTTCATTTTAAAATGGCGGTCCTCGAAACCAAAAAAAAAAAGAAAAAAATAACAATAACATAATGCAAGGTGTAGTTAATAATATTTTTTTTACGTGTATACACTTACTTTTTTTTTTGTTGTCTTCTAATAATATATTTAATAATTTAATAAATACGATACTTGTTAATTAAAAAAAAAGCAAAATCGTCAAACAATAATAATAAACAATCTTAGAATTTTCTTTTGTGTTTTTTAGTACATACATACATACTTATAAATAATCAAATATATATTTTAGTACTAGAGAAAGAGTAAACAATAAAAAAGAAAGGAAAAAATTAAACGTGCTAAAAGGATGAATATTTGTTTAAAAAATCCTAAGTCGTTGTGGGACATAATAATTCATATATATTACACATACAAAACACATTTGTTAATTTATATTTATTAAAATAAAATATTTTAAATATTTTATTTTCTATGTCAACGTGCACTGGTAATTTTAATTAAATGAAAAAAAATCTAGAAAAAAAAAACTTTGAGGACTGCCCCAATTAGTTCGCAATTAGAAACGTATATAATGCATATAAATCAGAATTTAATATAAAATTTAATTGTGTTTATGTTTTAGAAAAAGAAAAAAACGTGTATAAAAAAAAGAAACATTTATATTTTAAAAAGAAAAACAACCTTAATTAGGTACCTTGCATAAATTATTAAAATAATAAAAAAAAAAAAACTCAAACTAGTTCAATGCCGAAATGTCGCCTGAAATAATATTTTTGACAAAAAAAAAACGATATTTAACAAGAAAAATTCTATGCTTTCCTAATTCAAAACTAATTATGTTATTGGTTTAAAAACAACACAACCAAATGCAATGAAATAATTATTATACCACTTTTTACATATAAAGAAAAACATCAACACATAAATAAGCATAAAAACAAAAGAAAACACTGAACGTATGTATAACTTTAAATTACAGTTATTTTTAAATTAAATCTAAAACATATTTCAATAAATAAATTAGTTAAAACTAAACTATAGCGAAGCAGAGAAAAGAATATAAAGATCACAAAACAAAGTACATAATGATTTGTCAATATACATGCATACATAAAAAAAAAAAATCAAGCAAACAAAAAGATCAAAGGATATATTATAAATGTATAATAATTTTCTTTTTTTACATAGACAGAATATTGAAAATATATACAAGTGAAGAACAGCATATTATAGTTTTCTTTTTACACCTTTAAGTTTTCCTCTGCATCCCGCCTTAGATGAAGATACAGCTCTAATTTCGAGAATATTTAATCATCGGACTAGCACAGAAGCGCTTATCCGTACTGGACCTTGATACTAAACAAAATAATACTCATCTCTCTACTACTCAAATTTTTGATTGAGCTGAAAAAACTTTTATAAATATACTTTGAATTACTTTGAAGTAAAAAACACGAATCCGATATGCAAAATAAAAAAAAAACCGAAACAATTGAAATTATGCAGACCGCCAAAAGCCGGTATTGGGCATAAATAAATTAACAATTATAAATTTTATTGAAGTCTAACTTAAGGCGGTTGCGGGCAGTAGAGGGTTATTTGTTTAACAGAATAAAACAGAAATCAGTCTCACCGATTGTGCAATACCCTATCCTTTGGGTCAAGGAAAAAAGCTTTTGAACTCAGATTTAACTCATACCTGTTATGTTTTTGAATTGACAATATATTTAAAAGATTTTGTTTTTAAGCTCCAAACGTGATTACTCCCAAATATGTAAGTAGAATAAGCATTGCCTGCTTTAGAAAGTTAGAATCCCTCTAGAACCTAATCAATATGTACCGAATTTCAACCTCAACATCAACAAACAATATTTGGCGCAACAGACCGTGTGTGGTCCAGGATTTAGCTTCTCGCGACCATTCGTGTTCTGCGTGTAGTATTTTTTTGCTCAAATGGAAGGGGCCTACAGTTTAGAACCGTATCGCGAAGTTTTTTAGTCCAAAGCCCTAATCACGGAACGCGTAATCAGCTTTTCGTATGGAATCATAACTATAAATTGCAATCATTTTCTATGCAATCTTTAATCAGTGAGCTTCAGCTTATGTCAAAATTGTATAAATACCTTTTTTATCTATCCGAGAGCAAAATAGTTTTGCCTCCCAAACATGTCTTAATACTTATAAACTTTAGTTGCGAGGTTTGCTCTGCCCTAGATAAACAAAACCTTCTCAATACATTCTTAAAACTGATTCATCCTCGATAGGTTAGTATGACAACAGTCCGCGGCAATCAAATCTACTCACGCCTTTTTGTGCCCTCAATTAGCACACTTCCTTATTTTCTTAAAGCCCTCGCCCTTAATACACAAAAGGCCACATACAGTATAACGGAACATTAAAAGCCTGAGTTCTAACTCGCACTCGACGATTTTTTTTTATATTAATTTCAAGTCGGTAGTAATGACAGCGGTTGTAAATAAGTAATTTAAATGATTTATTTTTTACTAAACATCATTACAAGGCTTGTTAAACCTCTTAAATATGAACTTCCTTCGTTATACTGTGCGCTGTATGATCGCGGACAAAAATGGACCTTTACTCGATATATTATGGGCTACTTAATCGGCATCACTCTTGCCTTTCTTTTTTGGGAGGTTTTTATCCGAAATCTAGAATTCTCTTCGGACTTTACTTATGGATCATTGACAGTGTTAATCGTCGTCCTTGGTTCGCTTTTCATTCTAATGAAGCTATAAACTAATTTTGTACCTTTTCAGGTCTTGGGTTTGTGTTTGTAACGGCCATAAAATGTATTGCATTCCTTACGTGTGTCGAATTGTTAGGCAAAACTGGAAGAGGTTTCTTAAGGGCCTTATGCTTTGCTTATATTATATCTGGTAAGATTTTAATTATTGTTATTCTTAAGATTAAAGAATGTTCATCTTGTAGGACCAATTGCAAATCTAGCTCTTAATGGGCAAGAAATAGTGCGCGTATTTGGCTGTACAACAACACTCACTTACAATTTGACGAAGACTCGTTTTGACCTCATGACCAAACCATTTCAAAATACTCTCGCAGCCATGAACAGTGAAATATCAGAGATTCGTAATAATTTCGAAAACATTGAGAATGTGTTGCAGCCGATCAAAGATGAAATTGAAGGTGACTTTGTCGAGGCCAATTCATCCAGATCGAATCCGATTGTAGAGAGGTTTATCCGTCAAGAGATTCTTCCCGCAATATCATCAGCGGATCCTAGGAGTACAACTGATAAAATAGCAATGGCAAATAGTTATAGAGAAAAATACTCTAATAAGATGCGGCTGAGATGCAAGGAGCAGCTAAGAAAAGGTGAAGTTCGTTGTATGAGTGCATTTTCCAATGCCCATGATAAATGCATGGAAAAACTGCCTATTGTGGTCGATGTGCTACTTTGCTGGCCACTTAGAATTGATTACGTCTGTAACATGAAACTAATTGGTTACCAGGAAACTGGAGGTATTTGCGATCCTGGTGATGCAATAGATCCTAAGTTAGGTGAAAATATGATAAATTTAAAGGAAACCGAACAAGAACTCTTTCAAAATGCTACAGACGTTAATATTTCATATGAAGTTATGAAAGTAAATCAACCTCCTCAGCTAAAGTATGTAAGTTTAGAAGTTTCGGAAGTGTGAGCCTCGTTGTTCCACATGATAAATCAGTTCACACTTCCGAACGAAGCATTTGTATTAGCCGCGGCTGGTACTCGTTTAATCTCTTCCTAGGGCTGCAAAAGAAACTGCTAAAGTTGTCATGAATAAGTTTAATGAAAAGAAGAGGATGTTTGACTATGTTGTGGGAATAATGCAGAAAATATTGTCGTTTGTATTCCTTAAAGTAATTTTTTGTAAGGACGATTTAAGTTTTTACTTAGAGACCCTGTCTACCTAATGTTTTCATTTTAGCATCTATTACTTATCGCAAGAATTATTTGAGACGGATCGATTTTGATAACATTTACATTACATCATATTTTGAGAAAATTGATGAACGCCGGAAAAAGGCGAACCAGCACACCTTACTGCCTTTAAAGAAGGTGAGTGCTTTTGATTAGTGGTCTTTAAGCAGCTTGTCTTATTTGGCCTCTTCCTGTGCAGATTTTCTAATATGTTTTTCGACTTAGTTTCTTGTCCACTAAAAAGTATAGATCTTCGCTTTTCCCTTTTTCTAAACATAACATAACATGTTCCATTGTATGTATGTAGTAGATTCGCTAAATTTTTGTACACAGTCCATCGTCATAAAATTGTTAATTGGATCTTAGAAATGACTTCACAAAGATACCTTATTTCATTTCGATCCTGTCACACCTTGTGTAAGAAACTTATGTATGTGGGCTATCATGTATCATACCAATTGTCCATATTCTTGGAATTTCATTGTTACCTACTATAGGTAGGCGATTGACACCACATCACATAATTTAATAAATCGTTCGCCCTTGTCGGTACGGTTTTCAAAGAATATGGTCTCCCATAATGTGTTTAGGTAATTTGTTATTGCAACCTACCTTGGCATTCAAATCCTTTCACAAGACCACGATTTCATCGTTGGATTTAACCTTGACAGTAAAAAAAAAACACTGTCAAGTTCCTCAATACGAGTACAGTACTACGCTCCGACTTGTAGAAATGTTATGTATTACTTTGTTCTCTTATCTGGTTTGGCTGAATGGATTCCGAAAAATTCAGAACATTCAGGTTTTGGCGTATTTTAGGGTAGGGCAAAACAAATATCAGAGCCGGCATTTGGAGGACAATAATTTCCCGAGTTGAGCTCCACATATTCGACAGACAAAAGTAATCAACAAGACATCTGTTCGTATTCGAAACTTAATTCTACGTTTCGGAGCTTTGGTATTTATTTACACTTGCAGGTTCCAGATCAAAACATTCGTCAGCTTCAAATTATTTGCAAAGTTTTTTAAGGAGCCGCCCACCTTGAAAGTGCTTGCAGTAGAACTGATTAATAAATCTGCAAAGTTAGACTGTAAAAGCTTTTTTCGTTATTTAGTGAAGCAAAACGTTTCGCATCTTAACATAAGCTTAACATAAATCCCGATTATTTGAGTGGGGCTTTAATGTATTTAACGCAAAATAGTTCCCCCCAATTAGAGAATAGTCCCCCGCCGTTTGATCAAGTGTTAGATTAGTTGGATTACCATTCTTGATAATTTAACCGTTTTATGTTTTTTTTTGTATAGTACGAACAACAATTTTTAGTAGACACTGCAAAACCCAGCCAACGAACAAAAGAGGAATCAAGAGCAACAACATTCCTTTTTTTGCAATTTCTTTTGGAATTCTTTATAGGTGGTTTCTTTTTGTTGCTAGACCACATGGTAGTCGTTCTTTTAGCTATTGTTGCATCAAAGTCTGAAATAACGTATTACCAAGAAGGCGAACACACCATAACCTTTCATGTATGTACTCAGCTTATTTGTTGCACTAAAATTAAAAAAAAATTATTTAAATACATACCTAGATAAACGGCACAGGACTATTGGCACGGCTAATGCGAAAAACCTTATATAATTTTAACATGCATGAACGCGTATCAACACACCTTACTAATAAGCCCTGTTTACCAAACCCTTCAATTTTGCCAAGGCGGTATGTCAAAGATAACAAAATCACGAATCACCAATAAATATGTGAATAAAATATTATCCAAAACTTAGTTACTATCTGACGTTACTCGCAATATACTTAAGCACGTTGCTGCTAATATACGATAGTTCACTTACGCTGCGTTCCAGAAGGTTTATTTGCAGCTTCTTTTATCGTAAGCGGGAGAAGCAAAGAATTCTGCATCTTTATAATAAAATGTTGAAGCAGCGCAAAAGTATATTTGAATCTCTATGCGATAAAGTGAAGGAAGATTTAGAAGCACATCGACTTAAAATGAAGTTCAATTTGTTTTTGGTACGTGTGAAATATAAGACGTTGTAAATGAGTGGCTCAATTTTTTGTAGTGCCTCCGCTTAAGGTGTTCAACAGCCTTTGGGTGGCTTCGATGGTTTCGAATAGCGAGAAGGAAGTGCTTGATATGTGGAGAACGAGAACCGCGAAACGGTTAGATAAGTTATTTTTTTTTTTTTTTCTAAATTGAGAGGAATTTTTATTTTTAGCTAACAGTAAGTCTTCAATCAAGTTCATAGAATGTAGTACTCGAAATTGCAAATTTATTCACTGTGAAGAATGCTGGCTTGATGTTGATGGAATCTGTATGGCATGCCACAATGAAGAAAAAGTTCTTAAATGCTGTAGTGAAGAAAATTAACTTAACAAAAAAGGATTAAATATATTTATTTATTATTTCTTATGATTCTTAATGTTTTTTTATGGAAACCACTTCCAAAGAAATTTTGTACTTCATCAAAGTGAAGATAAAAACTAAAATATATGTACATAGCTCTAGACTATGTAGATGTATCCCATATCTAAAATTAAAATAAAAAACATCATAAACAAGTTAAAGTCTATAACAGTAAAAGTTAATTTAATTAATACAAAATCGTAAATGCGAGAAAAAACTGAGGCAAATGTTTAGGTCAAGATTTTTTAAATTTGCAGCAGTTTTTGTTTTGTTGCAAAAAGTTGCAAAGAGTAAAGTTCTAGTCATAGGTGTCATTTAGGTCTTCCTAAAGAAGACCAAATCCAAAAAGGTTTAAAAACGTTTTCAATAATCTAAAATACATGTAATTAAATTATGTACTCAAAATATTCAAAGTAAATGCATACCTGACAAGTTGACCTCTTCATGCTAAAATAATTTCTAAAAACATCGTCAGGTTTGAAGAGTATTATTTTATTTTATATTTTATTTTTTAATTATTTTATTTAGACTACTATGACACAATTTACAGAGATTTGGTTAATGCTAACTTATTACTGAAAATTTATATAATTTTAATACTTTGTTTCAATTATTAATTGATGGCAGTACTATTTTTCTTTTTTGGATTTTTGCAGTTCTTGCTGCAGTTGTTTTATTAGGTCGGTATCATCAAAGTTCATACCATTTAAGACTAAATATAGCACTTTAAATCATTTCCTTCCCAGCTATTGACGCTCAAGTGTTTTGAAATCAGAATAAAATGAAAAAAACTAACCTCATTTGTAACTTTTCTCTCAAATCCTTTGTATGCAGTTATGAACGAAGATTTCACCCCCCATGGTTGCTGCAACAAGTTTCGTGTTCATAAAAGTTTACCAAAACTGTTGGAACATATTTACTGACTTTCTGTCTTCATTAGCTCAAACATTTTCTTTCGGGTTTTCGACATTCGAACCTCCCGCTCAGTAGTCCAACACACTTACCACTCAACCACGGCACCCTTTAATGCAATTCATAATAATCGAACCGACTTATCACAACTGGTGTAGTTTTTCTCCAATAAACATTTTGCAATTCAGCACTTGCGTAAATAGCACGGCTATGGGTGAACGAATTTTAAGAACTAAGTTAGCAGAAATTAAAGCCCAGCAGTTTCATCATGGTTGTAAACGTTGCATCTGAACATACGCTAAGGCAAGGCAAACAGAATTAAAACAAACTTATTTTTGATCTTTATATATATATATTTTTTTTTTAATTTAAGGCTTTTTTTCTTTTAAGTATAATCAATTTAAAAATTTTCATAACTTTTCAATTTCTTTTAATAAACAAAATATAAACAATTGTTCGGTTCTTCTTCTCCTTCATTTTCATCCAGTTTGTAGTTGAAGTTTTCTGTTTTTTTTTTTTTTTTTCTATACGCTAATGGTAAAGACTTATTTTTTTTACTAATCTTCAGAAAATGTTTTCTTTTTTGTTTGCTTCTTTTAATATTAATTTGTTTCTTTAAATTATAGAGTTTCTTTTGTTTAAAAAAAACAACAATAGAACTAGTTATTCCCTCGAATATACATTAAAATTTACAAATTTTCTGTTTTATAAAATAATTATTACAATGTGTACATAATATAATAGTATACAGTCGTATGGATCACTGTTTGGTATATAATCAGTTTTTTTTTAGTTTTTTTTTATTTCCATTTTCTAGATTCCTAATTTTAATTTTGCTTTTCCTATTTTATTGCAAGTGTAGACTTTGAGAAAAAAATGTACAAATATTTTTGTTATTGCAAAATGAATGGAATATAGTGCTTGTTCTACAATCATGTGATTTATTGTTTAAATATTTACATTTGCTTCACAAAGAAAAATATAACAATATATATGTAGGTACCAATGTTACGTTCGGAATGTCTTTCCTACTGAAGCCACCTTTTTACAGAAATATATATGTAAGTTTATATATGTATATTTGTATATTTACATTTGTATATACACACATACATACTTGCATATACATATGTATATATAAAGAGAGAGAGAGTTAGAGGAAAGGATTGGTTGTATTGTTGGAGATTGGAGGTAAATGATAGGATGTTAAACAGACACACAAATTGTTGACAAGGTGAAATCACTTATAATAAATTTGAGGCTTGCTTTTAAAAAACTGACAACCTGGAGACCACGCTTAATTCGTCAAGTTGTTAAATATATTTTTTATAAAACGTCAAAATCAAGAATTCTTTGAGGCTTCTATCATGAAAATACACTTCTAATCTGGTATGGTAAATTCTAAACTTATTTACATATGGATAGTAAGCGTATATTTATCAGAAAAAAATGTTCTTTCCTTGTGATACGGACTGTGTGAGACCAATTGATAGTTTTCACCCGATTGACTTAGAGATATTTTCTTTTCACTCGAATTAGGTTCCAAAATTAATATAACAGTTGTTGTAGAACTGCGGTTGTGCAGTTACTGTTTTATGCTACAAAAAGGTTTGTAAGCAGTCTAAATTTTACTTTGTCGCCTTCCTCCATTCGATACTCAAATGAATAGGGCTGGCTGACGATTCCAGTGAGGTGACAAAAATATTAAAAAACCAGCAATGTAGCGTTGTTGATAAATCATCATAAACTAGATGGTAACTTTATTCGAAAGTGTAGTTCGAGACTAAACGAAACAAATCAAATCGTTATAAAAACTACTTTCGAATTATGACCGAAAAATGTATTTATTTTACAATCTAATCAAATTACATTCTCTGTGCTTCTGCTGTCGGTGGTGTTAAGAAAATATGTCGCGAAATGCTCGCTGAACACCACATTCTGTTTTAAACTCTTATGCTTAATTGATACTAAAAAAGCGTCCTGATGCATGGCAATTGCTCCCAAAAATAAACTTTTTATCAAGGCAAAATGTCTCCCTAAGCAACAAAATAGTCTAGTTTATATATTAACCTGGTTTTTTCTAATAGCTTTACACAAGTAATTAAATGATTTAAGTGAAAATGGAAATAGCTCACATTACTTATTTATCCCACCTTCATTTGTCACCTCACTGTAGACTCGGCATCACGTAGTGTGACAAAGATTTGATAAATCAATCTAGTGATTCTTTAAACTAGTATAGAAATGCCTTAATAACCTGAAGCAATGGTTTCAAATAAATCGAGTAAGATCCTGTAAAGAAAGATCCACAACTGCGTTAAATTGTGGCTTTCCCCGAGCCATCTGGAACTCGAGCTAAACTCCTGCAAGCTCAAGAAAAAAAGTGGAACTTCACTCTGTAACTAATCTAAAAGATTTACTCTTATTATCCACTCCTACAGAAGGAGAACTAATATGGTGTGGAGTTCAGCACAGACTTTCTCATTGGTCGCAGCAAGTCAAAATACTTTGCGTGGGTGTTCCCTTCATCGATCGACGTCACCTAATAAAATTCTTCAATTCGTACATAGCATGAAAAATTCGCTTTGTTCGTGTTACTAACGTCTTCTTTGCCCTCGATAAAAAAAACTACAAATGAGCATTCGATGAAATATATTTTCAAATATTCCTAATTCCAAACGAATTTTCATTCAACATGGATAAAAAAGGCAAATGAGAAGAATTGTCACATCTCCTCTCAATCGTTAAAGAAATGTATTAATAGGGATACTGAAACGTTACTAACAATATCATATGTAACTATGCGAATACGAATTCATATATGTAAATATCGGTATATCACTCACTTTTAGAATCAATGCAAATATGGAAATAATAACCAAGTATTATCCTCTTAGTTTTCCTAAAATGATGCTACGGGAATATTGAAAAATTGTTAACAGTATCACATACATACATATGTATGTATGACTATGGGAATGCGAAAAGTGCACTGCCGCTAATTTTAGATGCTACACAAAAAGATATAAGAGTAAGGGGTGAATATTGCAAAAAAGTAGCTTCCATAACATTTCATAAGTTTTCTAGTTATACAGCCTCTAAATACCATAAACGATTTCATACCTAAAGTAGATCACGACAAACAAATTCTAATTACACAGAACCAATCAATAAATTTACTTTTATACCGAACACATTTCGTTAATTTTGTTTAAATTTTTTTCGATTTCTTTTTTTTAGAACACTCTCCATCTTGCATTTCCTAAAGCTAGAAAGACAAGTGAGTTTTACGACAAAAAACAAAATACACGCACTAAATTGGACAAGGGCGGCGAATGACTAGATTTATAAACAAAAAATTAAAAACAAAAATGACAAAAAAAGAACAATTTCACAATATCATATCAACATAAAATAAAAAAATGTTACATATGATATTTTAAACAATAAAAACAAAATAACACTTTCGACACAAAGGACAATAATGTGTTCGGCACGAGTGATGTTAACACAAATATGAGGTGAGTATGACTGTTGGACATTTTCTTTGCTATAAACTAAGGCGGCTTCTTTTCAGATAAGACATTTCATTTAAAAAAGTGAATAAATAATTTAAATTAAATACAATTAAAAATATATAGTTTTTTTTACATTAGTTAATAAATTGTTTCTTCTACAATTTTTAAGGCTGTCACACTGGGCATATCTGTACAGGGTGTGTTTTTACTAATTTTTTATTTATTTTTAATTTTTTATGTACAAAATACATATAGATATATCTATACTATATAATTTGTTTTGATTTCTTTAAATGTATTTATAAGTCTTTGTAAATTGTATTTTGAATTAAGGGGCACATTTTTTTTATGTTACTTAATATTTTTTAAAGAAAATTGTTAACGATACTCCTTTTCCTTAGCTCTATTATTTTTTCTCTCTCTCTCACAGAGTATATGTGTGTGTTTTTAGTTAAACTTTGCTGAGATATATATATTCCATGGAATAACCTTTTAAAAAAAACTCCAACTTTCCAGTCCTTTTTTTGTATTCTTAATAAAAAATTTTATGTTTTGTTTGCTTCGAACACTACACACTACACAAATCTCTTCCAGCAAAGCTTAAAAATTGTTGCAAATTTTGTGTGAATTCTGCGAAAACTTCGCTTCTTCGACGATGACAACGATAGCAATGGCCTATAGCGTGTATTTGTGGCTACTTTGGTGCATGAAATTCGATGTGGAGTGCATTTGCAGATGCAGTTACTACTACTAGTACTGCTGCTACGGCGACTATTGTTTACGGTGGTAGTGGTAGTGGCGGCGGCGGTAGTAGTGATGACTCTTGCGACATCAGCTGTGCTAGAAAAACTGACAATTGTTGTACTTTTACTCCCAATTGATGGTGATCTAGGTATGTGGAAACCGTGTAGAAAATGTCACCGTCGCGGAAAGAGTACTTCCAGCCAACAGTGACATGCCGTTATATCCGTTCGACGATATTTGGAACCCCAACCTTTGGCGAAACTTATTTGCATGCTGAATGTGTCGATTGGACCAGTTTGAGCACCAGATATTTGAAGGGGGCACACCGGTTTTTGCGATCGAGCCCTGGAAATATAAAAGAAAATATTTCAAAATATAATATCAACAAATTAAGAATAGAAACATATTTGTGTGTAGAATATTTTATTATGGCTTTAAAAAAGTGCCGTCTTAACATTAAATGATTAAAAGACAAACCTCATGATACAGTAGATATCTTAAGTACGTCATATTCACAAGAACCTTTTTTTCAGATAGGCTAGTATTAAATTATTGTAATCATACCATCCTTTCTCGGTTGAGATTGATTAGGATAGTGTTCACATCAACAAGTAACTTCAAGCAGCTGCATAATATGCAGCAGCATTTTGATGAGGTGTATATTTGCAATTCACTTTTCCACAATTTGACGATGGTAAAGGGACTATCTTTTACAAAATGTAATTTGTTTTTATTAGAAGGAGTACATTATTGTAAGTTCTATCATAAGGAATCGAACTTATCTAGGCCAGAATAACCTTAAAATCTGTAGTGGAAGTTACTGCTTCATAAAACAAAGTCTAAGCCGTATGAATCTCTCGTCTGACGCCCTTTAACTGTCTGTTAATCAGTTTCTCATCGCTGCATAAGGCAAGTATTCAACCATATCGCCATTGTAAGCGTTGCTGACACTCACCCATAGATAATTTTAAACAAACACTGCATAGTTACTGAAAGATACCACAAGCGATTTCCTAAATAAACCGCAGTTGCAAAACTGCTCAAAAGCTGTTTTATTTATCAAAACAGTCTAATCTAGTAGACGTCTAAGTACTATATCCTTGTTGATTTTAATAGGCTCAACAACCTAACATGCAGCAAAAATAAACGAATACCTATCACACGCTGCATGTGCAGATTCATATCGTGAAATCGTATAGCAGCCGACAGTGAAAATCGGATAAACCTCTTAGGTTTGAGGTGGAAACACGAAAACAACAGGTAAAACAAACTCTCATTTAGGCTTAATTATAAATGTGCAAAAACAAGTGAATTTACCTATTTTTATCGAAGGCATTTAGACAATAACCTGGTGGCACTTTGGACACATGCCGGTAATCATCATTTAACGTGGGAGAATGTACGAAAATGGGTGCTTCTGAACGATTGTACAACCAAACGCCATCAGCTTCCTGACTAAGAGTAATACCTGCAAGAAAAATAATTAAAATGATAAATTTTATTATTCAGACATTTTGAGTATATGAATGAAGATATCATACCTAAACCAATTTTTTGCCTTGTTTTTTGCACAGAATTTGGTGTTTCTTTTGTGCTTTTTTTATCGGCTAAATCTTTTAAACACATTCCACCGCTGCCCTCTGAATAGATGTTAATTGTGGAGTTTTTTGCCTCATACTTATCACCAACACGTTCTGCCAATTCCCAATAGGCTATTTGACACCATATTAGAGACGGCGATGAGTGATCTGAAAGGATATTAAAAAAAAAGTAAATCAAAATACAGTGTTTGAATATTAAATCTTGTACATTTGCAATATTGTAACTTTCGAACCCAGGCACACATATTTTTTTTCGTAAGGAAAGGTATAATGATCCGTAGCGAATTGTGTAAAAGCCTATCCTTCTTTGTAACCAAAGCACCAATAATTCAAGATAAAGTTTTAAATTCAGAAGTATACGAATATTTACTTCAATTTGATGTAAGCAAGGTATTTTTGATTCATATATTACATTTAATATCCGCAATAAAAGAAAAGTAAGTTTTTTTCTGTTTAACAAGTTTAGCCGCAGTAAAGAGAAAATACATTTTTTTTACTCAAAATGTTATTTTATAAAAACTTATACAACTTTTATATCTCATTTCAATGCATTTTTCTCCTTTTAGGTATTAATTGCCGATGATTTTAAGCTTTGAATTATATTCTTACTTTTTCCTGAAGCTCAGCAATCATCAAAATTAACAGATTTTTTCACTGAATTCCATCACTATTAATGGCGCAAGGAATGTACGGATTGTGCAGGTACTTATGTATGTATGTATGAACATACATATATGCATGTAATTGTGTGCCATTTGCTAAGCATGTGTACTGAAAAGTTTCGTAAATTACATTTTAATTGAAGCGGATGTGTTTTTGCAATTTACCCTTTACACTTGGTAAAAAACACAATCCTTATAGACCTTTTGATATCACACAAAACTAAAGCAACAAATTTCGAAGGCTCAAAGCTCAAAAAAATGGCGAGTCGCCCATCATTTTGATAGATTCTTTTTCTCTGATATAGAGGTAAGTGTCCAGTTATTAAGGGATGTTCAAAACTTGAAATTCGGTACGGGTTTTATTTGAACTAATCAAACGCTACACACATTTATAAAAGACTTTCGGCAAATACTCATAGGCGATATTATCTTCCTAACCTTCAAATAATTACTCTACACAATGGTAGTAACGAATTTTGAAGGTGTCAACAAGTTACTGCAATGGTGTCCATAATAAATATCAGATTCAAACTGATGAGCTCGTTATTTCTTAAAAAAAAAAAATTAAAATATTACGTATACGCCATAGATCAATTAGAAGATTTCAGAAATATTAAGAAAACGTCACAGTTGTAAATGGCATTCTGTGCGATATCTACCAATATCTATGAATGAATCAACCTCCAACGTTTTATACCATAAAGGTGAAGTAATCCTCCCTTTTTCCGCCAACCATCATAATCATTGGCCGCCTCATTCACACAGGAAATCAATTACCCTCTCTTCATAAAACAACAAAAAAAAACATCGCGTAGTAGCGCACCTCAATTAGAGTTCACTGCACGCCTCAAGTCTGTGATGGTTAATGTAACTCCTAGAGTGGGTAACACTAAAGCCCGCACACTTCCAAAAAAAAAAACCCATTCACATTTTAATAAGATACAATAACTCATCACAAGCACCAAGAGAACGAACCAAATCAACCGCCTTATACGCTCAGCTTAATGCGCCGATAGCATGTCTGAGTGTCATGGTATGCGATTGAGGTTCATACCCTGCTGCAGCCCCGTTCTTTGCCACCGCTACACCATCGAGATTGGTGATTACACGTTCTTCTCGCGAAAAAAAGCTCCAAAAACCCCCTCAAACCCCTTATTCACACGCACACACCAATCCAAATAACATACAACAAATTGAGTCTGTATGGCAGGCGCCATGCAATTTTCGTGCCCGTCGTCGTCTAGTCAGTGGGCCGTCGGCGAGGCGCTATAAAATAAACTGCTTGAGAAACGGAAAAAAAATTAAATATAAATGGCTTTTTTATTCATTTCGTGTGTTGTATATTTATTTAACATCTTTGCTTTTGGTTTGCGTTCTCTTCCATCTCGTTATTAATTATTTTTTTAGTTCTCTGTTTTTGCAAAATAACTTTTTGCGTTTTTCCCCTGATGTGGTTGGTGGTTTGTGTTTGTCGGTGTTTTTTTTTTTATTATTAATATGTTATTTATTGAACCCCAATTATGGGTGCGGGAACGAAGCGGACAAAACTGGTGGAAGTAGTTTAGTTGGTTTTTCAACTTAGAGGCGCTACACCGGTGGGGTATTGCAAACACGCTGCTTTGTGCCAAACGCAATGTTTACACTATTTAAACAAAAGTGGCGCACTCGATCCAGATTATATTAAATGAATTGACAGGGTTATTCTATAATATCTGTGAAAAATGGCCTACATATGTACCTATGTATGTATGTATCATTGAGACAGGGACGATTTTCACTTTATAAACCGAAATAGAGCGAAAGATAATTGATTCATAAGGAAAGCATTAAATATAAATAATAATAAAAAAATGTACCAATAACATCAATGCCTATTCTGGTTTCATCAACGTTTATTAAAAGGGAACTAACATATCCTGATGTTAAATCAAAAGTAGATACGAATCTTTAAAAACGCTTCATTGCCATAAGTAAGGATGAGCTACAACGGTCAATTTGGTGTGCCATGCGGTAGAGCGAAATAGGTTACGGTGGTAAAACAATCTACTGTGAATCGAAATTTTAAGAAACATTATTTTTGTAAGACGTTGGTAAGAAAGTGCACCTTAAAAGAACTATCCAAGCTTAGTTTTAAGTTAATTAAAATGTGTCACAATCCAGTCCACCCTGATGGTTTTTGTGTTGGGAACTTTAGATTTTATTCGTTTGCCTAATTCTCCACCGGTGGTATAATCAGTAGGTATCATTTTTTATTTGAAGGACATACAGTTGTCAAATACCGCTGGAATATAAACCTTAAAACTTACATTTAAGAAGCAAGTACATACATTATAAGCGGACACCGACGGTTCCGAAGAATTTGTCTGCTTATGAGAGGTGTCCGGTTATGAGAAAACAAACAAAGGGACCTTTAAAAGAAATGTTTTTTTGAAATCTGTCCGGTTATGAGGGGTGTTCGTAATGTGAGAGTACACTGTACACTATATACTACACCATGCCACACGGGATATACATACATACATATGTATGTATACATGTAAGTATGCATGTATGTATGTAAGGATCACTATTATCCATATCCCTATCCATAGATAAGAAATAAAGAAAAATAATAAATAATGCTATCTACATACATATCTAGTAGCACATTCGGAAAACCAACGACTAAATTCGAAAATTATGCTTCGATACCATGAAGGTATACATTTTGTGCCACCTCTCTTGAATGTCTGACAAACATCCGAGAGTAATAACTGTCATGAGAAGCTTCTTAGCCTTTCGTATATGGCATTAAACGCACAATGTATGTTTTGGTAAGCTAAGTTTGCGCCAAATGTGTGTATACATACATACATACATGAATGTATCATATTTTTCTATTTTCAATAGACTGACTCAATATTCCGTCAACATTCAAAAGTGTAGTCTTTTGGAATACCCTGTGCGTACTTAAATGAATTTTCAAAAAATTTCCAACACCTTTTGGTATGCAAAGCTTATTATTATTTTGTATTCTCGTTTTATACCTATTTGGTACGGTTACAAGTGAAACGAAACAGAACGACGTGAGGTGGCGCCAAACGGTGAGATAATTTGGCTAATGTCGGCTATCTACAGTGTAAACACGACCGTAACCAATAAAATTTTATAGCAAGTTTATTTATATTTTCATTTTTCGCCCCCACAACAGCAGGTGGAGTTTTTGCAATTTACTTCTTTTTATTCTCCTTCTCTTTGCATATTTTGTTTATTTTGTTGAAAAATTTATTGAGATGGGATATTTTGATACAAAACTTCCGCGTTTTAATCAAACTTCATCAGGTAATGAAGTCATTCTGATTGAAATAGGGCATTAGTTAACAGCTGACGATTTGTATCAATAGTTTGTTGCATAATTTTTGATTGATTAAAAGTTGCAAATAAAAATGAGAAGCTGTTACTGTCAATCCTATGAACATGTGCATAATAAGTACATATATACATACATACATATGTATGTATGTAGTTGCTCCGATACACTTTTTTAAATTGTTGATATTATTTTGGACTATCACAAAACCACAAATCACTGACAGTTTGCCAAACTAAAATTCCGTGAAAGCGTTCAACTAAAATTATGAACCAAATTTTAATCAATGATAGCGTTCAATTAAATTTTGCAAGCACTCGCTCATGAATTCCAATTTAAAAAAAAAACGGCATTTACTCTTCAACTTTGGCTTGTTTTAGACCACACACACCAAACCCGGTTATAAAACCTCGACTACACCGACAACCAGTTGGATAAGATTTTGACTTGTAAGAGAAAAAATAAAACAAAAATTATGATAAATCATAAAAAAAAAACTTTTTCTGTCATTTTCCCTTCTGGTCGCGCGCTGTTAGAATGAAGGTTTACACACAGGTGTTGTTTTGCGTTTCATTCAAGTCCGACGCGGGAGAAACACGTTTTTTGGGTGGCTTCGCTCACACCAGCCGCCATTCATCAGAGCAGAAAAACAGAATCAACACGCTTCCCAACATATGTATGTATGTTGCTAAGTACGGGACAAAAGGACCTTGTCTTTGTATTTAAGAAACATTTACACTATATCTCAGTCCTTTAGCGGAGGAATAAACGAAATGTGATTAGGGATTTTAGTGGCAATTTTCAGGACCTGACGGGTGCAGCAAATCTTGTCGGATTCCCAAGCGTGTCACCTGGAACGGGTTATTTCCTTTTCAGACTCTTTTTTTGTGATTAGCATATGACTTACAAAAACAAAGACAAGTGTGTAGAGTACAAAAAAAAAACAAGAATAATTATCAAAATATAAGATCACAAATTAAGTTGTTTTGATTTTGCAAAAATAAATTTATTATTTATGGATAAAAATGGAGAGGCCGCTGAAGGGTGGGACAATGTTGTCGTTAGCGCATGCACCTATGTAGTTTGAAGCTTGAAGAAGGCGCGTCTTGAATAATTTTATATTGAATCAATTTCATTCAAGTGGAGTGATGGTCTTCATATTGTAGAAAGATGACTAGATTTGATAGGTTATATTCTTGAAAATTTTCATAAAAATACTAGCCTTCTTTATTTATTGATTCAGTTCAACGAATTGACCTTGATCATCTGACCAGAATATTTATTATATGTCAATACATATGAACTTATATATGCTTATGCTTGAGGCTGAAAAAGTCGCGAACTGTCAAAAAATAGGGCTGCGTAGGTACCTAACCCTAATCGGCCGAACAATGGGATTGTATAAGATGTAAGACTTGCAGTATTAATCCACAAACTATTCTATAAGACTATTAAAACCACCGAGTCAGAAAACATTTATTTTTTCAAATAAACATAAAACTAAAGCAGAATAAAATGGAAAAATATATTTTTTTTCTATTTGGCTAATTCATTCAGCTTGTTGAAATCTCTTTTTTTTTAACATAAATTGTTAAATAAATTTTATATTCCCCAAAATGAAGAAAGTCCAAGCAGATGTCAGCTGTTGATCTTTTGTCAATCAACAATGATGTTTTGCCTTCCGACTTATAAATATAAAATCTTCTTATTGTTCTTGAAATAAATTTTAATTTGGATTAACAGCGTCAACATTTCTTTGCTTTTTTTACCTTCACATGTATTTCTGAGAATTGACATTGACAGTTTTAGTTAACGTCATGCCTTTAGTCCTCGACCCCAATTTTATGGGTGTGTACTTTTTGGAAAAACCCACAGAGTTCAACTTGTAACAGCCCCGTGAAAATTTTCCGGCTTTCTTCGACTACTTACATACATACTAGTGTATGACACTAAACAATGCAGACATACACTTTTTGATATTTTTCATCTTCCCTCATTCTTTGCCGTTTTCTTTCGTTGTTTTCCTCTCTGCCTAAAGAGAGAGAAGTATGTACCCATATTTTTGTAAGCATCATCTTTATATTTAGCTATGGAGATCACGTATTTAAAGTCTAATTTGCAAATACGTTGGCGGCATAATGTTATTATTACCATCACTTTATTTTTATTCTTAATATTTATTTATTTTTCCTTTTTCTTCGCACTGCGCTCCTTCTCCATTCATGCTTTTGTTTTCCTGCTCTTAGAAGTTTCCATTATTGTCGTCGTGTCGCGTAGGTAGTTCATTTTCATCTTTTTCTGTGTGTCGTTGGCCGCCATATTCAAGTTCAAAAAATATATTGTTTCTCGATGATAGCTATTTCGTTCAAACTTTTCACTCTGAGTTGTTTTACGGTATTAGTGAAAATGGTTTGTTTGGTAATTAATGGATAACAGACAGTTTATAACGTTTTACGAAGTATTCTAATTTATTATTGTGTGTGAATGCCATCAAGCAAATGTCACTTGCGCGACGGCGCTATTTGCCGTTTTACAAAATGATTATTGCTTTAGGTATTTAAGTCCAACACCTGACCTGCATTTATCGTCGCTGTTGCCATAAAAAAACAAAAATACACAAAAAGGAGACAGAAAAAAAAAAGAGAAACACCTAAATAGTATTTAATGACAATAATTTTGGCGCCACTATATTACGTAAGTGGAGACCTCTACACAGGGCGCGTCAACCACCGCCATATACAAACAATTTTGTTTGTAATTTTTTTTATTTTTTTTTTCACATTGGAACGTTTTGTTTATTTATGCCATTAGCGAATGTGTGCTACCAATACAACAAGATCAAGAAGGGAGACGGCGGTGAAGCGAGAATAAATTTAATTTGCAAAACAAGAGAAAATAAAATCTTAGAAGGAAGATTCATATAATAATGTACACATGTACGTATAAAGAACAACAAAGAAGCGCAGATAGAGAATCATAAATAAATTAAATAACAATCTTCACGATTGTCAGAGGAGATACAAAACAGTATATAAAGTAGTTGTTCTCCTTAAGAAATGCGACATCTGATAGATATCAAGCGCGTTTGACAGTAGCAATAGAAGCAGCAGCCGTATCCCAACAACTCAACTGTCAGCAAGCAATCTAGAAGAAAGAAAAAAAAGTGAATCGCTAAAATGTTGATGTGAACGTGTGACTTGTTTCTTTTTTGTACATGTATCTTTTTTTGACAAAACGACAATCATCGCTAAGCGAGAAATTCATTCAGATTCTAATCTCGTTATTTGCTAAACTTGCGAGATCCTTATAGTCGTATGTAGACTTAGTGCGGTTTGAATTAAGGTGTGTGATGGAAGTGCTAAAAAAAACATGATGTAGGTACTACAGGTTTTTAAAAATCAATATTTACGAAGAAAAAAAAAGTAATATTTGATTGTTAAATTAGAGGTAGATGTTGACAGACAAAAACATTTACACAACGTATACTGCTAGGTAGCCAATTTAAGCCTTACTTTTTGCTTAATTGTTGCAGAGTTATTACAGAAAATGCAATTTATTTTCATTCGGTAAATAGTGAGATAGGTTGCGATACGAATTGACACATAAAATGAGATTAGGAGATGTTCAAAAGAATTGTAACTTTCACAGAGAACTAGGCAATAAGTACTGCAAACATGAAAGGACCACCATGTCATAGATGACTGGAAATTTAGTTTAAAAAAAGCTAAGTTTTTAACTGTCAATAATAAATTAAATAGAAATCAAGCGAAAGTGCATGTAATTTATCTATTCCATCGGCTTTTAACTCACAGAGGAAAGGAAAGAAAAAGAACTATGTACATATGTACATAAATTCACGGTTCTAAATGAGTATGTCAGTTAGGATGCTTGTTGTGGCTCTATTTTGTTTTTGTTTTAAATATTAGATCTACATAATAACTTATTTCGTTTGAGCTTAAATCAAACAAGTTGAGCTTACGTTTACTCTTTTGACCATACTTTTAGCATACTTTAATAAAATTTATCTTTCAAAAACTTCAGCCAGGGTGATTGAAATTAAGAGTGGAATAGCTAACTTTAATCGCTAATACTATCTGACATAAGTATATATGTATGTATGTACAACCTCGAGATTTTGATGCTTGCCAGCTAGAATGGTGAATCCGAAATAAAATCGTAGATGAATTTTATACTTAAAGGTGTTACAAATTATATGTAATCACTCTTTAGCTCTCACGTATTGTACAAGCGCGATCGATTTTTGCTAAAAATATCTAAAAAAAAAATTGAATTTCTCTCGAACGACACTTCACAAACTCAACTAAATTTTACTTTAAAAAAAATGTGTTAAAATAAGAACCTACTCCCTGGTTCTCGGTAATTTTTGATGGTGTAACCGAAATATGTACATAGATTCTAGCAAATATGTAGGTATTTGTATACAAAAAAACTTTCAAAATGCAAACATAAAATTTCTCACTGTAAACGTCAGTTTTACTTTAATTGTGGGAATTCAACCGTCACAAATCTGACAATTGCAAAACTTCTGTTCACAAATATGTAATATCGTAAATACGACAATGAATTGCAATAAATAGGTATGTCTCGCAAAATAAAAATAGGTATTCTTCTGGTTTATGAACGTGTCACACAAATTAGTTCAAGGCATAGGAATGCCATCAAAAGATGCGTAAAATGCATCAACTTAACCGCATTTTAAGCATATAACCTCAATAATTATATATTTAAACCTTTCATTGTTTACTACAGGCCACTTACAATACTTTACAACTGTGGTATACGTAAAATAATAATGCAAAAAATTACCACAGCCAAATGTGTTCTGCGTTGTTAATTTGGTTTCATACGCCAAGGAAGGAATGAAATATTAATTTTATTTGCGGTGGCGATACTGGCGCGTCGTCGTAGTCATCATTTGAATTGTAGTGACTATATGATGCCGCCGCAGTCGTCCGTGACTTTAATGAACCACTAAACCACCGTCACCCAACAGAACATCCATTCTATTACTACGTGACGCAGATATATACCGCGTCGGTGGCGGCGTCACTGCACATAGCCCACCCCAGCCACATTCCCACAGCGAGCCCATTATACTACAAGCACAACACACCGCCGTAAATATTTTTTGCACGACGACGAAATCTTCAAATAGCGCCTATTCAGCATATTTTTGCATTGCAATGCACACATCACACTGGGGATATGCAAGATCACAAAACCGCAAGGGTGTCCACATAAGTCGGGGAAGTATTATATTTTACGCGTTGAAGTACGTATATATATGTACATAGATACATGTATAGATACATAAATGATACACTTACTCCTTTTTATTTTGATTATCTCTAAGGCCAATGAAGCAGAGTAAAAAAAAAAGAATTTAATGGAAAACTGCAACATTGTTCTCACACAGTGGGACCAAATACTAGTTTTTTTTTCTTTTTGTACACAGCAAGTGATAGGAATGAGTCAAAATGTGTATATGTGTATGTATGTATATATTTATGAACGCACATATACAAATGTAAGGTTTTTTTTTTTAAATGTAATATTATTATGCTGAATAGCCAATTATGACATTAGAGTGCACTTGCCGAGTACATTTCTTAGCATTTTTTAACTTTCCAATTTGCCTGGAAAGTGAAAATAGTAAATTCTTAAAATCAAGTTTAGCTAAGAGCCATGAAACTCTAGTTCAGCCAAGCTGTGACTGAATGTTCAGCAACATGGCCCAGAAGTGATATAAGATGGTATTTGAATTAAATATTTCAAAAAGAGTTTGGAAACGTATTATTCCGTCATAAACTCGTTTAAACAAATACTTCAAATGGTACAATGTTGTCGAATACCTATTTAAGACTACTTCTTTTACGCTCTGCTCGAACACTGCTCAAAGCCTCTGAACTTCTAATGTAGGATAAAAAGTTTTATAAAAAACAATATAAATTAAATTAAAAGGAATATATGTATTATATTTGTTGTAAGCTAGTTCTTGTTGAGTTTTTCCATGACAAAATATGCAGCTCAATGAAATTCTGCCTGTATGTTTTAAAAAGTTCAAAATTGTGCACATACATATGTACATATGCATTTCGCTATTAATTCTCAATACGAACAGAATATCAATCCAAAACCCGCAAGGGTATCCACATAAGCCGAGGAAGTACATACATTTATGTACATATTTTACGTGTTAGATTAATTTAATTAACCTCTTTGACTTCATAAAACGTGCACAGCAACCTACATAGACTAGTTTTGAGTCTAGTCTTGATACTTTTCTTAACACCGAACTAGTGCGGTAAGCAATAAAAATTTGATTAATTTTCTCTAGTCTATATCTTTTTGTTACATTCCCACTTCCTTTATTAATAGCCGATAATTCCACTTTTCATAGACATTTAAAATATATACATATGTATGTATGTATACCTATGTAGTATATGCGTATTCTACCTCAAATCAATTACACTTCCTTAAGTGAGATTAAATGTCCCGCAAAATGGAAGTTTAATACCCCCCTATCTGTCTAGTTAAGAGAACTTTCCGTGTTGCCTGACGCCACTGTATAATTGCTGCCGCCGACGTCGTCATTGACGCCAATTTTCCCGATCTCGGTGTGATCATCATCACGTTCGCCAATAAATTTTACTTACATCGGCGCGGTGTGCATCAAGTAAACACTCTACTACACAATTACTTATCATTGATTACAACAAAACAAGGCGATCTCCAAAACAGCTATGAGACACGCTCAGTCTCACCCAATAAGGCAGACGTTGGTGGTGGCGTCAAATGGCACTTGGCACGCGGAAACCTCAGGCGGCACATTCCTTAATTGCCTGACTCCGTGCGGTTGACTCTTTACCACCCAACTGTAAAAAAAGATTATAATAATATTTTTACGCATGGGGAATTTTGTCGAAACGCAAAGTTTTATCGACATTTTTACGCGCGGCCAAATGTCGGATGAGGAGTTTAATGATCGTGGATAGGTACCGTGCCCGTTCCATCTCGACAACCGGCGACGACGCAATCTAAGGAAATAAACCGGAGATAAAATTGGAAAAAAGAAACAACAATCGGCCATTGATTGTCGCCGGCGCGGCAGTGTTATGGTAGTAGAGAAACTCCAACCGAGGGGCTTATTGTCATTTTTAATGCTTTTGTTTTTTTTTTTATTTTTATTGTATTTTTGTTTGATTACCCCGATGACCGACCATCACAATTATTATGAATGTGGTACGCTACAAAACAAAACGTCATGTGTGTCAATTGGTGAGAGTGTATGGTTCGTCGGAGTCGGCGACGCAGCGGCGGTTGTCGACACATTGTCGCACTAAATGTAATTATTTATAGCTTTACACGGCGAGTGATAGAGCAGCAGTTCGCGGAAAAAAAAAAGAAACACTGGCGAGGCGAGAGTTATTTAGGTGGCGCCTGTTTATTATTATTAGAGTTTTTTTTTATTATGATTATTGCTACTTTGAGACTATTTGAATACAAAAAGTGTACATAAATCATAAGATCAGTGGAGTGTAGACGGGACATTAGGCTGCAATTTTTTCCCACTGACTGTGTGAAATGTGTTTTTTATTGGGAGCGGCAGAGGTTAAAGATCAGATTAGCTTTTTGTATATTTCACTTGAAGTTGAATTATTTTTTCCACATACCTACATAATCTCTAGAACGTATTTAAGTCACATTTAAGAATTTAAGAGAATTAATTAAAAGTGGGCGGTGTGGCGGTGAATTTCAAAGTGAAACGCTGTTTGTCAAGAAGCTTTGATCTTTTACCGATCATAGCTTTTTTTCTATTTTCGAAAACAAAACGAAAAAATACGAGTGAATTTATTTTTCGGAACTTTTAATTGTTGCTAAGGTGTTGTGGGATCAAACGAATATAACAATTTTCGTTTAAGTTAGATTAGTCAGAAGTTCTATAAAATAGATTTGGCTGCACTCATTGACCCGCAGACGTTTGATGGGTTTGACTTTAGAAACCCACTACACACATCAGTGGGCGATTGAATGTTTTAAAGTTTTTAGCGAACAGTCGTACAGAGATGTAGCCATTGGGTTCCCTGACTGTTCTATCTGAGTTTACACAGATCATAAAACCTGTCAGGAGAAAATGGTTCCCATTATGTTTTCACTGGAAGTGTGACGAAATTTTTATCAGTTAGGAAACTGGTACGGAAAGTTGTGTCCCATAAAGGAATTTGAAGAACTTCTAAAAACTGCAAAATCCTACAAACAAGGGCGACGTTTAATTGGTGAAACTGTGATAGCTGACTCTATCCAGAACGTATAAATTTAGACAATAGAAAAATTGAGCAGTTAGATAAGTACTTAGTTAGTCATTGGATGTTACTCGTCATACCATAAAAATTGAATTTTCCAACTACTATGATTGAAGTCACTACAATACTGAGATGGGCTTAAAGCAACTCGATTGTCGAGAATAATAGTAAACTCGCGAGGAGAATTAAGAACTAGGTTTAAGTTTATGTATTGTCTTAAAGATCATTGCAATAAAAAAGAATCACTGTTACACAAACTTGGCGGAAAAAAAATGGAGACCTGAAACGATTCAACAAATAAGAAATCTCCAGGTTTTATTATTGATCGGTCTCGTAAGAGTTGGTAGTCTAGAGGACTATTTGTCTAGAAACTGAAGCATCATTTTGGAGTTCCCGTAAAAACAATGCCCCACTATCGTTTTCTGAATGACATTAAAACTTTTCGGGAAGTAATATTTGGAGAGTTATACAAGGTATCAAAATAGATAGATTCATCGAATAGGTCTTCCCAAATAAAAAACAAAGATCTTTCAAAGATATTCGTATTAAATCATTTTAATGACCTACAAATGCTTATACATATATTAAACTCTAAACTTGACTACTGTAAACAAACATCTGAAAGTTAGTGGATTCTAAGAGATTGTCTTACGTGGCATCTGTGTCATTTACGAAAAATTATTCGGCGCATTGCCTACACTACAAAAAAATTGTTTCAAAAGCATTAATATTAAGAAACTACCTCGAAAGTACATTACAAATAAGAGGCGGGATGCTTTTTAGATTCTTAAGAGGTCACACGTATAATGCAAACCTCTGTAGTAGTATACCCACTATTAATAGTAAATAATGTCAAGCTCTATTCAAAGCAGTGCTAAATGTTTCGTCGCCTTAAATCACCTTTGTCAATTAAAAACGGCAACAGTCCCTAATCCATGAATGCAGCCTAAATAAAGCCAGATAAACAATTGATGGCGCCTACCAATAAACACTAGCAGGAAATCAATAAATTTTGCAATAAAACTTAAACTCTATTTCCGCTTACTTCATCTAACGATTATTGCAAAAAAGGAAGTACCTAATCGATTTCCATTCTAACGATGAATTTCAGGCAAAGTACAAAGCTATTAATTTATAGATTAAAAAAAAACGTTATACACAATTAATGTGATAATTATCGTCATTGCAATTTCCATGTATAACACCAAACGACAATAATAGTCACATAAAAAAATTGATATTAAACGAGGCGCAGATGCAAATCGTACAACAAATCAAATTGAAATCAATTTTCACTTAGAACAAAAAAAAATATAGGAAAAAAAAACTCTCCTCATGCATAAATTCATGATTTCATCATGCACACTCACATTCTCTCACAAATCATATCTGCAAAAAGCAAAAAAAAAAAAAGATCTATTAACTACTAGATAGGTAATTCATCACCAGCTAGAGAGAGAGAGAGTCAGAGGTACTTTACTTATAAATTAAACTTTAGAATGAATATTAATCTTAGCGTTATCTAGCGCCATTAAGGCGACGACGGCATCGTCCTCCTCCCATGTTTATTATTATTATTATTATTTTTCTTTTCTTTTAATTTTTTTTTCTTTGTATAGATATAACACTAGTGTAGCGTATCTTTCTCACTCTATCGTCGCGAAGGAGGCAGTCAGTGGCAGGCAAAATGAAAGAAAGAAATAAATTCAAATAAATTGGAAAAAAGAGCACCACACAAAAAGGTTATTACTATTACAGCATTTGCTAAAAATAGACTGACTACTAGCCGTAGTAGTAGTAGTGGCTAGCGGAGCTAGCTTAGTGCTAGTCAACCGACCATCCAACTAGTCATAAGTGGCGTGTTTCTTCTTAAGAAGAAATTTTAATTCTGTACCCTGCAACTTTATTTGTCCAATCTTTTTGATTAGACCCTGGTGCTGTTGCAAGCTGCTGTTGACTTAATATTTTCTGTTTTTTTTTTTTTTTTTGCAATGGAAGTTAATGTTCCTATAGATAGAGGGGAACCGTTGATTGAATTAGCACTTCGGAAGTACTGGATAATCCCAGTGTGCGTGTCTCTCTCTCTCCCCCATGCACAATACACACGAATAAGCCTCCCAATGTGTGGACGGGCTTCATGCCCGTATAACATTTGATATGGCTTATTAATTTCAAGGTGTTCGTATGGATGGCGCCGTTTGATTACTGTTTTAATTAGCTCTAACAACATGTTGAGTTATCGATGCGGAAAAGAGGGGCTAGAGAATGAAGCTACGACGAGCAATAAAGAAGAATAAAAGTAAATAAGTTAACTCACTTTTTTTTTGTCATGAAATTCATGCGAAAATGTTGTCTAATTCTGTAGAAAAATACTCGCTATTTAAAGTGCATTTTGATACGGTAATCGGGTGAAGTATATTATTTATAGCCAGCAGATAGCTTGAATTTTTTTTTATCGTGGTAACATTGATTGATCAGATAGGAACACAGGTGCATTGGCACTTTAAGGAACTTTTTATATCAAAATAAAATAAAAAATAAGGTGCGGTAGATAAAATAAGTTGTGTGTGCAGTATTGTGTTCTTTAGGCCACTATTTGATTTTTTGGTTTAGTGGCGTAAAAAAGAAGCACTTGATTGAATATTTCACCAAAAATCGAAGTCAATTTTCAACTGCCTCATGGATCAATGAGCGAAACGCTAGCATTTCATACACTTAGGTTTTAAATACATACATACATATGTATGTTGTAGATTGCGAACGACAAAGACTTGGAAGTTTGAACTTTGATGCACCCTAGGTCGGGGGACTGAGATGTGCCAAGTTATGAGATATACCCCATTTTGGGAAAACCACTTCTTGGCTAGACTTGAAGTGTGCTTCGGGTCAGTTGAAATTTTCAAAACTGAGTCATTTCCTACTTGGCGTTAGGCGGCAAGAATTATCGTTAAAAATGTTAACGTAAACGTGCTTTTCCATCGTACATTTAATCCAAAAAGAGGACCAACTCCATAACACGAGAAGCAGCCCCATTACATTATATTACCACCACCATGTTTGAGGGTCTTAGCGGTATAGCGCGAATTTAACTCGGTATTTTTAAGTTAGTTAGTTTCGATTCGTTTTGAGACTGCCAACGTTGCCAATCATAGTTATTTTCGATTCGTCAAACCACAGGAGAATACGCTACTTCTTCGCACTAACCGCCCCATCCAAATTCAAGTGCGATTTCGCTAACAATACTCTGTTGTTTCTCTGTCTTTTTGTTAGTGTTGACACCTTTCGCGACTTTTTACCAAACAAATTTGTTTCCACCAATCATTTTCTTGCCGTCATAGATTAAATTGGTGCTACCAGTTCGAACTTCAGCTGAGTCAAAAGGATCTTGAGAGAAAAGTTTGATGTCTTGTGTTGCCTACCTCTTCTGAAATGTTTTTGGGGCAACAGAGCATATTTATTTATAGCAAAGGAGTGACCCTATTTTATTGTCCATAACTGTATGTATGCATCTACATACATACATATGTATGTACGCAGCAATTTGTGTTGTGCACGTTTTAGTTTTGGAATGGTACCTACATACATATGTACATTTTGAAATCATATCCGGAAGGCTCAGTTGAAAAGCTTCCTATGATAATTATTACTACTGGACGTTTGTCAGATAATTGAGAGGTGTAGTTTTGATATCAAGGACGTTTATTTACAATGAACGTTACCACTTGATGAAGGTTATGCATTTGATTTAGTGGGTACCGAAAAAGTGAAGAGAAAAGTGTTCCAGAAAGTCCCCAAAATTTTAAAAATCTGCTTAAGGATATCAACAAACAGCACACACTTTTTTCGTAGCATTGACGAATATTAAAGATGTAAGTTAATGACGCTCTTAGAAACTTATCAAGTTTAATTTTTGAATCACCGGTAATTCTAACCTTTAAATCATTTTCATATTCCTTAAGCTAACAAATAATCACAATAAAAACGAATTTTGTATCAAACCATAAGTGTCTGTGCCTGAATGTGTTTTACTCTCCTTTTTTAATTACATTTCTGTACAATGTTCAATACTATCAAGCTGTACATATGTATGTATAAACATATGTACATATATACTACATATGTTTGTGTGTTTATTCGTGCTTTGTTTTACTACAATTCTATAATAATGGCATTTAACATCAAATCGAATAACGTATCAACAACTCAATCGTTTAACATGATAAAATCTCAACTGGAGTAACAGATCTGTATGAAACTGCACCGATCACACTGTCTTTATGCATTCAACAATCTCTAAAAAAAAAAAAAAAAGTTGAAGTCACTTCCGTGCTCCAATGGATTACATGCATGTAACTGGCGGCGGCGACACATCGTGGAATCATTTAATATCCCTGCTCTAAAACTAAAAAGCAAACAAATAACAGACATCCCATACAACACCGGGTCACCGTTTTCATTGTAGCCGTTGCCGTTGTCGTCATCATCCAACACCATGCTGCCATCGTGGTCCGATAAGATAACATTAAACTATTTTCGGCCTTAAATGGTAAATTTCTTGCCCTCTAGAGCAAAAACGTGCGGGGGCAGACAAACTCACACCGCAATCAAAAAAAAAAAAAAAATTGGTATATAAAAAAATAAAACCTCTAACCACACCAACAAAATGCTCAGATACAAAGTATCTGTGTATTTCCATTAGCGTCTATGCTGGCGCCAGGTCAATTATACAATTGTTCAACAATAAAACTGTGCGATACTTGTACAACAGAGCACGACTACATGACCGAGTTTTTTTTTCTTTTTTTTTCTATACGAGTTCCCATAGTTCCAGCGTAGTAGTACGCGCGTGAGTGGTGCGTTTTTTAATGTTATGTGCCCCATTAACGAGATTCAATGGATACTACCTCCTCCTCTCACATAAACAAATTGCTAAATGAACTGACAAAAAAAAAAGTTCATAGTGCCCGTAGGTTGCCACCATTCACATGATAACCGTAGCGGAAAAAACAAGAGTATCTAGGCAAATTTGAAGCAACTGACGCAGTCTGTTTGCTAGATATGTGGGAATTTGAAGAGCAAACAAAATGCGGAGCGGATTAAAATAGCGCCACATATTTATTTGCTTGTCTCGTTTTATAACGTCTAATTAAGATTTAGTCAGCAGTGTTTTCTATTTACAATTTTAGTTCTTTTTATATTTGCAAATAGAGTTCACGAAAACACGATACACGAGGAGGAATAAGACAAGATGCAGGAAGGCGCCTACCTCTACTTCATGTCAAAACAGCAGACACCATGATGAAGTAGTAAACAGTCGATTCCGGTATTGTTTCAATGACTTGGCTTTATTGATTTCGTCGTTAGTCGGTGTTGGCGTAAATGATTACTTCAGTACATGGTGTCTCTAAATGAATGTAATTAATGGCTTTTGTGTGATTTACAAGCGAATGTTATCAGAAGAATAAAAAAAAAGAAGCAGACCTGTGTGTTATCCATAGTTTGTAATTCCATAAGTGGAGGACACATAATGTGCATATGTACATACATACATACGTCCACTTGATGTAATCAAGTTTGAGTCATTTTAATTTAGGTTCTCGACTTTCGTTTTGTATGAAGGACTCTTATGCAATGTACACATGTATGAAAACAAGCTTTTAAACACCTAATAAAGGGGCTGTAAATGCGTAGAAAACCGAAAATTGTAAGGATTTGAGACACTCAAAACGGTGAACAATGTTCCATTTATAAACTTCAGCGGAAAACTAATAATATCTATTTAACCCATTACCAGTTGGCGACGTTGTGACCATCTACCATCTTTTCTATACATTTCCTTATTCACTTGCAGTTTTTATTTATAACTCATAGAACTATGGTATCTTCATATGGAATTTCTACACTAGTTTAATATTAATCCAAAGCTGCCACTCACAGTATAGCAAGCATTAAGTTATTTCCGTTTTTCAAACAGCCTTCAGATATGTGTACATAATCAAATTGTACCCCTATATGCATTCGAAAGATGCAAGACACAAAGTGTCTGAGTCAATCAGAAAAAATAATAATATTACATTTATATTATTACCAAAATAAAAGGGCTACAGGCAACGTGCATCTGTTAAGAAAAATTATTCATTGGCTCACAGAATACAAGTTGCCCTTCCTTTCGTTTGGAACGCATTTGATCGAGATAATCATACCATACAAGGATCACCGCATGAACCCTTATGACTGCATTTTTAAATTCTTAATTTATATTTTGATGGGCGCCGTAGTTCAGTGATTAGTGCATTGGATTACTGAGCAGGAGGTTCGAGGTTCAAGGTTCCCAGAAAACACCAAAAAATATTTCACAGTCCCGCCTGACAAACGTTCCAGAGTAATAACTGTTATAAGAAAGCTTCTAAAAAAATCCTTTCAAACCTCTAAACTTCCTTCCATTTGTGTGAAAACATAACACGCACAATGCGAATGGCCGCGTACATATGTACACATGTGTAGGTATACACTTAACCAAAAACAAAAAGATGCAATGTTTCGAAAATGCAAGAATAAGCATTACAAAGCTCAATTATTATGCATAGAAACGCAATTAGATTATTCTCTTGTTAAAATCACATCTAAATCCTGATGAAATAGAAACGTTGTGATCTTCAAATCATATTAAGTTCCTTCGCACTCAAATAAAAGAAGTTCAAGGTAGTTGGTTCACCTCAATTTAACGAAACATATACATAAAAAGGTTTACAAAACCGGCCCGAATCGTAAAACTTACAATAATGATGGATCAAGATTGTAGATAAGAGAAAAATTAGTGAGACCGTGGCGCTTACCTAATGAGTTTCGTGGCTATTTTCTTTTAAACTAAAAGCTAAAGAAAGATCTAGCTAATAGGTATCTATCGCACTCACTTTTAAGCAATCTATAGCCAACCATTTAAAAATTTATCAACGAAATTTAGATTAAATTACTAAAAAAAAAAGTAACTAATACGCTACACGTGCGTGGGGCCCACACAAAACAAAACAAAAAAAAAAAAATGTTTTAAAAAATTGGGGACATCGTTTTCAAATCTTCTATTCATTTAAATGCGTCTTAATAAATTGCTATTCAAACATTTTTTCCCCAAAACAAAAAAATAAAAAATAAACGAAAAAAAGAAACGCCGACGAGAAATGTTTATCTCTGCTTCGCAACAACACGTGTTCTACACATCCACTCTCGCCTACATTAATTATTCGATGAATGTTCCCAATACGGGCAGCATTTGACCGTTTTTCTTTTACCAGAATCCCAGATGTTTACTTTGAAGCACAAGCATGCTACCAGCTATGAGACTAGTTATATGTATGTATGGATGTAAATACACACATGCTTACATGTGTCCATACATTTACCGTTGAGTGGCGCTTAAAAATAAAGGGATACATACAAATCCTAACAAAATTTAGCTGCAATCTATTCTACCTTCTCCTATCGGCATAGAAAGGAGATAAAAAGTTTTTCGTTCATCGTTTTCGGAAAAAAAAACCTAACAACTTAAATTTTGTTCGTGTGCATTCCCACGTTTTGCAGGTGACGTAGTTTCCCATTGAAATATGCCGTCCAGCTACCCACCACTCTACAAGTACATACGATACGAATCCATCAGATACTTGTTATACAAAAGTGGTTACCGGACTATAAAACCACCACCTCCTCCGTCCAGCAACACTTGATACTCGATTAAAAGAATCGATGAGCACAACTGTAACCTATAGAATGTAGCTGGTACCAATTGCTGCTGCTAAGCACTATTGGCCTGACGGCTGGTCAAACTCAAGTCGATAGGTTCTTTTTTTTTAAGGAAAACCTCTACGAGTATAAACCTAAAGATAGTAGCGTACGAGTATTTAATGCTGGCGCGTCGGTTATAAATGTAAGTCTACATGTACATACATATATATACATACAGCTAGACATACACCTAGATACAAGCAAGTTGTAGAAGTACAAACTTGTCTGTTTGTAGCACAGCGGCGGCATTCCGGCGCCAAAGAAAATACTTGTATATACTATATCCATACAATTGCTATCTATAGATATGAACGTGCAGTGCATATCTCCTTCACTCCAACTACTACAGAGTGTTTTGTATTATTCGCTTGGTGAAAGATACAGTATCTAGTGATAATCGTAACACACTCTGAGCAAATGAAGCAAAAAAGTTATTGAACACACACCGGGTTTTGGGGGGTGTTAGTGGCGGTGGTCGACGTTGAGTTCTAATTGAAATCCAAGCGAACGGCCTTCAAAACGAATATGCGGTTGGGTTGGAACAGGTACGTACGATGTACATACATACATAAGCAGATATAGAAAAGGTACATATGTGTGCAAGTAGAAAAAGAGAGAAAAATAAAAAGCCCTTCAACTTTTCACGATAACCTTACTGTCGCGTCATATTTAATTATGCCCAAAAAATCACTTTTACTCGTATCAAGCCATTTGCGAATGAGTGCTAGATTTTGTGGTTATTGTTGTTGGTTCTGCTGTTGGGCTTTATTTGTTTTTCTAAGCTATTTAGTAGAAGTGTAGCGCGGTTACATATTTACATTATTTAGAATTAGATTATATCACTGTATGGTCACGGGAGAAAGGTTGGTTGTATGTACGAAAATGTAGTTCACTTACCTTCGCCGTTAGTGGTGAATGATTCTGGAATTTGAACTCGAAGACCGCTGGTGGTAGTGCTGACTGTGGAAACACCTCCGTCTTTTGATTTTTCGCTTGGAGCACGGTCTATAAATATACAAATAAGAAAATATAATTTATTTGAATTACATATGTACATACAGGTAGAAATGATTAAAACAAAAACAATCCAATGTAAGAAAGTACTTTTGAAGAGAGGAATATCGTTTTGGTATATGTAAGTATGTACATTTTATTAGTCGCATGTGCATATGTACATATGTATGTACTCATATATACACGAATACATATTTGGCAAATAAATATTACTACGCCTCTGAACGCACCCATTGTGAATTCCATTTTACATTTTGAGATTACTTGGACGAAACCGTGATAACGTCAACCGTTTTGAAAAATCAATCTTTATTTCAATTCAAGCCGGCCATTAAATAAAGTACCGCTTTGTTAAAAACTTTGTTTTTATCATCTCTTCACCGCTAAGAAACATGCAATAAGTGTGCTCAAATTATGTTTGAAAAGGCACTACCTATCATGGTATCGAATATTTTTTTTTTTTAATTTTAGGCACATTGTTCCATTACTAGAAAATTAGTTGAAGAAAGTAATAGATCATCATCGTCCAGGAGGTTTCAAACACCGATCATTATGAGCTATAACTCATGTTACCCTGAAGCTGATCAGAATAAAAACAATCAGCTGATGCCTTCCTCAGGAGTGACAAAGGCGCTCGGAAGAAAAGTACCTAAACAAAAAAATATGTTTGTAGTACCTAGATTAAAGGCGGGTTTTGTAGCACGTACTCTGTGACATACGATCTTTAATGCTTCAAAACTTTTACGACCTCGAGTCTATGATTATCAAATTCAAAGTGCAATTCTCAGTGGCCGCTAGATTTTCATCCTAGTAATCTATTTTGACATCCTACTTGGACATAAGACTGTCTAACTGCCAATCTAACTAAAAAAAATCAAAAATCATATTTTTCCATACATATTTATAACCTGTTTCACTCATATGCTATTCTGTCTCGTACGTCAAAACCCATCGCGCAAAGACAACATTTTTTACAATTTATGTATGAGATAGATGGGGTCCTCGAGAACACTGATAAGTGCACTTATAATTAGAAATTTGTTAATATTTGGCGCCACATATTTCAATAATTTATTTATTTTTTTTTAACCGTCAATTATTTTAAAAATAGACCCGAAACCCGTCGCAATTCCTCTTCATTACTCTTTCGTTCCGTTGACAGGAATGATTTGTCATGTTTGCTCCCGGTCTCTATTTACGTTGATAAATAGACTTATTGGGTGGAAAAGACCGCCCTCAGCCAAAAATTTGCAATGACCAACGGACCTCTTGCTTTCTATGATTTTATTTTAAAAAATCAAATCAATTATAGACAATTTATTATTGAGGAACTATTTCAGTATACACAGACTTGATTCCGAAGGGGGGTGGTTTGTTCCAAAAGCGTATTTTTTCAAAAAGCAATGATTAAAAAAAAAACAATATTTTTGTTTTGTTTTTGCAAAATTAACCCAAAAATTATGTTTGTGTGTGTCCGTATAACCAAATCAACACAGAACATTCCACAAATCAATAAAAACATCGTGGCGGCAGCTGCTTAAGTCGGCGCCAGAATTCTTCGCAAATTAACTAAGTGGATGTGGTTTTTTTTTCTTTTTTCATTCAACGCCGTCGTCGTCGCGGACGACTTTTGTTGGTTGCTGTTCTTCTTTAGCTGCTGCTTTGCTTGCTAGTCTGTGGCGTGTGAAGGCGGTGTGGGGGATCAAGTGTCGAAGTGAAGGTGCGGCGCGGCGGGAATGGCGGCTATGAGTGTTGTTTATTTATTTTGTGCTTAAAAATGTTTTTAGCCAGTATTAGTGAATAATTTTATTTTTACACACATCCACAAACACAGATGATGATTATAGTGAAACGTAGCAGAATAGAGAGCACACGAAACTAAAGCATGCTACATAGAAGTCTGCGATGAGTGTGTCTATGTTCTTTTTCGTGTATCAAAAACTATTTTATAGACGACGGCATTGCCCTCCGAAAAAGAGTTGAGAGATTTACTATATATTTTTGTATTTTTCTTTTTTAACAAATAAAACATCAGCCCTTCATGGAAGAGTAGAGTGAATTTGATTGATAGTCTTATGTTGTTGGCAACCTGATAAGAAACTTTCGTTTTTGTTTGGAGAACAATGTTACGCATTTACGCACTTTTTTTCTTTCAATCATGGGATTTTTTTTTTTCTAGAAAGAAAACACCTTTTTATACATGCGTATGTGTATTTCTACGGATACGTCATGTTAAGAGATCAGAAAATGTGTACATACCTTCGGAGTTCAGTCCGTCCATTTCTAACTGTTGATAAGGCGGAGGTGCAGTTTCTGAAAAGAGAAAAAAAAGTTTATTACAAAAATGAATCACTTTTTTAATTGGAAGAATTTCTGAATAAAATAATTAAGCTTAAGTAATAGAAATACGTATATTATGTATGCGGTCATCCAACAAGAGGTATCATTTTAAATCAATAGAAAAATGCAACATTTCTATGAAAAGTGGTAATATTTGTATTTGGATCTAATGTACAAAGTCTGAGGGTAGTAAAGGAATACAATATCTACCAAATTTCCGCCTCGATTTTGCCTTAAAATAGTATAATTATTTTGATGAAATTTTGTTCACGCTTTCGCATAATTGCAGCTGAATTTTCTTTGAATCGTTGGTGGAGCATTAACATAGTCCCAAAGTGAAAAGTCTGATGATGTTAAATCGCACAATCTCGGCGACCAATTGAAGTCTCTATTTTGAGAAATCTAGGAAATTTACCAAGTAATAGAGCCACTGTTTCACCAGCTGTGTGTCATGGACATCTTGCTGAAAACAAACGTCACCCACGTTCATAGCATGAATGTCAGTCCACATCGTTCGCAAACGCAATCCACTACTTGTCTTAGGTTATCGGAGCCCCAGATGCGACAGTTTTGTTGTTTACGTACGCAGACAAATCGAAAGGAGCCTCGTTATCATAATCTTATTCATTCATTTCCAGCACCTGATGAGCAAAAGCACGGTGTTGTGCGTGGTCTGCTGGTTTCAATTCTTGTATCAAGTGGACCTTATAAGCATGCAAAATTAGGTGCAAAGTGGTTGCGGATAGTCTTAATTCCTGTGATCGTCTCGAAATGAACACACCTGGGTTTTCAGTCACACTCTCAGCTATGGCGGCGATATTTTCAGCTGACCTTGCCGAACGAACACGAGATGGAGTTTTCGCACCACTAACCTGTCCGAAATGTTCGGATTTATCGATTAAATTCACTACAGCTGTGCGCAAAGGCGTTTGATGATCACCAAAAGCAGTACGATCTTTACGAAACGTTTCCGCGATATTTTAACCGTTTTTGTAGTGAATTTTCACTATTTCAACACGTTGTGTAAGTGTGTTTCGATCCATATTTATTAACCTCCTAGTCTTTACTTATCAAAACTCACTGCAATGACAGTCGATGACACCTCTTGTTGGATAACCTTTTACATGCACAGAAACATACATACATATGTAGCGGATAGTTAATGTTACTTTGTAAAAGATGTTCTTTACCAAAAAGCAAAATTATAACAACAGTCGGTTTTGACGAGAGTGCACATACATACATATGTATACAAAATTACCTCAACAAGAAGCTGAAAATTTTGCAATACAGATAAGATGCTGACCATGAAGACTGTCGAAGGAAACATGCAACAGAGAAATATTGAAAAATCTAATTGAAAATGAACTAGCAAGTTAAGATTAAATATCTAGCGGTAATCTACAACCGAATTGTGGGTCTCTGAATTGTTCAAAGATTCAAATTTCTTAATTACCGTAAGCTTACTCAAAATTCCATACTTTAATTTCATTGTGCTCTATACAAACGTCACTATGAGGAAGTGAATATTATGTATCATAGATTAAATTCATCGAGAAGCTATTTTATTTGTGATGAAATAATTTCTTCTAGAAAATTCATACATACATAGCCAGCAAATATATTTGGCAATCTTTTAATTGTATTTGTTAACAATACGAAAATGAGCCACTTCACAATCAGTTATCGAATCTATTTTTAAAGATAAACTGTGTGTTATCGTTCTGACGTATGATACTCGTACATGTCGTGTAAATCAAATTTTGCCCCTTTACTATGTGAACTTTTTAGACAGCGCGTATTAAAAAAAAATGAGATGAAACATACTTTTTGATGTTTTCTACCATACAAGGGAAAAACTTTAGTCTAACAGAAGGATAAAAAAAGAATAACAAAAATAAAACAACTTGAACCTTGACTCTGAGTTTTTCTGCTAACTTTTGGTCATTTGGTGTGATTAACAACTGCCATAAACTGGAACCTCGCGGATTGATTACTCATCTAGTAGGAAAGTTCTATACATTTAAATTCATACACAATTAGTAAGAGAACTTTATGTGTGTAACTTGTATCTAAAACAAAATAAAAAAGGACACAGCAATTTTTCGATTTGTCAATCAGCAGATCGACACTAACAAACAAGCTGTCGAAACTTTGAAATTGTCGAAGAAATAAAGTCGGAAAATCCACAAGTCATTACTGGTACGGTAAGATTATGGGAATGGCTCTTATGTCATTCAAGTAATAGGTGACAAGAACAGGTAAATTGAACGTCCACATATCGATAAAGTGGAGAACGCTTTGTTGTTTGTTATGCACCCAAGTGACTAGCACTATACGTAGAGTGGACTTTCCGTAGATAATTATTGGCATTCCATTGGACTTTCCACTTGCTTACCCGGAACGAAAATCATTTAAAGCGAGTGGGATAAATAAAATGAAAAAGGATTGGCCTGATGGGCAAAATATGTAGTATTTATAACTTCTGTTGTTTATTAATGAAGAATGTGTTTAGGAAATTACCATTTTAGTTACTGAAAGAGACAAAAAAAAAAAAAAAAAAAAAGAAAACGTTGAGTATTATCACCGCTGCAATTAAAGGTTTCTCCACATTTGGTTCTCCTCAATTCTGACATTTGAATAGCATTTCGTTCGTTGACATGTCTTAATTCACAGTTTTTTAAATTCTTGTTTGTATTTTATATTCATTCTCTTTTACTGTATTGCAGCTGTGCTAATCACACGCGACATTGCACATACTGCCTCTATCGTTTAAGATTTTCATCAACACAACAAATTCAAAGGCCGCTCCTTAATATAATTAGAGGCGAATTTGAATGATGATAATGAAGATGAATCGATTTTAAAGGAGCAAAACAAAGAAAATATACAAAATGATTGCACATATTATGCGCTAAATCGTTTATTGACTGCTTTTTGCAGATGCGGTTAAGTTTATATGTATTTCCATTAGAAATTCTACTACGTTGATGACAGCTGACATACAAGTAGAAGTTAATGACGGAAACTGTCAGCGACATGTCAATTGGTTCCTTTCTTTAAATTTACATAAACAATAATATACATACGTATGTACATATGTATTTAACATACAATTCTTATAAATGCTAGACTGTCCAAAGTGACATATTAAATGTCAATTAACTTTTTATAGCGACAGTTAGAGGAAAAGTGTCGTATAATTGTTAAAAACTGGAACCACTGGCCGGATTGGGCTGCCGAAGATAAGAAGCAACGGACTATTGAAAGGACATCATCTAAAAAGCGTATCATTTGCTTTGTAGGTGAAAATTTGCTTCGCTAGCAACCATTCCTTATGCAGATCTCAAGACTCAGGACTGGACATGGAAGGCTTACCTACTATACCATTCAATCATGTATTAATTGATTAAAAATATTATAAGTACCCTTACAGCGAATTTGCACTGCAACAGATAGAAGAATAGAGTAAGACATATTTTTTGAATAATAAGCCATTAAGACTGTATTCAGTAAAAATGAATTAAATATCAAAATGGGTGCAATGATTTCAATGTTCTTTACCGGTGTATAATGGTCCTTAAGTACAATAGTTTACCTTACGAGACGGTCGAAATTGACGTTACCGTAAACGCAGATTGTTGTCCGGAATTAGCCAAACGCCCATGCTTGTCGTAATTTCTTCAACAATAAAATTTAAAACTAATGCAGAGGAGTTGTACTCGAAACATAAATTTGATAGACAAAGCTAACAGACATTTGCATCTGAATCTATCCTCATGTGGCATGTAACCTTGACAGGGCTCGCAATCAATGACCTATTGCTTGTTGGGCCTACATATTTTTATTGTTTATTTCTCTACGTTAAAATTTAAAAATTTAAATGAATTCACCCTATTCGTACAGTTAAATAGATACAACAAATCAGATACAGAGATACATACATACTTTCATGTCTCTGCTGTAAATGTAAATAATCACCCAGTAAATTCAGCTGTTTTTTTCTCTATCTTTGTATTAGGATTTCCATAAAGCAAAAAATACATAATGTAATCGAACCTAATGCCACTTTTCCAGAAACGGCTATTACGTGAAGTGCTTTTGGCTTACTATGGTCAAGTCCAGTTGCCATAATGAATAGATACAACCATTTACAACGCAGATGTGAAGATTTCCATTAGGCTCTATGGTGTACGGGTATCTATAAATTTTCTTCTATTTCTTTTCATTTTTGGACTTGAATTCAATTTTTTTCCATTGATGAATTTTTTTTTTCTTTATCATTTCATTCATGAAGTCGATGTGAATGGTGGATGGATGAGATGTGAAGATTTTTTTTATTTTTGATTTTGTTTTTATGGAAGCGATTGCATTTTGATTGCGAGAGTTTTTTTTGATCTTATGTATGTGTGCCGCCATTTCCGTTTCCGTGGTGAGAGAGAACGAGGAAGATTTTGTTTCTTACATACATATGTACGTATGTATGTACATATGAACATATTTAGATATTTTGCTTAGTTAATGTTCGAGTTGAGTTTTATTGGATGCGTAACTTTGCGAAAATGATTAGTGTTAATGACATCAATTTTATGCAGGTAGTAGGGTATGAACGAAGATGTTTTCTTTTCTCAGGATTAGTAGAATGGAAGAGTTTCATGTCAAATTCTGAATACCAAACTGCAATTGGAGTAGATTTTGAAAAAAACTACTGAATTCGAACAATTGTTCGTATGGTAATAAAGAAAATTTGACAGCTAATATGTTATATTACCATGTGAACTTCGTTTTGCACATTGCAATTTCCCAGCTTAAAGCCCGTATGATACTACATTTTCGTCGCATTTTTAATAAATTAAATCACGTTTGACTGTAAGTCTTACAACAAGATTTCTTAAGAAAAGGAAAGCAATTATTTTTCAAAACATCATAAACTGTTAGCTTTAGTTTCCGTATGAGGCTAGACAGCAGGTCAGAATCAAAAATGGCAAAACTAATTGGAATTTCAGGTTTTTGTTTGTCATTGAACATTTCCAAAACTTCTGCTATATTTTATAAATTTATATTTACAGCACAAAAAATAAGTAGATTTGGATCTATTTCGCAAATTCAAAATAATTTTGTTTTGAATTGACTAAATTTAATGCAGAAATGGCAATAAAAAGGAGACAGTGGCTGAAAAATTAAGTTTTTTTTTTTCGTTTTCACATTAGTATGTATAATGTTAGTGTGTACGCACTCACACCTAATGACGATTTCAGTAGTGAATTGTTCGTACTGCTCTATTAAAGCATATTAAAAATCATATTAAAAATGCGAAGAAAATTTAGTGTCATACGAGCTTAAGGAGAGCAAACACCTTTAAGATCAAAAAACAAAAACAGAGTAAGAGGGCTAAAATTTTTAAGGCAGGTTATTCGAAATATTGCTGGAAACACGCCCTTTTCAATACGATCTCTAGTGTAATGACCTTTTTTCAATTAATTGATTGTGTTTGGATTTTATTTAAAATATTGTAAATCTTGTTTATTGCAGAAATTGTCTTAAAAAAAATGATACTTCTTGAAAATTTTAAGTTAATTGCGTTCGACGAGTTATATCCCGCTTTTGTTAGCTTAAATGCGGTTCAGGACTAGCAAGAGATATGAGATCAAAATAATGGTTATATGTATGTATGTGTACCTACTGCTTAAGTGTCTTTAAAGACTTTTTGCTGTTCCTGTGGAAATGAGAATAAGAAAAGCTGTGCCGCAAGTGCCTCTGTGCAAACTACTCTCCAGATCAAAACAAACTCGACCTGTTAACGGATCTCACAGCTTTAGTTTACAACCAATGTTCGTACTGATTAGTTTGTGTCTGCCAATATTGCTGAACGCCCATTTTACACTAGGAGTTTGATTCTTTTCTCTGAGGATGTTCCAATAGTGCCCACATCTTTATGTTAAGTGTAAGAACTTTAAGGATAAGATAAACTGCTTAGCGATATAAGCTTTGATGAATCTTATTAGTTTTCTGAATCAGTTACAGTATGTAATTCTCTTACTAATCTTTGAATTCATGATTGATTTACAAAGATAATAAAGAAATATTTATGTATGGACATACAATCATATGGAATGCGATCCATAGCAATTTCTATTTTTAAATGACATGTGTAAGTAATAGAGATGTCTTTATTCCTTATTAAAAATTCCAGTCACTGTTAGCTGTCGTATTACTAATTAACCAATAGTCATGATTAAATGACACTATATTTTAATCACTATCTGAGGTATTTAACATTCTTCTTAAATCTGGGGAGAATGACGCAAATACAAATATTTGGTACAAGAGACTGTATGGAATCCAGGCTAGCTTCTCGCTGCGTGTCATATTTTTGATGAGCTTTCTCATGACACTTATTATTCCCGGACGTTTGTGAGAAATTCGCGAAATGTGGGACTGTGAAAAACAGTTTGATGTTTTCTAGAATTCAAACTTCATGCCTTTTCGCTCAGTATTCTAACACACTAACCACTAAGTAGTCACGGCGACCACTAAGTAGTCATGGCGACCACTTAGTAGTCACGGCGACCACAGAATAGCTTAAATGCACTCATTTCAAATTGGGGCTCCAAAAACTTTCAAATTCCACAAATAAGCTCATTTCCTTTTTAATGCAGCAAATTCCATACATGTATACATAAATTTCAATGACACTTGTAACCCTTCTATGAAATCATGTTTTATATCCCCATAACAATCAGTTTCTTTCTTTTTTTTTTGACAGAGGTATAAAACAAAAAAAGGAAATTATTTCCGAAAAATTCATGCATAATTCATGTTGCGGCCAGTTTCAGTATATTTTTTCTTAATTTTGTGTTTTTAAGAAAAGGCGTCATAATTCCACTAATTACAAGCGTTGATTGATATAAACCAATAAATTATCTTAATTATAGATCTTTTTCATAATCAATTCAACTGACTAACAACAGCAATTAATTAACCATCTCATTTGTGTAGCGCATCACATTTGATAGTGGTTCCAAAAAGGTTCACTCTTCTCATACATAAATACTAGCGCTACCCCTTACCCCCATCCAACAAAATGCCTTATTCGGACCATAAATAAAAAAACTTAATTTTCCCAAATATAAATAAAAAAAAAGCGAACATGCAAATTTTTAAAAATTTATTTTTACATTTTCAATAGTAAGTTGCAAAATCGTAGTCCTAATAGGCAGAGCATTGTTTTAAATGCAAAAATTCAATTTTTTTTTTATTTTTAATCAAAAACAAAAATCTGCGCTTGAGCCATAGAACATCAAAGCGAAATGCGAAATATATCTTTAAAGATGAACTTCAGTGGTACGCGTTATTTTTTTTTTTTTAATCTTATTTTAGAGATGAGATCATAGATACTACTAGTACGATTTGGGCACCATATAGGAAAGTCTAGCTATGCCCCGGCTTCATACAGACTCAGACCCAGAAAAAAAAAAAAAGAAAACAAGAAAAACTGGAAATTCTTTGGTCTCTTGGTCTCCAAAATTAATGGAAGACAAAAAAAAAAAAAAAAAACGTTAGTCGCGAAGAATAAATAAAAGTTCTTCAATAAAAATAAATTAATTTTTAAGTTGTGGAGTGTGTGGTGTATCGAGAATGAGAATTCAATGTTACTCTGGGCAACCTCTTCTCTGAATATGGGTGATGGAAGACTCCAAATAAGTTGGTCGTACGCAGGTGTGAATAAGAATACTTGTAAGCGAACAAATTGGGAATAATAGATTGTAATTAACGCCTAGATGGTGATAAACAATAGTTTGACAGTTCCAAAGCCGAACTTGTCTCACAGATGACAGGTAGTGTAACGATCGACACACTTTGGTACTTTGGAGAAATGACAGTAAATAGGATATAAAATAAATTTTATTTGTCATTAAAATTCAAGTTGTAATTCTGCAATTAAAGAACTTTCAGAACACCTGCTAGATTTTAAAAGTTTTGAAACGTGCTCAATGGCGCATACTGGCTTATGATTGTATGAATATTGTAATAGAAGTCTTAAAAGAAAATGAAATGAATGTCATCGAATGTTCCACCAATTTTGAAATGAAATTATAAATTAAAAAGCACTTCAGTTACATTTTAACCGCATATTAGTAAAATATTGCTCCACTATGGGTCAACTTTGTATTAATTAACTGCTAATCGACCAAATTGTCCACTAACACCAAAAGACACACAAGCTAAAAGTCGAAAATCGACATATGAGTAACCTTCAAACAACTCTTTATTTCAAGCAAAAACCAACATCAACCAAATCAAAATTAAAACTGGTATAGATAAAAAAGACTAATGTTTGAAATAATCTTAACTACTAAATTCCAAGTTGAGCGCCATTTTACTGAACAGCTTCTGGAACGAAGGAAAATGTTCGATCCATTTTCACCGCAGAATGGCTTGCTTATTTGATAAGGTAGTCACAACATCGCCTCTATTTTCCTTACCCACACACAGCACTACAACAAATTGCATTACAAATAATTCGCATGTACATATGTAGATATTACATTCGAGTAAATTCAAGTTTGTAATTTTTGACAGAAAATAAGAATGTGGGAGAGGATATCCAAAACGAGACCTTTGATTGCTATGGAAATTAGGACATAAGGAAATCAAACAGGAAAATATTTAGGCAAATGCAGAGAGCGGGCCAGTAAAGACATGCCCTACATTCGGCGGCTTTTTAAATGATGTACATAACAGAACGCAAAAAGGAGCTTCAAAACTGAACATGAAATCATGTTGACAAACAATTCGTAAAATATTTCGTTCGAATCATTCAAAACAATGCTCTCTAGCTATTATGTGACGGTCTCCTATTATAACCTAATTTCCTCTATTTTCATCTGATGACGAGTATCAATATATGTACTTGTGTACAAATGGACATACATACATATGCATATATAAGCGAACCTTCAGTAAAGGCATGAAGATACAAATGTCATATAATTTATCGCATTCCACGACATCCTTACAAGTTGGGATACCAATATATCCTACTACTACCATAATCGTACTATGCAAAACCATTCCATTAAATCTTTCTTCCCACTTTCTATGCTTTACTTTCTAAAATTTCACAGCACGTATTTCCTGTCCTTAAATCAGAAATGATTAATAAACCAATATCTTTCACTCATATCCTTCGTTTCTTTTTGTTTCCCTTACTTCATCGTTTTAACAGAATTCAGGAAAACATTAAAACAACTCAAAGCCGAAAGGAAACACCCAACATCGAAAATAAATTGATTGATCGACGAAAAACTATCTTCCACATGCATCAAAACATACTTTCAGTGACGGCCCGCCGAAAAAATGTTGAAAGGATCAGCAACATGCAGTGGCGGTAGATTCTTATAACTCTCAATATCCTTCTTTGAATCCTGTTTTTTTTTTTTTTTTTATCAAAAATTCTTCATTCAATCAACGAGGTAATTTTTTAAAGAAAAAAAAGTATCGAATTCTATCCTTATACAACTTTGGAAGATCACTGAGCTTGATGTCGGTCTTTGTTGCTTTTACCCATATACCGTTCTACGGTATATCTATCGAACGACCGAATTTCATGCCAAGCGTTCATAAAAAAAAACTCAAAAGCCTGGAATTTGAGAAAAAAAAATAAACTCCAACGATACAAAAGACTGGTACAAAATATATGTATCTCGGATTTGACCAACAAAAAGAAATCAAATTTAAAATACTGAGTTCTCGACACACAAAAATATGTACATACATACATACATATATGGGATGATACATTATCCTCAAAGAATTCAATGGTAGCCGTAAGGCCGAAGCATTTGGCTCGGCAACATAACATACTCCTCTTCATCATCATTGTAAAACTCATCGTCTTGTGCGGGTATTATAAAAAAAGGGGAGGAAGCTGTGATAAAACAGCAGCTATAGATGTGTAGGTAGGCAGATATAAATAAATAACTCAAGAGCAGATGGATTATGCAGCACAAGCATTACTAAAAAAAAAAAAAAAACTACGTCAGCTGTATGTGCGAGCACATCCGCCAACGCAGCGTCCTTTTTTCCTTTCATGCCTGATCCACCGCAAGCATACAATTATTAGCTTCCAACGTACAGTAGATTGGACAAAACTGAAAACGATAAAATTTTGAAACCTTCAATCAATGCATTCTTTCATATTTATTTGTTAAATGTATCTTTAGTAAGCACAATATGTACAGCAGTAACCAGTACGTACAGCAAGAATAGAGCATTCTAGCTCAAAGAAGAAGAAAAAAATAAATAAAGAACATCGACGGCTTTTTTCAAAAACTTTTATGACCTATCAAATAGCATCGGGAATTAGTAACATTTCAGAATCTTCAGAAATATCAGACTTTGCTTCAAAGTTAAAAGATGTCGGAAACCGATTTTAATACGAGATATTTCGCAAAAGTAGGAATGGTTCAAAACACCTAAACTGGAGTAAAAGCACATTTCAAAATGCCTGAGCCAGAGCATCTGAAGTTAATGGATAATGAAAGTCGTTATTGAAAGCGAATATCTTAAAAGTAGTGAGTCCTATGACCAAAATCGGTGATAATTTAAGGCTTTGAATAATTGGGCAGAAATTTTCGAGATTATGCCCACATATCCCGACTTAAATCTATATACATATGTGAGCATACACTTTTAAAGATTTTTGAAAAACCTTAAATATATCAAATAGGATTCAGGTATAAAACAAAGAACAGGCATTTGCTGTAAACCTGTCTTGCAACAATCCGGATAAAATCAAGGTTGAACTCAAGCAGTTTTACATTCTAGAGAACTTTTACACTGTATGACAACCTTACAGCTTAGAATTTAAGAATCACATTTTCTATTATCTTCTTACTATATAGATGCTTTCCTTCAAAATTGCTGTACCATGGCTTTTAACAAAGACTGTAAGTGATCCCCTTGGCTGTTGTTAGCATTGAACGCCCCTCATTCTTACTTAAGGCTCCTTGATCATGTTAGCCACTTAACTGACAGACATTATCGACTTTAATTTGAGAGCTGAGCATCAACTTAAAAAAAAAATCAACATCTACAAAACAAAGAACAGCCACAGTATACAGTATAGGCCATTCAAAAATACCAGCAAAAAAAAAAAAAAACGTTTGGACATCGTTTGTAATTATGGGTGGGATACTATTTACGAAAGAAAAATAGAGATAGAGAAAAGGAGAACGGGCTATAGTTGTACATATGTATGTATGCATCGGTTTTGTTTTTCGTAGCCACTGGCCACGTTCTGTATGCTAACTTGAATTTAAGAATTTCAGCGCCATGGGGATGAGATACGTATATAATACACGACAGCACACAAGGATGCGACACGGTAGGAATGTTCTCGCTATGGAGATACCCGAACGCGTTGCGCTGTGGTAAGCTTAAATTACCTCAATCTACTGCCTCTTTTCAAGACCGCGGGTAGGTCCTTGCTTGTTTCTTTTCTTTTTGCCTTAATAGAGGGTTTCGCATTCGTTTTTAGTTGTTAACATGTTCCGTAGAATAAGAGATTCGCATAATGACTGGACTGCCTGATGTATGTAGCTGCTGGGTGTGCAGTCCGCACAGTAGCAGAAGTGAAGAGCTGCTCTTTTTTTTTGTTTTAGTTCTTTTTTTGATTGGTTTTCATCTCTTTTTTTACTGGCATTCCACTTTTTTGGTTCAGTTTTGAATGACATGTCAAAAATTTGTGCGCGCACAATTTCCAGAAGACTAATTAGTGTACATACATATACAAAAAGAGTTGCGGTGCTCTTTTAGCTACATACATACATATGTATGTACATATCTGCTCTTTTGACGGGCATCTATTCAGTGCTTTTAAAACGCCAAGTAATTGATCCACCTGATTTGCATTTAAGAAGGAGTTCCTCCTGTTTACCCTGGAGACGTATATTTGTCACCATTAAGTGCATAATGCATTTTATATCAGTTAGATAAAAAGAGAAAATGGAGAGAAGTGCATTCAGTGGCTCTGTAAAATGATGCATTAGCCAGTATCTATCGACTTGTTTCCCCTCTTTAATCTCTTGAAGCTGTTTGAGAATGGAAACCAGCACCGCAGACAACCAACACATTTGTTGTTGGCTGGTCAAGCCGATAGTCAGTATTGTGTTTGTGACTGAATTGATGCTGTTCTCTCTGCAACTGAAAAATATATTCATACCTCTTGTGGTCAGAGTCAGAGACGAAGGGAGTCCATTAATTGATTTGGTTGTGTGCACGCTGCTCAGCGGGGATTTTATTTGAACAGGTTATGTTGTTATTTTTTTTCTTAGGGATATGTTCCCTTCATTAAATGGGTTCTTCTTTTCTTTTTCCTGTATTTCCTTGAACGAGGTTTCTTAGAATTATTTACATGGAGCGCCTTAACAAAAAAAAATATGTTCACTCTTTCGCGGTCGTGTTCCAAATACAGGGTAAAGGAAGCGAATGAAAACAGGTAGTCGCACTTAAGATGCGCATTTTTGTGTTCTGTTCTGCTCTCTTTTTTATGCTCGTCCTCTTTTTGCGGAGATTGTTCTTATTTAACATATTCTTAATTAAAAAGAGAACCGACGACTTTTCAATGTGTCATTTGTGGACTTGATGTGGACACAAGCATTAGGAGTAGTTGTATTTTTCTTAAGAAACGATTTTTATGGTATTTATTGTAAAATTATAGTAAGGTTAGATATTTTTTCAAATTAACCACAAAAATTTACCAGTTTGCATAACATTAGAAATTAGAAGAATTTCACATGTTCTGCTTGTGTCTTAAATTTGAATGTGGTTTTCTTAATTGAAGTCGGGTCAATAGTGTATTAAACGAAAGAATATTCGCAGGAATTTCATAAAATCCATCTAGTTTTGCTAGAAAGAAAGAAATTAGTCACCCTCACCAGTAGCTCAAGAAATGGTACAGAAAATCTATGGGTGCATTTTACGTTTTGCTGACATTTTAGTTTAACTGTCATTTGACAGTTCATACTTGACAGTCGTGGAGACAATTTATTTTTGAATCATCTAATTGGGTTTAAGGCTCTGTGCAAAAAAATAGCACCAACCATTTGCGAAGGATTGTGAAAGTAATATTTTAAAAGCAAATGAGAATTTCGATTGTATTTTTATTTTAATACTAAAAGTGAAGTTTAAGTAACTTACAAGCACAAAAAATTATTCATTTTACGTATGTATGTATTTATTCAGTTAAACAAAAAAAGTCAATTTTGAAGTATGCAAAATAGTAATAGCACCAAGAGTAAAAATTCGTAAATAAAATTATTTTTTTGTAAAATTAATAACTTTTAGTCTTCAATTTTAGTAGTATTTTAATATTTAGTTTATTTCCTTTATTTTCATGCACAGCGGCGCAACGTCGTGGCATAGAGTTGACCGAAGCTTGAAATCACTGAAGTGAAATATCTCTTCACACAGCCTGCACAGCTTTTTGGTTTTTGCTTTAATCACAGCTTTTTAACATTTTTAGTTTTAAAGTCTAGTTTTTCGTAAACATGCCTTAGTATGACTGGACTGAACCTCAGACAGATATTCTACAGTATGTCATGTGCTTACAGCACCAACGAAAAAATGTATAAGCATCACAAGTACCTACAAAATTCAATATGGTGCAATTTTTTTTGCACAGAGCTGTACATATAGTATTCTCGGGCGAATAACGTCAAAAATTGTGACGGGCCCCACGACCCCTTGATTTGACCGCTCCCCATTTTTTTCTATGGGGACATTTTAAGAAAAACAAACCAACCATTATCCTGATGCTTATTAGAAAAGGAAAGGAAAAAGAAGAGACATATGTATTTTCATCCAAAACGAATAACTTACGACAATTAAGCTATGCAAAAACGATAAAATAAAAGTCGCCCGTTTTCTAAATATTTACCTCGTTCGACGACACCATTTATATTTTTGATTGATTACATTAAAATTGTTCACTTTTAAAAGTCATCTTTCATCTTCTCATGTTGTTAGTCTCACTATCTGCTTTGAAGAATACTTTATAAGAAATAGTGGCGGGGCATACAGAGGCAAAAGAATTCACAATTCTATTTATTAAAACTTTCAAAGAAAAGTCGGTGCTTCCGAAATTATTCCACATTGTAGTAAAAAAAAATTTACATATGTATGTATTCATGTGTACATATGTTTGTATGTATGTACGTATATATTTTATCCCTCCCCTGATCAGCTGTTGAGTGCATGCATGCGCACATGTTCCATACGTTTGTTAATAAATTCTCGATGACATTAATTTCACTATAAACATATTAATTAGGTTTAAATCCCCCCAAAGAAAAAAATAAAAATATGCGTACATGCATACATACATATGTATATGTATGTATACATACTTTTTTTCGCACTGCTTATTTTTCACTCATTGCGCCTAATTGATTGTGACTAACAGGCGCCAGTGCAAGGAATTTAGGTGAGTTCAACCATCCGACTCATTTTTAAACAATTTATGCGGTTTTCTTAAAATAAATATCTGCCGCCTAATTTAATAGAACTTCTCAGTCGCTTAAATGCGTCGTCGTCGAATGGTCAGCCTTCTACACATGCCTACATACATATGTATGTGCAGAAAAATTCACAAATATAGAGCCCCTCGTCTAGGCAAACAAAATTCTAATAAAATGCGAATTTTTGTAGGCCAACTATGTACATACATACATACATATGTACATATGTTTATAGATATGTATGTTTATAATGGTGGCGACGGCTACTAATCGCACTTGCGGAAAAAAAACCTAATCACAAAAACGATCAATATATTTATTTTTCGTGAGTACAATTTTTTTTTCTAAATTTATTTTTCCTATGGGATTTTTAAAATTATTTGCGTAGATTAAGGAACTTGGCGCCAGGAAATAATCTCAACCGCCGCCACCGCGTTACGAGCAATGTGTTCTCTACGCCGCCTCTATCAAGTGATGAATAGCTCAATAAAATAAACAACAACACCAATAATAAGGCATACGAAAGTGTTGACGAAGAAAACTTTAAATTAAATTTTCACTAAATGACAACAACGGCTATAGTTAACGGCGACAACGAGGACGACGACGACAACATGGTGGTGGTGGTGGCAGTGTCATCGGCGTCGTTGTTTTCAGTCGTCGGCTGAGTCTATGTGAAGAAATGTGGCTAAAACGTTGTTTTGATTTTTCACCGTCAGTTGCGGTGCCAATGGCATTTTATGTACCATCCACTCGAAGGCCTCACACAATTTTAATGTCGATGCGTGTTTAAAATATTTCAAATAAATTAATGGGATATTTTCAGAGCGAAAGAGAGAGATCGTCTTCGACCAGCTATCATAAATAAAGGTATAATTCAATTTATTTCTCATTAAATCATATAAATTTTCTCAAGCTCAGTCGCATTTTGACGGAACACAAGAGAATAAAAATATCATTGATGTGAGCTGAATGCTACCACTGGTCGCCATTAGGCTGTATAACCGTGTAATGCATGGCGCCTAACATATTTCTTGTTTTCTTAATTTTTCTTGGTACACAGCACAGCATCTCCCTCCCCCGGCTAGTAGAATGTCTTCTTCACAACAGTATTTCACTGATTTTCTAATGCTGGGTTTTAAAAACGAAATTTTCATATTTTTAGAATGCAACACATTGAATGTAGCGCAGTAGTATTGTAGGGGTAGGCGACCCGCTGTGGGTAGAATTAAAAATTAACCAGTAGAAGAGAGATAGATATTGTTTTTTAGAGTATAGATACATTGTACAGGAAAAAACGATGAAGATGAATTTATTTAAGTACGATAAAGTATAGGCATGGAATTTATTTAAAATGAGTCAAGGGGCGTAGGGGTATTATACAAAACTGGTGATTTACAGAGGTGTTGTAGTAAAAATGATATGCTTTCGCACTCTGGATGCCTTAAAAATTATGTTACTAACAGAGATACCTACTTGATAATCATTATTGAACAGAGTGAATTAGTTGCTTTGATTAAAGTTTTTAATTTTCATGAATTCAGATAAATAATATTTGTTGGATGTGCGTGCTCTTGGAGAAACATATATACATACGTAGACCCGCCGAATCAATTCAGAGTCTGATGTCTAAGTATGTATGTTTATCTTTAGTAACCAGAGAGCGATTGAACAAACAACATTTGAGAATACCCCTGATCTTCAACGCAAGCAATCAGTTGCACCCGTGTCACATTATCTTTCAAAAATTAGCTTAAGCTTAGGAGACTGTTTTTTTTTTAGTATGGATATGCTATTTTGGTATCCCCTGAATCAACTAGGTATGGCCAGATGAAAGCATGCCGAATAGCTAGAATATCTCTACAAACCGAAACAGATCTTACGTACTCTTAGTTTAAATTTCTGTCACAAACCAATTCCTAAAAAACACCCTTCTAATGTTGAAGTGAAATGGATAAGGTGCTTGTACCATGACATATGGCGTTTTGGAAACGATTTGTTTTTATTTTCAATAAAGGAGAAGGAGAAGTATTTCAAAGCTTGACAGGTACATACATTTGGATGAAGAATCAACCGCAACCAAACAAATCGCTTTGCTAACCGATGAATTGAATACGCTCTGAAATTTGACACTGACAGTTGATGGTTAGCGGTTTTTAATTCTTAAAAATGTCATCTACTTAGATTAAAATAATGTATATATATATATGTATACCTCACCTGGTATAAGTATCCGATTCCAATGAGCTGGGTTGCAGCAGACGTAAACCTTTTCCATGCCATTCGGACACATTGGAGTTCGCTTCAATTCCATTGACGATTTCAAATCCGGCCATGACCATAAACGACACGCAATCACATTTGGTTCTTCGCCCCCGATCGATTCGCGCGGCACTAGAATACAATCCGACCACTGATGGG